>CM056050.1:257361155-258045084 GCA_029574335.1 Rana kukunoris | reverse complement strand
CCTCAGATCATAACAACAGCAATGTCTCTTCATCTCCTGCTGTCTGTGCGGAGGAAGTCGTCAGAACCAATGGAGAGGCTGTGGCTTCAGTCCCCTCTGCCATGTGTCAGTGTGAAAGACAGCCGGCGAGCAGAGATGCTGTTAGAGCTAACATTGTAGCGTGAGTGACAACAAATGCCCCGCTCAAGCTGCGGAGAGGCTGTGCCCACACACAAGGAGCGGAGAAGGGTCGAGAGCACTCTGGCCCTTTGGTGCCCCCACCTCTGAGGTACACCTCACGCACCTGCCCAGGATTGGCCCTGGGAGAGCTATGGCATGCAAGGAGCATGAGGGTTGTGCTAGGGCATTGCCTAGTCAATTTTAATAGCAAGTTTAAAAGCACTTTACAAATCAATAAAGAATATTTTCTAGAAAGGAAAGACTCCGCATTTTGGCATTTGAAATACTTGATTTTTTTAAGTGCTTTTAACAAGGGTCTCTGTAATAAATATTTTCTCATTGCTTTATTTAACTTTTTCCATAAATAATGCCAGGTTTATTACCTCACATATTGTAATCACAGCAGTTTCCTTGCCATATATTATACCTGAAGTTTAGACCACTCCAAGCAAGGTATGGTACAAAACCTCCTGTATGTGCCAGAACTTAACATCTTCGTCCAACATCAGTGCCTGACGTCACAAATGCACTTCTTGAAGAATGGTCAAACATTCCATAGACACACTCCTAAACCCTGTGGACAACATTCCCAGAACAGCTGAAACTCTTGCAAAGGGTGGGTCAACTTAATGTTGAACCCTACGGACTAAGACTGGGATGCATGTTAAAGTTCACGTGTGTGTAAATATAGGTGTCCCAATACTTTATGACAATATAGTGTATGTTCAGTCACCTCTAGGTAACTGCATGTTATACCTGATAGCAGCTTTCTTTTAACCTAAAAAAAATCCTCTCCTTTATTGAAATTGCTTACTCTGACTTCATTGCACCCTGTGAGCAACCTATTGGCAAATTCTGATGCTTTATGATGCCAAAAGTTTAGAACTGTCTATAGTCCTATTGGGAGTGAGTAGGAATATAATGTACATTATAGTGTTCACAAGAAGATATTCTTTTAAAAGTATAATATATGCATGCCAAAATGTTAGTGATGGTTTGGTTGATGTTTGGCACATTTCTGTCCTCTCTTATTTCTCTCCCACTGAAACATACTCTATGTATAAACATGAATCAATCTGTACTGATTGTAATCCTTTTAAATCGTCTTACTTTATATAGGAGGTATGGAAGTGTTGGCAAGAGCTATTATCATACTTAGAAGCTGAAAACAAGTGGATTGATGATGTTGAGCAAAAGTTAAAGGCAACAGCGGGTGTGAAGGGATCACCCGAGGAAATCTCCCAGACTTTAAAGGTACATTTTGAGCTCTGTGTCATTTATGGAAGTCTGTGACAAAGAAAGGTTATTGGATGTGCAGCAGCAGTGCCAGGCCTAGGTTATCCAGTGCCCAGGGTGAAAATGGCAAACTGTGCCCCATTATGCTTTTTATGAAAGTGTCAGTGTCTTTTTAAGACAAGGAAATATTTAAAACAATATACATGTAAATTAAATTGTCCCGCAGTGATACTAACCCCTAGCATTGATGTCAGTGTGTGCAATAAAAACGCCCTGCATTTGCTGCCACTTTCTTCAATAATAACCCCCAGCATTGATGCTAGTTTCCAAAAAAAAAATTCTGCGTTTGGGCCAATATTCACACATTTTACTAATTGGATTCAACTGTAAATGTCTGGATGAATGTTGTATGACTAATGGGTAAAAAAAAACATATAAAAGAAATATAAAGGCAGTTTAAAATGTTTGCGCAAATATTTAACATTTTTGTCATCTATTAAAGGGTTACTCCACTGTTGTGGGGGAAAGGAAAAAAATTGTAAATAATAAAAAAATAATATAACGTATACAATTGTCACTCAATTTTGGTCTCTGTGATTTTGCTCTCTCCTGTTTCAGTGTCACATACACATACACATACACAGGAGTTCTCTGCTCCTCTTCCTCTTTCTGTTAAAGCGGAGGTTCACCCTGAAAATCAACAATCTTCTATTAGATCCAGCATACTGCTGATATGTGCAGTATGCTGGTTTTTTTTTCTGTACTTACCGTTTAATTCAGGCTTCTTCTCCGGCACCGAGCGGGGATTCCTGCAGTTGATTGACGTGCTAGTAAAGTGCGTCACGCCTTCCAAAAATAGCCGAAGTGACACTCGGCTGTTTATGAAGAAGATAGTTGATTTAGGGTGAACCTCCGCTTTAACCACTTGCCTACTGTGCATCTAGACCCCCTTCCTGCCCAGACAAAATTTGAGCTTCCGGCACTGCGTCGCTTTAACTGAAAATTGCGCGGTCGTGTGATGTGGCTCCCAAACAAAATTTACATCCTTTTTTTTCCACACAAATAGAGCTTTCTTTTGGTGGCATTTGATTGCCCGTGCGGTTTTTATTTTTTGCGATATAAACAAAAAAAGAGCGACAGATGGGCGTGGCTTGGCGAGCGACGGAGATGGCCGCACACTAAACGAGCTCCTCCACGCGCACAGCCCTATCTTGCAGTATACCCGACAGACGACTTCCCGATGCCTGGTAAGAAGTCCGGCTTCACCCCTCACTCTCGCCCGAGACGAGCATCGGTGGCTTACTCCGCTCACAATATAGCGGAACTCTTTAAGCCGAGGTCCGCAGGACGCAGCGTGACACCTAGGCCTAAGATGGCGCCGACGAGCCGCGACGAGGAGTTTAGTGACGACTCCCAGTCGGCCCCCGAGAGCTCAGCCCGGGGTAAGTCTCCAGCGGACCATCCCCTGACCTACTCCGATATGTCAGTGATCGCCGCGGACATAAAGGCCACGTTCTCGGCGGCCGTTACGGACCTTAAGACCAGCATGCTGGTGCTGGGTGACAAGATGGCCGCGGTGGAATCCTCGGGGAAACGTAGAGACAAGGCCATACATAGGGTGGAACAGGCTACCGCGGCTCATGCCCAGCACTTTATAGACATGAACCGCCACATCGAAGACCTCGATAACAGGGGAAGGAGATGCAATGTGAGAGTCAGGGGGATCCCGGAATCCGTAGACCCAGACCAAATTGTGACAACGCTGAGTGGCGTTTTTAACAGCCTCCTGGAGAGGCAAGAAGATACCCCGATCGGTTTTGTCCGGGCGCATAGGGCACTCCGCCCTAGGGGTTCTGATACTGCCCCTCCAAGAGACATTATATGCTGCTTGGAAAGCTTTGGCCTAAAAGAGGATATCATGCGGAGAGCCAGGAGGAATGATCCCATCACCTATAACGGAGCGTCCATTTTATTGTTCCAGGACTTATCTCCCATAACGCTCCGGAACAGGAGAGCTCTCTGTCCCCTTCTGGACAAGTTGAGGGAGAAGGACTTAAGGTACACTTGGCGCTTTCCCTTTGCTTTAGTAGTAACCTCCAATGGGCACCAACACATTCTCCGCGTGCCTGCAGACCTTCCTGACTTCTGCGATGCAGTGGGCATAGACCTGGTTGATTTGCCGGATTGGTACACGGAATTCCTGCACCCCATATCGAGCTTGAACCCGCCGGATTCACCCCTGTCTACACCTGACAAGCGCCAGGCGAAGAAATCCAAGCACAGCAGAAGTGGCGGATCGAAAGCAGGGACCCCAAGAAGGCAGAACGAGGGACCGAGGGAATTGATCATGAACTGATTTGCTTATCCCACAGGCGCTCTGTAGAAGATTACCCACCTGGATCTCCCCTCAGCTGTTGCTTCCCCCCCCCAGGGCCTCGCCTCTGATGTTTGTGTCATCCTCTACTGGAGCTTTGCTGAGACCCCCCCCCCTTTCTTTTGGTCGCATTGCCTTGCCCCGAGATTCGCCCTGGACGTGGCTCTCTGCTTGCATGCTATTGTAGTGCGACCCCCGGCCTCACGTCGGATGGAAGGAGTTGCACGATGCGCTCACCCCGGTGACTTGCTCATACACCCTTGCAGGTAGCTTTGTAAGTAGTGGGAATGCGGGACATCGCATCCACGGGACTCGTCCCTGCTGCCCGTGGAGGGTTTTGTTGGGTGGATGTGTGGGTCTGGCCGCTCGGGCTCCTTATCTGTCGACATGTTTGCCCCGGTTTTTCCCTTTTTTTTTTTTTTTTTTTTTTTACTTTACCTGTTGCAGGGGACGCGGCCACTGTTGGTGGGGGTAATGTGGGGGGTGGGAGTGATGATAGGTGGGAACTTCCTTCATTTACTTAATGAATCGTGTGCTGTTTTGTGTTTACTTTTATATGTCTGCATACTACTTAACCCGAAAGGTTTTTTTTAGGAATATTTTACTTTGATCAGATCCTGTAAACCGGCTGGTTTTCCTGAACACTACCTAAAAAGGTCGGGTATCAACATTAACATTGTACATTTTTTGCTTTGGCCCATAGGACTGTGCGTGTATTCTTATGATTGTAAATTTTTTTGTTTTTACTTGCTGTGCAACGTGTGAGGCGCTGCCAAATTCAGTCCTCGCCTCCCATTTGCTACTCCAAGCTGCTAGTGTCCCGGCTGGGTCACTGGTAGCACCATACAACACAGGTGATATTCTCCTGTCGGGGGGGTGCTCTGTCCACTTCGAGGGGAGATACACCGAGGAAATTTGTTCTTGCTCTGATCTTGTATTTTCCCCTCTTCCTCTTCTCCTTTCTCTTCTCTCCTCTTTTCATCTTTCCTTTTTCCCACTCTGATTCCATCCGCATCCTTCTCTTGTAGGGATGGGGCTCCTACGGTCGCTGGGTTGGTGCTCTCTGGGGTATATTTCTAGTTTAACAGATCTGTCTTTTGCAACCGTTTAGGTGTGGCCTAGTTCCCCGATCATCTCCTCCTCCTCTGCCTGCGACTCCAACCATGGCCTACTCGTTACTGGGTGGTCATCCATTGGTGATCTCGCACAACGTGAGGGGATTGAACATTCCTGAACGCCGCACCTCCCTGCTGAGAGAACTTAGAAAGGGTAAGCCCCATTTTGTTTATTTACAGGAAACCCATTTCAAGACACATCAAATCCCAAAGCTTTCCAGCCCGTCTTTCCCCAGGGTGTTCCACGCCACTAATGGCGAGGCAAAGTCGAGGGGTGTGGCGATTCTGGTTCACAGAGAGGCTCCTTTCGTGGTATCGGGGCAGTTGTGTGACCCAGAGGGCAGGTATATTTTTCTCAGAGGTTCCTACGGGACCACACAGGTGACTCTGGCAAATGTGTACTTTCCTAACAAAGCCCATATATCATTTTGTAGGAAGATCGTACAGGAACTTAGTAAGTTTGCGCAGGGGTGTATTGTTTTGGGGGGCGATTTCAATGTGCCCCTTTGCCCCTTAGTTGACACTTCGAATGGGAAGACGTGCATCACGTATAAAGTGCTGAGACGCATTAAGCTACTACTACAGTCCCTACAACTGGTGGATTCGTGGCGTTTCTTCCACCCTGAGGGTCGTGATTTCACCCATTTCTCTGTTCCACACTCTAGATATGCAAGGCTAGATTATCTCTTTGTGTCCCAGAGTGTGCTCGGGCAGGTTACTGGGGCACATATAGGCACGCAGACTTTCTCGGACCACGCTCCAATCTCAGTGTCCTTGGGGCTAGTAGACTTACCTCGACGACAACTCACTTGGAGGCTTAACGCCTCGCTGCTGACGGACCCCACGAAGCTCCCTACGGTGACTAATAGCCTGACGGAATTTTTCAGACTCAATACTGACCAGGGTACTGATCCGCTTGCTGTCTGGGAGGCGCACAAGTGCTCCATTAGGGGCATCCTGATGGGCCTTGGAGCCAGGAAGAAGAGGGAAAGGGAGGCTAAAATCCACCAGCTGGCTACCAAAATTGCTGCTCTAGAAGTTTTACATAAGCAATCCCTCTCTGTCTCCTCGGCCACATCGCTCCTGAAGGCACGGAGGGATCTGCAGCAGATACTTGACTCTAGGGCCAAGCGTATGCTATTTTTTCGGAAAAGGCTGTACTACGAGTCAGGAAATAAGGCCGGCAAATTCTTGGCGAGGGCGCTCAGAGAGTGCACCTTTGCGAATAATATTGCGGGCATCGAGGGTACAGATGGGAAATTGGAGGTGACGTCAGAGGCCATAGCAGATCGCTTCCACGACTTCTACAGTAAACTCTATAATCTTCCACCTCAGCACAGACACCCAGATTTGACAGGGGACAGAGCCAGGATTATTAATGACTATCTCACTAAGAGTGGACTGCCTTCCCTTTCAGACTCCGACGCTGCTCTCCTTGAGGGACCTATTACCTCTCAGGAGGTGGGTTTAGCCATTGCTCAACTTAAGCCTGGTAAAAGTCCGGGCCCGGACGGGTACACGGCCGTGTACTATAAAACGTTCAGTGATCATTTGACGAAACCTCTTAGAGATGCATTGAACTCGTTGTCAACCCCTAGGAATGTCACCCCAGATTTCCTCTCGGCGCATATAACGGTTCTGGCAAAACCGGGGAAAGACCCTACGGATTGCGCAAGCTACCGTCCCATTTCGTTACTCAATTTAGACGTGAAGCTATTCGCAAAGATCCTCGCCACAAGATTAGGTCCGTTGCTGCCTGGTTTGATTGGCCTAGAGCGGGTGGGCTTTGTGCCGGGCAGGGACGCCAAAGATAATACCACCAAGGCGCTTCTACTGATGCATGCGACGAGGGTTGGGGCCATCGAGGGCCTTCTCCTCTCTACGGATGTGGAGAAGGCCTTCGATCGGGTGGCTTGGGATTTCTTGCTGGCGGTATGTAGGTGGGTGGGATTGGAACCCCATATGCTCACCTGGATAGCGGCACTATATCAAAACCCCTCGGCCCAGATTCGGGTTAATGGCCTTCTTTCTAAGAAGGTCGTGATACAGAATGGGACGCGTCAGGGGTGCCCTCTCTCGCCCCTACTATTTATCTTGTCGCTCGAACCCTTTATCCGAATGGTTAAACTAAATTCGGCAATTGGCGGGTTTCGGGTGGGGGACAACGAGTTCAAGATAGCAGCATTTGCCGACGACCTCTTGTTCTTTTTGACGGATCCACATATCTCCCTCCCCGGGCTGATGCTAGAGTTCTCGAAATATGGATACATTTCTAACTTGAAAATAAATTACACCAAATCTGAGGCCCTCAACATCTCTCTTCCAGATAGAGTACTAGCACAGGCTAAGGCTAATTCCTCCTTTCGTTGGGAGTCCAGGGCCCTCAGGTACTTGGGCATTTGGCTCACTCCCCACCTCGCGGATGTTTTTGGTACTAACTTCCCTCCCCTATTGAAGGCATGTGAGAAGGATCTGGCTCAATGGGACCAGGGGTATTTTTCCTGGCTGGGTCGGGCCTCCATAATCAAAATGGTGATTCTACCAAAATTCCTTTACTTGATGCGCACGCTTCCAGTATCAATTCCCAGAAGCTTCTTTGTTTCCCTAAATGCTGTTTTATTGCGCTTCTTATGGAATCGCAAGAAACCGAGAATTAGGCTTACGAGCCTAATGAGGCCTAAGGACGTGGGGGGCCTGGGCCTGCCGGACTTTAAGTCATACTACCATGCCACACACCTGGCCCGAATAGTGGATTGGCACTGTCACAAGACGACGAAGGGGTGGGTCGCCCTGGAGGGGGAGATTTGTCCGTTGACCCTTGGGTACCTGTCTTGGATTCCTAAATCTGCCTACCCAATCGCCATACGCAGGAACCCTGTTATGGGACCTACTCTGGAGATATTCCATGCACTGGCGAAACAGAAGGGCATCTCTTCCGCTCCGGGTCCCCTCACGCCCTTGGCGGGTAATCCGGGTTTCATACCGGGCTTAGACGATGCCTCTCTTAGGTCATCCCCGCAGTCGGATCCTCTTTTGGTAGGTGATTGTTTTGAGGGTAATAAACTAAAAGAATGGATGGACATTAAGGCCAGTAACAACCTCCCCCGCTTGCGACTTTGGATGAACTTCCAACTGCGCAGCTATGTTCGTTCACTTAAAGTATCCTCGAACCTCACACGACCTTTGACCGAGTTGGAGCTGGTCTGCCGTGCACGGTCCCCTTTGGCTAAGGCAGTTTCTGTAGCTTACTCTTGGTTGCAACAGCACGGGGAGACGGGGCGGATTGGACACAGAGAGGGATGGTCGGAGGAACTAGGTACAGACATTTCTGAGAAAAAATGGCGGTATGCATGTATAATGGCGCACAAATGCTCTATTAGCTCACGATTACAGGAAACCAGTTACAAGCTGTTGACCCGCTGGTACAATACACCCGATAGGCTGCATAGATGGGACCCTCAGATACCTCAAACATGCTGGAGGTGCTTGGGCGATAGGGGCACATTGCTCCACATTTGGTGGGAATGCCCCATGATCTCCCCCTATTGGTCGGAGGTCAGACGGGTCATCCAATTGATCACTGACACTAGACTAACTCTGGATGCCCCGTGTTGCCTGCTACACCTGACCTCCTTCTCTCTAAAACGGTACAAAAAATCCTTGTCCAAGCATTTATTGAATGCAGCTAAATCATTGATTCCCCTGCACTGGAAATCTTCCAGAGTCCCAACCATACGAGAATGGCTCCGCAGGGTGAGCGAAGTGTATGAGATGGAGGACACGTTGGCACAAGACAGGGGCACAGCCGAGGGCTTCCACGCAACTTGGCAGACTTGGATTACTTTCAGGTACTCTAGAGATTTTGACAACATAATGGCTGGATCTACTACCGGGGGGCCCGTTTAGAAAATCTACTCTTTATGTTAGTTCCTTTATATGAGTTTCCGGACCCCAGAGGTGCATTTGACCTAGACTGACTCGCCTGCTCTCCATTGGTGACCCTACCCCATACCCTGGGGGCTTTATGGCCGCTCTGTAGATGCCTTATCCCCTTCCTTTCTTTTTCTCTTTTCCTTTTACTTTCATTCTCGCTCTTCTATTCTTTTCATTGTCTCTCTTCTTCTTCTCCCCTCTTCTTCGCTAAAATTGCTTCTTTAAGATGACAAGTTGGAGGCTGGAGTTGGAGTCTAAACGCCGCAGAGAATTGAATTTGACATAGTTGTTTGTGGTTCTCATTCTGCTTGAACATATAGACCGTGGATGCTCTCCACGATCGGGAGGACCCTTTTCTACCTTTTTACTTTCCACATATGTATACCATTGCCATGTTTGGTGATGACTGTTATTAAGTCGTTATGTTTTGGTTATGATGTGATTGTACTTGTCTAAGTATGTGACTGCTGAACTTGTGTTGATTTGTTTACAATAAAGCTTCTTTGAATATTAAAAAAAAAAGAGCGACAATTTTGAAAAAAGACTCAATATTTTTTGCTTTTTGTTATAATAAATATCCCATTTAAAAAAAAAAAAAAAAATGTTTTATCTCAGTTTAGGCCGATACGTATTCTTCTACATATTTTTGGTAAAAAAAAATTAAAAATTAAATCGCAAAAAACGTATAGTGACTGGTTTGCGCAAAAGTTATATTGCCTACAAAATAGGGGACATACTGTAATTATGATTTATTTTTTATTTATTTTTTACTAGGAATGGCGTCGATCTACGATTTTTTTCGGGACTGGGACATTATAGCGGACACATCAGACACTTTTGACAAATTTTTGGGACCATTTACATTTATACAGTGAACATTTCTATAAATATGCATTGATAACTGTATATATGTAACTGGCAGGGAAGGGGTTAACCACTAGGGGGTGGGGAAGGGGTTAAATGTTTCTCCTAGTTTGTGTTCTAACTGTGGGGGAGGGGGTGACTGGGGGAGGTGACCGATTGTGTCCCTATGTACAAGGGACACAGATCGGTCTCCTCTCTCCTGACAGGGACGTGCAGCTCTGTGTTTACACACAGAGCTCCACATCCCAGCTCAGTTACTCGGCAATCGCATGACGCACAATGTTCTCAGTCACACGACGGGTGCGCAGCTTTATATGACAGGACGTCACATGCAGTCCTGTCAGGACAATACAGTATCCCGCCCGCCATCATTTGACGGCGGGCAGGTATCAAGTGGTTAAGGTACCCCAAGGCTCTGTCCTTGGGTCCCTCATATTCTCTCTCTATACCTCTTCCCTGGGACAGTTGATAACCTCCCAGTGCTTTCAATACCACCTCTATGCTGACGACAACCAGATCTATCTTTATACTTATTAACTTACCCCCTCATTCTCCTCACGTATCACAAAAATACTGAGCGACATATCAGTATCGATGGCACACATGTTCCTTAACCACTTCCATACCAGGCACTTACGCACCTTCCCGCCCAAGCCAATTTTCAGCTTTCAGCACTGTCGCAATTTGAATGACAATTGCGCGGTCATGCTACACTGCACCCAAACAAAATTGGCGTCCTTTTTTCCCCACAAATAGAGCTTTCTTTTGGTGGTATTTGATCACCTCTGCGATTTTTTTTTTTTGCGCAACAACTAAAAATAGAGCAAAGATTTTGAAAAAAAAAATAAAGTTTTTATTTTTTTCTGTTAATTTTTTTGTAAATGAGTATTCTCTTTCAATTACGGGCACTGATATGGTGGCACTGATGGGCACCGATGAGGTGGCACTGATGGGCACCGATGAGGTAGTTCTGATGGGCACTGATTAGGTAGCACTGATGGGCACTGATAGGCGGCGCTGGTATGGGGCACTGATGGGAACTCATGGGCGGCACTGATGGGCACTCATGGGCGGCACTGATGGGCACTCATGGGCGGCACTGGGCACTCATAGGCGGCACAGGTGGGCACTCATAGGCGGCACAGGTGGGCACTCATAGGCGGCACAGGTGGACACTCATAGGTGGCACAGGTGGGCACTTATAGGTGGCACAGGTGGGCACTGATAGGTGGCACAGGTGGGCACTGATAGGTGGGCACTGGGCATGGATTGGCACTGTGGGGTGGCACTGACAGACACTGGGGTGGCACTGATGATCACTGAGGGGTGGCACTGATGGATCAATGTTGCCAATCAGTGCCCATGTGTGGGCACTGATTGGCATCTTTTTTTTACTGCCCCCTTTTTTTTTTTCTTGCTGATTTTTATTTTTTTTTTCATTATTTTTTTTTGGTCTTTTTTTTTCTTTTTTTATGTTCCCTGGTGGTCTAGTGTGGGCACTCCCTGGTGGTCCGTGTGGCAATCCGAGGGGGGGCTGCGCTGATAAACAATCAGCGCAAACCCCCCCTGTCAGGAGAGCCGCTGATCGGCTCTCCTGTACTCACGTCTGTCAGACGCGAGTGAGGAAGAGCCGTTGGCGGCTCTTCCTGTTTACATCGTGATCAGCCGTGATTGGACACGGCTGATCACGTGGTAACGAGGCTCCGCCGGAGACTCGTTACCGAGATCGGAGGTGCAGGGTGTCAGACTGACACCCCGCATCACCGATCGCCGCGCTGCGCGCCCGCGGCATTGAAATCGTGCTAGACGTTTGAGAACGGCTAGTCACGATTTCATAACCACTTCCCGGCCGTAAATCGGCTATTGGCCGGGCGGGAAGTGGTTAAACTCAATTTTTCTAAAACTGAGCTTGTAATATTTCCTCCTGCCCTATTCCTTCCCCATGACATACCATACTATTGAGATCAACAACACAAACATTGGTCCCTTCACATGCGCCAAGGTGCTGGGTGTAATCCTAGACTCTGACCTCTCCTAGAGCCCCACATCCAATCACTGGCTACATCTTGCCACCTTAACCTCTGCAACATTTCCATAATTCGCCCCTTATTGACTAACTACACCACAAAACAACTTATTTACTCCTTGTTTTTTTTCCCGCCTTAACTATTACAACTCTCTCCTCACTGATCTACCTTTACACAGTCTAATACACCTTACTAACCGATCAATGATTGCTGCTCCTCTCTGCCAATCCATTTCACTGGCTTCCCATACCCCATTGTTTAAACTTCAAAATACTAAGGCCATCCACAACATCATACCCAGCTACATCACCAACCTCATCTGCGGGTATCACCCAAATCATCCTTTCCGCTCCTCCCTTAATGCTCTCTAGCTAACTTGTTACCTCCTCCCATGCTCACCTCCAGTTCTTCTCCAGAGCCTCCACCATCCTCTGAAACTCCTTGCCACCGTATGTCCCATCCACCCCTATCTTGTTCACCTTTAGGTGATCCCTGAAAACTCACTTACCAGGAAAGCCTACCCCACCTCCACCTAAGAAATGTACCCAAGTCACCTCCATAAGATCATCCCTTGCAGCTATTACCTTTTGTACCACCTCCCCCTCCCTTTAGATTGTGGGCTCCATGAGCAGGGCCCTCCTATTCCTTCTGTATTGAACTGTAATGTATTTGTACTGCCCCCCCTCTTCATTTTAAAGTGTTGTGCAAATTGTTGGCCCTATATAAATCTTGTATAATAATATTATAATAACAATCATATTGTAATTGAATGTTATTAAAAGTTACCTTTTCAATCTGCAGTGCTGTAATTTTCTGTAAAGTGCAATGCAATATGGCTACTTAGAGGCCTTCTGTACATAGATGGTATACAGAACACCACCTAAAAATTGGCTTACTGATTTTCCCAGAAGTCTGCACTAAGATACACATCTGATTTTTTGGCCATCCCCTGCAAATAAAAAAAAAAAAAAAAACATTTTTGGTGAGTTACTTCCAATAGAAAATAACAGCTAAAGGGATGCAGACCTTGCCAATTTCCACATTAGAGCCCTGCAGGTGCAGAAGCTGATTGGTAATGATAAAACCACTCCTATACAAATTCACTTTGCACAAGGACACAGAATATCTGCATCAAAGTTAAAATTCCTGCAATGTACATAGATCAACCAGGGAGGATTGTTTTTTTTTCTAAACAAAAGTGGAGTTACTCTAAGATTTCCTGGCTGCTTTTCAATTAGCTTGGTTTACCATTTTATGTATGTGAATATGGCTAAAACAAGGATGAAGTTGAGGGTTGCTCTGCATGAATTGATATTGTTGTTAATGACTTCTGTTCATTTGACCTGCTTTTAGGCACATTGGCAAAATCCCTCTAGGATGATGTGCTATATTAGAGTATGAAGTGTGAATATGTCTCTATTTTTGCAAATGCCTCTATTTTTCTTAAAGTAGCCATAGACATTAGAGTCAATAATCATCAGTTGGTGGTACATGGTCTCTGCAGATAGACAAATGTATGTTTATGTTTTATGGCTGACAGATTTTCTTCTTAGGATGCAAACTTGGGGCAAAATGGCCACACTGTACATGTTTAACCACTTGCTTACTGGGCACATAAACCCCCTTCGTGCCCAGGCGAAATTTCAGCTTCCGGCACTGCGTCGCTTTAACTGACAATTGCGCGGTCTTGCGACGTGGCTCCCAAACAAAATTGGCGTCCTTTTTTTCCCTATAAATATAGATTTCTTTTGGTGGTATTTGATCGCCCGTGCGGTTTTTATTTTTTGCGTTATAAACAAAAAAAGAGCGACAATTTAAAAAAATATATATATTTTTTACTTGTTGCTATAATAAATATCCCAATTTAAAAAAAAAAAAAAAAAAAAATGTTTTTCTCAGTTTAGAGCGATACGTATTCTTCTACGTATTTTTGTAAAAAAAAAAAAAAAAATTACAATAAGTGACTGCTTTGCGCAAAAGTTATAGCGCCTACAAAATAGGGGACAGAATTATGATTTAAAAAAAATTTTTTTTTTACTAGTAATGGCGGCGATCTGCGATTTTTATGGGACTGCGATATTGCGGCGGACACATTGGACACTTTTGACACATTTTTGGCGCCATTCACATTTATACTGCGACCAGTGCTATAAATATGCACTAATTACTGTATAAATGTGACTGGCATTGAAGGGGTTAACACTAGGGGGTGAGGAAGGGGTTAAATGTATTGCCTGGGTGTGTTCTAACTGTGTGGGGGGAAGAGGGGTGACTGGGGGAGGTGACCGATGCTGTGTCCCTATGTACAAGGGACACAGATCGGTCTCCTCCTTCCCTGACAGGACGTGGAGCTCTGTGTTTACACACAGAGCTCCACGTCCCTGCTCTGTCACCACCGATCGCGTGTACCTGACGGACATCGCGGTCGCCGGGTACACACATCGAATCCTCGGTGATGTGACGGGACTGTTTTTCACCGCCGCGCGCGACACCCAGTGTCGCGCGCGGGGAATTACAAATACATCACGTCCAAAGACGTGACCCCGGCGCCTCAGGTCCGCGCTGTTGACGTATTCTGTCAATAGCGCGGACCTCTAGTGGTTAAATGACTCTACAAAATCATCAAGCAGTCAGTTTATCTGACTGCCTTCTCATATCTATAGGATTCTTAGCCATCTAATTTGACATCTAATCTACTCCCTGTAGGGATATTTACATTAATAATTACTTTGAACTCCATGTTTATCTTTAAAAAAGACCTTCATAACACAATTATGTTTTAGTTTACCTATTTTTTATTTTTTGCCCTTAGTCCATAGCAAAGATTATGAAACACCCCGAAGACAATCGCAATCAAATTAAAGAACTTGCACAAACATTGACAGATGGAGGTGTGATGGATGACTTGATCAATGAAAAACTAGAGATGTTCAATACACGTTGGGATGAAGTACAACAGGAGGTAATCTATAAATGTTATTGGAAGCACTGATTGACTTCTAATTATTCTTAATTTATGAGTGATAGACACATAGACCAAGAAATACAATGCAATACCAAAAAAAAATTCCTTTTCAAATATACACAGAATACATTTACTCTGTTCTCATATATGTAATAACTGCAGTAATGTTTTCATTTAAAAATGTAATAAGTAGGTAAATTCAGTTGAAAATACAATAACCTATGTTTCCATGTAATGAACTAGAGAAAGCTTAGATGTAAAGTCTGCACTCTCTTTTGCAAGTAGTCCAAACACCTGCTGCATCCTCCAATACTTGCTCAGTAATTTCTCTTATACTACAGCAATATTAGCATCAACTACTCTGTGTGCAAAATTATTAGTCAAGTGAATATTTTGACCAACTCATCATTTATATCGATATTGTTTTCTCCAAGCTGTATAAACTTGAATGCCTATTGGATTTAAGCATACCAGGTGATGTGTATTTGTGTAATGAGAGAGGGTGTGGCTTAAGGAGATCAACAACCTATACTAAGGTGTTCATAATTATTAGGCAGCTTCTTTTCCACAGACAATATGGGCCAACAAAGTGATTTAACTGACCATGAAAAGTCAAACATTGTAAAAAGTCTTTCAGAGGGATGGATCACTCTTGAAACTACTAAGACACTGGGGCTTGATTACAGAACCATCAAATGTACTGTTGAAAATATTCAGTAATGTTCAGTACTCAGAGACATGGCCAAGGTAAGGTAGGCTGAAACCTGACCACCACTAAACAAGATGCATAACTAGAAACGTCAAGACTGGGCCAAGAAATATCTGAAGACAGATTTTTCAAAGGTTCTATGGACTGATGAGATGTGAGTGACTCTTGATGGACCAGATAGATGGGCCTGGGGCTGGATCAGTAATGGGCACAGAGCTTCCGTCGACTCAGACGCTAGCTAGGTGGAGGTGGGTTACTTGCATGGTCTGGTATTATTAAAGATGAGCTAGTTGGACACTTTCCCCAAGCAGTGGTACAGGAAAAAGTTGTTATCTTTCAAGAAGACCATGATATTTATGCAGGACAACACTCCAGTGCATACATCAAAGTACTTCTCTGTGTCGCTAGCCAGTAAAGACCTTAGAGATAGTAAGAATAAGGACACGACCCCCTTCCCCTCCTGACTCTAACCCTATTTAGATCTTGTGGGCCCTTCTTAAAAGGGAGATTTACATAAATCTTTAAATACATCAAGGGGTTGAATAAGGTTCAGGTGGGCAGTTTTTTCAATATGAAACCAAATACAAAACGCAGGGACATGCCCTTAGGCTTGATTCGTATCTAAATCAGCCGCGGATCACTTAGGAATGCTGTCCATCCCAGTTCTGCATTTCAGGGATGAATCAGGGCCGAATCTGCCTGAATTCAGCCCTGAAACTGAGCAAAAGACGCACACCGATTCTGTGCAGTGCGCTCCGCAGACGTCTTGGAGGTATGTGAACCGGCTCCATAGAGAGACGGTCACATGGAAATGTAGGCCACACCTATTGCTTCTTCAATATTCAATTCACCTATAATAAATAAATATACTCACAATGTACTTGGAATATAATTGTCCGAGGCACCTTTTTTGTAAATAACTTAAATCCATTCAATCATTTTATTAATTCATACAATTCTCACTTGTAAATAATAACTATAAACAGCTCAGTCTTAAGGACTCAAGAAAAGCTGTATATCAAAAAACAATTCCCCCCTTTAACTTTGAAAGGGTGACAAAACCACATAAAGTGCCTTAGACAAGGGTGGGGGGGGGGGGGGGGGTGGGGAGCTTGTTGCTGTTATCTGACTAGCTGTGAGGAGATTCCTGTGGAGGACCCCTTTATATAGCCTTGCTCCACTTCCAGAATGTTCCCACTGGTCATGTGACCTTTTGAAACATCCTGGTTGGATCAATGAGATTACCTACCTATACTCCAGTGTTACCTGACCCTATTTTCCCACCTGACCTACTGTATATTGTTCTTAAAGTGACATGGCTCTTTTTTTATTTTATTTTTTAAATAAATAAATAAATATTATAGCTGTCCAGGGGCAGCCACATGTCCATGCTGTTCAGGCCATATTTTTTAGCCCTCTCAGTCCATTCTCCTGCTATGCAAATTGGATGCAGGGAAACCCTCATCCAATTCGCATAAGTGTGAACCCAGTCTTAAACTAACTGAAGGAACATTCAAGACTAATTTTAGAAAGTATTATTTTTTTGAGAGGGTAGTTGATGCTTAGAATAAACTTCCAGCCGAGGTAGAGAGACAGTCAACAGTAAATGGCTTCAAACACGCTTAGGACAAACATAGATCTAAACTAAAAAAAAAAGTTAACAAATAAACAAACAACAACAAAAGAAAATACAAAAAGGACAGACTCAATGCACTAGTGTCTTTTTTTTCCCCCATCATTTTTCTATGCTTCTATCTCACTAGCAAATGTCTGGGATATATGACTTAAATATCCCAAAAGGCTGTGTGTGGCCCAGATTAAGTTATTCTTGCTTAGGCCAGAGGAGGTGGTAGCATAGTGGAAGAGCTTAAAAAAGGTATTTACGAAAGAAAAGGATAAATACTAGCATGTTTCCAAGGAAAGCTAAAGTTATGAAAAAGTAGAAAGGTCCACTTTAAGCAATAAATGCATTTGTATGCACTTGAAATATCATGATTGATTGTCACATTTAAGTGCCTGTACAGGGCAATAAATATCACTGCTGCTGTCATATACAGCAAGTTGAAATGTAATTAACTGGCACATTTTGTGTGTGGGAGGAAATCTATTGGCACCAGAATGATGTTTATTTCTTCAGCACCAATGTTTTGACAAAAAAAAGCTTTTCATATTTACATTATCAGTTGAACTTTGTAAGTTTAGAGACGCTCATCAACTCCGCAAGATAAACACAGATTACTCCATTGTAATTTGTGCTTGGTTCCTAACTGAGCGTCATTGCCTGGTGCTTTTAAAGATGCATTTTCTTATTTACACTGTGAATGCACTGTGATAAAATGTTTTCATGAGCATTAAAGTGGTTCTAAAGTCTGAATACCTTTTACTTTAATGCATTTTTTGCCTTAAGGTAAAAACGCCCCATTACCGCCGCCCCCTCTGTCACTAAACACTTACCTGGCTGCATGTCTTCTGTCCACCACTGTCTCTGGCTCCAGCACTTTCTGGCTCTCACTTTCTACTTTCACAGGGGAAGCTGAGGTGGTGGAGCCATAGGCTTCTGCTGACATCCGTCAAACTCCTATGAGCTGGGAGTGGGGACATGGCCTATCAGTGCTGTGTGTTTTTTAAAAAGCGTACAGCTCAGGTATGCACTCAGTGGGAGTGAACAAATATTGGAGCCTCCTTAGCACCTGGCCTGCTACGGGAAGCACTTGGAGGGAGAAGCCCACTAAACCATCAAAGACTGTCAGAAGAGGAGGTAAGCAACCTTTCTGTGCAATATTGTTGCACAGAACAGGTAAACATAAGATCTATTCATTAAAAAAATACATTTTAGTATTACTTTAAACCCTATGTTCACCCTTTTGAAGAAAAAAATACTAAAAATGTAATATTTATTTTCTTCTAAGGAGCCTGCAGAGCATTGCCCCAAAGATCAGCAGATCGCGGGTGCAATGTCTGGCTCCGGCAGACTCTCAGTACACTTTCTGCCCATCGTTACACTGGGCAGGCAGTTCCTTGAGAGCAGGAAAGTCAATGAACTACAAGGATGCTCACCAGCATTGAAAACGACAAGCCATAAGCCGCAATGGCTGATGGTTCTTGTAGTCTATTCATTCACAAGAAACTGTGAATGAATGATGCACAACGTGTGGGTAGAACTGGTTTAAAATTGTGACTGGTGTAAAATTGTGACAGTGGGTGTGGGAAGACGATCCCCTGCCCACTGTCACTGTGTTTGTGTGGGGGGGGGAGTGGGTAGGGAGAGAAGATGCACATGCTGGAACATGTTCCATGTTCCATTGTAAAAACGGGTAGAACTGTGATTGTACATAGCGGGAGCCAATAAGCTGATCTACCGGGTCCCACTTCAGGAGATAGGCAGAACCACGGCCTATCTATGTAAACAAGGCAGACCGCCGTTCTGTGACAAAGGAAGGCAGAGATCTTGTGTTTCTGCTAAGCAGAAAACAGATCTCTGCCTTCCTATAGGTAAGCACCCCCCCCCCACACACACACAAAGTTAGAAAGCACTCTCAGGGAATACAGTTAACCGTTTGATCGCCCCCTTTTATTAATCCCTTCCCTGCCAGTGTCAGTACAGTTAGGCCTTGTACACACGGCTGAATATATCCGCTGTGAACGGTCCCCGGACCGTTTACAGCGTATATTTACGCCGGGGTGTTTTGATCCGATGGCTGTACACACCATCGGATCAAATTCCCCGCCGACGGACAGCGCGGTGACGCGGCGGTGACGTTGACGCCGCCACGTCACCGCACCAGGAAGTAAACACTTCCGCGCGCATGCGTCGGATCCATTCACAGGATACGACGCATGTGCGGCAAGATATGTCCGCTGGTTTGCCGTACTAACCAGCGGACATATCTGACGGCCAGCTATCCGGCGGAATTATTTCAAAGCATGCTTTGAAATTTTTCCGCCGGATGAATCCGGCAAAAAGCGTCCGTTTGCCCCTACAGACGAGGGGATTTTTCGGCTGAAATGGTCCGTCGGACCATGTTCAGCGGAAATATCCCCTCGTGTGTACAAGGCCTCACAGTGCCTATTTTAGGCACTGATCGCTGTATTAGTATCACTGGTCCCCAAAAAGTGTGAAAAGTGTCAGGTGTGAGATGTGTCTGCTGCAATATTGCAGTCCCACTGTAAGTTGCTGATTGACGCCATTACTGGTAAAAAAAAAAAAAATGAAAAAAAAAACATAAATAAAAATATTCCTATTCTTATAACTTTTGCACAAACCAATCAATATATGCTTATTGGGATTTTTTTTACCAAAAAAATGTAGCAGAATATATATTCATGAAGAAATTAGATTCTTTACATTTTTTTACTGGGTATGTTTTATAGCAGAAAGTAATATATATATATATATATATATATATATATATATATATATATATATATATATATATATATATATATATATATATATATATATATATTGTTTATAACGCAACAAATAAAAACCACAGAGGTGATCAAATACCACCAAAAGAAAGTTCTATTCGTGGCAAAAAAAAGGACAAACATTTTTATCTGGATACATTGTTCCATGTCCGCAAAATTTTCAGTTTAACCACTTGACCACTGGGCACTTAAACACCCTTCCTGACCAGACCAATTTTCAGCTTTCGGTGCTCTCACAATTTGAATGACAATTACTCAAAGAGGTCTTTAAGTATAGTTATTCAGCACATTCCCCATGTCACATTCTCAGTCCTCCTCACAGCACATCTTTATTGTCCAGTGTCCAATGAGAAATTCTGTTTTTGGCAATATTCATTATGTGTCTAATATGGCAAAAGTGATCCTGAGTTGTTTAACCACTTGACCACTGGGCACTTAAACCCCCTTCCTAACCAGACCAATTTTCAGCTTTCGGTGCTCTCACAATTTGAATGACAATTACTCAGTCATACAACATTGTACCCATTTGAAATTTTTGTCCTTTTTTTCACACAAATAGAGCTTTCTTTTGGTGGTTTTTGATCACCTCTGGATTTTTTATTTTTTGCGCTTTAAAAGAAAAACAAGTGAAAATTCTGTAAAAAAATTAAATAAAAATCTTGTTTCTGTCATATTAGCAGGTTATTTCTCACACACAGCATATGCATACCACAAATTACACCCCAAAACACATTCTGCTATTCCTCCCGAGTATGGCGATACCCCATGTGAGAGACTTTTACACAGCGTGGCCACATACAGAGGCCCAACATGCAGGGAATGCCATCAGGCGTTCTGGAACACCCAGACCAATTCTGACATTTCTCTCCTACATGGAAAAATCATAATTTATTCGCTAGAAAATTACATAGAACCCCAAAACATTATATATGCTTTTTTAGCAAAGACCCTAGAGAATACAATGGCGGTCGTTACAAGTTTTTATCTCGCATTGTATTTTCGCAGAAATTTTTTGAACGCGTGTTTTAAAAAAAAAACAGTTTTGTGCTTAAAAAAATAAATAATGTGAAAGATGAAGTTACGCCAAGTAAATAGATACCCAACATGTCACACTTCAAAATTGCGCACACTCATGGAATGGCGCCAAACTTCGCTACTTAAAAATCCCCATAGGCGACGATTTAATTACTTTTATTGGATACATGTTTTTAGTTACGGAGGAGGTCTAGGGCCAAAATGATTGCTCTCGCTCTAACATTCGCAGAGATACCTCACATGTGTAGCTTGAACACTGTTTTCATATGTGGGCGGGACTTACGTATGTGTTCACTTCTGCATGCGAGCACACGGGGACAGGGGTGCTTTAAAAAATGGGTATTGCAGAGTATTGAGGTATTGCAGAGTATTGGGGTATTGCAGAGTATCACGCAGGGTATTGGGGTATTGCAGAGTATTGGGGTATTGCAGAGTATTGGGGTATTGCAGAGTATCGCGCAGGGTATTGGGGTATTGCAGAGTATCGCGCAGGGTATTGGGGTATTGCAGAGTATCGCGCAGGGTATTGCAGAGTATTGGGGTATTGCAGAGTATCGCGCAGGGTATTGGAGTATTGCATAGTATTGCGCAGGGTATTGGGGTATTGCAGAGTATTGGGGTATTGCAGAGTATTGCGCAGGGTATTGGGGTATTGCAGAGTATTGCGCAGGGTATTGGGGTATTGCAGAGTATTGGGGTATTGCAGAGTATCGTGCAGGGTATTGGAGTATTGCAGAGTATTGCGCAGGGTATTGGGGTATTGCAGAGTATTGGGGTATTGCAGAGTGTTGTGCAGGGTATTGGGGTATTGCAGAGTATTGCGCAGTATTGCAGAGTACTGTTGTATTGCAGAGTATTGTGCAGGGTACTGGGGTATTGCAGATTACTGGGGTATTGCACTGTATGGGGCAGGGATGGCTGAGCTGGGATGGATGGATGGCTGGATCTGTGACTGCATTTGTCACAGATCCAGCCACAGCGCTGCTGCTGACAACCACCCCCCCCTCTCCTCTCACACTGTACCGAACGGTACAGAGAGGAGAGGGAGGAACCGGCGTCATCAAATGACGCCATTTTGTTTACAAGTGATCGCTCCGTCATTTGAAAATGTCTATGGCGCGGTGGGCAAGTGGTTAAGTAACACTGTGCCGTATCGTAAAAAATGGCCCAGTCATGGAGGGGGTAAACCTTCAGGAGCTGAAGTGGTTAACACTAAAAAAAAATAGACTCACTTTTTTTAAGGTAGTCTAACTTTAAAATGTTATAAGAATTTCCTTCTGGGCTTTATTAAGAATGTCTGACTACCAGAAGTACTCTTTATCATCCAGAGTTTATGGGGTAAATATATGAAAATTAATTACATTTTATAAATGATTTTTTTCTCAGAATTTTTTTCTCACAAAAAGTCAGTAGGATGTGAAATGGAAAATCACTTTTCAAGGCCAATACTGTAGGTACCACTGCAAAAACAGTTTAAAAAAATATCGTTTAGTGCGGGCACACTGTGTAAACACTGTGTAAAGAGCCACAATAAACATACACAATTATTATAAAGAAAATGCATGGAGGATGTCTTAACCAAGTGGTGCACTTGGTTAAGACATCCTCCATGCATTTTTCTAATAAAAGAGTGATATTAACAAATATTGCTGCTAAATGATGTTCCCCACACTATTTTATTTTTTATTTTTTATTTGTCGAGTCTCCCTAACAATCCATAACAATCCCTCATCTGGCTGCTTTACAAACAGAATTAAGTGGCAATATCCATACTAGGGCCCGGATTCACGTACCCAGGCGTATCTTTGTGCGGGCGTAGCGTATCTTCTTTACGCTACGCCGCCGCAACTTAGAGAGGCAAGTGCTGTATTCACAAAGCATTTGCTCCCTAAGTTACTGCGGCGTATCGTAAATGGGCCGGCGTAAGCCCGCGTAATTCAAAGTAGCAAGGCAGTGGGCGTGTTTTATGACAATGAACCATGACCCCATGCAATTGATGGGCCTAACGAACGGCGCATGCGCCGTCCGTGGACGTCTCCCAGTGCACATACTCCAAATCACGTCGGATAGAATGCCTTAGTGACGTCGGCGTGCAAGACCTGCGCCCAGCCCTATTCACGTACTATGTAAACGGTGTGAACTACGTAAAATTTTACGGCGTCATTCCCTGGCCCATACCTTGGCATTAGCTGCGCCTCATGTAGCAGGGGTAACTTTATGCCGGACGTAAGCCTTACGCAAATCGCTTATATATGAAGTGGCCGGGCGCATCTACGTTTGTGAATCGTAGTATCTTGCTCATTTGCGTATTTTTAATGGGAACGCCGAAAGCGTCCAGCGTAACTATGCGCCCACGATACGCCGGCGTAGGCAAGTTACGCTGGACGACTGAAGCCATGTTTTTCTGCGTATCTTGCCGCACACAAAAACACACCCAGAACATGTTATGGGGTCTTCTCCAAAATCTATACCAAACTTTTCGGGTATAAATGTGCTACATTCAAAAAACAGCGAGGGGTCCCCCAAAATCCATATTAGACCCTTATCCAAGTTTGCAGCCTTTCTGGTCAGGAAAAATATGCTTTTCCTGGGGAGTGTACCTAGCAATTATCCCCATGTTAGAGGGGACAAGGGCATCCCTGGCCTGAGTGATGTGTGGGGCCTAGGGGGGTGCTTATGAGAATGTGAAGGCCCCCTTTAAAATAAGGGAGTGTTCAGATATCTGTTCCCCATGTACATAAGTAAGGGGTACATAGAACACCTGGTTTCTTATTCATAATAAACACACCACACAAGTAAAAAAATGCCCCATGGTGTAAATATTTGGTCAATTACATCATCCGGTGATGTAGGTCCATGTCAATTAGACAACAGCCCTCGACTAAACAAAACACATCCATCACCAAGACAATGGAGTTAATTTACTAAAACAGAGTGCAAAATCTGGTGCAGCTGTGTATGCCAGGCAATCAGCCTCTAACTTCAGCTTGCTCAATTAGGTTTTATGGGCATTTCACACCACATGCAGTCCAGTGCATTTTTTTCTGCATCAAAAATCAGGGATAGTAGGTTACATGATTTTCAAAGACATAGTTTACACCAGTGCAGTCAGTTCCAGCGTGTTCCTGTTTCAGACAAAAAATTAGAACATGCTGCATTTATTCTGCACTGGACTGTACTTGAAAGTGGTAAAACACATTAAAACATTTTTAAGGTTAAGAGAAGACAGGGGAACAATGCACTGGAACGCATCAAAAATGTGCATGCAAAAAAGCATCTGGACTGAGTTTCTATGGTGTAAACTGGCCTTTAACCAAAAACCTGGAAGTTGATTGGTTTCTATGCAGAGCTGCACCAGACCAGACCCCCAAAGCATCCTCCCAATGTTGAGGGCATGTTGGCCTGGTACGGTTCAGGAGGGGGGGACACACTTTCGTCCCCCCTCTTTTCCTGCAGCCTGACAGGTTGCGTGCTTGGATAAAGGGTCTGGTATGGATTTTTGGGGGGAACTCCACGCCATTTTTTTTATTTGGGGTAGAGTTCCCCTTAAAATCCACACCAAATCTGAAGGGCCTGGTAATTGAATTAATCGGAATCCGACAATTCATTACAGCCGCAATTTTAAATAACTGTTTTTCCTTCAGAAATGACAGTTTGTGCAGGGACAGTTCTAAGCACGGGAAACAAGTGCTGCTTTACAGGCACACTATACACCCCCACTAGGTACGAAATTTAAAGGAATATTTCACTTTTATTGTTTCACTTTAAGCATTATTAAAATCTCTGCTCCCCAAACAACTTCAGTTTTTAAAACTTTTTTTTTGCATCGATACATGTCCCCTGGGGCAGGACCCAGGTCCCCAAACACTTTTTATGACAATAACTTGCACACAAGCCTTTAAAATGTGCACGTTAGATTTCTCTCATAGACTTTTACAGGGTGTTGCGCGGCTTTTCGAATTTGCTGCGAACACCCCAAATTGTTCGCTGTTTGGCGAACAGGCAATGTTCGAGTCGAACATGAGTTTGACTCGAACTCGAAGCTCATCCCTAAATTTGAAGCCACCTGACTTTAACACTGTTCACAAAAAAATAAATCTACCCATTAACAAAGGGAATGTATGCATGAGCATCAGTATGTATAGCTTAATCATTTTGGAGCTGATATATAAAAAGTAATAACAGGAATATTGCCCATAGCAACTGTTTAGAATCCATGTTTTATTTCAAAGCTGAGCTGCAGAAAAGGCAGGTGGAATCTGATTGGTTGCTATGAAAAACAATACGATTTTCCTATGGCATTATTTTCATAAGTCAACCCCTAGAAACTTATAAATTATATATTAGTAATGGTTAAGCAATGAATATAAAAAATCATAAGATGAGTGCAGAACACACATACTGAATACAGACAGAAACTTTTTTTTTTTAAATACCGTATTTGTTTTTTTTGATTATTTTCAGATATGTTTTAGTGACTCTTGCCACTTACAGCCCAGTGTCTGCTTTCTTCATCTTGTCTCTAGTTACTTGTTGCTCTGACTTCATTCCCTTGACTTACACAGGCTTGGTGACCGTGACCCTATTCTCAGTACATGAAATCTCTTGAACTACATAATGAGATCAGGGAGAAGTGGGATAGGCTTCAGAACAGCAGATTACGGCATTCAGAAGAGGTTTCCTTTTAACAATTTAGTAGTGCCTTACCAACGTTCTGAAAAGAGCTTTCAGTCCCAATTTCCATTCTAAATTATTTCACCTCTATCTAATCTTTTCGAGCATTGTCAGTTTATTGTCAATTCTGCCTTAATGAGTGTCAGAAGTTCATCCTACAAAAAGGTGTTCTGCTCTATTTTAGCCATGTTTTTCATGCAAATGGTGCTGATGGAAAAAAATAAATAAAAGAATAACATATTTCCTTTCTTTATTTGCAGGCTGTAAGGAGACAAAAGGTTCTTGAACAAAGTATTCAGTCTGCCCAGGAGACTGACAAAGCTATTCGCCTAATTCAGGAATCCCTTGTCACCATAGACAAACAATTGACGGTCTATATTTCTGACAGAATTGATGCAGGCCACGTTCCCCAAGAAGCACAGGTAGGGTCAGGTTAACAAATTGTGCCTAAAAATGTCCAGCTCAAAGCTAGCATTTGTCATTGAAGCTAAGGAAAAGTTATGTTATAAATGTCTAAGTGCATATCACTTAGTGCTTTTCATGCACTTATGTTCTCAAATCATAAAGTAACGCATTTTGCATTGCATGTAAACAGGTGCAGACAGCTATGTCAAGAATCACTCTGAAAAATAAATATTCTTCTGGAAATGCATAGATACAAAGTGTCTGTTTATTTTCACTCAGACTTGCAACACAATTTACTTTGCTACAGTGACTATTGTTCACATGCTGTAAAGCTGATTACTGTGAATGGCCTTGTGAATCATCCCTTGGTTACCTAATCAGATTTGACAATGTGTCACTTGTGTGTGTGTGTGATGACCTTGCATCCTTTGTGAAATTTCAAAGTGTGATATGTACAATAACATGCAAAGTATTGCTTGAGTGGAACTATTTGGCTGACTTCAAATCAGTATTAAAGTGAAACTCCAACTGAACCTCTTTTTTGGGGGGGCAGTAATAAAGGCAGTATTGGCACAAAAAAAATGAAAAAAGTTCTAACCCTTCCTGTTGAAAATGAAAAGAAAATCATTGTTTGACTGGTGTTTCACATTAAAATCACAAGACCTACTCTTAGCAACAAAAAAAATGACATAGCATATTATTTCACTTGGAGCTACAGAGGTGTCAAAAGCATTAGTGTTCATTGGTGCCTAAGTAAGATTAAATTCTGCAGTGTCTGCCGTTAATGAATAAATAGTGGATTTTTCATTGGTAGAGCAGTGGTGTGTATTACTGACTTACAGCAGTGGAGTCTTGACTAAGCTTGCTTTTATGCTTCAGTATGTATGTGCACGTGTGCACGTGTGTGTGTGTGCCCTGCATATTTCTAGCCCATGATGAAGAAATCATCAACATTTTGCACTGCCAGGGATTTGTGCTAATGTGAGTCGCAGTCCCTTAGGTGGTGGATGTATGCAATTTCCAAAGAACGAATTTGCAAAATAATAAAGATGCCTTTTTCTTGAGATTTTTTTTCTTGGGCTATCCTATACCCTGCATACCTTTTGAACTTAGTCCATACAGAGGATAGGGAGAAATACAAATATAAGTGGAAAGTGTTTTTTTTTTCCTTTAGACAGGCATTGTCAGTTATAGCCCTTAAAGGGTTTGTAAAGGTTTTTTTTATTTTCTAAATAGGTTCCTTTAAGCTAGTGCATTGTTGGTTCACTTCCCTTCTAAATGTTTTTTTTCTTTGTCTGAATTTCTCACGTCCTGTTCCTCCTCAGTAAGCTGTTCTGGCTGACTAACCCCCATGGATGATGGGGCAAGCTTACTTACTTACATACATAGCCAATTGACAGGAAACAAAAGCAGTATTGCTGCAATATTCACCTTTAATACAGAGCCGTCCCCTAAAGTAATTCCTTGCCAGACAGCATCATTCAATCCACTTCCTATGAGCTCAGGCTGTCAATAACCCTTTTGAGTAGAGTATTACTGCACTGCCCTCAAGTTATTAAATGAAAACTTTTCAGCGCAGTAATAAAGTTTTTGTCAAAAACTGCTTTATGTTTGTATGTGAGAAGGCTGGCCGAAGGCGAGCCTGAGTTTGTAGGAGGAGTCGGAGGGCTATTTATCCCTCCTCCCCTCTTATCTCCGGCGTCGGTGGGGTTTCTGGGTACCGATGCACGTCACTTGCTCCTGGCTGGGGGGGGGGGCATCCACTCTTCCGTCCTTCCACGGTTGCTATGCCGCAGGTTTGGGGGGGGGGGGCTCACGCTGGGTCATGAGGGGGTCCCCATCCACCCTGCGGTCAGGGCTCACGTTGTAGGGGGGAGGTCATCCACTATCCAGTCCATCTCCAGGGGTCAAGCTGGCAGCAGGGGAGGTGTTGTCCACCCACTTGGGGGGGTTACACTGGTGCATGCCTTGCGTTGTTCATGGCGGAACGGTTCGGTCAGTAGTATGTTCTGTCCTGTCAGTATGTTCTGTCAGTATGTGTTTGTCACAGCGGTTCTGTCAGTATGTGTTTGTCACAGCGGTTCTGTCAGTATGTGTTTGTCACAGCGGTTCTGTCAGTATGTGTTTGTCACAGCGGTTCTGTCAGTATGTTTTATCTCAGCGGTTCTGTCAGTATGTTTTATTTCAGCGGTTCTGTCAGTATGTGTTCGTCACAGCGGTTCTGTCAGTATGTGTTTGTCACAGCGGTTCTGTCAGTATGTGTTTGTCACAGCGGTTCTGTCAGTATGTGTTTGTCTCAGCGGTTCTGTCAGTATGTTTTATCTCAGCGGTTCTGTCAGTATGTTTTATCTCAGCGGTTCTGTCAGTATGTGTTTGTCACAGCGGTTCTGTCAGTATGTGTTTGTCACAGTGGTTCTGTCAGTATGTGTTTGTCACAGCGGTTCTGTCAGTATGTTTTATCTCAGCGGTTCTGTCAGTATGTTTTATCTCAGCGGTTCTGTCAGTATGTTTTATCTCAGCGGTTCTGTCAGTATGTTTTATCTCAGCGGTTCTGTCAGTATGTTTTGTCTCAGCGGTTTTGTCAGTATGTTCTGTTAGTATGTTTTGTCTCAGCGGTTCTGTCAGTATGTTTTGTCTCAGCGGTTCTGTCAGTATGTTTTGTCTCAGCGGTTCTGTCAGTATGTTTTGTCTCAGCGGTTCTGTCAGTATGTTCTGTCAGTATGTTTTGTCTCAGCGGTTCTGTCAGTATGTTCTATCAGTATGTTTTGTCTCAGCAGTTCTGTCAGTATGTACGGTCAGTATGTTTTGTCTCAGCGGTTCCGTCAGTATGTTTTGTCTCAGCGGTTCCGTCAGTGTGTTTTTGTCTCAGCGGTTCTGTCAGTATGTTTTGTCTCAGCGGTTCTGTCAGTATGTTTTGTCTCAGCGGTTCTGTCAGTAGTACGTTTCTGTCGTAGCATTTCTGTTGTCCACCCACTTGGGGGGGTTACACTGGTGCATGCCTTGCGTTGTTCATGGCGGAACGGTTCGGTCAGTAGTATGTTCTGTCCTGTCAGTATGTTCTGTCAGTATGTGTTTGTCACAGCGGTTCTGTCAGTATGTGTTTGTCACAGCGGTTCTGTCAGTATGTGTTTGTCACAGCGGTTCTGTCAGTATGTGTTTGTCACAGCGGTTCTGTCAGTATGTTTTATCTCAGCGGTTCTGTCAGTATGTTTTATTTCAGCGGTTCTGTCAGTATGTGTTCGTCACAGCGGTTCTGTCAGTATGTGTTTGTCACAGCGGTTCTGTCAGTATGTGTTTGTCACAGCGGTTCTGTCAGTATGTGTTTGTCTCAGCGGTTCTGTCAGTATGTTTTATCTCAGCGGTTCTGTCAGTATGTTTTATCTCAGCGGTTCTGTCAGTATGTGTTTGTCACAGCGGTTCTGTCAGTATGTGTTTGTCACAGTGGTTCTGTCAGTATGTGTTTGTCACAGCGGTTCTGTCAGTATGTTTTATCTCAGCGGTTCTGTCAGTATGTTTTATCTCAGCGGTTCTGTCAGTATGTTTTATCTCAGCGGTTCTGTCAGTATGTTTTATCTCAGCGGTTCTGTCAGTATGTTTTATCTCAGCGGTTCTGTCAGTATGTTTTGTCTCAGCGGTTTTGTCAGTATGTTCTGTTAGTATGTTTTGTCTCAGCGGTTCTGTCAGTATGTTTTGTCTCAGCGGTTCTGTCAGTATGTTTTGTCTCAGCGGTTCTGTCAGTATGTTTTGTCTCAGCGGTTCTGTCAGTATGTTTTGTCTCAGCGGTTCTGTCAGTATGTTCTGTCAGTATGTTTTGTCTCAGCGGTTCTGTCAGTATGTTCTATCAGTATGTTTTGTCTCAGCAGTTCTGTCAGTATGTACGGTCAGTATGTTTTGTCTCAGCGGTTCCGTCAGTATGTTTTGTCTCAGCGGTTCCGTCAGTGTGTTTTTGTCTCAGCGGTTCTGTCAGTATGTTTTGTCTCAGCGGTTCTGTCAGTATGTTTTGTCTCAGCGGTTCTGTCAGTATGTTTTGTCTCAGCGGTTCTGTCAGTATGTTTTGTCTCAGCGGTTCTATCAGTAGTACGTTTCTGTCGTAGCATTTCTGTCAGCAGCATGTTTTTTGTCGGGGCTGTCATGCCAGTGTCATGTTTTCTGTCTTAGCATGTTCTGTCGTAGCAGTTGCAGTCACTGTATGTTTCCTGTCATGTCATAGCGGTGCTGTCAGCATCATGCTTCTGTCGCGGAGCGTGTTTCTGTCATGGCGTGTTTCTGTCATGGCGTGTTTCTGTCGTCACGCAGGTTCAGCTTACACCAGTAGCCGTTCTAGCTTTGTTCGTCTCCATGTCTAATTATTTTTCATAGGTTGCTTTCCTGGTCCAGTTGGCTAGGGCTCGCATCTCGGGGTCTGTCACGTCTACAGATCCATTCGTGCTGAGGTTTTCGTTTTCCAGATTGTTCACCTCAAACTTTGCTTGTCATGTCTTACTATGCATTATGTTGCGTTTCATTTCACAGGCAGGACTACCCACCACAGTCTGTGGGTACACGGGTCCTCAGGGTTTGGCTGTGCAGCAGGTCACTTGCGCTCACTCACGTTATTTACCGGGGGGGGTCGTCGGGTTCATTGACATGCTGGGGTCCCTCTGTCACTGCCATGTCTTCGTACTAGGGTAAGCACAGAGGGGGTTGTGTTTCTGTTGGGGGTACTACTCCAGTGTGATTTGGTCACATAGCTTGTCGGTGCTATGCAGTCACAGCACACAAACAGCCTTGTAGTTTCATTTGTTTTCATTTGTTTTCTTTGTCTCGTCATACCTTTCTTCCGGGTATAGTTAGCCAGGGTGCGCATCTCAGGATCTGTAACGTCTACAGATCCATACGGGCTGAGGTTTCGTTTTTAAATGATTGTTGACCACAATCTTCTCGCCTGTATACCATACGTCATACGTGCACGTTCATTCTTACGTCTATACATCTACCCACCACGGTCTGTGGGTACATCGGCCCTGAGTGTTTCGTTTTTAATTACCTGTCTCTGCGCGGCAGGTTACTCGGGCTCACTTACTGCTTACACTTGGGTGGGATCTGTTGTCAGGTTCATTCACGCGCTGAGGTCTGGTCATTTCTGCTCACATCTTTGGCCCAGGCAGCTACAGTGGGGGGGGTCTCATATTTTGTTGTCTGTTGTCTTTTCTTTCTGAGTTCCTAGGGTTGGGTGTGCTGCACGTTTTGGGGCCGTCACATTCTGGTACATCCCGGCTGCTCCACGTGGGGGTTCAGAGCATGGTAGTACGCCGTCACTCAGGGGTTGGTCCGTATTCGTCTCAGCAGAGCGGTAAGTCAACAAGGGGTTTCCTTTTTCCGGCCGCAGCAGGGTAGGCGGTACGTTTCAATTTGTGTCCAATTCCGTCCCAGCTACATCACATACCAGCATTAAGCGTCTTCTGGCCTTTCCTGCTAGGACAATTTTATCAGGGTTCTCGTCCATGGAGTCGTTGCTTTTTCTCTGCTCATGGCAGGGGTCGGGGCCGTTATCTTTGGGGTTGTTCGTAGGTTACCGGATCGTCGGGGCGGGTCCGTCAGTCCAGGCTTTTTTGTCCAATTCCCAGCCTGTTCATGGGGGGGGGGTCACAGTTACTTGGGTAGGTTGTGTCATGCCATGTCTGGTTCTGTCTCTGTATCGTTGCACATCGCTACTGCGTATTGGCCTCGTCCATTAACATCAGCAACTTATCTTTCGGGTAGCCGGCTCTCAAACCCCTTCCCTCCTATCAGTTTGTCCATTTTTGGCATCTCTCTCTCTCTCACATCCCCTTACCAGGTATGGATGGTTAGACCAGGGGTTGTGGGTGTTGGCAGGGCTACTGGTCTTGCGTCCTATTGAATGGTGTTTGCATTTCACAGGGCTCCTCAGGGCGGCCCTTGTTCCATTCCCCCACGTATCCTCTCGCAACCAGCAGTTGTTCCCATGTCTGTGCTTTCTGGAGGAAGGCTTAGTCTGTCAGGCATGGGACAGTCGTTTGGTTTCGGGGTTCCTTCCAATCATCGGTTCTTGGGACGCTGGTTTTCTGCTGTCATAACGGATGCTTATCGGGGCCATTCTCTGAGACTGTCAGGGCGTGCTTTCTCTACCAGACGGATAATTTGTGCCCTTCCACTCTTTTATCACACCTACTTCTGGGTCTTTTTGCCCACTTATAGGCGTACTGTCCAGCGAGGCTAATGGCACACCTCAGGCCTGGGTAGGTAGGGTGTCGTATTCCTCGGTGTAGACTCTGACTACAAGTGAGAAGGCTGGCCGAAGGCGAGCCTGAGTTTGTAGGAGGAGTCGGAGGGCTATTTATCCCTCCCCCCCTCTCATCTCCGGCGTCGGTGGGGTTTCTGGGTACCCACCCACCCATTCCCCCTTTTTTCATGTTATCATTTTCTTCATTCATTTCTTCATAATTACTTCAGGGTATGCCCACTTATAGGCGTACTGTCCAGCGAGGCTAATGGCACACCTCAGGCCTGGGTAGGTAGGGTGTCGTATTCCTCGGTGTAGACTCTGACTACAAACACATTTAAAACATTTTGGGGTAAATTAGTAGGGCTCATTCCTGATTCTGATAAGCTACCCCTGTGCCCCCACAACCACTGGGCCAGGGTTGTGGGGAAAATACCTTGTCCTCATGAACACGGGGACAATGTCCTTTGCCAGGGGGTACCCCCCAATGTTTAGGATTTGTTGCCTGGTGTGGTTTAGAGGAGGGGACGCTCACTCGTCCCCACCTTTCCTGGAAAGCATGCACATATAAGGATCTGGTATGGATTTTTTGGGAACCTATCCCATTTTTTCTTTGTGTGCTTCCCCTAAACTCCATAAAGGACCTAAAGGGCCTGCTATCATTTGGGGAGGACCCACCCCCACACAATTATTATTTTTTGTTAATGCTGGATCTATTGTTTACATTCTGCTGTCAGTGGGGAATCCTCTGCTGACAGTAGGGATGACTCATTGTTGTTAAGATGCCAGCAAGTGCCAGCTCCTTAACAAATAATGACGTATCCCTGCTGGCTGACAGCAGGGATGAGTTGCAGTATTGAAACGCATGAATCAGAAATGCACTACACTAGTGTAAATCTAGCATAAAAAGTCCTTATTTATCTTTGTATCCACAAGTCTTTTGAAGAAATGTTCAAAGTTCACAAAACAGACAATGGGGGAGACCTATTAAAATGCAAGTACACAGAATCTGGTGCAGCTGTGCATAGTAATCAGCTTCTAACTTCAGCTTCTTCAATTAGGGTGAATTAGGGTGAATGCACTTTACCGCTGTGACACCTCTCCATTGCCAGCTACGTTAGGTGGCAGTATGGTGCACAATTCACCACATCACATGGCTCCTTTTTTTTGTTTTCTATGAACTTTATTTGAAGTGTACAACATTTACACTTTATTGACTACAATGTACAGCAGTGCAATGTGTTTCATTGCTGTACATTGCCATGGGATTTGGTGTGGTGCACTGTGATAAAATACAGCATTTATGCAAGCTCCAGTTCAACCATAGGCTGTGTTTCGCTGTGAATAGGACACATAAAAAACAATTGTTTCCTGTGTGTCCCTGTGGTGACAGGCACATTACCATGCAGTAAAATGAATTCAAGTTTAGGCTTTGATAATAAAACCTAAAAGCCGGTTATTATGCACAGCTGCACCAGATTCTGTGTGCACCCATTTTAGTAATTTCCCCTCACTGTGTTTTTTCTATGAAATCTTGGCAGGCTACAGTATGACAATGTTTTCCCTAAGCCCTGTCTCTGTAGTAGAAAGTGAAACAGTGCAGCAAGGAAAGAGAGTGTCTATCTAGGGCCAATACTAACTAGACAAAACAAAAGGGAGGGAACAGAGGAATATACCAAATACAATAAACAAGGCAACAGACAGGAAGCTCTGGTAGCACACCTTGTGACCACCATAACTTGATGTCTTGGTGATAATATTATCAGGAAAAAATCAGTGAGTTTCTAGATTGTTAGTATACTATTTTTGTGATAGTAGCCAAAATGCAAAAAAAAAACAAAAAAACAATAAAAACAAACAAAGGACTCTACACAGCCTAAAGAGTTAACTACAAAATACATTTATTATATCACAAAGGTATACAACGTATTACAAGTACAATCCCCAAAATTCCCACATACAGTATATGAATGAATGAATGAATGAATGAATGAATGAATGAAAACTTATATAGCGCGGCACATGCGAACTGAATCGCCTCTGGGCGCTTGTTGTTCCTGTCTCCTTTGATATCAAAAGAGAAAAGTCTTGACCTTTTTCCTAAATGCTAGGTGGTTCTCCTCCAACCGAATGCTGGTTGGTAAAGCGTTCCATAGTCTGGGACCCTGGATCGCAAATCTTCTTTCTCCTTTGGACTTGAAGTTGGCTTTCGGAACCTGGAGCAGGTTCTGATTCGTGGATCGCAAAACGCGATTTGGATTATGCGCTTTTATTAATTCGCATAAGTAAAGGGGGGCATTCTCATGGACACATCTATGCGTAAGACAGAGAGCTTTAAAAGCAATTCTGTCTTTAACTGGCAGCCAATGAAGGGCTCTCAGTGAAGGTGAGATAGATTCCCAGGGTTTTTTTCCCAGTCACAAGTCTGGCGGCCGTATTCTGAACGACTTGCAGACGAGCGATTTGGTATTTGGGGAGACCGAGGTAAAGGGCATTTGCATAATCCAACCTGGAGTTTACAACTGCTCCCACCACGACCGCTAAATCTTCTTTAGGGATGAACGGAGTGAGTCTGCGTAGTAGGCGCAGTAGATGGTGAGATCCGCTGACCACTGACCCTATTTGTGCGTCCATTGTCATAAAGGAGTCAAAAATGACCCCTAGGCTTTTGACTTTGGCGCTAGGGGTGATGAGCTTGCCCAAAATAGGCGGGGGGGTCCACGCTGTTGAGGGTTGATTCCTTCGCTTGGCGTGAAACAGAAGAAGTTCTGTTTTCGCTCCATTGAGTTTAAGATAACTCTTTGTCATCCAGTCCTCTATCAAAGAGAGACATGTCTCTAGATTGAGGTGGTGATCCTGCCTATTGCAGATGCGGAAATACAGTTGCGTGTCATCTGCATAAGAGTGATAAAGCAGATTTTGGCTGCTAATAATCTCAAAAAGAGGACGAAGGTAGATGTTGAATAGCACTGGTGACAGAGGCGATCCTTGAGGGACTCCGCATGTTACTGTGCGTTTTTCAGACGTAAAAGGTCCTAGATTCACTGTTTGCGATCGGTTTTCCAAAAAAGAGGAGAACCAAGATAAATCGCCTTCTGCGACCCTGGCTACTTCAGAAAGCCGAGTCAGTAACAGATTGTGGTCTACAGTGTCAAAAGCTGCACTTAGGTCCAACAGAACCAGGAGACAAGATTCTCCTTCGTCTGCGGCCTTGAGAACATCGTCCCATACTTTCAGCAATGCTGTTTCCGTCCCATGTCCGGGACGGAAGCCTGATTGCAATGGATCAAGTAGCTTGTGGGTATCTAGATGCAGTTGCAGCTGTTGTACCACTACTTTTTCCATTATCTTAGAGAATACGTTGAGGCTTGTTATGGGACGGCGGTGGAGTGGGTCCTTGGGGTCCAGGGAGGGTTTCTTCAGGATGGGTTGGATTACACCCTCTTTCAACTGTGAGGGCACTATGCCCTCCAAGAAAGACTGGTTGATAAGCTGCGTGATGGGAGGAGCCAGGATGTCGGCGCATTCCTTCAGCAGTTTTGTGGGGATAATGTCATTTGGTGCTGCGCCATTGCGCAGAGTACAAATGACATTCTTAGTGGACTCGATGGAGATGGGTTCCAGGGTGAACTTACCTGATATCGGAGAATTACTATGGGTGCTGTGTGAGAGGCTACAGGGGGGGCTGAGGGGAGAAAAATTTTGCTGAATGCTTTCACGGATTGCCTCGATTTTATTAACGAAATAATCCGATAGCTCATTGCAAAATTCTTGTGTGTCCGAACTGGGGGCTTCAATGCATCCTGGTTTCATGGTCTGGGTGACCATCTTGAAGAGTTCGCGGGGGCGGTTTTGGGCACCGTTGATAGCCTCCGAAAAATAATTCTTCTTGGCTTGGAAAATTCCTTTGTGGTATTTTCTTGTGGTCGCCTTGTAGATGGATAGGTTTAGCTCAGAAGAACATCTTTTCCAGGCAGATTCTGCCCTTCTGCGTTCTTGCTTCAGTAACGACAGCTGGTTGTTAAACCAGCTGCGGTTGTTTTTCCGAATGCGGGTTATTCGTTTCGGCGCTACCAAGTCGGCTGACTGTAGCATGGCCGAGTTTATGGCTTTCAATGTTTCAACGGCCGTTTGCTGCGGCTGGGTTGTTTCTATTTTTTTCCTTAAAGTCGTTTTGAAGAGTTCCGAGTGGAGCTTCTTCTGACATCTAGTCCAGTGTGTTGTCACTGGATTCGATGTATTTGTTGCGGGGGGGATGGTGGAAATACTGAATATAATTGCCTGGTGGTCTGTCCATGGCAATTTTTCATTTTCCCTAATTTTTATTTCCAGAGCTTGTCTGAAAATAAGATCGAGTGTGTGACCTGAAGCATGTGTAGGCCCACATACTAGTTGCTGCAATCCTAATCCTTCCAGGTGGTCAATACAGGCGTCGGCAATGGGGTCTTGTGAGGAATTGGCCCAGAGATTGAAATCCCCGAGCAGCAAAAGTTGTTTGCTGTTGAGGGTATAAGTGGAGAAGAAATCCGTCCATGATGAGAGCAGCTGCGATTTTGGGCCGGGTGGCCTATAGCAGAGCAGAATGTGGACGGTCTCCTTTGAACTTGCTTGCAGTTGCAGAGTAAGGGTTTCCATGAATGGAAGAGGGTTTTGGCGGACTGGTTTGGTGATCGTAAGATGAGTCTTGTGGATCACCGCCAGGCCGCCTCCTCTTTGCCCTATTCTGTTTTCCGTTATGATACGGTAATTTTCTGGCACCAATTCTCCTAGAATGGTGTTACAGTCGGCTGTGAGCCAGCTCTCTGTAATAAAAAGACAGTCTAGATCCTTTTGTTGAATGAAGTCGCGGATTTCAAGTCGGTGTTTTACTGCCGATCTAGTATTGATCAGAGCACATGATATGTGCTTGACCTGGGGTAAATGTCTGAAATGTCTAACCGTCGATCTATGATTGGTTCTCCATAGTCGCTCAGTTCTTAGGGTCTTTCTGGTGATGGCTGGCAGTATTGCGGCGCATTGCCTCAAACTCCAAATGGTCTCGGCAGAATATTGCCTACATGCCATGTTCGCCAATACACCAGGGGGGGGAGGGGGGGATTTTAGGGCAGTGGGGAGAGGAATTGGCTAAACTCCTCTCTCCTGGCTTGGTCCAGAGGAAGGCAAAAAACCCTGGCGGCGCTCGGCCAATATGCTCCGGCAGGGAAAAAATTCCTTCCTGACCCCTGTAAGAGGCGATCGGGTAACCCCTGGATCAAGTTGTAGTGGTGATTAAGATTTGGGGCTGGGTGCAGCAAAAATGGCCTGCCGATCGGTAGCGGGATCCAGACTGGTAAAGCTTCCAGATTGGGTGGATCGGTGCTACTATTTGGGGCCAGGATTACTAGACCGGGGTGTGAGGTAACTTTCCTGGGGGTATGGGGTGGGGTTCAAGTCCGTTTTCGGACTTTGGTGGCGGTTGGAGGGGGTGAGAAGCGGCGCGCCACTAGGCCGCGGGTGAAGCCGCGGCCTTTCCTAAATTGCGGCTGCCGCGATTGCTTCCAGGCCGGCGCGGATGTATCGAAAAACGCCGGCCTGGAAGCCAGAAATGCCAGAAATGGCTGAAAATTGCCAAGGATTGCAGGGCAGGTGGCGGATGGGTAGTGAGGGGGTATAGGAGGGGAGATGTGGATAGGGAGATAGCAGGGGCTTTTAAGTGGCAGCAGCTGCTGTCCTCAAAAGGACGGCCGTCTGCAGCCTCAGTGAAAGGCTTACCTGCTGGAGAAGGGTGACGGAGGGAAGCCAGGGGGGTCAGGTGAAGCAGGGGGAAGCCAAGCGGTGGATTGCAGGAGGAATGGAGGGATAGTGCAGGCTTGCCTAGCAGTGTCTGTCACCGTCTGCCTGTCTGGTTTCTGGCAGGTGGGGGCTCCAGAGGGAGAGAGAAACCAGGGGATCCAGGGGCGGCTCGAGGTCGGAGCGGATCTGACAGTGGAGGCTGATGCTGGGGGAGGAGAACCCTGCCTATCTGGCTCCAGGAGCCGTACGTCCTACTCTTAGGACGCACGCCGATTACTACTGGAGTCAGTTCAAGCCCTGGGGAGGAGTCACTCTTTCAGACTCAATCCTGGAGAGCAGGTATATAAACCCCTTGAAAGAGTATTCCTATCCCCTCCCTTACAAAAACTCTAAACACTGCACCCTATATGAGATGATGTGCACCCCTCGTGAATATAACCATGGGGTGGAAAATACAATCCCCACAGGGGACTAGAACCCACCCTACCCAATACAAGACAACCCCTTTATTCCTTAAAAGGTGTCTCTAAGCCAATTAGTCAAATACTCCAATCAATGAAAATTCAAAGGACATATGGTACACTACCCCAAAATGGTAACGGTGATGCACTGGCCATTATATATGCACACTCTGCTAAACCCACAGGAAAAATAGTATAATCATAAGTCAATCAGTCATAGCAAAAAAATGGGCTTATCAAAAATTATTAGAGGTCGACATATCAATATTATTATTTTTTTCCCCCATACAAACAAATCTGTATATAATAATAGCAATCAGGACTGAACGTATATTTAGTTGAAACATCACCTATTCTACCAGTGTCCATCAAGCTGGATAACGGATATATAGATTCGGATTGAACATCGATGTGTCCACCTCTAATCATTTTTGATCAGCCAATTTTTTTGCTCTCCAGTTTTAGTAAAGTGTCAGGACCTAAATCTGAACCCAGAACCTCTGTTAAGTCTGGCAGTAGCTTGTCTTACTGTGCCACCTAACCAGACATACTCTGTGCCTAAACCCTTGGACAGCCTTACTTTCTGTCTTTTGTCTGATGAACCTTGAATTCCCTACTCCTTCCATGAACTTTCTAATTAAACAATGCCTTTGCACTTCCTGATTGCCAGATTACTGTGCTCTTCTCCAGCTGATATCTTGCTCTTGCAACCCTGCTTCCATCTGTATCCTCATTATCACTCATTACCAACTTGTGCCTTGTTTAGTGGCTATGGTTCTGCTTGATCCCAACCTGCAAGCAACCACGTGTTACCAATCTTTGTTTTTTTGTTTTTTCTTCTACTACATTTCTACTTGATCCCAACCTAAAACCATGTGTTACTGACCTTTGGCTTGTTTACTGACTTCTGTTGGATCCCTACCTAATCTACATCCCAAACATCTATTACCAGACCCCATCTTTCTCACCTCCCGGTGGGTAGGTTATGAAAACCACGACCTGGTACTAGTATGAAGCGAAACCCATCTCTACCATCAGGAGGTCTGGTGAAGACTTGCTAGTGCTTAGACCCCATGCCATAGGCGAGCCTGCATCACCCACCAGGGGGACCCTTGTCTTTATTGTACCTCTGCACAAAAGACCTATGTAACTAATTATGGTTATTTAATACCGTTCTTCATTTTTTTTTCTACCATTTTTTTTTTTTTAAGCACAGCTGCAATAAAACTTTCACCCTTCTGTAAATCATTCCTTTATCTGAGATATGTGTAGGGATACCTACATAGCTAGCAGTGTAACACTTTCCTGTTTTCACTGAATTTAAATGTGCACAGTGAAGTTAAAATCTCTATACACATGGTAATGCACTGAGAAAATAAAAGCAAATTCATTATTACATGATCTTAAAAAAAAGATCATCTTAAATTTCACTTGTACCTTAAATTTAGGTGGCATATGCTTAAAATAATCACATTAGGTTTTTCGCTAAGGTGTTTGCCTTCCATGAATATGTAGGGATGCACAATTAGCTAGAACATTAATTATGCAGTATTTTATTTCTAAACAAAGGTACACTTTCTTCTTTCTTTTTTGCTGATATTCTGTATATAGAGTACAAGCTATGAGCTCTGTCAGCTGTTCTGGCAATATACATTGAATTTAGTGGGCTTGTTACACCATCATGTGGTCATATGATTGTACTGCTTTCAATGGCAAAATGTTAGCAGTAGCCATTTAAAAAAGTACCATGTTTACAAGCAATGCAGGTAAGTATTTGCACATAAATATAAGACATGAATGGAATTATAAAATGCATACTCTTCAATGTATACTGTTGCAACAAATTTAAATGTATTTTTAATTACAATAGTATGAAGTCTGTATGAAGGTGTATACCTAGGTAAAGTTAAATATTGCATGATCTAGATGCAGAACAATCATTGTAAATGAAGCTTGTGGTGCAAATGTCCACGTTTCTATAGAGCAAATGTCCATGCCTGTGCCATGGAGGAAGAGAGGGGGATATGCTCCAACTGGTCCAACAACTGCATCCAGAAACCTTTGTAGGCACACAAAATGACTATGGGGCACCTTAGCTCTCCAAACTCTATTATAAATGTAAGCCATTAAATTAGCTATTCCAAATCAATAACCAACAATATATCCTAATTTTTTTTTTCAAAGGGCAAGCATAGAATTATCAATGGTTTTAAATTTACGTGTAAAAGACATCAGCATGTCATAAATAATCGTATTAGCCCATATTAAAGTGTATGAAAAGCCAGTTTTAGGTATAGTAGGGCGTATAGTATCTTGCTGGGGAGATTGCCCCTCACTTCTTATCCTGAAGATGCAATATAAACCAGGAAAAAGACTCTTCCCCATCGTATTAATAACAGCCAAACAATAAAAGTTGTGTCTTTATGTACACCTTAAAGTTTATTTTTAAAGTTTATTTTTAAAACTTGTGTCTGTGCAATGTTTTGTGACAGCCTTTCCCTTCTCACAGAGCAACTCACAAAAAAAAAGTGTACATTTCCAGCTTGGCTGATACCTTAATTCAAAAGTTGCTAACAAGTTAATATTTGTAGTAACTAATCTACCCTGCCTCCAGTGATATACAGTAAATACACATCTCTACATGTATATAATATTTAAAGCATAGAATACTTAGAGCCGGTTCACACTGTCACGTCCCATTCAATGCTATGGAACCGTTCTAATAGGAGTGACGCAAGTTGCTCCGACTTAAAAAAAAGGTTCCTGCACGACTTCGGGGACGGCTCGGGGCGACCTGCATTGACTTCTATACAGAAGTCGTTTTGCAAATCGTGTCTGAAGTCGTCCTCAGGACGACTTGCAGAGTCGCCCCCGAAGTCGTGCCGCAGAAGTGTGAACCGGCTCTTAGTGTAACCATGCATTAATAAATCATAAATACTTGAAAAAACTCAAAACAAAAGCTCTATGAACAGCTTTATATATAGAATTATGTACACAGAGAGTATGTCATTATGATCGATGCATCTTCCACACAAGGATCACACCCTCAAAAAATTGTTTTGCCATTACCTTGTGTGGATCAGTAAACCTCGGGAGACTAACCCTCTTGAATTGCAAGTGACCTTGATGTCTAGTCTCACTGACCCTGGGTTAGAGCAAAAGTAGTGCAATTTTAGTAACTGACATCTTTGCTATCTCAATTAGGAAAAGATCTGCTCATGTCACTTTTTGTTGTACGTTCAAGTTAAAACATTCCTTATAGAACAACAAGCATTATTTATCAAAGTGCCCAAAATAATAACCTTCTGCATTGCCCAAGAGCAACCATATTTAATCCTACTCTGAAAATACAGTTACATTTTAAGTCTTTTTGGTGATTGTGTATTAAAGGAGACAGTTTATTTTGGACACTTTGACAATCAACTACTATCATGTTTTTTTTTCTAAACTTGTGTTACAAATTGTCAAACAAAATGTTACCTATATGAAAATAAAACAACAAAAAAACACTACTGTTAACGGCAAATAGGCTGTGCACTTTGCAAGTGAAGATTAACTTTATAAGGGAAGTTACATTTTGCATGGGCACTTTCCACAGAGCTTAGCAAATCTGGTAAGGCTCCATTCTGCAAAAATACCCTATGCTGCCGTACACACGGCCGAGGTTCTCGCTGAAAACCAGCGAGAACCCTGCTGGAATGCACATTCCAGCGAGGACCTCGGCCGTGTGTACAGTCTCGGCGAGCTTCCCGTCGGGAAGCCCGTCGAGCCGAAATAGAGAGCACGCTCTCTATTTCCTCGACGGCCCGCCTGGAAGAATGGCTGGTTGCCATTCCCGACGGGCGGGTCACCGAATTCGACGGCCGGGAGAGAACCTCGACGGGCGGAACGATGTGTTCTGCCCGTCGAGGTTCTCTGCCGTGTGTACGGCGCCTATCACTTTCAAGGAAAAAAATACAAATTTTGGCTTTCATATGATTGAGTGATGGAAATCAGCAGAGTTTTAACTCATCTACTAAGCTCTGAGAGAAAAAAAACAAACAAGCAAATTGCAAATTCCATTGCAAAGTACACCTTAAAGTCTATTGGCCTTTAGTAGCATCCCTTCTAATTTTCCCATATGTTAATTCAGAGCCAACCCAGAGTGAGCCTTATGCATAAAGTGTTCTGAAGAAAAACGTTTGTTTTGCTCAATGTAACCAATAATATTTGTCAATAGTTTTTAAAGCTTGCTATGGGTGCTAGGGGTAACGGATACACAGTTTTGTTCCAACCTTAACACACAGAACACATGTATCTCTATTATTATAATAAAATGCAACTTTTAGTGTTCTTGAAAATATACAGTATATGCTTTTTAACAGTATTCAATAACCCATTTCTCTCCTGGTAATGACTGCAGACAAGCACATGGGCGTCCGCTGAAATTTTTTCAGGGGGGGGCCCGCTTCGGCAGCGGCGATACACCATCGCATTTTACCCTTTCTTCGACCGCTAGCGGGGGTTAAAAGTGCCCCCCATGTTAAAATGTAAAAACACCCCACTGTGTCCCCTGCATCTTTCAATATCTCTTTGTCACTACTGTGTACCCCCTCTCCACAACTGCACCTCTGGACCCCTTTACATTACACAGCACCCCACAGCTCTGGACCCCTTTACATTACACAGCAGCCCACAGCTCTGGACCCCTTTACATTACACAGCTCCCTGCGTCACTGGACCCCTTTACATTACACAGCACCCTGCATCACTGGACTCATTTACATTACACAGCACCCTGCACCACTGGACCCCTTTACATTACACAGCACCCCACAGATCTGGACCTCTTTACATTACACAGCACCCTGCATCACTGGACTCATTTACATTACACAGCACCCTGCACCACTGGACCCCTTTACATTACACAGCACCCCGCAGATCTGGACCTCTTTACATTACACAGCATACTGCATCACTGGCCCCCTTTACATTACTCAACACCCTGCATCACTGCCCCCCTTTACATTACACAGCACCCTGCATCACTGGCCCCCTTTACATTACACAGCACCCTGCACCACTGGACCCCTTTACATTACACAGCACCCTGCATCACTGGACCCCTTTACATTACACAGCACCCCTTTCCCTTGACTGAAACACTACACTATATTGACAGTATATTTATTTAAGGTCTAAAAGAGGAACCTTTTGGAATGAGGGACAAAAGGATTTGATACCAGAAGAAGGACAGGCACTCTAAATATAGGAACAACTAGAAACTATGCTGTAGGCTACAACTCTGTGTTGTGTTTGTTCTGCGTTTCCAGACTTGCTAAAAACTCATCAGAAAATAGTCTAGTGTTACCTGTGGCAACAGATGTTTGAACAAACAAAGCACAGGCCTGGTAAATGATATAAAACGGCACTCCCCCCCCCTTTGTCCTCTGGCGTTTGTATCGTATGTCACTGAGCTGGGTCTGTGTGCAAGGTCCCACCCCCCCTAGTTCGGCTCGTGTGATAGGCGGAACACTAGAAGACTATCAGATGAGCCGAACTAGGGGGGGGAGCCTTGCACACAGACCCAGCTCCATTACATACCATATAATCGCCGGAGGACAGAAGGAGGGGAGCGCTACAGTCGCCGCTTTAAGCGGCCCCAGGGCCAGTTCGGCCCTGCTCCTGGCTCTCCCTGGTGATTCCAGGGGGGCAAATGACCCCCCTTGCCCTATGGAGCGGATGCCCATGCTGATGGGCACTGTTATGCGGCACTGATAGGTGGCACTGATATGCATCCCTGGGGGCACAGATTGGCAGCTGCCTGAACATTGACAGCTACCTGGGCACTGATTGGCATATCCCTGGTGGTCTAGGGTGGCATACCTGGTGGTCCAGTGTGGTGGCCATTCCTGGTGGCATCCTGGTGGTCCTGGGCGGCATCTGAGGGGGGGCTGCGCTGATAAACAATCCGCACAGACCCCCCTCTCAGGAGAGCAGCCGATCAGCTGTCCTCTACTCGTGTCTGTCAGACATGAGTAAGGAAAAGCCGGTCAAAGGTTTTTCCTGTTTACATCATGATCAGCCATGATTGGACACGGCTGACCTCCATAGGAGGCTCTTTACCAAGATCGGTGAATCAGTGTGTCAGACTGACACGCCACACCACCGATCGCCACGATTCACGCCCCCACGGGCGTGTGGCTGTTATCTTGTTGGACATCATAAGACGTCCGGTTAGGACAACTGAACCACTGCCCGGCCTACATTCTGCTATAGGCCAGACGGGAAGTGGTTAAAATCCAGTAATATACTGTCTCACCCTGCTCTGCACATGCTCAGTTGTTCCCCATTTTTAAGGCATGTTTAGGCACTGCTGAATTTGTAGAGGCTGATTTGCTGACAGCCTTAAAGCAGAACATATGGCTGCACGTTGGTAGTATCACTTCCTTCAGCAAGTTTTATTGCACAAACTGTACATCTTTACCACCTGAAAGACCATTCCTCATGTCTGAAGCAATGAGATTTCAGACATTAATAATTAATACAGTGATTGTCATTTACAGTGGACCCTCAGGTATGAAATAAGCATACTAATTACAAGCTAGACCAATACAAGTCTGCAGGTAAGATCATACCTGGAGTGCAGATGAAAGCATTTTTACTACCTATTGGATTTTTGCTTACTTGTTTTGTATTATTTGGTAGACTTCTGCACTTGTTGGTAGAATGGTCATTTTGACAAGAACTTGTTTTCGTCTTGCTTTACGCTTCTTTTCTCTGTCTCTTAGGCCGCGTACACACGATCGAATTTGTCCGCTGAAACTGGTCCGACGGACCGTTTCATTAGACAAATCCGATCGTGTGTATGGGCTAGCGGACATGTCTGACCGGCCGACAAATTTTAAAGCATGCTTTAAAATTTGTCCACCGGCGATATGTCCGTCGGATTTGTTAGTACACTAACCAGCAGACATATCTGCCTGCACAAGCGTTGAATGGATGCAACGCATACGTGGAAGCTTTTTACCTCCTGGTGTGGTGACGTGGCGGCGTCAACGTCACCGCCACGTCACCGCGATGTCTGCCGGCGGGGATTTTGATTCGATGGTGTGTACACGCCGTCGAATGAAAATCTGGAGGAGACATGTCCGCTGGAAACGGTCCGTCGGACAGTTTCAGCGGACATGTCCCTCCGTGTGTACGCGGCCTTAGTCTCTCTTTATTCACCAACACATTCTTATGTATATGCATTGTGACTCTCTTCTAAAAAGTGGGGTAAAGGAATCTGTTGCTTCTATCAAGCCTAAGTGTTTGCAGTGGGTAACTGGCTATTTTTTTGAATGCACTTGTTTTAAATAGGTTAAATATACGTGTGTTCCCAAACAGAGGTTTTACATTTGGAAATATTGTAAAAATAGACACGTACAGTATAATATGTATTCTTTTTGCATGCACCTCACCTGTGTTTAAGCCCCCTTGTAAACAATTACTATTTATTTTTCCTTTCAACTAACATTTTTGTCTTACCAAGAATGTGAGAATTTTCAATGTTATTTCAATTTAATAAACCAGTCTAATATTACCTGCAATCACATAAACTGTCAACTGAATATTTATAGTAAATGTTAAATTCAGCCAAGGTACTGCATATATTATTGCACAAATTGTACTGTATCACTGCAGGCATGATTCATCCATTTTGACATCCTATTTTTAATACTGAAAACTTCCATGATATTTTCAGGTACAAGGTTAATTCATGAGTTATGTTACCTCTATTTTTAGTCTTTTCATGCTAAAAGTTTGAAATACAAAACTAAATCTAGGCTAGGGCTGTTACTGATCAAAATTTTTGTGTTCGATTAATCGTTTTTTATTTTAATCGATTAATCGACTAATTTCGATTAATTATAACGCACAAACAGATCCAACAATTTTTAGCTGATCTCCTTGCAGGCCGATTCCCAGTGCAGCTACCAACAACTGGAAAAATGGATAGCGGGATACAAAAAAATCACAAAGGCAGCGCTCGATGGGAATAGCATTAAAACTTTTATAGTCTTCAAGTAGGTAGCAAAATAAATATTGCACTGGAGATAAAATGGATGTAGCTACATAAACTGTACAAATGGTGCGAGTAATACCAAACGGTAGCAAAAGCAGTCATAAAAACATGTAGCTAAGTATGATACTGATATAAAAATGTGTACAACGATACCACTGCTGAATCCAGATGATGAGAGGTTGACATCAGTCCGTTGGCATGTAATGTCCCGTGAAGGTAACTATCACAACTCCCAGTGGATGGCTGTAGAATCCCAGGTTGATAGAGGGAAGTGATAGAGGGAAGTGTAACAGCCCTTGCGTGTGGCAGATAGTAAGGTCCCGCCGGCATGCAGATATGAAGGCACAGCAAAGGAGCACTTCAGGTGGACACGGCAAGCCCCGCCGGTGTCCGTGACGTTACCGGATCTCCGACGGAACTCCCTGAAGGCCCAGAAGCTGGCAGAGAGGTGAGTACCAATCAAAAGAATTTTAATCGATCAAAAAGATTTTGATCGATCAAAAAAATTAAAGATTAATCGATTAATTAAAAGTTAATTTGCACAGCCCTAAAATCTACTTTTTGTTGTTGCAATGGAATAAACAGTGGTTTATATCACATAATCAATAGACATTTAACTTGGAAGGGCTTGGATTTAGTGTACATACGCAATTATAAAGGTTTCAATTTTTTTTAGTTAAAATAATAAACATGCTACTCTTACCTGCTCTGTGAAATTGTTTTGCACAGAACAGCCCTGATCCTCCTCCCGGGTCCCCCACTGGCACTTTTAGCCCCTTCCCCTGTTGAGTGCCGCCATAGAAAACTGCTTGAATTCTGCTCTCATGCACATTATGGCCTAGATTCACAAAGAACTTACGGCGGCGTATCTCGAGATGCGCGGCATAAGTGTAAATATGCTCCGTTGTATCTATGCGCCGTACCCACACAACCAGATACGCCTGAAAATAGGCTTCTTCCGACCGACCTAACTTTTCTAAGCCGGCGTAGCCTGGGCGCATATTTACACTGGGCGCATCTTGCGCTCCCATTGTTTTTGTATTCAAATATGCAAATGAGGGAGATGCGCCAATCCCCGATCGTACGTGCACCCTGACGCAGGCTACGCGTGCTGTGCGTAAGACGTACGTCCAGCCTAAAGTTACCACTCATAAAGCAGGGGTAACTTTGCACCAAACGTGCGCAAGTCAGCTGGAGAGCAAATACAGCAGCACCGTTACGGACGAGCTGAGCAACCACACTTGCAGGACAACACATTCGTATGCCAGCATGCCAGGGGGAGGCATGGTCATAGCACTACTAGTGTGTGCAAAGGCACGTAAAAGGAGTAGGGCACGGGAGAGGATATACCGAACGCGCATGAACGTCTTTGGCATGGGGGAATCGGAGGTGTATCGCATCTTCAGATTCAGCCCTGCTGCCATCCAGGAAATAACCACAGCACTTCAGGATGACATCACCAGCAAGACACACCGCTCACATGCAGTGCAGCCACTGGTCAAGGTACTGGCAACACTGCATTTCCTCGCCAGTGGATCTTTTCAGCGTACAAGTGGAGTTGTGACTGGGATGTCACAAACCAGCATGAGCAGATGTGTGCACCAGGTTTTCTCCACCATCCTCAGACGCATGTCCCACCACATCATCAGACCCACCCAGGAGCATCTGCGGCTGAAGGCAATGCAGGATTTGTACAGCATTGCCGGATTCCCACGCACCGTGAGGGCCATTGATTGCACACATGTGGCACTACGGCCCCCCGTGCCACAGAGCACATATACCACAATTGGAAGCACTGGCATTCCATCAACGTACAGGTGATAGTCGATGCCCAAGGCCTCATATGGCACGTCCATGCCAAACACCCAGGGTCCAGCCACGACAGCTACATATACCGTCAAAGCAACATCCCAACAGAATTTGAACAGAACGTGTACAGGGACAGCTGGCTGCTTGGTGAGTGACATGGGAGTCAGGCATGGCTGTCCGACCCCATGATGCAGACATCACGAGGGGCACATGCACTGATACAATGATGCACACATACAAACCTGTTCAGTGGTAGAGCGCACATTTGGTCTTCTGAAGTCCCGCTTCTGATGCCTGGATAAGTCCGGGGGTACCCTGTTGTATTCCCCAAACTTTGTGCGTCAGATCATCGGTGCATGTTGCATGCTGCACAACTTTGCCATGAGAAAGGGCCTGGAAATTGACATACGTGATGACTTGACCCCTGAACTAGACAGTCCCCCCCTGTTCAAGGATACCCCGTCTGCTGAGGGAAGAGCAGTCAGGAGGTGCCTCGTGGAACGTATCTTTGAACGTTAAACACACACACATTCATCATGGCACACGGACAATGCACACATGAACACCACTGTGGTTCCTAGATCACACACACCACATCCACATCACATTGGATTAGCCCAAGTCCACCATGCAGGACTTGGGAGCAGCAACGCTGCGCCAAGGCCCCAATCATGTTGCTGTCCATTCATAGGTGAGGATAACTTCTCCCCAACGACCCAGGGTGACACACCTTGCTGGCAGGTATGTCACCCCCACAATCACACACCAGTCACACTGTAGCCTGCACTACTGTCTGTGTGCAGGCATAAATAACAAAAAAAATCTTCACCTGAGCATAAATAACAAAAAAAAATCTTCACCAGAGCATATTTAAAAAAAAAGGGAATCAATTGCCCTGGCGTGGGCTACGCCTGGTGCCCAGTTGCCTGGGGGGAGCCTCAGGCAGGGGGGGTGGGGCATCAGGTGGAGGAGCATCCCCTGGTCACTCCCTGGCTGGCTTCCTGCCCTCCAAAGCCACCGCTATGCGGGTGAGTACCGCATTGGTCTCCGCCTGCAACAGCCGTGTCTGCCTCCCCTCCACCTCGATGGCAGCTGTATGTGCCTGTATGGCCACTCCCAGGGACTTCACCTCTGCCACAATTTCTGCCATTGTGTCCTGCAGCTCCCCAAGGCAGGTGACCATCGCAGCACTGTTCCCACTAACATCCTGCAGAGTGTCACTTAAGGGGCCCGAGGAGGCCAGGCTGTCTGCCAGGCATCTCATCTCCACCACAACATCACCCATATTCTGGGTCTGGCGGTCCTGTTCCCTTGCAAGATGTTCAGGCAGGAACTCAGGGACACTCCTTGTCTTCCTGGTAGCCTTCCTGGGACCAGGAGTGTCTGGGGCCCTTCAATATGGGGAGGCCCTTGAGGGGCTGGCGATGGTGGGGTTGGACCCCGAGGGGCTGGAGATGATGGGGTTGGACCCTGAGGGGCTGGAGATGATGGGGTGGATGTGTGTGACGGTCCAGCCAAAAGAGAAGAATCCTCCAAATAGAGGCAAACCTCCTGGTCCATATGGACCACCTCCTCCTCAACCACCTCTTGAGTTGTGGTCTGGGCACTCCCCTTCACCAATGACTCTTGGCTTCCCAGGGGGTCAGCCAGAGGTACAGGATGTTCCGGGGATGATGGTGTGGGATGGCCACAGGCAACAGATGGCCCCGCTCCCTCCTGCACATCTGTGTATGACACAAAACATTCACATGTTGGTGGACCCATACACTTGTCACATGTTCCCTTCCACCCCCTCACATGCTCCACACCAGATAGTAGATAAAACACACTTAGCTGTCCTCAAGGCCTGATCAACTGAGTCAAAGCCCTCCACTCCTTCCACTTGCTCCCTCTGAAGACACGGGGCAACTACTTTCTCCTCAGGAGTCAACCTGATCGTACTGGCTGGTCCACCTTCAGTGCCCCTGGCATGCTTACTCATCTCGCCCAGCTTTCTTCTGACCACACGACTCAGGTCGTTTATCTTTTTTAAAATGTCCTGGGGTGTCCTAATCTCATGAGCCAGGGCATTGACCTGTGCGGTGATCTTCATCAGGATCTCCTCCCTCTTGGCCTTGCTTGTGGTGACACTCTCTGCCCCATGGAGGCGAGCATCGTACCTCTCCATGGCCGATATTATAATCGCCCTCTCCTCTGGGGAGAAGTTCTTCTTCCTTTTATCCTTCCTAGGAGCAGGCATGGCACAAAGCAAGACACAGCGCAAAAGTACTTACACCACTAACCAAAAAATCGGTGTACTTTTGCGCTCAACGGGTGCATGTCTGGGCATATTTATGCACTAGGCGTAGGCAGTGGGCCGGTGTATCTTAGGGGTTACACCGGGCTTAGTTGTTAGAATGCGCAGAGGGGTACGGGACATACGTCCACATCACGGCGCATGCTCCGTTCGTTCGGCCCTTCATTTGCATGGGGTCATTCATTTAAATGGATCACGCCCACTTCCCTCCTACTTTAAATTACTCCGGCTTACGCCAATTTACGTTACGCTGGCGCAACGTTGGCCGCATTTGCTCTGAGAATACGGTGCTTGCCTCTCGAAGTTATGTCAGCGTAGCACATCTGATATGCGCTACGAGAATCTGGGCCTATGTGTCTGAATAGGGGGATCAATCATGTAAGAGTGTCCCCATGGGAAGCAGCTTCCTATGCGAGCACTCAGCAGGGGGGGGGGGGAGTTGGGTGCACGATCAGACATAGGTACATGCACTTGTTTTAGTAGCACAGCTCCAAAATAAATACATTTTTTGTACATCTCGGGACACAGAACAGGCTGTAAATTATGACTATGTGGGTTATGCGCCACCTATAGGTGAATGGACACTGGCCAAAGATACAGACAGGGAAGTCCCTCTATATAACCCCTCCTACTTAGGAAGCTCTTCAGTCTTTTTTTTTTTGCCAGTGTCAGAAGGTGATAGTCACTGATGTGCAACATTCAGCATGATGCTACCAGATTTTGTTGTGGTTTCAACAGGGATCAGGAGCTTGGTGTTGTCAAGATCCAATCCTACTGTCTAGGAAACCAAGATGGATAGGGCCCAGGCCCATGCTATAATGAGATAGGAGCAAACATGCCAGCATTGCCTGTAAGGCCGCGTACACACGATCAAATTTGTCCGCTGAAAACGGTCCGATGGACCGTTTCAGCAGACAAATCTGATTGTGTGTATGGGCTGCTTTGAAATTTGTCCGCTACAAACCTGTCCTTCGGATATGTCCGCTGGTTAGTACGGGAAACCAGCGGACATATCCTCCCGCACATGCGTCGTATCCTGTGAATGGATCCGACGCATGCGCGCGGAAGTGTTTACTTCCTGGTGCGTGACGTAGCGGTCACGTGGCGGCGTCAACGTCACCGCCGCGTCACCACGCTGTCTGCCGGCGGGGATTTTGATCCGATGGTGTGTACACGCCATCGGACCGAAATCCGATGAGACATGTCCGCTCTAAACTGTCCGTCGAACAAGTTTGAGCGGACATATCTCATCGTGTGTACGAGGCCTTATACTGGAATCCTGCACAGTATTGACTAACCAAGGTGTTTACAGTAGGGCGCTGTACATCCAGGGCAGGGGACCCGAAAAAAATGGGATGGAGTCCCTGAGCATTTTCTTAGCCATTGTCCACCATGATGGGTGAAGGCTGGATCTTGGTCTTTCCAGACAGATCAGTAAGTACTGTAAGCCACTTTTGGTATCCATTTTTTTTGCTGTTTTAAATTCGTGTGTACCTTTTCCCCCACTGAGGTGCCATTGCAGTGAACATGCGAACACTGTGAAAGTCTTAGGCCGCGTACATACGATCAAATTTATCTGCTGAAACTGGTCCGCCGACCAGTTTCAGCGGACATCTCCGATCGTGTGTACGACCTAGCGGACAAATTTCAAAGCATGCTGTCGGACATGTCCGCTGGTTAGTACGCCTAACCAGCGGACAGAAATCCTCCGCATGCACCGAATGGATTTGACGCATGCGTGGAAGTATTTTACTTCCTGGATTGGTGACATGGCGGCGTCATCGTCACCACGACATCACTGCGCTGTCTGTCCGTGGGGATTTTGGTTTGATGGTGTGTACAACCATCAGACCAAAACAGACCAGCAGACATATCCGATGAAAACGGTTCGTCGGACCGTTTTCATCGGATAAGTTGGATCGTGTGTACGCGGCCTAAGGGACACAAACATGAACAATTACGTGACCCCGCCCCATTCTGTCATCATGTGACATCACATGACGTCAGAAGGGGGCAAGGTCACCCAATTACATCACTGGGTGGCCCTGTCCTTGCAGAGAGGAGTCGATGGGAGGCCTCCCATGGGGTGAAGCGTTTACAATTTTTGCTATTTTCGGGTCCTTTGGGCAGTATGATTGATGGTGGATTTACATTTTTTTTTATAAAGGATTTGTCAACAACTGTCTCTTGTGGTTTTGACTTTTTTGTAAATTTTTATTAAATGGTTAGGGGTATGATGTACCTGATACCCACTCACATAGGGACCCTTGGTAAGGGGGCTTCCAGTTTCTGATAAGCCCCCCGCCAGCATAGCCCAACGACCACCAGGCAGGGTTGTCGGGAAGAGGCCCTTGTACCCATCAACATGGGTTGATGGGTACACCATGGCTCACCATCCCTGTGGCCTCCTCAAATGGTGACAATACAGTGCATGCATCCTTCAGCAACCTTGATGTGGGTAACAAAAATGCCAAGCGAGCCTGAGCCTGTTGTTGTGCATACTCACACAGGTACTCCTTGGGGGCCCTCTGCTGCATGTGCAGCCTCTGCAGAATTGCCAACGTTGAGTTCCACCTGGTTGGCATGTCACAAATTTTACGGGCAGATGGAATTTCAGCTGAATTTCAGTCAACTGAGCACTGGCTGTGTATGACCTCCTGAAATGGCTACAGACTCTTCCAACCCTGAATACGTATTCAAAAAAGTCTGCATCACCAAATTGAGGACATGTATGGCACATGTCAACTTTCCCTGTCTAAGGGCAGACAGGGGGTTTGTGCAATTATCACACACACCCATCTTGGCTCCAGTTGGCATCATGATGTAAACCACCTCTGGGCCTGCCACTGCAAAGCTGCCAGAATCTCTGCTCTGGTGTGGCTCCTGTGCCATAGACAGACTAGCCGAAGCACTTCATTGCACCTTTCAGCCTGACTCATTGAATAGCCCATTTAATGCTTAGGGGGTACTTTTAGTTCATGGGACGATTTATCAAAGGAGGGCATTGAGGAGGAGGGGTGGAGCTGACAAATCCTGCATCATCACCAGCAGCTGTATGGAGACATGGCGGCACAACAAGCTCCAGCAATGAGCCCTGTCCTGCATCCTTTCAAGTTGCAAGCAGAGTTACTCAGTGTGCTGAGAACTAAATAGATTGTCCCTGACCATGTTTTCTGGACCACGTGCCAGCAGTAAAGTGGACCTTGTGGCTGACTGCCTTGACCAACAATGCCACAACATTGCCCTCCACATGATGGTAGAGAGCTGTAATAAGCTTACATGAAAAGAAATAGTGACTGGGAAACTGCCATTGTGGCACGGCACATTCTGCAATTCCACAGAAGGGGGAAGAATCCACCAGAAAAGCAGTAGTTGTATAACCAGCAGCTTTGACAAACTTGAATTTAGATGCTGGGCATGTGGGTGGCAGTGACTGTATTTTTTTTTTACTACAGCAGATGCGTCAGAGAAATGTGTCCCATTAGTCTACAGCTGGTGGTGTGCTACTGGCAGATGTGCTGCAAGAACCTGGGACACCCTGCACTATACCATCATCCCTGTTAGTGGAGACTGCTGAGAGGTCATATGGTATAGTGTGGGTAGACCAGAAATGGGACGAATGCAGAGGAGCAGAATTGCATCCCTTTTCGATGGCTTTCAGGTGCTCTTGCCAATAGTCTGAGTGGTAAAAGGTTAAATGCCTTGTCAAGCATGTGCTACCCAAATTACTGGTGTTTTTACCAGGCTTGATGTGCTTAAGGCAAAGTTTGCAATTTGCAACAGAGCGATCAGCTGCACATGTGCTAAAAAAGGCCCAAACAGGTGCGCACAGGGAAGTGGGTCGGACAATAACAAGCTTCACAACTTGGTGGAATAGGGTGGCTGCTCTATACGCTTCTATGATAGCTGCCTCTTTGGGGTGTGCCTCACCCTCGCTTTCCTTTTCTGGTCTGTCCGCCACGCAAGTCATGTCAGTGACCTCATCATCGCCATCATAACCCCCTCCACCCTCATTATTACTGGGGACAACTTGACAATAGGCTGCGGCTGGGGAAAAATGGCTGCCAATTTGTTGTTTACCAGTGTTCTCCCCTCTCTGTAGGCTCATGTTCCTACCTTCCTCAACCTCAGAACCACAATTGTGATCAAGTAATAGCTGTGCATCATCAAGGAGCAAGTGACTGATGCTGTGTTCAAATAACTCCTCTATGCCTGATGCTTGGACTATAGCAAGAGTAGCTGTGGACAAGGAGGCAGAATAAGCCACTCTGGCAGTTGCAGTAGACACTAGTCTTGGCTTGGGTGAGGGAGGATGAGGAGGTAGATGATGGTTTAGTAAGCCAGTCCACCACCTCCTCTGCATGCTGTGGCTGGATGACATGGGCAATATCACTAAACAGAGGAAATTATGCCCTGCCTGAGGACGGAGCACATCCCCCCTTTCCTGTGGACACATATGCTGCTAGCCCCCTCACAGTGCCATGGGAGCATCTGCCTCTCCTTGTTGGCCCCCCAGACATAATGGGTGAGGGGGCGATATGTGTACTTGGATGTACTTTAATCAAGGGAAAGTGGTGTTTGATGCACTTTAACTTGAGTACACACTACACAGACACACTCCACTGACACACTCCAATATACTGCAGTAAAACTGCACTGATGCACTGCAATATACTGTGGTAAACGTGCACTAACGCATTGAAATATACTATATTAAATGTGCACTAACACACTCAAATTTACTGCGTTAAACCCACAGTAATGCACTGATATATACTGCATTAAACATGGCAGGTTGTCTCTCCTGCGGGAACCGCTGTGGCCTGCGCATAGGATATATCGGGCACGTGCCTGCTTTGTGCCGTGTGCAGTGGGAGCGTGTCTGTGGGTCCGGCAGACTCGATGTCGACTGGCGACCCATGATAATGCTGTACAGAGGCCGAACGGGGATCTGCCAGTGTAAACAAGGCAGATCCCCGTTCCGCCAGATGACATGTCAGAGATCTTCTGTTCCCAGTGATCGGGAACAGCAATCTCTGTCATGTCTATGGTAGCCCACTCCCCTACAGCTATAACACACCCAGGGAACACATTTAACCCCATTGGTTACCCCTAGTGTTAACTCCCTCCCTGCCAGTGTCATTTATACATTGATCAGTGCATTTTTATAGCACCGATCAATGCAATAATGTCACTGGTCCCCAAAAAGTGTCATTTGGGGTAAGATTTGTCTGCCGTAATGTTAAAGTCCTGCTAACAATCGTAGATCGCCGCCATTACCAGTAAAAACAATAAAAAATATAAAAGTTCCTAAATCTATGCCATAGTTTGTAGATGTGATAACAAATCAATTATACGACTATTGCAATGTTTTTTACCAAAAATATGTAGAACAATATATATCAGACAAAACTGATGAATACATAAATCCCTCCGGGCTAAGGTGGTTAAACATGCAGTAACAGACAGATATATACTGCATTAAGCATGCAGTGATGCACTGATATGTACCGTGTTAAATGTACAGTAATGCATGGATAAATACTGCGTTAAACGTACAGTAACACACTGATATATACTGGATTAAATGTACAGTAACGAATGGATATATACTGCGTTAAACTTGCAGTAATGCACTGATATATACTGCGTCAAATGTGCAGTAGCACCCTGATATAGATTAGGTTAAACATGCAGTAACGCACTGATATATACTGTGGCAAATGTACTTTAATGAACTGATACAGTATCTTACAAAAGTGAGTACACCCCTCACATATTTGTAAATATTTATCATATCTTTTCATGTGACAACACTGAAGAAATTACATTATTTTCCAGCACTTCCTTAACCCTCTTTTGGCATGGCGTTCACCAGAGCTTCACAGGTTGCCCTTGGATTCCTCTTCCACTCCTCCAAGATGACATTACTAAGCTGGTGGATGTTAGAGACCTTGCGCTCCTCCACCTTCCGTTTGAGGATGCCCCACAGATGTTCAGCAGGGTTTAGGTCTGGAGGCATGCTTGGCCTGTCCACCTCCTTTACCCTCAGCTTCTTTAGCAAGGCAGTAGTTATCTTGGAGTTGTATTTGTGGTCGTTATCATGTTGGAATACTGCTCTGCGGCCCAGTCTCTGAAGGGGGGTCTCATATATACTGATGGCCTACTGCCTTAGGGAATCAGGAATGATATTTTTCCCTGCTGGATTGAATTGCGTCATGCTTTATTGTTTTTTTTTTTGCCTTCCTCTGGATCAACTGTGGGCATAGGTTTGTGTATATAGGATTGTATAATTTTTATTTCCCCTTCTATTGCTTGAGCGGTATTGAATTTTGTCTTCTTTCAACCTGCGTACCACGAGACCAGCGTTGTTTGACACGTGGTCAAAGTTTACCTCCATGGCTACACACTGAGATCTGGCAGAGCACACACACTGCACAGTCCTTACAACGAGATGAACAGTCAAGCCAGTATCCCCTCTCACAGGCCCCAGCCATTACAGCTATTTGCATTCACTGAATGTCAGCAAGTGACTGGAGGAACAGACGGATGAAGTATACAAGCACCGAGGAGTGGTGAGAGCCTCCGGGCAGCTTTATTAAATTATGTCTACTCCTTGCATCAGTGGAAGATGCCGTTGATATTCAAGATGGACATTGCTATTGTTTATGACTAAAGGGCTGGATGATTCAATAGAGAGAGAGAACAGTCTATATCCTCAGTATGGATAGGTGCAAATGTGTGCCTCTAAACAACTTTATCAATCAAGTTAACATCAACCTGATGAGACCCCTGATGACATCAGACGTGCTGACTAAACGCGCTGGGTGGAATCTTGTGCGACACATCACTTCCTCCGTTTTAGAACACAGGTGGAGAGCATATTGGCGTGTTTTAGATAAATTGAATGTACTTTGCCATGTAAGGCATTCTTTTATTTCTCTATAGTTAATGGGAGACCCCATTTTGTGTGTATTGATACTGGCTCTGTGACCAGCTGAGAGGAGTATCAGAAACAGCATCTCCATCCTATTCTTTATGACTACCTGTAATGGGTGTCATATAAATATGGTGAGTGGTGAGTGGGTCGTGCGCATAGTGTTGGTGGAGGAGAATTATTGATCACAGCGGTGTGGAATTGTTATGAAGACAGCACTCATTTATCATCACCCAGTTGGATTATCTGGTGGTAGTTTTTTGGACTTTTTTGCAGAGAAAGCACTTACCTTCTATGGACTAGACCATATTTTAAGTTTCTGCAATGTGTCTGTTTATGAGTCTATAACTTTGTAATTACTTATAATAAAGAATTTACAAATATATTGTTTTTTTTTGGGGGGGGGGGTAAACGTGGCTTTCTCGTGACCCCAAATTCCTCTGAGAATTTTTTTTTAATGTATTTGCATTTTAAGGGGAAAAAGGGTAAAATTATGAAAAAAGATGGATATTTTCAAGTTTGATCAGTAAGATTTTGAACACAAGTACCACTAATGTGAAGAAAACATATACATTTTATGCTGCTGCTTGTTCTGTTTACTGCGATATTAAAATAACATTTTTGGTACAAAGTATGTTGAAGTAATTTACAAAAGAAATAATAATTATTATTTTTTTTGCATACATTTAATTTTTCTTACAATGCATCATTAATTTATAGTTCTTATGCCGCGTACACACAACCGTTTTTAATGTCATGGAAAAAAATGAAGTTTTTCTCGACGTGATTCTTGTCAAGCATGCCTTGCATACACACGATCGTGAAAAAAAATGCTTGAGCAAAGCGCGGTGACGTACAACGGCACTATAAAGGGGAAGTTTCATTCGAATGGCACCACTCTTTGGGCTGGTTATGCAAATTTCCCTTCTCATAACTTTTGCGTTGAGCATGCACGTTTTTTCCCCGTCGTTAAAAACTACACACGACCATTTTTCACGACGAGAAAATGACGACGTGAAAAACGTCGAGAAAAAATAGAGCAGGTCGAGAAAAATGCCCTGGAGCCTACACATGGTCATTTTTAATGACCAATTTAACAACAGTCATGTGTATGCGGCATGACTGAGTTAAAATAAAACAGATAGGGGGGCGTGGCTTGGCGCGGAAGCCGATGGACGTCTAAGCTCAGAGCTCCGTACAGCGAGAGATTGCAGCGGCACAAAGCGACCATCCGAATACCACTTTTGCCTTCCAAGAGGGACCCTAGGCATAGCCGACCACCCCGTCATGCCTGGCAAGCGGCAGAAAGATCGTACACCGCAACGTCTGACTGATTTTTTCTCGCCGTCCTACAGGAACATCAGCCAAGATGGCGACGGGGCCTACTCCTCTCCACACGCGGCCGCCGCACGGAAGACGACTGGAAAAGGTATTAAACCCCAGAACAAGTCACCACACACTGCCAGGGACTCTCTCCCTTCGACCCCCTCCTCCTGTAGCCCGGCGAAATCCAGGCCCAAGCTTGAAGGACGAGGACTGAGCATGGCGGGGAGCCCAACGGCAAGCCAGGCCTCAGAATCCGGGGAAGCTACCAGGGACCTGCCCGATTCTACTGAAATGTTCCCCACACTAAATCAACCTGTGCTAGATACGGTCCTAAAGGACATGTTGGTATCATTGAGGAGCACCCTACAGTCTGATATGGCGACCTGTATGCACCGCTTAGCTGGGGACATTCAGGAGGTGGGAAGCAGGGTGACCCACATTGAAACAGAGATGGGGGAATATGCCACGACAATCAATGCTCTAGTGGACGCAAATGAGGAGAGGGAGTCTGACAGAGAGTGGATTAAGGCAAAGCTTGCAGACATAGAGGACAGATCTAGGAAGAATAATATGAAAATAAGGGGGATCCCTGAATCTGTACAACAACCAGATCTGGGTCTCTATGTCACTAGCATGTTTAAAGCACTGGTCTCGAGCCTCACTGATGTCACGGTTGACAGGGTCCACCGTCTGCCGAAACCATCATACCTATCTGAACAAGTACCCCGTGATGTAATATTCAGGTTACATTTCTTTCACGTGAAGGAACAACTGATGGCAACCATGCGTAAGCCGGATTTGATTCCCTCAAAGTACCAAGGTTTTCAATTCTACACAGACTTATCTCAATTCACTCTACAAAGGCGAAGAGCGTTAAACTCGGTGACTAAAATACTTCGTAACCATGAGATTGTTTACCACTGGGGTTACCCGTCTAAACTTTCTATCACAAAAGACAACCGCTCCTATACGGTGACCTCCCTGGAGAAAGGCCTGGATCTCCTTAGGGAATGGGGTATCCTTCCAGCTGCGGATGACACACAAGGTATGACCAGCACGCCACTTCGGGTAGACCCCGATTGGAAGCAAGTCACAGCCAAAAATGCTAAGTCCCATTCATAAACAAGCAAGGATGGTATTTCTTCCTCCTCTCTACTTGAATCTCTAAAGCTGGAGCCAGGAATCCAGCCATGGAACTTGATCCCCAATCTCAAGTTGCAGCGATTAGCTGTCACCGGAGACAAGTGGTTCTCCATGAGTGTTGCTTTAGTTACAACACGGTACTTTTTTGTTGTTTGTTTTTGCCTTGTTGTTCTCAACTCTTATTTGTTTATGTTTAAGTTTTTCTGCTCTACTTCTATAATTTTTGTCTTGGATGCAGCCGACTGCGAATGACACATTTCTATGCTGAGAATTTGCTGAGTGTCCTGCCAAATCCGGTGCTGCCATTGAAAACTCTAACCTTGGTGGATGAGGTTAAGCCTACCAACAGTGAGTACTCTGACATCCCGTATACTCTATGCTTCACTATGCGGACTACCTGTATACTGTCCAGGAGGGTGCGGATCCTGAGGAGGGAATGGTCTCCCTGTTCCCCTTTACAAACCATTCTATTACTCCTTCACTATGCCCCTTAAAATAATATCTATTAACACCAAGGGACTTAACCACCCAGTTAAACGGAAGTCGATGTGGGGAGAGGCACAAATGCATAATAGCGACATTTTATGCGCTCAGGAAACACATTTCAGTACTAAAGCACCAGTTAAATGTTCCCATATTCTATCCAAAGGGGAAATTTCTCGCGCTAAAGGTGAATGAATTAATTAATATAAAATCAATTAAGAAAATTAATAAACAAATTACTTAATTAAATAATTAAAGTAAAAAATTATTTAATTATGAATAAATAAATGAATGAACAAATGAATGAACCCAGGTATCCAGCAGCAACATTAAACATGTGATATACACGAAAAAACAAAGATAAAAAGGAAAAGTTGCGCTCAGAAGGCACAATGTGACATTGTGAGAAAATTATTAAACGTATCAATATAAGTGAATAAATAAATGAATAAATAAGTAAATAAATAGATAAACCACATCTAATTGGAAAATAAAGTCCATAAATGGTGATGAGAACAAATGTAATAGGAGTGGCTTACACTGCAACCCAATCTTAATTAGTCCATTTGAGCTGGTATCACAAAGGTGTAATTAAATTGGTATAATTAAATGATTGTCCAAATTTCAACAAGAGGCAATAATGATCGTAGATTACAATATCCTAGATGGAATCCGCTATCGATCTCACAGAATTCTGCAGACACATCAAAAAGTGAGTAAAGATGTACTCTTACCAGATCCTGGTGTAATACAGGCATATCAATCCACTGGCATCTGAAGGGGGAGATCTCCTCGACCGCTTACAGTACTTCCACATAGGACTGATAAGTTTCACTGGACCAAATACTTCCCACTAGTGCAGACTCCTCGTCCAGTTCAAAGAACCGAGGGGGAGAAGAAAACGAGGGCTCGCAATGGTGAAATACTTCCAGGAAGTTTATTTAGATATGTGCAGCAAATTATACATTTAAAATTTGCGGCTAAAAGGGTATAAAAACAAAACAGCAGCAGAAAATAATTACGTGCGCCCGCGCTTCCGGGGTCATGTTAAACGCGGTGACGTTAGTGCGTGGCTCCGCCCTGACCGGTTTCGTCACAAAATGACGTTGTCAAAGGGCACGGGCGACGCACTGAACGTTCACCTTATATTCAATTGGAGACGCAACCAAGCCTCTCTTTCACATTGCAGTCTCCAATGAAAGGAGACCGCAAAACCGGAAGAAGTAGGAGTAGGGGTGGCCGGGAATCCGGAAGTGCCCTACCAGCGAGAACAGACTGACACAGATAGGCATAATCTGTGTAAACATAGTCCGATCCAACCTGAAAGGCGGAACTCCCTGGTCTCCCGACCTCCGATCCTCCACACCATGTAATACCAACGAAAATGTTGTCTGTCACAAAACTTACATGTCATTAAACATCTTAAAAGAGGAACAAAAATTCACATTTCTATGTCCCCAAGTCGCAGCCTAATAGAGCCGCCACACAAAGAATCAGATTAAATTAGATTTCTATACCTCATCATGACGTAGGCAAAAAAATATAAAATAAAATAAAAATTTATATATACACTTTCATCGTACTGACAAAAAGATTTAAAAATCTATATACAGAGATTAGATATAAATTAAATACAATTGTATAAAATTAGCACATACATTTATACCCCAATAGTATCAAAAGAGGAAAAAGTTAGTATACCCTCTTTAATGCCTTATGCAGCCCTCTAGTGGTTAATAAGGAAAAAAAAAATCACAAAAATTAACCATTATCTAGTGCAAGAGATAGCTAGTGGGAACACAGTCCACTTCATCCCTCGCATCCACTAGAGAGGAAGGAAAGAAGGAAAACAAAGGATAGGGAATTGGGGCCCAGAGCGGGATTATGAGTTGTCTAAAAAAGCATTCACTTCTATGTCCACGTTTAGGCCCTGCGGTTTAAGACATTTTAAGCGATAAATCCAACTCATTTCTAATTTAGAAATAGCTATCCTCTTTGATCCTCCTCTCCAGTGGGATTTGAGAATGTCAATGGCAATAATAGAAGTGCCACTAGGATTCCTAGCGTGCACTTCTCTGTAGTGTCTGGAAACCGAGTGTTTTTTGTACCCCCTTCTTATATTGCCAATATGTTCATTAACTCTGACCTGAAAAGCTCTCACTGTGCGTCCCACATATTGAAGCCCACATGGGCAGGTCAACAAATAAACCACATGGGTCATGGAGCATGTAATGAAGGATCGAATATTAAAAGTTTGAGAAGTGCTATGAGAGACGAAACTCAAAGTTTTCCGTTCCTTCACTGCATTGACCTTACACACAGCACATTTTTTGCACTTGTGGTAACCTATAATGTTTTGAAAAAACATTGGTTTATTCCGAGGGGGGTCAACCACTCCTGGGGCCAGAGAATCCCTTAATGAGGGGACTCCTCTAAAGACCACTTGGGGCAATTCGGGGAGTGCAGGACCGAGGACTGAGTCCTCTTTGATCAAATGCCAGTGTTTTCGAACCAATTTTTTTATAACATAATGTTGATTAGAATAATTAGTAATAAAAGGAGAAATAAATTGATTTTTTGCGCTCCCAGTGGAGACACATTTATCCTGTAGAAGCAAACCTCTATCTACCGATTCGACTTCACATATTTGTTTAAGGAGATCTTCTTCTAAGTAGCCTTTATCTAGGAATCTTGATGTCAACATTTTGGCCTGCTCTCCAAAATCTTCTATTTTACTACAATTGCGCCTAAGGCGCAAAAATTGGCTCTTAGGGACTGAGTCCAGCCAAGCTTTCTGATGATTATCTTTATCTTTAAATGTTCCCATAGGAACTTTCCTCATGTGTTTACGGCCAATGCAGACTCCAAGACTAAAGGTGTCCTAATTGCTATTCGAGACACAGTGGCTTTTACTCTACACACCCAAGTCGTGAATCCCCTAGGAAGATATCTGATTTTAGTTTGCGACTTGGACTCTGTCACATATACAATAGTATCTGTATATGCACCAAACAAACATCAGATTCGCTTCTTTAACAAACTGCTGAGCAAAGTGAATAAGCACCGCTTAGGCCTGCTTGTGCTATGTGGAGATTTCAATGTTACTCCCGACCCCCTCAGTGACTCCACCTCGCAGTCGAACCGCTACCAACAGCCTTTACTTCCCCATCTCAATAAACAGGAGGTCTATGATGCCTGGCGTTGTTTTCATGCAAACTAAAAGGACTTTACTTATTTCTCTTCTGCGCACCGAACTTATACAAGGATTTATTTATTTTTAGTTGATCAACAGGTTTTGCTCAAGACTAGATCAGTGGCCATAAACGACATTACCTGGTCTGACCATGCATCTATTGTTTTGTCTATTGAGACCTCTATCCCTGCCCAGCGTAGCGGGGTCTGGAAGGTCAACACTTTTTTGTTACAACAGCGAGAAGTGAGGTCTGCGCTAAACGCCCATTTGATCAACTTTTTTAGTGATAATGAGGGTTCGGTGCAAAGCCCATTTGTATTGTGGAACGCCCACAAGGCGTACATGAGGGGATTGTGTATACAAGCTGGGGCCAGACTAAAGAGGCAGAGGCAGAGGCAGGTCACTGAGTTGGTAGAACAAATCTCTACCTTGGAGATTTTGAATAAACAATCATCGTCCCCAGACCTTTCTAATCAACTAACCAAACTTAGGCATAGCCTTAGGTCACTCCTTCTTGAGAAATTCAAAAAATATTCGAAAAAGCTTAAAATGACATATTATTCCACTGGGAACAAGGCAGGCAAAATGCTGGCCCAAACTATTAAAGGACATAGGTATAAGCTCAAAATCCCATATATAGTCCATCACAAATCTAATCAAAAAGAGTTTCACCCCCAAAAAATTGCAGACGCATTTAGTGAGTATTGCGGTTCCTTGTACAACTTGAAAGACGACTCTTCAGTTGTTCAACCTACCCCCGAGATAATAGACCAATTTTTGGGCAAATTGTCCATCCCCCGTCTATCCCCAGCCTAACTGCATTCCTTGAATTTACCATTCACTACTGAAGAAATTCTGATGGTGATTGACTCGCTCCCTGCGAATAAATCTCCAGGCCCTGACGGATTTAGTGCTGAATATTACAAGTCCTTTAAAGCTATATTATCCCCCTTCCTGCTACAAATATTCCAATCTGCGACTGCCTCTGCCTCTTTCCCGCCCGAAATGTTGGAAGCTCTGATTGTGGCTCTGCCTAAGCCAGGGAAGGATCCTACCTCGCCGCCAAATTTTCATCCAATCTCCTTGTTGAACATTGATCTAAAGATTTACGCCAAACTATTAGCAAGGCGTCTAGTGGATGTTTTACCTACAATAATACACCCAGACCAGACGGGTTTCACCAAGAACAGACAAACGTCGGACGCTACCCGCCGAATGGTTAATATTGTCCATTTGGCGCAGGCGCAGCAAAGGCCTTCTCTGCTCCTTTTGTTGGATGCAGAGAAGGCCTTTGACCAGATACACTGGATTTATTTGGCCAAAGTGTTGACGTCTTTTGGGTTCTCTGGTGACATTATGTCTGCAATTCTGGCACTGTATACTCAACCCTCGGCACGGGTCTACATGTCTGGAGTTCTCTCCACCCCCTTCTCTATCACTAATGGTACGAGACAAGGGTGCCCTCTCTCTCCCCTAATATTCAATTTGTTGATGGAGCCATTGGCCATTAGTATTAGAACACATCCTGGTATACATGGTTTCTCAGTAGGGAAACGTATGCATAAAATTAGTCTCTTCGCAGACGACATTATAATAATATTGACTGAGGTGGGCCCTTCCCTGGCGGCAACGTATGAGGTACTGCAGATTTTCAAGGCGGTTTCTTACTATAAGGTCAATGACAGCAAATCATTTATCTTAGGAATTGGCATTGATGTTCATACGAGCGTGAAACTTAAGGCCCAATATCCCTACATATGGAACACGGAGGGCATCAAGTATTTGGGTATTACTTTGACCGCACATGTGAAAGATCTAGTGAAGGCCAATTATGATTCCTTCTTGGTCGGCCTTTCTGGTGTTCTGAGGGACTTGTCTTGGAAGGAATCAACTTGGTCTGGTAGATTAGCAGCCTTGAAGATGATGGTGTTGCCACAATTTCTATATCTGTTTAGATGTCTTCCTATACCGGTCCCTAATAGGTTTTTCCTCAAAGCCCAATCCTTGGTGAACGGGTACCTCTGGCAAGGTCGGAGGGCTCGCTGTGCCTTCCAAAAAATAATGAAGTCTCGAATGTCGGGAGGGGTCAGTCATGTCCTTCTTAAGGATTACTACTTAGCAGCTATTTTAGCACAATTGAAACATTGGTTTCCAGGGGAGTTAATCTCCAGGTGGCAAGAGCTAGAATCATTTCAGTGCCCTAAATTTGGTACCTATGGCCTACTACTGACTAGTGATAAATTGGAGAAAATTCCAAGTGATCTCTCGCCTACTATAATTGCAGCACTCCAAACTTGGAAAAAGTTCAGAGAGGAGCCCATCGATGTTGTTGAGACCAAACGTATTTATCTTCCCATTAAATGCCTACACTTATTCCTATCAGACCTGAACATGACTGAGTGGGAATCGCACGGTGTTTCCACTATAGCGGACTTATGCGTAGGCCCTGCCAATAAATCCTTTCGCTCTCTCCAGATTGAGTTCGGACTGGACCCTAAGGACTACTTTACTTACACGAGGGTGTCGCACCTTTTAGCTTCCCCTTTCGAGACGAAGGTAGATGTACCATGGAGAGTGTTTCTCTACTTGACCAACCCCAATACTTCTATTAAGGATATTTCTCTTTTTTACAATATTTTTGGACAGAAAACTGTTTTTACCAAAACGCCCTCTATGAAAACTTGGGAACTAGACATAGTCGATTCACAACAGATCAGTGGAGACGCGCTGTGACTTCTACATATGCAGCCACCAGAAGTGCAAATCTATGGGAGTTGTTTCAAAAGATACTATTGCGATGGTATATGACCCCCACAAGACTGGCAGGGTTCGACAAATCTGCTTCTCCGTTGTGTTGGAGGCAATGTGGGAAAAGGGGGACTTTGTTCCATATTCTATGGAGTTGCCCCAAACTGCAAACCTATTGGGTGAAGGTTTTTGACATTTTAAGACAGATGACCACACACCAGATTCCAAGAATAATTTTCAATGCGGGGCTGGCGCTCGTGTCACTGGGTATAGATGAGTTTCCTGCGGCCTATAGATCAGTTGTGTCCCATGTTTTATTGAGTGCTAGGTTAGAACTGATGAGAAGGTGGAGAAAAGTGGAAATACCCATGCTTTCAGATGTGGTGAGGACCACTGATCTCCATATTACATATGAAGACATGTTCGAGGCGTCTCAAGGCAGGTATTTTGCGAGGAGCTCTCCTTGGGGACCTTGGAGGGACTGGTATAGGAACAATATGGCTAAATTATAATTCCTGGTGCACTAAATAAACAGATGCATCTAAGTATCCTTTTCCTTTTTCTCCTTTCTTTTTCTTTCTCTCTTTTTTTTTCTTTCTTCCTTTCTTTCCTCTAAATTTTCTACCTTGGTTCTCCTGTTCTTCTATTTCTCTTTAGCTGTTAGCGACACATTGAGGCATCCATATGGTTGTGACTATCAGTATATGTTCAAAGTTTTGTTACAGGATATGTGGAAATGAATAGAGACAATGCAGATGTTGATGTTTACATAGTTTAGGTTGGTTCCCCCGGGTGCAGTGTGCTCCCTATGGGGCACTCGGGGGGCAAAAGTCAACCTTGGTTATATTTTGTTAAGTTTTTCAGAGAAGCTTCTTTATCACTGATAATTACCTGATGTACGTGACTCACAATTGAGTTCCATTACTGTACGTGTCTAATATTGTGAACGCAGCTAACCAATGTGTTTTCCTTTGTATATGTTTCTGATATAATTAATAAAAACTATTGTTCCAAAAAAATAAAAATAAAACAGATATACCCTAAACCACATCATTTAAACCGTAAAGATAACAATGTATAAATGTGCTTTATAAAAAAAATATTTCCAGCAAACAATTTAAAATAGAAACATGGAACTGTTAAAATAGTGATTATACAGGTTGAAATAAAAGGGTTACATTTAAAAAAAAGAGCATGTCCTGGTTAATTAAGAGTTATCTCCCTGTGCACACAAAAAAAAAACATTCCTCTGTCAGCTGTAGCTCTCTCTTACTTGCAAATCTGATTGGGAATGCTGGAGATAAGATAGCTACTGTGTTACTTGTTTATTGTTGTTTTGGCTTAAAATGTTACATTGAATTCTCACTGAGATTGTCTGAGTGATCATTCAGTGAGGAAGACTTCTGACTAGCTACCAGTCATAGGATTTCATGGGCTGTGTGCATTAGATGAGCAGAAGGAGATAAGAAAATATAAGATAGTGCAAGGCGTACAAGACACATTCTGTGCACTGAAGGGGGGGGGGTTATAGACGTTTGTAAGACACCCAAGGTAGGTATTGGTAACTGGATAAGCTCTTGTATTAATTGGTGTATCACAATTTATATAATCTATATAATCTATATCATCTACTTGTTTAGTACATATCAACGTCCAGTGGAGATACCTGGTGGAGTTTATTTTGTATTACAATTGCACTTAATTTAAAGCACTTTATAGGAGTTGTTCATATATATATATATATATATATATATATATATATATATTTTTTTTTTTCTAAATCAACTGACACCAGGTTTGAGATCCAGATTGCAGTTCATAAACATTGCACTTTATCCAAACATTAAAATAGGATGTGTTGGTGAACTATTTATATTAATTTAGGGAGCATTGTCAAATATTATTTAACATTGCAAGTGGATGACCTCACTTTGTAAGACCTCGACATGTGCAGACTGGAATATTTATGCCGTTTTTTGGTTTTCGTTTGGAAAATAAATTTATTTAGTTACGCCCGAAAATCATTTTGATTTATTTAGTTTTTCGTTGGGGAATAGCTTTCGTCCGAAAATCCAATAATACTTTCTGTCGAATGGTCAAAAGAATATTCTACGGAACATCGAATCTTTTTAGTTTCTGTCGAATGGTCAAACGAATATTCGATGGAACGTTGAATCTTTACTTTGAATCGTACATTTTCATTCGAATATTCCACCTACAAGAATTCTAATGTTGTATGACTAGTAATAATGTCGAATCTATTCTCTATAATGTCAAATCTATTTTCTCATAAATCGAAATCTATTCTCTGTAATGTCGAATCTATTATTTCTATAGTGTAGAATCTTTTCTCGATAATGTCAAATCTTTTCTCTATAATGTCAAATCTTTTCCCTATAATGTCGAATCTCTCTATCAAATTTTTACCACAACGAAAATAAAGCATTTTTTATGTCGGATCTTTCGGTTTTCGTTTCTTGCACTTTCGTTATCGTTTGTTAAAACGATAACGAAAAAAAATGATTTTCGGACAAAAAAGGCATTCTAACGAAAACAAATGCACATGTCTATATAGGCCTCTGGTCTGAAGTATGGGATCTCTGGTGGAGCAATGTATGCTGCACACAGGTAGATGTCAGGCTGGGATGTGAGAATTTAACTGCCTATTCTTATCCAAATGTGTCTCTCTTCTCTTGTGTTGCTCCAATGCTCTCTTGTTGCTCCTCTTGTACCAGATTCATATTCCTCAAGAATATTGACCATGTCTGATGTTTCTATCACTCTGTACAGGGACAGAGAATTCCCTATAGCCAGTAGGTACTAGAGGTTCATCCTGTGCCCAGGTCCATGTTACCAGGAGGATTTAAATGTCAATCTCATGTCATTTCTGTTTAAACTGGGTCATTTGCTTTGGATCCGAAGGCTGAAGCCCTGAATGTTCCAGCTACTCATAATTAATTATGCCATTTTGTGTTTATATACCTTGTAATGAGCAAATTGCCTTGGACAGACAGAATTATGAGTGGTTGTCACTGTCTTTATTACTTTTTGAGCTTAGTCACATTAATGTGTTACCTAATGTGATAAGAAGGGCCCTTAACTCCTCAATTTCTCTACCTTGTGGTGGATTTTCATGTCCGTCTTGGTGCTGGTGGTTTCCTCCATTCTTGCCATCTCCTTGGTCTGATTTTTGGATGATTATATTGTTGCTGTTTGTATTAATAGAAAGGTTTTGGGTCTCTGTACTTTCTCTGTCCCTCTCTCCCTCTGTATCTAGCTCTCTCACTCCATCTGTCGCTCTGTGTCTCTCTTTCTGTGTGTGTCTCTGTCTATCTCTCTTTGCCTCTCTTTGTCTCTCTTCATTTCTCTGTGTGTGTTGTCTGTCTGTCTGTGTCTCTCTCTCTCTGTCTCTCTTCCGCTCTGTGTTTTTCTCTCTGTCTCTATTTGTCTCTGTGTTTCTCTCTCCATCTCTCTCTGACTCTCTGTGCCTCTCTTTCTATCTCTGTGTCTGTCTCTTTCTCTCCATGTGTCTGTCTCTCTCTCTCTGTACCTCTCTCTTTCTCCATCTCGCTCTGTATCTTTCTATCTTTCTCTTTGTGTCTCTCTCTCTCTTTCTGCATGAGTCTCTTTTTCTCTGTGTTTCTCTCTCTCTCTATCGTATGTGTATTTTTTTTCTGTAGGTGCATATTTTGCTCTGTCTTTCTCTCTGTCTGTCTTTGCCTCTCTCTTTCTCTCTATTTCTTTCTCTATCTCACTCTTTGATTGCTGCACTACAGAAAATCACGGATAAGCACTGAATTCCAGGAAAGCAGGTGATTGCTGTACATACTAAAGCAGGAAAACACACTGCACTGTATATATCACTGGACTGCATGTAAGCGAGCTCTGCACAGTCAGGTGTTGGGGGGGTGGGACAAAGTTACAGAGGTACAGAGTGTGTGCCAGAACAGGGAGAGAGCTGGAGCAAAGCATCATTGAATGATTGTCACACAAAGGAATATTTTATCAGCACCAATTGAGATTGGGATGGAGGACAAAACTCTAAATGTGTTTTTTGAAATAATGAACGAAAGTTACAACCTTTCTTGGGGTGAGTGTAATGAAGGTCACTGAATTTTTAGATTATGCATAGTGGGTCCCTTTACAAGAACATAGAACATGTTTTTAAAGGTGTAAACCCTTTAATTTAATCTCCTTCTGAAACTGCTAATTGTCTTGCTGACTGGCTCAAATTCTTCTAAAAACCATTGACCTAAACCATATGGGTCAGGAAAGTCAGAGTAAAGATAAAACTTATTTTTTTCATTCTCATAGGCCAGTGACTGAATTATTGTATTCAGAAAAAGTTGCTGTGGTTCAAACCAAGAATTATAAGTACCCTGTGATAATTATTAGCATATTAGGTAAACAACATGCTCTCACACGTATGCACACATAACAATGCCTATTTAGAAAGGCAGTGCAAAAAATGATGATTCCTAACAACCAGTCAGAAACTAAAATGTTATTGGTTGCTGTGACAAAGTGTATTTAACACACAATATTGTCTCTTTGCACTTCCATAACAAATAAACCCATAGGAACGTAACAAAAAGGGAATGAGGGGTAAGCTAAATCAATAGTACCAAGAAGACAAAAAGTCATACTGAATTATACATTTTATCTGACAAGCAGTGATTGCTTTTGGAAGAGGCTACAAATTCAGAATGCATGACTCAGTGAACTGAAAAAGTCCGAAAATAATAAACAGACCACAATTCATACCTAGGCACCAGCTCTGATTCTGACTGCTACATTTGCTACTCTGATCAGAATCAAATAATGTGTAAACACTATTCAAAAGCTCAGAATAGATGTGTTGCATTTACTAACAGGTACAGTAGATAGCAGGAAAATACACAAAATATAATGTAAGTAGAAATGTTAGTAGAAATTACTTTATGTGCTGCAAAATGTTGTTTACTGTGAAAAGTGTTCTCTTATGTCATGTTTGAGGTTTCCAAAGCAACAATATTTTTTGTGTACATCCTAGATTTATTTAATTGGAGTTTAACCACTTAAGACCCGGACCAATACGCTGGCAAATGACCCAAGGGGTTTTTGCGATTCGGCACTGCGTCGCTTTAACAGGCAATTGCGCGGTCGTGCGACGTGGCTTCCAAACAAAATTCGCGTCCTTTTTTTCCCACAAATAGAGCTTTCTTTTGGTGGTATTTGATCGCCTCTGCGATTTTTATTTTTTGCGCTATATACAAAAATAGAGCGACATTTTTGAAAAAAAATCAATATTTTTTACTTTTTGTTATAATAAAAAACCAATAAACTAAATTTTAGTCAAACATTTAGGCCAAAATTTATTTAGCCACATGTCTTTAGTAAAAAAAAAATCGCATTAAAAAAAAATTAGCTACCTAGCGGGAACAGCGACACTAATACAGCGATCAGAAAAATGATCGCTTAGTGACGCTGGCAATAGGGAGTGAAAGGGTTAACTAGGGCAGTGATCAAGGGGTTAAAACTTTATTGGGGGGGTGGGGGGGCTACCCTGACACTAACACTGACTGACTGTCACACTGTCTGTCACACTGACACTAAATACAGTAATCATACATGTATGATTACTGCATTCAGTGACACTGTGACAGGGGGAGGGGGGGGGCGATCGCGGGGGTTAAATGTGTTTTTGTGTGTGTGTAAGTGTGCTGTTAGTGCAGACTTACTTGGTGTGTTGTGATCTCTCCTCAGCGGCGCTTGAAACAAATGCCGAGGGAGAGATCACGTCGCTTCCTCCTTCCTGTGTTTACACAGGAGGAGGAAGTGACAGGGCGGGCGGGCGCGCGCATTGGCTGGGAGCGATCCGGAGGGGGCGGATGAAAACGGATAGCCGCCCCCACTTGTCGGATCGCTCCTGCAGCCGCGCGGACCGCCGCATGTACGGGGGGGGGGGGTCCGATCGGACCCCCGATCCCCCCCAAGGCACCAACGTATATATACGTTGATGTGCCTGTCGGTGCCATTCTGCCGACGTAAATGTACATGCGGCGGTCCTTAAGTGGTTAAATACAACCTTAAAATGTTTGGTAGATATTACAATTTATTGGAAATAATTTTATTGCTGATAATACATCAAGTAAATAATTTCATTTATATGCACTAAAAGTATAGATGACAGATTAAATGTTGCTAGGATGTAAAGCTAATAATAATCAATAGTTTTTGTTAGAAAGAGTGATTTATATTTTCTCCTTTTATCAAAGCGGTTTATTACGTACAGTAGATGAAATTTTACATTGGTTAACCGATGAAGCTGACTGATGGTCCGTCGTGCCTACACACCATCAGTTAAAAAACCGATCGTGTCTGTGGCGTAAAACACGACGACGTGCTGAAAAAAATGAAGTTTAATGCTTCCAAGTATGCGTCAACTTGATTCTGAGCATGCGCGGATTTTTAACCGATGGTCGTGCCTACAAACGATAGTTTTTTTTGCTATCTGTTAGGTATCCATCGGTTAAATTTAAAACAAGTTTTTTTTTTTTAACCGATGATTAAATAACCGATGGCGCCCACACATGATCGGTTTGGACCGATGAAAACAGTTTAACTAATCGTGTGTACGCGGCATAAGACTTTCATGGAAGACTTGAGCCACATGGGACTAAAAAGAAACCCAAGCATTGTTGCCAATACCTTATTGGTAACAAAAAGTTACTACTGTTAGTTTATTACCCCCCCCCCCCTCTACATTAGAGATTTAGATAACTTCAAGCATTCAAACCATTATTTCTTCATATTGCTCTTTATTTTAACAATATGGTAAGGATACACTTCAGGGGCTTAATTTTAACTACATTGCATTGCATTGCTTTAGAGGCAAATTGTACTATTGAGGACTGGGGAAACATAGTCTTAGCTGTGTTTCGAATTTAAATGTACTGTATGTTTATAGTAGCATTGCTTTTAAATGCATCATTGACAAATAATACATGTCTACATGCACCTTTAAAGGAGAAGTACAGTCACAGCTCATTTAGTTGTCACAGCTCATTTACTTCTCCTGTGGATTACAGGAGTGCAGTTCGTTCTCACGTGACCCATATTCAACCGACAGTGTGCTGAAGCTGCTGTTGACTGACGTCACAGAGCTTATCCAGGCTAGAGGAAGATTACAACCTGGACTGGCACCTGGCTCAGCCACTCAGCGAGCCACTGAGATTCTAAGCCAGCCACTCCCACCCCCTCCACAGCCCAGCACTCCAGTGAGCATGGGGAGGAGGGGGAAGAGCAGAGATTTGTGACTGACAGTCACCAGCTCTCTGCTCACAGAGCACTTAGAACTGAGCAATCAGTGGTCTTTGATTGCTCAGTTCTAAGACTTAGAGCTGGTGGGGGACAGATGCGGCATCAGAGCAATGCTTCATCCACCTTGGTAAGTATGATTTCTAAAAAAAAAAAAAAAAAAGTGTTTTTTTCTTTTAAGCTCCCACTGAGCCCAATGAGCATGTGACATAGACTACATTCCAAATGTAACCAAACAATACAATCAGTTTGTATACAGCTATTCAGATCCACCCTCAATAAACTACCTAACCATAGGTGTTTGAGGCATTTTACATTAAAACAACTAAGGATACATTTTACACTTATAAAAAAATCTCATAAAATACAATTCTACAAAACAATTTCCCATGTCAACATTTTCCTTCCTATATTGTTACTTCTAGTTGTTACCTAATTTCTTCATAATACATACTGTATGCAACATAACCTAATGCTAATCTTTTTTTCTATTAGAAAATACAGTCAGAGTTATTAAGCCATGAGATTAGTTTGGATGAGATGAAAAAGAGAATCCAAGGAAAGGAAATGTCTACAAAAGTTCTATTGCAGATTGAAATTTCTCAGGTAGGTATTTTTAATATTGTTAAAAGTAGGAGTTACAGGCAGTGCTTTAAATATATGTAAATATGTAAAAGAAGGTACATACTGTAATTCAACTTTTTCAGCCTGTGTGTTATTTTATAGATTGAGAATATTATAATTTATATCGTCAATCACTTTAATATGAACAGTATTAGGTTATCAAAGCCTAACTAGTTTGATCCCTCCAAGTTGAGACTTACAGGATAAGTTAAATAATAAAAAAAAAAAATGCACCCTTGAACTTTGCGACCTTTTGCCACATTTCAGGCTTCAAACATATAGATATAAAACTGTAATTTTTTTGTAAAGAATCAACAACAAGTGGGACACAATCATGAAGTGGAACAAAATGTATTGGATATTTCAAACTTTTTTAACAAATAAAACACTGAAAAATTGGGCGTGCAAAATTATTCAGCCCCCTTAAGTTAATACTTTGTAGCGCCACCTTTTGCTGCGATTACAGCTGTAAGTCGCTTGGGGTATGTCTCTATCAGTTTTGCACATCGAGAGACTGACATTTTTGCCCATTTCTCCTTGCAAAACAGCTCAAGCTCAGTGAGGTTGGATGGAGAGCATTTGTGAACAGCAGTTTTCAGTTCTTTCCACAGATTCTCAATTGGATTCAGGTCTGGACTTCGACTTGGCCATTCTAACACCTGGATATGTTTATTTGTGAACCATTCCATTGTAGATTTTGCTTTATGTTTTGGATCATTGTCTCGTTGGAAGACAAATCTCCGTCCCAGTCTCAGGTCTTTTGCAGACTCCATCAGGTTTTCTTCCAGAATGGTCCTGTATTTGGCTCCATCCATCTCCCCATCAATTTTAACCATTATCCCTGTCCCTGCTGAAGAAAAGCAGGGCCAAACCATGATGCTGCCACCACCATGTTTGACAGTGGGGATGGTGTGTTCAGGGTGATGAGCTGTGTTGATTTTACTCCAAACATAAAGTTTTGCATTGTTGCCAAAAAGTTGGATTTTGGTTTCATCTGACCAGAGCACCTTCTTCCACATGTTTGGTGTGTCTCCCAGGTGGCTTGTGGCAAACTTTAAACAGCACTTTTTATGGATATCTTTAAGAAATGGCTTTCTTCTTGCAACTCTTCGATAAAGGCCAGATTTGTGCAGTATACGACTGATTGTTGTCCTATGGTCAGATTCTCCCACCTCAGCTGTAGATCTCTGCAGTTCATCCACATTGATCATGGGCCTCTTGGCTGCATCTCTGATCAGTCTTCTCCTTGTATGAGCTGAAAGTTTAGAGAGACAGGCAGGTCTTCGTAGATTTGCAGTGGTCTGATACTCCTTCCATTTCAATATTATCGCTTGCACAGTGCAACTTGGGATGTTTAAAGCTTGGGAAATCTTTTTGTATCTAAATCTGGCTTGTTCCTTGTTCTTCATGAATCCTGTGTGTTCCTTGTTCTTCATGATGCTCTTTGGACTTTAAACAGACCTCTGAGACTATCACAGTGCAGGTGCATTTATACGGAGACTTGATTACACACAGGTGGATTCTATTATCATCATTAGTCATTTAGGTCAACATTGGATCATTCAGAGATCCTCACTGAACTTCTGGAGAGAGTTTGCTGCACTGAAAGTAAAGGGGCTGAATAATTTTGCACGCCCATTTTTTCAGTTTTTTATTTGTTAAAAAAGTTTGAAATATCCAATTAATTTCGTTCCACTTCATGATTGTGTCCCACTTGTTGATTCTTCACAAAAAATTACAGTTTTATATCTTTATGTTTGAAGCCTGAAATGGGGCAAAAGGTCGCAAGGTTCAAGGGGGCCGAATACTTTCGCAAGGCACTGTATATATATATATATATATATATATATATATATATATATATATACTGTGTATATATATATATAATTTTTTTGTATTAGGAGCCTTGAAATAATTGCACCGGCAATTAGCAGATCGCTGATGCCATGCAAGTTCCCTGCACACAGTCAGTGTATAGGCTTGCTGGTACATCCTTATAAGTAAGCTGATACTCCCTGACATGGAGACTCAATGAACTACCACAGCCAAACAGTGACAGCAAGTATGGGTACTGCAGCCACAGGGAAGGGGCAGTGGGTGGTGGTATCATCACTGGAAACATGTTACATGTTCCACCCTAAAATCAAGTGGAACATGTAACATGTCTCCCAAAGGTGAACTTATCCTTTAAGCATGACTTGAGCATTCAAAGATGTGAATGTTCCTGTGGTAGTTACATCTGGTCCTATGTGGCAAATCACTAGGTAATAAGATAAAGTAAAGTAAAGTAAGACAAAACTGTTTTTCAAATATCTTGCTTTAAATTATCAGTGTTTGTGATTTCATGAAGATGTAGATGAACACAGGAACATGTGACTGATTTAATAAATGCTTTTTATTATTTGTTTGCATTTCATGTTTTTTTTTCTATATCCTTTATATTTTATTATGTAATATTCCAGAAAAAACTACAAGAAGTTTCCACTAAGTTTAGATTATTTCAAAAACCAGCAAATTTTGAACAGCGTCTTATAGAATCTAAAAGAATTTTGGATGAAGTGTCCTTTGAGTTACCAGTTCTGGATATGGAGAGTGTTGAGCAGGATGCAGTCCAAATGCAACTGGATCACTGCATGGTAGGTTTAATTCTGATACAATAAGGAACAGTTGATGCTATTCAAATGTATTATTTAGTGTAGCAACAATATTGGTTAGCGATTCGACTTCCCTAGGTATAAGCAAATATTGTAGCGATTTTATATCGACTCCTGCCCTTGTTAAAATTTAAACCAAAATGCAATGTAAGCATTGGGTAACAATACATTTTTTTGCCATAAACCAGGCTGTTATTATTATAGAAATTGAAAAGGAACTGTAATAAGTACCAATCATCATGCTACCTGCATTTTATTGTTAGAATGTTATTTTTGCATTTATGTTTAAAACGTTTGTTATCCATACACACATATTCTTTATTAGTCTTTGCCTCCTAAAATTCTTTACAATTCTTTTACAAATTAAAATAAAAAAAAATGTATAGTGAATGATAAAATGACCTGTGCCAATATCTACACCTGGTTGATATATTGTTGCTGGCATTAGCAATGTTATATCTCTTTATTCATGATAACATGTTATCTTTGTTACATCCTGTTTATTTATTTGTAGTTCTGAAAGAGGCTTTCAGACCGCATAATGTAATCCAACAGTTCACCATGGTATTTATTTGTATAATAATTCGGACCATAGCATTGGAATATAATGTACACACTTTGTATACATATTCTTATCATTTGAAATCCTTAGTTGCTGCAGCCTATATACTATTGTAATATGAAACTTTGTGGTTTTAACTAGTGTATTTCTCAATTATTGTGCCTAATGAAGCAGCAGACGACAAATGTATATTTAATCTGTTTGTTTGTGAGGTCATTAAAGGGTCCAGTAAGCATAGCCAGGGGTAAATTATGCAAAGCATTTAGGCTTAGGATGAGTTTAAAATACCATCTACTTTTTTACGCCGTGGCTCTGCAAACCAAGTGGTAGATTATGTAGATTGTTTTAATTAAAACTTTATGAATTGTTGATGTTAAATCAATACTATTTTATAGATTTGAAGTAATATACTAAAAAGAACATGTAATAAAGAATTTTACAATTTTGTTCGGTAATGTACATGAGCAGCCCTCAGCAAAAAAAAAAAAGCAACAAACTTTACAAAAAATTCACCTATTGCAGTTATTTTACCTGATGCATTATTAATATTATTATTTCTACTAATTTCTACTGTTTTCAAAAGTAGACCACAAATCAGATTGACTTTTTTGAGATTTACTGTCTTTATCCAATATTTTTTGCATATTCCATAAAGAATTGATTTTGTCTAATATGAGGAGGATTCTTTTTATAGAACTGCTGATTTGTATGTTCTCATTTTGTTTAATGATGGTATTGCAGAACATAAACCAATGTTAATCTTTGGAAATATGTTTGTGGTTGAGATTATGACACCTCTAAACAGTTTTGGTATTTTTAAAAGTGTTATTTAACCACTTCCCTACGGCCGTACGACTATATGCGGCCGCAGGGTGGTTCTAAATCTCTGGGCCGCCATGTTTTCACGGCAGCCCCTTTCTTTGTTCCCAGCGCACGCTCCAGAGCGTGCAGCGGGGAACTTGTGTACTGGCCTTGTCCCTTGGACACAGCCAATCACAGATCACCGCGAACGGCCAATCAGAGTGGCTGTTTGCGATGCGATCTGTGCGGCGAATGAGAGATGATCTCATATGTAAACATATGAGATCATTTCTCATTGCCGGCTCTCACAATGACAGCGTCCTGTCAGGGAGAGAGCAGACCGATCTGTGTTCCTTGTACATAGGGACACAGATCGGTCACCCCCCAGTCACCCCCCTCCCCCCACAGTTAGAACACAATGCAGGATACACATTAACCCCTTCCTCACCCCCTAGTGTTAACCCCTTCCCTGCCAGTCACATTTATACAGTAATTAGTAATTATAGCACTGATTGCAGTATAAATGTGAATGGTGCCAAAAATGTGTCAAAAGTGTCCGATGTGTCCGCCATGATGTCGCAGTCGCAATAAAAATCGCAGATCACCGCCATTACTAGTAAAAAATAAATAATAAAAAATAATAATTCTGTCCCTTATTTTGTAGGCGCTATAACTTTAGCGCAAACCAGTCGCTTATTGCGATTTTTTTTTTTTTACCAAAAATATGTAGAAGAATACATATCGGCCTAAACTGATTTTTTTTTTTTTTGCGCGGTCGTGTGATATGGCTCCCAAACAAAATTGGCGTCCTTTTTTCCCCACAAATAGAGCTTTCTTTTGGTGGTATTTGGTCACCTCTGCGGTTTTTATTTTTTGCGCTATAAACAAAAAAGGACGACAATTGTATAAAAAAATACAATATTTTTTACTTGTTGCTATAAAATATATATGATGTAGATGTAGACATCTGCTTTATTATATCAGTGTGTGTGCCTGTTAGGTGAATCCAATCCAACTATCACCACAGGTTGTTGTCCTTGCTGCCATTATATTTTGCCTTGTACATATTTTTGAAAGATGCCCCCACAACTACAGGTGAAGCCAAACATTAAAAATGCAAAGTTGCACATTGCTCGCTTCTGGGTTTTCTATTACATTATATCAATGAATTCAGCAATGCTGCTTCAACCTGCAAGAATAGGGGAATATTTTTTTCCAGAAATTGTCTCATCCAATTAACAATTAACCAACTCCAACATGTTGCAGTGGCTTTTTAAAAGTTTTTATAATAAGGGAGAAACCATGAGGTGGAGTAGCCACTGAAAGGTTTTACTGCATATAGTATAATAAATGTAAACAATTTGTGCTGCAATATGTAAACAAGCGGCTGTGAATGAGACCTGGCTACAATCAGCTGTGACAGAATGAGCATTTATTACACAGAAAGGCTTTTATTTGTGCTTGGTATAATTGTTTTACGGTACACTGGGAATAGGCTTTAAACTATGTTTGGCAACAATTTCTAGATTAGCATGTGTTCTAACAATGTATACAGTGTACAGTAGTTGCATTCAATGTTCAGGGTTATTAATGTGATTAATAGCAATTCAGATGCCTCAAAAATATAACAGTTTTTCTATTTTACAGAAACTTTACAAAACTTTAAGTGAAGTCAAATCTGAAGTGGAAACAGTGATAAAGACTGGACGTCAAATAGTTCAGAAACAGCAAACCGAGAACCCAAAAGATCTTGATGAGAGGCTGACTGCATTAAAACTGGAATATAATGAGCTAGGAGCTAAGGTACCTTTTGATAAAATGTTAAATGATGCATAGCAAAGTGCATGTGAAATCATTGGGCTTATCTTTAACATAAGGAATGAGTGAAAATTGTAATCCTCTGGTGATTGTCAGAGCAGACCCCATTGCTCTCACTGGCATAATAATAAATTGGTAAAATACTTAACAGTTCACAATAATGCTCTATGGAAGTACCACACATCAAACAGCAAAAATAAACATATGCTTCCAGGCAGTACCCTTTCCTCACCTGGTCTACTTTTAAAGACAAGAACCAGCTTCAGCAGCCCCCCATTCTGCAATACTCTGATGCCCCCTCCCCCGCATAAAAAATAACTCTACCCACATCCAACTTTAGCATACATACTTTATAACTAATTTTAATGTCAATTTTCTATGCATCTGAAACCCAAAAGAGTTAAAGGCTAGTTCTTACATTGGACTTCATATTCAGATTTGGTAATTTACTGCTAAATAATTTTTGCATTTGTTTTCTAGTTGGAAAATAGACAGTCCAAGGTATCTAGTAAGAGGCATGGTGCGCTTTTTAAAGTTGTGTTTTTTTTGCCACAATTTTTTAAAGAAAGGTGAAAGTAAAAACAACTTTTTTTTTTCTCAAACTTGTCATCTTGACATGTTATTTCTTATACACAGCATAAACATACTTATAATTACAATACAAAAAAACATTCTGCTACTCCCACAAAGTATGGGCATACCACATGTTTGTAACTTGTTCAAAGTGTAACCGCCTAGTGGGCCCAACATCTGAAGAGCACCTTCAGGCATAAACTATGCATCAAAATTCCTGCCTGCATATCACATTTTTAGAGGCCCTGGAGTACCAGGACAAAAATAAAAAAACAATCTTTGTTGCTTAACCACTTAAGACCCAGACCAATACGCTGGTAAATGACCCAAGGTGTTTTTGCGATTCGGCACTGCGTCGCTTTAACAGACAATTGCGCGGTCGTGCGACGTGGCTCCCAAACAAAATTTGCGTCCTTTTCTTCCCACAAATAGAGCTTTCTTTTGGTGGTATTTGATCATCTCTGCGATTTTTATTTTTTGCGCTATATACAAAAATAGAGCGACATTTTTGAAAAAAAAACACTATTTTTTACTTTTTGTTAAAAAAAAAATCAAATAAACTAAATTTTAGTCAAACATTTAGGCCAAAATTTATTTAGCCACATGTTTTTAGTAAAAAAAAAATCACAATAAAAAAAAATAGCTACCTAGCGGGAACAGCGACACTAATACAGCGATCAGAAAAATGATCGCTTAGTGACGCTGGCAATAGGGAGTGAAAGGGTTAACTAGGGCAGTGATCAGGGGGTTAAAACTTTATTAGGGGGGTGGGGGGGCTATCCTGAACCTAACACTAACTGTTTTTTACACTGCCTGTCACACTGACACTAAATGCAGTGATTAGATCACTGCATTCAGTGACACTGTGACAGGGGGGTGGGGGGGGGCGATCACAAGGGGTTAATATGCCTATGTGAGTGTGTGTCAGTGTTGTGTTGGTGCACACTTACTTATGATGTCTTCTCTCATCAGCAGCGCTGGGAAACAGCGCTGCGATGAGAGGTGACATCATTTCCTCCTTCCTGTGTAAACACAGGAGGAGGAACTGACAGGATGGGAGCGCGCTCCCATTGGCTGGGAGCGATCGCGGGGGGGCGGGTAAGCGCCGACATCCGCCCCAGGAAGGGGCAGGCAGCGGCTAAAATCAACTGTTTTCAAGATTGATTCATCAGGGTATTATTCAGGCTTGTGGTTCGGAGAGTGGGACTCCCCCTGTTTCTTGGGGTGGGGGGGTGCTCCGTACCAGGATAGTAAGCGCTTTATGCGCGATGCTTTACCCAGCCTTTATGACGCAGATTTTCAGGGCCGCAACTTGGCGTCTGTGCTTAGGTTCACTGATTCTTGTCAGATGTACATAGGAGGGCAAAAGGATGCAGCTTTTTGGCGCAGTATGCATCTGGCAGCATTATAGATCCTCACATCTGATGGCGGCCTGCGTTGTTTGTGTCTCCCTCCCCTCAGTAAGCATTGCTTTCGGACATCCCACGTGGTGGTGGATTGCCGCGGTCCCGATGGGACCCCCGAACCGCACTTAGGCGGGGACGTAAATTTACGCTCTTGTGCCTGTACGTGCCATTCTGTGGCCGTATATGTGCGTGCGGGGGTCCTTAAGTGGTTAAACATACTCTCTGGATTTCATAAAGATTGGGGCAAGCAGATTGTGGAAACATATCTCTCATGCATTATAAAAGTTGTGAAGAATGTTAAAAATAAAATATGCAATAAAAATAACCTATGTCAAAATAATAAAGGTGTATGATAATAAAAAAATAAAAAAAGGAGAGGTCCAAGAACAGAATCTTGGGGGACCACAACAGGGAAAGGAAGAGGAGAGGAGGAAGTAGAGTTGTAAGTGACACTGAAGGAGCAGTGGAATGTGTAGAATGAGAATCAGCGAAGAGTACAGTCACAGAGACCAAATTAGTGGAGTTTTATGAGGAGAAGTGGGTGGTCCATCATGTCAAAGGCAGCAGAGAGGTCCAGGAGAAGTAGTACAGAATTATGTCCGTTGGTTTTAGCCATTAGTAGATAATTTGTGAGTTTAAGGAGAGCAGTTTCCACAAGGGCAAAATCCAGACTATAGGGTATTAAAACGTTTGTTCATGGTCAGATGGTCACTAAGTCGGTTGTAGAATAGTCTTTCAATAAGTTTGGAGGAGAAGGCAAGTAAGGAGACGGGACATAGGATGTTAAGATTGTCAATAGGTGAGCGTAGCATTTGCAAGGGAGCAGGATCCCGGGGGCAGGTGGTTAGATGAGTGTTGGATAAAAGTTTAGCAACCTCATTAATACTAGCAGGGTGGAATGAAGGAAGTAATGATTGTGTTTGTGGACATGGGGAGTGGGGGAGGTTTCTGCGCATTGGAGATTTCCCCATAAATTGTATCAAACTTATTTTTGAAGTGATTGCCGATCTTCTGGGCAGTGAGTGAATTCCAGGGTGGAGACAGTGGAGGACAGAGTAGAGTTGTAAAGGTAGAGAAAAGTTTACATAGACTGGATGAAAATATGTTAATGAGTGTGATAAAATAGGTCTGTTTGGCAGTGTGGGTGTTTGGGAGTGTGGAGGCAGGAATAGTATTTATATTGTTTGAAGTTTTCTTGGAACTTAGTCCTGTGCCACGGACACTCAAAAGCTCGAATACGTTTTCTGAGACTTCTGGTGTTGTCTGTTTGCCAGGGTTGTAGTGGTCAAGACCTGATTCTATGTGTAGTAAGGGGGGGGCAAGCTTGTCTAGGGAGGAAGACAGTGAGCTGTTGTAGATAAAAGTGGCTAGGTTGGGGCAGGACAGGGGTGAGATTTTGTCATAGAGGTGATCAATAGCAGAGTAGAGAAGAGAGGGGTTAAGGTGGCAAAGTTTTCTACGGGTAACTGTTAGGCGGTTGGAGGGAGAGAAGGTGGAAGACAGGAAGAGAACAAAACTAATAAGGTGGTGATCAGAGAGTAGGAGAGGATTGTTGGAGAGGTTGTACGGAGTGCACAGGTAGGAGAGACAAGGTCAAGGATGTTGCCATGGAGTTACCTGTATCCATTGCTTCAGGTCAAGGAATGAGATTAGACTGAGAAGTTTATAAGTAATAGTAGTGTTAATGTTAACAGGGAAGTTGAAGTAAATAATTGTGGGGATTTCAGAAGAAAGAATGTATGGTAGCCAGGCAGAGAAGTCATCAAGGAAGGTTGATACTGGTCCAGGGGGCCAGTAGATGACAGCAATTCCTAGAGAAATAGGAAAAAAATAGACAAATCCAATGTGCCTCAAAAGAGGAGAGTGTCAGAGAGGGAGGTGGGTGAAGTACCTGATAGGTGCTGCATGGGGCTAGAAGGATTCCCTCTCTACCTCCCTTCCGACCACTTGATCTGGGGGGGGGGGTGAGTCCAGAGAAGGCCACCATGGGAGAGGGAAGCAGGAGAAGTAGTATCTGATTTATGAAGCCAGGTTTCAGAAATGGTAAGTAGGTTAAAGGAATTTGTGATAAAGAGTTGGAGGATGGTGAGTTTGTTACAGACAGAGCGTGCATTCTAGAGGGCACATGAGAAGGGGAGGCTGGTTTTGGAAATAAGAGGAATACAAAGTTCTAGGGAATGTGGATGCTGCCAGAGGGTGTAGGGAGATGGGAGCATTGGGCAAAGACAGATGATGGAGGCCCACGGTTTGGGGATATGTCACCATAGGTTAGGAGAAGTAGGAGGGTGAGGGAGGTAATATGGGAGTGTGATTTACAGTATATGAAGGGACATGCCTCAGAGTACTGGAGGTTTTATCAGTATATGGATGTAGATAGAGCAAGAGTTGGTAGGAGCATTAATAGGGAGAGGACAGAAGGCAGGGTGATATATATAAGCAGTGGGGTGGACAAGAGGGGTGAAGGTAAGAGAGTTTGAGGAGAGATGACACAACTGTCAGAAGGAGTGGTAGGAAGCACATGTTACATAGTTAGGTGCTTTCCAGTGGACTTTGCTATGTATGTTTGCTTTGTGCAAATCACTTGTAGAAAGAATCACTGAGGCCTCGCAGACACGATCGGTCCAAACCGATTAAAATGGACTTAAGTCCAGTTTCATCGGTCCAAGCCGACCGTGTGTACGGCCCATCGGTCCGTTGTACGTCGGACCAAAGTTTTAAAACTTGCTTCAAAATCGGACCGATGGACGCCTGACCATCGGGCAAAACCGATGGTTAGTACGCAAAAGCATTGGTCCAAAAACCTGCGCATGCTCAGAATCAAGTCGACGCATGCTTGGAAGCATTGAACTTCATTTTTTTCAGCACGTCGTTGTGTTTTACGTCACCAAATACTGACACGATCAGTTTTTGAAATGATGGTGTGTACGCACATCAGACCATCAGTCTGTGAACCGATGAAAATGGTCCGTTGGACCATTCTCATCGGGTTGGACCGATCGTGTGTACGCGGCCTTAGAGAAAGAAGCCTTAAGGATAGAAGCCCCTGCAACAACATCATGGTTATGCACACAGGGCAACACATGGAGAAGGTCACATACCAAAGAGACATACACAGAAATAGCAAGCAGATCCCAGTTTCATTTAAAGGTGGAAGATGTAGTTGAGCTGACACATTCGCCGAAAAATAGCAAACAGATCCTAGTTTCATTTAAAAGAAAACTACAACAGCCTTATACTCATCTTGCCGTACTTTGTTGTTCCTTTCTCTGTCGCAGCAGGCGGTAAAATCAGCTTTGTTGACCACCTGGGGAGTAGTGACATCACTTCCTCTGTAATGTAATAGTGCTTGTGGATAGCAATTGACTGCTTGGCATGAGCACTGTCACAGGGAAAAGGGTCACATGCTACCCCATACTACTATAAAAGGGAAAATTTTGCGCTAAACCAATAATAAAATAATAACGTGATAAGCGAAATCACAGAAGGCAGCAATCACGTGATCCAACACAAGCATACAGAAATAAAAAAGAAAATTGCGCCAACTAAAAAAGAAACAATAAAGTCCATAAAAAACGTATATAAGTCCAAAAAAAATTATGAATGTGACATCAACAGCACCCAAGTGAGATGTAGAAGATTCGTGAGCCACCACCACATAGACTGAGGCTTACCAGAGATGAGCCCAATAACAGCATAAATAGATCCAGACGATATATCCCAAGGCAGTTCTCACAGCTAATCGGGATCCTGTCTCACACCAACACAGCTGATTTCTGATCCACAGGAGTGGGAAGCGGCGCTGGGTACTCAACAGTACCAATATCGAATGGGACAGCAAAAGACCATGTAAAAGGAAGGAGACCGCAACATAGTGTAATACCACTGGTTGGTTTTAATAAAAAATTAAAAGGCTACTCACACAAGAAAGTGCAAACGAGCGATGTAATAAAATTCTGCCGGCCGGCAACAACAAGGAGCCCTCCTCCTAACGCATACGCGGTGACGTCACTGCACGCCATCCAACCCAGACGCGTTTCGTCATATGTTGACGTTATCTACTGGCTGCAGAGGAAGAATGAGCAAGGCAAAGTAAGTATGACAGGATCAGGTGGTGTACTATGCAGAGATATTATTGTTTGCCATATTGTGTAGGCAAGGTAATGGTGTCTCTTTAAAACAAGAACACAAAGTACACATAATGGAATTCCTCTAATAAATGGATTTAAAGTGATCATAACATTTTACCTGCTTTGTGCAGTTGTTTTGCACAAAGCAGCCAAGATCCTTCTGTTTTTGGGTCCCTCTTCAGTGCTCCTGGCCCATCCCTTCTGTTGAGTTCCCCCACAGCAGGCAGCTTGCTATGGGGGCACCTGAGCTGGGTCACAGCTCCCTGTGTCCAATTAGACACAAAGCCGAGGCAAAGCCCGGCCCTGCCTTTCTCTTATCTCATTGGCTAACTGACTTGTCGCGTGCGCCAATGGCACTTTGCTGCTGTCTCAGCCAATGAGGAGGGAGGCGAGTCTGTTGTGCAACATCCCTGTATAGATATGGGGCTCAGGTAAGTATTAGGGGGGTTGAGGGGGCCCTTTATCTTCATGCATAGAATGCATGAAGATAACAAAAAAACTTCTGCCTTTACAACCACTTTAAGTTATTGCTGTTATTGTCCCATAGAATGCACGAAGATAACAAAAAAACTCCTGCTTTTACAACCACTTTAAGTTGTTGCTGTTATTGTCCTATAGAATACAAACACAGTAAATGCATTTTTTTCTGAGGTCATAATATACAATGCACCCACAGATAAAAATGTAAACATGTTATACTTATCAAGTATAACAATAGCCTGGCAGAGGTAATACGGATTGTTAAAATTCAGGAAAACTTGTCTGATTAAAATGTTGCTTCAGGCTTGCCAGCAGGGTGTTTGTCCATTAGCACTTCTACCTACACTATCTTCAGTCTACTGCACATTAGATTCAGAAATGTCACAGCATACATTATTTTAATCTGTTTCATTGCCATCTGCAGGACTCCCTGTGAATTCAGTATTAGTGTTAAGTCATTTTTATCTGAAAGCAACAAAAGTTCTTTTTGATGCTATATGCTCTGATACAGGGGTACTGTGCTATAAATCCAAACACCTTCCAGGTTGAAGACTATAGGTTAATATAAAAAGGATGACTAGGGAGTAGTTCTTAATTAATCTGCCAAATTGCTTCAACCTTTTTATATAAAGCCATTTGAAATAAGACATCCTTTTAATATTGGCACATAATGAGCAAGAACAGAAGTTGCTAAGGTGATGCTTGTAGTATGAAATAAGGAGTAAAGATTGCAGAGGAACCAGAAACCTATACATATCTTTGCCTAAAGCAAAAAGCTCCCCAAGTGGGAATGAATGCCTACAGTCTTTCATAGAATTTAAAGAGCAGGGAAGGAATTTAATTAATTTGTGTACTGCGTATGAAACTTGCTCTTTTCTTGTAATCATAAAAATTAATATTGTTTTCTCCCATTTTAACTCAAAGCAAGATGTAGGAAATGTCAGGACACATTATCACTATTATTTTTATTATATCCCTGTAGGGAAGCCTTGGAAAACATGGGAACTAGCAATATCCACAGGTCTCTCTGGAGTTTGTATAAGGACAGACACTTACAGGATAAGGATGCCTAATTCACTGATATACATGTTTAGTCATTGGCCGCGTACACACGAGGAGACATGTCCGCGGACCGTTTTCATCGGACATGTCTCCGGGATCTTTTGGTCTGATGGTGTGTACACACGATAAAACCAAAATCCCCGCGGACAGACAGCGCGGTGACGTGGCGGTAACATTGACGTCGCGACGTCCGCAAACCAGGAAGTAAAATGCTTCCACACATGCGTCGAATCCATTTGACGCATGCGGGGGATTTCGGTACGCCGATTAGGCGTACTAACCAGCGGACATGTCCGACGGACAGGTTTCCAGCGGACAAGTTTTAAAGCATGTTTTAAAATGTTTGGGTCGTACACACGATCGGATATGTCCGCTGAAACTGGTCTGCGGACCAGTTTCAGCGGACATGTTCGATCGTGTGTACGCGGCCATTAAAGCAAAGAGGATAATGCATTTTCACGGCACAAACACGAATGTTATTCCACAGATTTAACATGGAGAAAAGGCACCTGTTTAACAGTATTGACTTATTAACTATTTATTGTTTCCCTCTGTTACAAAAATCATAACATATCCATGTTGCTGTGTCATGGGCTGCACTATTCTGTCCCACTGACCCCCTTTCATCATTATTTTTTTTACTTGTGCATACAACTACATATTTAGTTTATATTTACAATAAAAATTCTAGCCGTAGACATAGGATCTCAGCTGATTTTTAATGAAAAGCTCATAGTTGGTGGCAGTAAGGCCAATTAATCATTGGTCAGTTTAGAAAATGTTTACAGAAATGTCTCCTAATATGATTTGGGGAAATCTGACTGTACTTCCCTTGTTCCTGCTATGTAGAAAACATTCAAGAAACCTAAATGTATTAAAGTGTTTTTGATGTTTTTTGCAACCTAAATTTATTGGTTCACTCCTGTATGTCTTTAAGCCCTCTACGGCCTATGAATGCCTGTTAATTTTTTTTTTGCTGCATTTCTATGAATACTCATTTAAATTGCATTTTATTTCAAACAAGAAGCAAATGAAAGAACTTCATGCATATAACATGGCTGTTAAAAAATGTTTGTGCTGTAGATGGCAGCATTTCAACTCTACTTAAAGTTCATGCACAATATATAGACTTTAGTTTGCAGGGTAAGGCTTCAGAAAGTTTGGAGACAAAGGGCAAAAAAAGTATAGCATTTACCTGTATCAACATGTACCCAAAAGACTACTGCCTGGTTGTTTTAAGTAAATAAATAATAAACTAGGGCAACATTTGAATTGAAAAAGTCTGCTTTAAGATTTGCAGTCATGAAGCTACTATCCCATGAGAAATGTGAGGAAACAGCATTTTTATGAACTTAATGCAATAGAAAAGCATACAATAACCATTATTTTTGAATATCCCTTATTTTGAAATAGCAAGAATACACCTATATACAGTTTTTATTAGGCTTTAATTAGTATACACCAAGGAGACGGGGACCGGAGGATAGAGTGATAGCGGCTGCTAGTACCGCATACACCAATGACTATCGCCCAGAAAAGGATTTTTTATATGGACTTTCTCGGTAATGATGACACAGATAGATACAATAAAAAATGTATTTATTAAACATAAAATAATACAAAGTTTAACCACTTAAGGACCGCCTAACGCCGATATACGTCAGCCGAATGGCACGGCTGGGCACAATCATGTACCTGTACGTGATTGTTAAATGCCCAGCTGTGGGTCGCGGGCGTGCGCCCGCGCCAAGCACCCGCGACCCAGTCCAAAGCTCCGTGACCACGGCCGCGGGACCCACGGACCCGATCACCGCCGGAGTCCCGCGTTCGGCCCCCGGAGCTGAAGTACGGGAGAGGTGTGTGTAAACACACCTTCCCCGTTAATTACAGTGGCGCTGTCATTGATCGTGTGTTAACCTGATTTAGGGAAACATGATCAATGATGTCACATGTCAAGCCCCCGCCCCCCTACAGTTAGAAACACATATGAGGTCACGCTTAACCCCTTCAGTGCCCCCCAGTGTTTAACTCCCAAACTGCAATTGTCATTAGTGGTAAAAAAATAATAATTAATAAAAATGCAATAAAACTATCCCCTATTTTGTAAACGCTATAAATTTTGCACAAACCAATCGATAAACGCTTATTACGATTTGTTTTACCAAAAATAGGTAGAAGAATATGTATCATCCTAAACTGAGAAAAGAAAATTTGTTTTATATATTTTTGGTGGATATTTATTATAGCAAAAAGTAAAAAATATTGATTTTTTTTCAAAATTGTCGGTCTATTTTTGTTTATAGTGCATAAGAATAAAAAACGCAGAGGTGATCAAATACCACCAAAAGAAAGCTATATTTGTGGGGAAGAAAGGACGCCAATTTTTTTGGGAGCCACGTCTCACGACCGCGCAATTGTCGATGCAGTGCCAAATCGCAAAAAGAGGCCTGGTCCTTTACCTGCATTTTGGTCTGGGTCTTAAGTGGTTAAAAACAGAACCATATCAATAAACCTCACACTGGTTACAGCAGTATATTATTGACGAAAAACGGTATAGTAGTCTGTTGTTGTGAGGCGAGATCAAAAGAAACCTCTACCGGTTTTGCGGAAATACTTCAAGAGGTAATCTGTATAATGAATAACATCATATCAAAACTAGCAAAAGACACTTCCGTCAATAATATACTGCTGTAACCAGTGTGAGGTTGATTAATATGGTTCTGTTTTTAAAATTTGTATTATTTTATGTTTAATAAATTAATTTTTTTATTGTATCTATCTGTGTCATCAGTACCGAGAAAGTCCATATAAAAAATCATTTTCTGTGCGATAGTCATTGATGTTTACGGTACTAGCAGACACTACCACTACCACTACTATCCTCTGGTCCCCGTCTCTATAAATTTGGTGGTACATCATATGAGTGATTAAACAATTGACTAGAGACCATACTTAAAATGTATTAGTATACACCATGGCTATGTGTCCTTTAATCTAGCTATTGAACTCAGTATTGTAGTAACTAATAACTAATAGCACAGCATATTGGGAAGAATTTGAGCTTCTACAAATAAAATTATAATATTAGTTGCATGAAACTGTTAGGGTACCTAAACCAAACCTATATTTTCCTTATACATTGTATGTTTCTCTTATCACTGACCATTTGACCATTTAACCATTTTAGTTGCCTAACTGTCTCTGTCCTCAGTACTGTGTGAAGCAAACATGAACTCTTTAGTTAAAGTGATTGTAAAGTCAGAAGTTTGTTTTTATCTTAATGCATTCTATGCGTTAAAGTGGAGTTCCACCCATTTAAAAGTCAGCAGCTACAAAAACAGACACTCAACTGCCCCACAGTCCAGCGATGCGGCCGCCCAAAGCCTTGCTTTTTTCCCCATCCTCTCTGCAGCACCGGCATTGCAAGTGTTGGCATACATGCTATGATTAGCCGGGTAATCTTCTGGGACCCGGACGTATAGCTACAGGCTCTCGCCCAGCAGTGCCACCGTCCCGCAGTAATATGACGGCGGGCGGTCGGCATGTAGTTAAATAATTTAAAGTGAGCTGTGCTCTTCTCATTCATTTGCTATCAAAAATCCTGGTTTTAGTTTAACCTCCCTTTCACATTATTGGGTAATTAAAATGAACGCATCTTACGCTCATGTACTCATTTACTTTGAGAAAATTGAACATAAGCTTTTCAAAAACAATATTCACCGTTTTGCTAAGTGAACATCACCTACACATTCAGAGTTGTGTTTTTTTCTTTTGTTTTAGTCATTAATATTTTTGTGAAAATGATTTTCTATTAAAGCAGAGTGAGTCTGTTTTAGTAAATACATATCTAGATTTAATTATGTATTTTAATATTTTTCCCTGAAGCATAGGTATGCGCAGCCAATTGCATTAGGGTGTGCACCCCAAATGTCAAGTACACGTGAACGCCACCTGCTGTCACAGAAAGGAGGCTCTGGTGGTGGGAGACAGTTGATTGGGAGCATATTACATTACACCCTAAATACGGATGTAATGTATTCCTACTGTTGAACCTAGCCTTTAATATGATGGGGGAATTTACACTGGCCACTGGCACCCCCAACCACCCACCTAGTGCTGTCCCTTGATAATTCTAATGTACATGGGGTGATTAGGGTGTGCCCAGGCACACCTGGCACACCCTGTGCACACGCCTATGGCCTGAAGTTGGACCTTTCAATCAGGGAGTTTCATGCTTATTCAACAAAGTACACATCTTTCTATTAGGTAACTAAAAATTATAATTCAATTGGTTGCTTCATTTTGCACACAGCCATTGCTTTCTGCACTGCCGTATTAAATAAGCTTGTTGCATGTGCTGTTTCACAACTTGTTTCTGCCGTTGAACATTTTTATGTGAATTTTTCTTTTAATCAGGTGACTGAGGGGAAGCAGGTCTTGGAAAAATGCCTAAAATTATCAAGAAAGCTCAGGAAAGAAACAAGCAGCTTGACTGAATGGCTAGCAATGATAGACACAGAGGTAACAAGGAGATCCTCTGAGGAGGGCATGCCAACTAACTTAGAGGAAGAGATTGCCTGGAGCAAGGTGAGCAATCCACAAATCTCCATTCACTTACATCTTTATAGAGATTTCTGACTTCCAGGTAAAGAACAGAATAAAAATCTCATGTACTCAACATGAAAGAAAATCAGCTTTATCAAAGTGTTTGAACTATTCCTTTTTCCTACATCAACCAGTAAAATGCATCCTTTCACTCTACAAATGCTGTATAAGAGAATGAAAAGGAGAATAGGATCAGTTGCATTGGCTTTGGGCAACAAGAACCGTTTTACTTCAGGCACTTTGATTAGGGCCAGCATCTAATATATTTATTTTCTCTCACAAGTTATTTTGCTTCATGTTTTCTTACTCATAAAATGCACAAATGTAAAAAAAAAAAAGGAATTAACTGACTGAAATATGAAATCCTTTATTAAAAACTGTCAACTATTTGTAGCAATGTCCCTTAAATGAAACAGAGAAGATAGCAATCTCTAATAGCTTTCTATATTGCAACTGTAATGCAGCCAGACTGCAAAATTGTGGACCCTTTTTAAAAAAAAAATTACAACTTAAGGACCGGAAGATTTCCCCCCTAATGACAAGGCCATTTTTTGCAATAAGGTGATGCATCGCTTTAAATGACAATTGCACGGTCGTGGGACGCTGTACCCAAACAAAATTGACGTCCTTTTTCCCAACGAATAGAGCTTTTTTTGGTGGTTGTTGGTCACCTCTGCGGTTTTTATCACTTTTTGCTATAACAAATATCGCCCAAAAATATAAAAAAAAAATCTTCCTCAGTTTAGGCCGATATGATGTTCCACATATTTTTGGTAAAAAATCCCAGTAAGCTAATATTGATTGGTTGTACCATCTACAAAATAGGGAATAGATTTATGGCATTTTTATTATTATAATTTTTTTTGCTAGCAATGGCGGTGATCTGTGATTTTAGCTAGACTGTGACATTGCAGCAGACAGATCGAAACCTAACTGACAACACTTTTTTGGGAACCAGTTACATTATTATTATATATTATTATATTATTACATTATTATTATTACAGTAATCAGTGCTAAAAATATCCACTGTTATTTTACTAATGATGGCAGGCAAGGGGTTAACATCAGGGGTGATCAAGGGTTTAAATGTGTTTCCTGCAGGTGTGCTATAACTGTATGGGGGATGGGCTGCCTAGAGCAACACACAGATCCATTTTCCATTGTGTGATCTCCCCTGTCAGAATGGAGATTTGCCTTGTTTACACAGGCAGATACCAGTTCTGTCACTGCAGTGAACGATTGCGGGTGGCCAACGGACATCAAGTCCGCCCCGCTGGCCAGTGGGATCGGTTTAACTGACAATTGTGTGGTCGTGCGACATAGCTCCCTAACAAAATTGTGGTCCTTTTTTCTCCCCAACAGAGCTTTCCTTTGGTGGTATTTGATCACCTCTGTGTTTTTTTTTTGCACTATAAACAAAAATAGAGAGACCATTTTGAAAAAAGTTTAGGCCGATAGGTATTTTTCAACATCATTTTTGGTAAAAAAAACGCAATATGCGTTTATCGATTGGTTTGCGCAATTTTTTTAGCCTTTACAAAATAGGGGACAGTTTTATAGAATTTTTATTAATAATTATTTTTTACTACTAATGGTATCGATCAGCAATTTTTTTTGTGACTGCGACATTATGGCAGACACATAGGGCACTTTTGACACATTTATGGACCATTGTCATTTTCACAGCGAAACATGCTATAAAAATGCACTGATTACTGTGAAAATGGCAATGGCAGTGAAGGGGTTAACCACTAAGGAGCGCTAAGTGTGTCATAGTTTGTGATTCTTACTGTAGGGGGGCGAGGCTGGACGTGTGACGTAACTGATCGTCGTTCCCTATGACAGGGAACAGATGATCAGTGAGATGATTTGATCTTGAGGTGTCCAGGTTTCATATAAATATAGGCAACATTTTAACCATTTACTGTATCTCTCTATGTGCCTTCTAAATATCATAATCAGATATTAGGCTGAAAAATAAGACTTACATTTTTTTTTATAGAAAAAAGTAATTTATTTATTTATTATAAAATGGAACATGAGAGCACAGCTAAAAAAAAAAACAGTCACAGATGACCCCTCTCCCATGTCCTTTTCTTCAAAGATAGATACAAACTGCTCCTGCAATTGCAAGTGAATTACGCACTCCCACTTTTACATAAAATGCAAGTGAAGTACATAAAGTTAAGATTCTTGTGACAAAATTGCAATATTAATAATAAGTTACTGCTGCAAGAAAATAATAATGTATACGAGGGGAAAATGTGACTAGAAAACACAGCTGATTCTAATTACTAGTTCTTGACTTTTAAATCAACCCTGGTAGGTGACACCCTATGCTGTTCAATATTTTTTCTCATTTTCACTTTCTTCTGCATCCTGCAGAGAAGTCTATAAAAAACATCAGTCTGTCTAAATCTTTGATTAATACCAGGATCTTCTATATTAGTGTTTAGAACAAATGTCACATTTCAAGGAACAAATTGCATATCCTTCCAGCCTTAATATATTACAACCAATGTGCCAATCATTTTCCAAACAAATGCAGCATTTACTAATTCATTCAAATGTCCTCGATTTAATTGCCTTGAAATGGCAGTACTGCTTACTTTACTTTGCAGCAGCATGCAATGCAAATTTTATGTTATCAAAAAACTTTCAAATTTTACTGTTTTTCAATTTAGAAAGATCAAGAAAGATTGTTTGCATGCAGATACCTATCACAGCCAGAAAGATGCTGTTTGGTTGGCATGGGTTGCTGCACTTTACCATAACTCTTTTGCTCTTTACCTTTCTAAAGCATAACTCTGGGAATATATATACACACACATTTACGTTTTGTTATTTATAGTTTATGGCAAATTTTTATGGCAACTTTTTAGACACTTTGACCCAATTTACTAAAGGAGCAGAGCGTGTTAATTTTCAAACAAACTTTCATCTTGCAAAATAAACTTTTGCTTATCTGCAGAACTTTTAATTGCATGTAATTGGATGATTAAATTGGTACAGCACATGGATGCTGCACTGTGAGCTTATCAGGTCTCTTTTAAATTGCACAGGGCAGTTAAAGCTTAACTCCAGGTATGATTTAACTTTAAAAACCTTTTGGTTTGGACCAAGCTGGTACAACATAACTATTTCCTTCACTAATAAATGCTTCTGCTCTTACATAGTTACATAGTGCTCTTAGTCCTCTTAGTGCTGTATAAACGGTATATATCATCAGCTACATACAGTATGTAGAGCTTTCTCATTTCCTGGAAAAAAATTGTGTCGGACTGAGTGCTGCTTGGTATTTTAAGAATGAATACAAGATGTCTTTTGTTTGGTTAAGGCAGAGATTATGACATAATCTGCCTGCCTTTCCAACTCAGCCATTCAGAGGAAGCATAACATTAATTTATAAAAGTACAAGGTCTCCTGTGGATGGTTGATCAGTGGTCAGCTTGACTGAGTTTTGTTCTGAGAATGAAATGGGAGTGCTTATACCACAGGATAGAATGCTGTAAACTGTGGGTAGCTGTTAAGATAATGGAGTACTTTATTAGTTTAGTGAATTTGACTTTTGGGCATATGAGTACTATATAAATATATATATATATATATATATATATATATATATATATATATATATATATATATATATATATACTAAATTGATACATGTCAAGTAAAATCTTTGGCCTCTAGTTTGAAATAACTTTAATGCATCACATTTTCTAGCAGCAGCAGAAAAGTTAATAACAATGATTTTTACATCATCTTATCAACTGATAGATTTTAAAAAATGTTTGATATTTTGATATTTCCTTAAAAAATAAATATTAAACTATACCAGGCTTGACACTGGTACCTTGCTGTTTCCATATGTTTATTGATTTGTCTTTGTTTATGGATATGTATATGTGCAAATCTGTGTATCTTTAAGATGTTCATCTACTTTCAGTCTCAGTCCTCTAAAATAAGTTGGATGGCAGACTCAAACTGCATGCTGTGGAGTTCAGCTATAATCTCTGTTGGTAGGACAGATCTTAAATGGGTTGTAAACATGTCATACTTACCTCCTCTGTGCAAGTGTTTTGCACAGGGGGCCCCCAATCTTCCTTTTCTGGGGTCCCTCCACGGCGTTCCTGTCTCCTCCTCTTCTAGAGTGCCCCGAAAAAAGAAGCACTTTCCCTGGGGGCACTCATGCGGGCATGCTCCTGTGTCATGCTGCTGCACCTATTGGCACAGATAGCAGGAACCAGCCCCGCCCCGGCTCCCACATCATTGGACTTGATTGACAGCAGCAGAAGCCAATGGGTCCTGCTGCTATCAATATATCTAATGAGGACCTGTGACACCAACTGGAGCTGGTGTGCTTGTCCCCATTGCAGGAAAGAGCGGGTTGAGGTATGTAAAAGGAGGGCTCTGGGGGGCAGCTGCAGCACAGGAGGTTTTTCACCTTAATGCAAAGAATTCATTAAGGTTAAAAACCCTTTTAACTATTGTCCTTTTCCTTTCCCAATATCCATTCTGTCCCCTTCTCTTTTACAAACAACTATTCTTTACATTGGCTGCCTTTGTAATTCAATTGTCTGTATCTGTCCATTTGGTGTTGACATCTGGCCTGCTTTCAACTTTATATATCTGTCTATTTATCTATCTATTACACAATAATGTTCTAATAAGTCAGGAATTTGAGGTCTATAAAATGGTTAATGTTATTTTTTAGGAAAGTCAGTATAATACGATAACAGTCATAGTATGCTGTTCACAGTATGTAAAAAAAATATTAACAAGCTGACCAAAGAAAACAAAAATATTTTAGTGCTAGTAAATGCTGAAATAATGTACCCTGATCTAAATATTCTCCCTACAGACAATACAAAAAGAGATTGAAAAGCGACAGCAGCAATTAAAGAACATTCAAGACTTAGGGGATTCACTTAAAGCAGTAATTGGTGAACATGGCAACTTGGTTGATGATAAACTTAGTCTACTGAATAGCAATTGGCTGGCAGTAACATCAAGAGCTGAAGAGTGGTTCCGCCTTTTGTTGGTGAGTACAACTCTGCTATTATATTATAACAAACATATAATAGTAGTCCATATAAAGATGAACATACTGTAAGTAGTATCTGGGACAATTTTTTTTTAGCTACAGATATATTGTATTATATATTGCTCGCGATTGGAAGGATCCGTCCAATCGCGTGTCTATACATGGCGCCGCGGGTATTATAAGTTTACCAACGAAAACTTGTAATGCTCGCTGTGTTGCACGGGGATTAACCCGGCAGCAGCGGCGGCGGCGGCGAAAAATCAGAGGAGCTAGAGGTATGGGGGACATGACATGGCTGCAATATGGGGCACAGGACATGGCTGCAATATGTAGGGGACATGACATGGCTGCAATATGTGGGGAACATGACATGGCTGCAATATGTGGGGAACATGACATGGCTGCAATATGTGGGGAACATGACATGGCTGCAATATGTGGGGAACATGACATGGCTGCAATATGGGGCACAGGACATGGCTGCAATATGTGGGGGACATGACATGGCTGCAATATGTGGGGGACAGGACATGGCTGCAATATGTGGGGGACATGACATGGCTGCAATATGTGGGGGACATGACATGGCTGCAATATGTGGGGGACATGACATGGCTGCAATATGTGGGGGACATGACATGGCTGCAATATGTGGGGGACATGGCTGCATTTATGGACACGTTTTTAAAAAAAGTATCGGTATTCGGTATCGGCGACTACTTGAAAAAAGTATCGGTACTTGTACTCGGTCCTAAAAAAGTACTATCGGGACAACCCTAAAAATAACACCACTTAGCATCAATCAAAACCTAATAACACACCCTAGTTAGAGGCTAAATGTCCAGATAGTAATGCATATGGACACCATACACATTGTAACCAAAGTCTCATTATTCAAGATCTATGGGCAGTTAGAAGATCATCAGTGTGGCCTCATTTTCAACATGTTGCACATAACACTTCCTCAGGAGTAGGATGAAGTGAATGGTGGTTCTGCTGCTTAGGATATTAATCAGTAGAATTAAAGCTTTCTTTGCAGTATAAGCATGAAGAGACAACAGAGTTCCCAGACAGGATGTTAGAAAGTGTCTCTGGTGTTGTCCGCCTTGGAATAAAGAAAGGCAATGTTAGGAGCTAATGGAACATCTAACTTTGCTTCTTGGTTTTAAAAAGATTTCCATAGCTGAGATTAGATTTAGAGCTACATATGGTGTCCCTTTTACCAGCATTAGGTGTCACTTCTGTAGCCTACACACGACTGTTTCCTCGACAAAATCTATCAAGAAAAATGCTGGCAGAGCTTTTTTGCCAAGGAAAATGGTCGTGTGTATGTTTTTCATTGGGAAAACTGTTGTGGATGTCGACGAGAAAAAAAGAGAGTCTCAATTTCCTCGTCGTGTTTCTCGTCGGGCTGGTTTACGACGAGAAACACGTTCGTGTGTATGTTTAGAAACGCGCACATGCTCAGAATAGAGTATGAGATGGGAGCGCACCTTCGGTAAAAGTAGCGTTCCTAATGGAGATAGCACATTCATCACGCTGTAACAGACTGAAAAGCGCAAATCGTCTCTCACCAAACTTTTACTTAACACGCAATAACATGAGATTAGTAAAAGCAGCCCCAAGGGAATCAAACTTCCCCTTTATAGTGCCCATTGTGTGCGTTGTACATCACCGCGTTTGAGAACGACAAGATTTTGTCTTGACTGTGTGTATGAAAAGAAAGCTTGACAAGATTCTCGACAAGCCTTACAAGAAACTCCTCGAGGAAAACGACATTTCATTTACGACGAGATTCTCGGTAGTATGTACGAGGCCTAATGCTTAATTTACTTGACTCCTTCCAAACAGCAATAGTAATGTACATAGTAATATGCTGTGCTGTGCTGCTTATAATTTATGCATCCTTAATTTACATTCACATTTCATATACTGTATATATCAAGCAGTGACATTGCCATTAGTAGGCTAAAGGGAGGGAGGCTAGCAGAGAATCTTCAGTTAATCTGTAGATGTACAAACATTTGGAAATTTCAAAGAGCCTCCTCCCAAAGCCAAAATAGGCAGCTAAGTTTATATGTAAGAATTTTTTTTTATATATTTTTGCAAAGTTCATAGCAGATTTTACAGTATTGGCATGGTTTATTTTAATGTGTTTCTTTTTTCAGGAATATCAAAAACAAATGGAGTCTTTTGACCAATGCATTGCTAGCACTACAGCTTGGATGTATCGTGCTGAAATATTACTAGATGAGGTGGACAAACAAAAGCCACTACAAAGGGAAGAGACCCTGAAGGTATCACACTTAAGTCCATTCAAACATTTTAATTGTTGCCTCTTAAAGAGATAAATGCGCATTTCCAATGCAAGTTGGAATTTTTCAACATATCTTTAATTATTATTTTGGAGGTTTAGTGGGTGGGTGGGGCTTAACCCACTTTCCTGGTAAAAAAGTTGTTAAAGGCTAAGGTCACTTTTGGCACCTTTGACAATATAGTGGCCATGTAAGCAGGAGAGCCCCAATAGGTTAAAACATACTGATCAGTGTTTACAAATATTGATTACTGCAGATGCCATACAAGTAGGCCATTTTTGTTTCTCTTAGCCTGGTTGAAATACTCATATCTTTGTTTACATTCCCATTGAATGCTAAGCTCCAGTATCACAGTATTAGGTGTCAAGCCACAAATGTGAAGTGTGCTCTCTCCTAACTTTTTGTTGCAGTGACTAAGCTCTGTTTACATGCCTGTTATGCCTCCCATATGCATTTAGCAAACTCCATTATGTTTAAAACATTTTTTTTACAGCATTGACTTCTTTCTTGTTACTTCCACAGCTTTGTGGACATTCTGGGTTGACAGTATCCTCCCAACTCGCCTGTGGATCTCTGCAGCATATTCAGAGCTCACATTGACTTTTTTGTATTTTTTTTTTTTTTTACAAAAGCCAATCAGTTTGTTTAACCTACTGGGGCCCATTGTCAGCATGGTCACTATATTGGAAATTGTGTGCTAAAAGAGTACTTGGACTTTAAATGTTTTAACCATAGTGATGCGGGTTCACAAAACATGCAGCCAAAGCTACACTAAATGGTTTATAACCAGTGACATAAATGTATTAGATTGCCTCAAATATAACTGTATATTAAACTGAAAATCTGAGGAAAGTTTTGCAAATTGCTGTCCACCAATGGTCATCAATCATTGCAATCCAACTACAAAGACCTAGAACATTATCTGCAAAAAAAAATAAAAAATTGCAGGTTACAAAAATAGCTTATAGAGAATTAACTTACAAACATGTGCATCCCTAATTCGTAAAAAAAATCTGTTTGGCAAACATTAACCCAGGAGGTAAATGATGTCTGCTGTTTAATCCACTTTTGTTTCAAACATATACAGTAAAACCTTGGATTGCGAGCATAATTTGTGACGGAAGCATGCTTGTAATCCAAAGCACTTGTATATCAAGGCAAATTTTCCCATAAGAAATAATGAAAATTCCAATGATTCATTCCACAACTATTTATTCATAAGCCCTTCAGTTTATAGTCCATATAAAAAGATTATAGCAATATGATAGGTTGTGTAACCATAAAATGTCCATCCACAAATGATAGCCTCCACAAGGGGATTAGAAGCAAGAGAGACACCTTTAAATGTAGCAATATGGTTACATTTAATGAAGGTACAACATTTAGCAACATGGTTGATGAATAAAAGAGGCACATCTAAGTATGCAGGCATCTGGGGTAAAGTTGTCCGCATAGACCGTCTTTAACACCGCCGGCTCTCACTGCTGTCAGTCTGCAATTGTGACCGTGTAGATTACCCTGCAGTAGAGAGATCTGAAAGCCAGGCTTGTGGAGAGCAGCGTGGAAGGGAGGACATCAATAGTGGTTTGGAGGATGGTCTATGTGTATAACTTTACCCCAGATGCCTGCATACTTAGATGTGCTTTTTTTAATTATCAACCATGTAAGTTTCTAAATGTTGTACCTTCATTCAATGTAACCATATTGCTACACTAAGAGACACATCTCTTCTATTTTATATTCAGTTGTGATGTGACGCTGCTTCTACATCAAGACATTACTTGTATATCAAGTCAAAATTTATTAAAAATGTTTCTTGTCTTGCAAAACGCAGTCAAACCAAGTTACTCTCAAACCAAGATTTTTACTGTACATATATGAAACCTTTAAAGTGTCACTTGTGTTGTGTTGTGAATCAAATTAAATCCATTGTTATTCAGACTATAACATACACTATATTACCAAAAGTATTGGGACACCTTCCCACATGAACATAAACTTTAATGCCATCTCAGTTTTATTCCATAGGGTACAATATTGAGTTGGCTCACCCTTTGCATCAACTCTTCTGTGAAGGCTGTCCACAGCTTGACCATTCTTCCAGAAGTGCATTTTTGAGGTCGGGCACTGATGTGTAGGAGAAGGCTCTGCTCTCCACTCTAATTTATCCCAAAGGTGTTCTATTGGGTTAAGGTCAGGACTTTGTGCAGGCCAGTCAAGTTCATGCTTCCAACTGTGTGGGAACAGTTTGAGCATGGCCCCTTACTGTTCCACCATGACTGTGCACCAGTGCACAAAGCAAGGTCCATAAAGACATGGATGTAGGAGTTTGAGGTTGAAGAACTTGACTGGCCTGCAGAGTCCTGACCTCCACCTGATAAAACAGCTATGGCCTCAAAAATGTGCTTCTGAGGGAATGGTCAAACATTCCCATAGACACACTCCTAAACCTTGTGGACAGCCTTCCCTGAAGAGTTGAAGCTGTTATAGCTGCAAGGGGTGGGTCAGCTTAATATTGAACTCTACAGACTAAGACTGGGAAGCCATTAAAATTCACATGTGTGTAAAGGCAGAAGTCACAATATTTTTGGCAATATAGTGTAAATACAAGTATATTTTGTATATGTGGTGACAGTATGTGGTGTCAGTTAGTTTAAGGTTGATTTAAAGCCTATCTATTTTGGTGTTTTGTGTAAATGTTGCATTTTAATGGCCATTGCATTAAGTTAATTAATTTTAATGGATTATTAACACACCAGAGGGAAAAAAAAGACAAGCCTGCACCATTTTTCCAATGAAGCACACCACAATGCACAGTACTGTGCTACCTTGAGTGATGGTGCACTGCATTAAAGGTGTGTAGTGGAAGTGTTTTGGGTGCCTTTCAAAATGAATGTAAAAACAGTACAACAGCACATGTAATGTGCATCTCCACAATGCAATGGTTTGAAGGGGTCTTAAATAGTTGAACTCTAAGGGTGGAAAATGCAAAAAGGAGACACAAGTATGTTAATTTAGACCAATGAACTGCATTTACTATTCACTTAAATTAGTTAATCATGTGCAGTAAAAGAAAAAGGAAAACAAATACAGGAATGTCCTTTTCACAGAATTGGATCATTGAAGTGCATTGAGCTAAATGAACATTTTCTAACTTTAGTAAATTAACCCCAATGACATGAAGACTATTACCGCTGGCAAGGTTTGTCTGTACTGACTTTGTGATGTGTGACTATGTTAAATTAACAAGTAAATACGCACTGTGTTGCAGCATAATGAAACAGGCAGCTCACCAATGTTAGAACATGCTTGCAATTGTACCTTATCTCAGTAGCTTTAAAGAAAATGTGCTTTGATTATTCACACTTCATCTGAAGCCATTTTCATCATATTCATCAGTGATTTCTGACTTTCTCTGTGTTATACTGCAGCTACTGAAGTCTGAGCTGAATGATATTCAGCCGAAGGTGGAATTAGTACATGACCAAGCTACAGAGCTAATGATGAACCATGGTAATGAATGCAAGAAGATAGTAGAAATCAAGCTGTCTGAACTTGATCAACGATTTGCTCCAATATCACAAAGAATTAAAACAGAAAAGGTACTGATAAGTAGCTCTTAAACATGTTTATAATACAATTAGTAAAAAGATTAGATTAAGATTTCCTTACAAACATTGCATAATGATATATCACACTGTGCAGATTGTAGTGTAATAAAATGATGTACTGAATATGACACCTAGAAAATTGACCTTAAAGTGAATATTTAACCAGACAAGAAACAAAGAGACTCAAGGCATTGCATATTTTTAGTAAGCAGTAAATACAGACTGAAGTTGTTAAAAGCTTTCTCTCAGCAGCTCAGCTAACAATACCGACCTGCCATTCCCAGCAGTGGTCCAACAACCTCCTAGCCTTGTTGCCGCTAATATACACACAGATCAGGGGGTGGGGGGATTAGGGTCAGCTGACCTGCCAAGGGATGTATTGCTACACAGTGCCTACAACCACAGAGATTAGTGAGATATTGTTTTATTGTTAAAAACGTACTTTTTTTGGTATGCTTGTTTAGATACATCTATAGACTTTAACCACTTAAGCCCCGCACCATTTGTCTGGTTGAAGACCGGGCCACTTTTTGCGATTCAGCACTGTGTCGCTTTAACTGACAATTATGCGGTCGTGCAACGTGGTTTCCAAACAAAATCGGCGTTCTTTTTTTCCCACAAATAGAGCTTTTATTTGGTGGTATTTGATCACCTCTGCAGTTTTTATTTTTTGTGCTATAAACAAAAATAGAGCAATAATTTCGAAAAAAATGCAATAAGTGTTTCTTTTTGCTATAATAGATATCCCCCCAAAAATATATAGAAATATTTTTTTTCCTCAGGTTCAGCCGATACGTATTCTTCTAGATATTTTTGGTAAAAAAATCGCAATAAGCGTTTATTGATCGGTTTGTGCAAAAGTTATAGTGTCTACAAAATAGGGGATAGTTTTATGGCATTTTTATTAATATTTTTTTTTTACTAGTAATGGCAGCAATCAGCAATTTTTATTGTGACTGTGATATTGCGGCGAACACATCGGACACCTTTGACACATTTTTGGGACCATTGTCATTTTTACAGTGATCAGTGCTATAAAAATGCACTGATTACTGTGAAGGGATTAACCACTAGGTGGCGCTGTAGGGGTTAAGTGTGCCCTAGTGAGTGTTTCTTACTGTAGGGGGGGTGGGCTGTGTGTGACAAGACATGGATCACCACTTCTGATTACAGAAAGCAGTGCTCACTGTCATTGTCACTAGGCAGAGCTGGGAGATGCTTGTTTCCCCATTGTTTCCCAATTCTTCCTCACTATGAGACGATCGCGGGTATCCCTGTGGCAATCGAGTCCGCGGGACCCTCGGACAAGCTCGCATCCACAATGCTGCGATCTTTAAGGGGACGTATATATATGTCCTTCTGCCTGTTTGTTCCATGCTGTCGACATATATAGTCGTGCACTGGTCGGAAAGCATTTAAAGGACATAAAGATGTTGGCTATGGTCTATGGTCAACAAGAGACCTCCACACAGATTCTGGCTGATTTATCTCTGGGGTTAAAAGCAATCGGGAGTTCATGGGCAGTTTTAGTTTATAAATAGATTAACATTATGGCAACTATTTAAAAGAAAAAGGGCAGGCAGGGTTTCTCTTTGGAAGTTATAATTATTTTTGTTATGTAAATAATTGTTGTATAAATGCCAGATGATCATTATGGCAATAATTCAAAGCTAACTTGCCATCAAATGGCAAAGAGGTCTTTAAGCATAGTTATATAGCACATTCCCCATGTCACATTCTCAGTCCTCCTCACAGCACATCCTTATTGTCCAGTCTCCAATGAGAAATTCTGTTTTTGGCAATATTCATTATGGGGCAGATTCACAAAGACGTAATATTCCGCTGCGTAATCGAAATACGGTACGCTGCCGTATTTCACCAGACTCTACACCGAATTCAGGTAGTTTTTTTGCGCGTACGCTATTGTGTCGTATTTTTTTTCCGCCGCGCAATCGAAATACGTGATTAGGGGGCGTGAAGCATTTAAATTAAGCGCGTCCCCGCGACGATCGAACTGCGCATGCTCTGTTCAGGAATTTCCCGCCGTGCATTGAGCGAAATCACGTCGTGACGTCATTCGTTGTTTGAGTAGCGGCGTTTACGAACATTCCTATTCCCGGACGACTTACGTTAAAAATAATAAAAGACATCGGAAAACGTTGAAATTCGACGCGGGAACGACGGCCATACTTAACATGGGCTGTCTAATATTAGACCAGCAAAAAGCTGGTATAGTGAAACGGAAAAAAAAGATGACTAAAGGTGCCGTAAGAGATTGCGTTTAAAGTGCGAAATTTTGTGGATTGCAGGCAAAAGCTCATTAGCATACCCTGACGGCGAAAAACAACAGGAAGTCCGCCCAGTGGCCGCAATTTTCTTGCAGCGTAGATCTGAAGGCGTACTAACACGTAATACAGTCGAAATGAAGCCCGCAGGTGTCTTTTCATGGTTTGAGGATTTCGACTAGCGTAAAAACGCCCGTAAGTCGAAATTACTCCAGTCTAACAACATTTACACAGGCGTAATCGCTTTGTGAATCTAGGCCTATGTGTCTAATATGGCAAAAGTGATCCTGAGTTGTTTAACCACTTGACCACTGGGCACTTAAACCCCCTTCCTAACCAGACCAATTTTCAGCTTTCGGTGCTCTCGCAATTTGAATGACAATTACTCAGTCATACAACATTGTACCCATTTGAAATTTGTGTCCTTGTTTTCACACAAATAGAGCTTTCCTTTGGTGGTATTTGATCATCTCTGGGTTTTTAATTTTTTGCGCTATAAAAGAAAAACGACTGAAAATTCTGTAAAAAAAAAACAAAAAAACTTGTTTCTGTCATATTAGCAGGTTATTTCTCACACACAGCATATGCATACCACAAATTACACCCCAAAACACATTCTGCTATTCCTCCCGAGTATGGCGATACCCCATGTGTGAGACTTTTACACAGCGTGGCCACATACAGAGGCCCAACATGCAGGGAACGCCACCAGGCGTTCTGGAACACCCAGACCAATTCTGACATTTCTGTCCTACATGGAAAAATCATCATTTATTTGCTAGAAAATTACATAGAACCCCAAAACATTATATATGCTTTTTTAGCAAAGACCCTAGAGAATACAATGGCGGCCGTTACAACTTTTTATCTTGCACGGTATTTTCGCATACATTTATTGAACGCGTGTTTTTTAAAAAAAAACTGTTTTGTGCTTAAAACAAAACAAAACAGTAAAGTTAGCCCAATTTTTTTTCATAATGTGAAATATGAAGTTATGCCAAGTAAATAGAAATATGTCACACTTCAAAATTGCGCACACTCGTGGAATGGCGCCAAACTTCGCTACTTAAAAATCCCCATAGGCGGTATTGCCGAGTATTGGGGTATTGCCGAGTACTGGGGTATTGCTGAGTACTGGGGTATTGCCGAGTATTGGGGTATTGCCGAGTACTTGGGTATTGCCGAGTACTGGGGTATTGCTGAGTACTGGGGTATTGCTGAGTACTGGGGTATTGCTGAGTACTGGGGTATTGCCGAGTACTGGGGTATTGCCGAGTATTGGGGTATTGCCGAGTACTGGGGTATTGCCGAGTACTGGGGTATTGTTGAGTACTGGGGTATTGTTGAGTACTGGGGTATTGTTGAGTACTGGGGTATTGTTGAGTACTGGGGTATTGCTGAGTACTGGGGTATTGAGTACTGAGGTATTGTTGAGTATTTGGGTATTATTGAGTATTGGGGTACTGGGGGATTGTTGGGTACTGGGGGATTGTTGGGTACTGGGGGATTGCTGGGTACTGAGGGATTGCTGGGTACTGGGGATTGCAGGGTACTGGGGTACTGCAGAGCTGGGATGGATTGAGGGATGGCTGGATCTGTGACTGCATTTGTCACAGATTCAGCCACAGCTCAGCTGCTGACACCCTGCTTCCCCCCTCTCCTCGCACACTGTACCGAACGGTACAGAGAGGAGACACAGGAGAGGGAGGAACCGGCGTCATCAAATGACGCCGGTTCGTTTACAAGTGATCGCGCCGTCATTCGACGGTGCGATCACGTGGTAAACGGCCGCTATCAGCGGCAATTTACCGTGATCCGTGATGCGCCGGGTCTTCTAGACCCGGCGAGCACGGACACTTCCGCGAGCGCGTCCCAGGGGACGCGCAATCGCGAAAGTGCACGACGACGTCCCAGGGACGTCGTGTCACAGTAGCTCGACCGCGCTGTAGCAGTATTTTTGCTATAGTGCGGTCGGCAAGTGGTTAACATTCACCATTTTGATCTCTCTATTCATTCATGTTATTAATGATTTTTCTATTTACTCCTACTAAGAAATGCACCATTGGATTCAGCTTGTTCCCCATTGGACAATTTTGCTGCTTATTCAATGCCCTGTCTTTATATTTAATAAAGTTCAAATGAATAAAATGGATCATGTAATCTTTAAACAACACATTTTTGTCAATATAATTTTATTAAATGCTTAGGTTAAAAAATGAGATCCTCCGCTCTATAGATCAAGATGCACCTCGATATGCTGTCCTAGTTTTTTCCTCTCTGATCCATGCCTAACGCACACTCCTCTCCCCCCTCCCTTAAAATAATATCTCATAACACACAGGGTATGAACTCCCCAATTAAATGCAGAAAGCTTTTCCAACAATATCACTCTATGCATGCAGATATTCTATTGCTACAGGAAACCCACTTCCCAGCCGCGTTTAAGCCTTCTTTTCTCCACCAGTGTTACCCTCAATTTTTTTTGGCATCAGCAGAAAATAAGACAAAGGGTGTGGCAATATGTTTTGCTAAGCACATTAACCTCTCTCAACCGGAGACGGTGGTGGACCCGGAAGGGCGCTGCATCCTAGTTTCTGGTCACATTGATGGAGAACTTTATACTTTTGTTTCGTACTACACTCCCAATAGAGGTCAGAGACCCTTTTTTGCATCCTTACTGCACAAATTGAGAGACCACTTTAAGGGGACAACTTTTATTGGTGGCGATTCTAACACCGCTTTCGATTTCTCACTGGAAAAATCTGGCAGCGGGAAACCGATACCCAAGCGTCCCTTCAAACAAAGCGTTAAAATAGCTAAACTATTACACTCGGCGGGGTTGATTGATGTTTGGAGAGAGGTAAACCCCCACACAAAGGACTACACACATTTCTCTGCCCCACACCGCTCGTTTGCCAGGATAGACCACATCTTTGCACGCGCATCAACAATACCGCTGCTTAGGAGTTCCAAGATCATAGAAACCCCCCTTTCTGACCACTCAATGGTCACTCTGACCACGCTGCGAACCTCAGGCGTACGAGTACCCCCGCGTTGGCGCTTACAGGAATCCTTACTGAGTGATCCCATACAGTGTACAATCCTTGAGAAAGCAATTGAGGAATATTTCCTTATTAACGCGACAAGTGAGGTTTCAGCAGCCACCGTCTGGGCAGCGCACAAAACGGTGATTCGGGGTAAAATCATCCAGATGGTTTCGAATCTTAAGTCGGAACACAGGGCGGAAACGCTCCGGCTTACTGAGGACTTTCGTTCTCTTGCTAAAAATCATAAGAGACATCCCACGGCAGACTCCCTTGATAAATTAGATAGGGCCCAAGCTCTACTTAACCTGAAACTAACAACTGAGGCAGAACGGCATCTTAGATGGACTGGAGCTAGGTTTTATTCCCAGAGGGATAAGACTGGGTCCAAATTGGCGGTAAAACTGACTCCCAAGCCTCGTTCCCTTACATTCCCTAAAATTCGGACATCCGCGGGGGACCTGACGCAGAACCCTACTAAGATTATGGATGCCTTTTTGAGGTTCTATGCCGATCTGTATAAAACTGACAGCTCTCGTCGAACTTCTCTATGTAATACCTTCCTAGATGATCTTCCATTGCCCACCTTGTCCGAGGAACATAGGACTCTGCTAGAGAGTCCTTTCACCCCGGAGGAAATACTGGACACTATTAAATCCCTTAAGCTTGGTTCCTCACCCGGACCGGACGGTTTTTCCACCGCTTATTACAAAAAATTTGGACCTCATCTGGCACCGCATTTGGCCCGGTTGTTTAATTTTCTCAGGGAAGGAAACCCCTTGGGGAAGGACCTGAACACCGCCTATATCTCAGTGATTTCCAAACCTGAAAAGGATGCTAGTGAAGTTAGTAATTACCGCCCCATAATGGCTTATCAATAACGACATCAAAATTATGACCAAGATCCTGGCTAACAGGGTGGCTGGCTTTATCGCAACTTACATTCATAAGGATCAGGTGGGCTTCATCCCTGGGAGACAGGGTCCGGACCAGGTCCGACGGACCATTGACATCATTTCGCTTCTCAGATCGCACTGGGATGGGGGAACCCCGCAAAAAGGTTTTCTCCTCTCCATAGACCTCCACAAGGCCTTTGATTCAATAGATTGGGCATACCTGTCTGATATCTTGGGGAGGTGGGGCTTCGGTCCTTGTTTCCTGAACTTGATACAGGCGCTTCACGCGCACCCCACTGCCCAGGTGCGTCTTATGGGCAGATACTCAGACTCATTTAATATCGGCAGGGGTACCAGACAGGGATGCCCACTCTACCCCCTCCTTTTTGCAATGGCCATAGAGACACTTGCCATAGCTCTTAGATCTAACCCAGACTTTAAAGGAGTGACGTGTGGACAAAGGGAACATAAGTGTGCTTTGTACGCGGATGACCTTCTCCTCTTCATTACTTCACCCCTGACCTCCACTCCTGTGATCCTTAAGACTCTAAGGACCTTCAGCGAGATTTCGGGACTGAGATTTAACATGACTAAGTCGACAGTCATGAACATTACTATGCCACCGGACCTCCTTAACCAAATTTCTAATAACTTTGAGTTTAGCTGGGCTTCTGGGAAGCTCCCCTACCTGGGTATTAAACTTACGTCAGACATCCAGGGGCTCTTCAAAGCTAATTATCCCCATATGTTCCATAAATGTAGGGGGGATCTGGAGGTGTGGTCGAGGTGTGGTCTGTCCTGGCTAGGGATAATACATGCAGTGAAAATTACCCTTCTTCCCCGTCTACTGTACCTATTTCGTTCCCTCCCAATCCCGATCAGGAAACATTTCCTAGATGTGCTGCAGTCGCAAATAGTCCGCTTTGTGTGGGGTGGGAAGGGGTATAGATGCCCCTCTGGAATCCTTTTCCATTTAAAATCGCAGGGAGGTTTGGGTCTCCCGAATTTATGGGGGTACTACCAGGCAGCTCAACTTACCCAAATTTCAACGGTTTTCTTTCGGGGGCCAAAACCTGATTGGGTCTCGATGAAAAGACAGGCTACCCCCTTGAATACTATTGATTACCTCCTTTGTTGCGATCACCGGGTGAGGCTCGCGATAATGTCCCCCACCCTTTCGCACTCGATTGCTCTAAGCTCCAAACTCTTTGGATCTAACGCCCTGACGTCTCCCCTGAAGCCTTTAGCACATTTTTTTTATAATGAAGCATTTCCCCCTGGACTGTGCATGGAAGCATTTCGATGGTGGACAGACAAGGGCCTCTATCATATAGGTCACTTTATGTCTCCAATAAAATCAAAAAAATGCTGCGCTGCACTGACATATGTATCATGAATCCAATATCAATTGTGACCATTCCTCTTAATGTGAAAAAGTAAGTGAAACGTGGATATCGTGACAGATCTAAAGATAACACATTTAAATAAAAATAGTAATAATCATAAAGTCCATGTGTGTCAAACTTGCACCCGAAGTGTGTTTGAAAAGAGTTCGTAGAGTAAGATCAAACAAAAGGCACCTCCACCTCTAGTAAAATTGCCTGCTTACCGACTCCCAATGATCTTATTGCTAAGATCACTATCGCATATAGCTCTATGTTTCTATGGTAGGCTTGCTTCTACTGGTCATCTGCTGTTCAACTCCATATGTAGGTAAACCATACATCGGTGCATGCCAGATCCCGGAGTGTAGAAAAAATAAGAAGGCCAAAATAGAGTAGTACCGTAGATAAATTCTATGTTTAATAGTAATAAAAATACACTCACATGGTAGGTGTACAAGATTAGCGTCCTAAAATATTGTAGCCGGCCGGCTAAAACACTCGCTCGTCCTTCTGGATAGTCGATAGCGGTGACGTCAGCACGCCGCTTTCCCTACGCCGTTTCGTCACAGATGACGTCTTCCAAGGGCACTTTATGTCTCCGGCAGGTCCGATATCCCTGTCGTTCTATAGAAAGACATTGAAAATGCCGGATTCGGAACTATTCAGATTTTCCAAAATCTCCCATTTTTTACACTCAATTTGGTCCAATAAAAAGGTTCCCCCCACAATAACCCCCTACGAGCATTGGTGCTCCAACACAGTGGATCAGAGAGGAGGCATATCCTTGATCTATACAGCACTCGCGACTAGAGAGCAAAAGACACCCTATGCCCGGGCCTGGGGGGAGGACCTGGGCTACTCGTGGGACACCGCAGTTTGGTTCCATGCTACTCGGAAAGCGTTTAAATGGATTCTCAATGTTTCTCTTGTAGAGGCGGGTCTTAAAATTGTTCTGAGATGGTACTACGTTCCTTCCAGGCTGGCAAGAATGTATCCTGGGACTTCCCCGGTATGTTTTAGGGGGTGCGAGCTGGAGGGGTCTATGCTCCACACGTGGTGGTCCTGTCCTCGTATTCGATCTTTCTGGCAGAAGGTTTTTCGCACAATTAGCTCCTTGACGGCTGTGGTGGTGACCCCCCACCCTGGTATAGCTCTTTTAAATCAAGACATTCCTAATTTAACCAGACGCTCCCAGGCTTTTACGTTCTTCATATTACTGGGAGCCAGGATGTCCATTGCCAAAGCCTGGATCATGATGCAAGAACAGATAGTTGCTAAACTCAATGATAAATCAGAGAGATTTGTGGCCACTTGGGAGGGATGGGCCACATATTGTAATATCTCTCTTATACCGGGAGTACAACCCGGCAACTTGACAGCCCGAGCCATTTCTTAACCGAGCAGGCACGCTACCTTTCATTTCTCCTCTACGTTTTCCTCTCATTCCTCTTTCTGCCACCTCACTTGGTGTTTGCCTAAACATTTTTCTTTATTTTTCCTTTTTTCCTCTTTTTTTCTTTCCTTTCTTTGTGTGGTTACTTTTATCTACTACTGCTGAGAAGAACATATCTTGACGCTGCAATTAATTTAAGTTTCGGCATTGCCCTTCCACCTACTGGTAGTTGACGGCTGGTCTGGGGCGGGGGGGTGGGAAGCGATGCGCCTGGCCTGTGTTCAGCTGATTTACTTCAGGGTGGCTATCTATCCTGGGATTGATAGACTCATTCTACATGCGGTGGGATGATGTTGGCACATTTTACTCTCCTATGTAATTTGCTATTGGCCGTTGTGGTTGTTACCTCCTAGATTGGGCAGGTTTTGTTTCTTTTACTGACACCGTTACACTGTACCTTTCTATGTGATGTATGTTCTTATTTTGAAAATCTTCAATAAAAATTATTAAAATTAAAAAAAAATGAGATCCTGCTTCACAATTTCTTCAGCCACATTATTAACATTATCACTATACCAGGTTACACTGCGTTGTAGAATACTGACTTTTATGTTTCTTCACACTAAATCAGTCTCAATTAAGCTTATTCAGAAATCTAATTATAGGCACTTTGTAATATTTCAGGTGACCTCTGACCTTCTGACTGCCCTAACAATGATGGCTGCCATATCTTAACATGTGTATTTTAAGAACATACAGTACATTTGTTCCTGTTAATTAAAAGAGGAACTTCAGGCAATAAGCTAAAGCATTTAAAATGCACATGAGTTTACATACTGGTTTACTTGCCAAAGGATTATTAGTGGTAAATACCAATGCCAATCAGTTAGATCAGTCTACTTCCTGATTTAGTATTACAGTTTCTTCAGTCAGCATTTCTGCCCAAAGTCATCTTGCTGCTAACTAGATAGGTGGTGTTGCTGCCCAATGAGGAGGCTGTAAGAGGATAGATATTAAACAAAATTGCATTGTTAAACCAGAAATATCAATTGCTTTATTAGGAACTGGGGAGGGGGAGATTCACTAAAACTAGTTCACTTAAAATTTGGTGCAGTTGTTCATGGTAGCCAATCAGCTTCTAACTTCAGCTTGTTTAATTACGCTTTGGCAATAAAACCTGAAAAGTGATTGGTTTCTAAGCAGAGCTTCACCAGATTCTGCATGCTCCAGTTTTAGTAAATAACCCCCTATGTGTGTTACTGGATGGCTGCACAGTGTGGATTATTTTTTTTTATTATTGGATCATAATTTTTTTAATATATATTATCTTGACTATTTATAGCTTTAAAGGGTTACTAAAGTCAGGATTTTCTTTTTAAATAACAAACATGTTATACTTACCTCCACTGTGCAGCTCGTTTTGCACAGAGTGTCCCCAAATCCTGTCTTCTGGGGTCCCTCCGCGGCTGTCTCAGCTCCTCCTCACAAAAGCATTCGACCTTAATGCGAGCAGGCTCGCAGGGTGGAAAGCTTTTGCGAGCGCGCTCCCGTGTTACAGCGGCGGCCATAGCCGCCGACTGTATCACTTGGCCCCTGGCGCGCTGCGTCATCCGCTGTGATTGACAGCAGCGCCAGCCAATAGCTGCGCTGCTATCAATCCGTCCAGCCTAGCCAATCAACGGCCAGGCTGGGAACCGAGGAGGATCAGACGGACACACGCGGGACTTTCGAGGGGTTCGGTAAGTAAAACGGGGGTTTGGGGGGGGGGGGGGGGCGTTTTTATACAGTCGGATGTTTTTTCACCTTAATGCATAGGATGCAGGTGAAAAAACATTTACCTTTACAACCCCTTTAAGGTAAATGAATGCAATGAAAGTGTTCTGTCATGTGAAGCCTCTGAGGTAGTGCATTAGAGATCAGATTAAGATGTTTCCAAAATAATAAGATCACTTTCTAAAGGATGGTCTATCAATGGTGTTAATGTACTTGTAAATAAAAATTCACAAACCGTTTTTTCCCAACTGGCAATTAAACCAAACACTTAGCCCTCAGTCACTTTCCATTTTAATATAACGCAGTTATCATAACATGTATTATCTTTACTGCTGATAAACTGTAACATTTCTTTATGAGAGCTGACAAACATCCACTTAACTTTTCTAAATTTACTTCTTCATTTTAAAACAAACTTACTAGTATGGTTACATACTTTGCCATTAAGTTATCATTGAATATTTGTAAATTGTTAAGACGGGACTTTTTCTTAACGATTTTTGGCTGACCTTTATAAATATTTTTTTTTATAATGGTTTTCCATCTTGATGTTCTTAATCAGAATAAGATTTAAGTCACTCACTAGAGTAATACCCATTAAGTGTTCATTAAAATAGCTTCTCTCTTAGTTCCATTGAAAAGCAGGTGTTCTGGAGAAATTAGACTCTCTAAAATCACATTATCTAGAATAAATGCATCATTTGTGGTTATCTTGGCTGAATAGAATAGATAATGAGACAAGTAAATCACATGGATTAAAATTTTGATGGAGTTGTTGTATAATTTATGTATTTTGTAATGAAGACACTATACTGGAATAAAACCTCACTTTAAACATACGATTCAGTTATAGTAAACCACAGGTGTCTCACGTCCAGAATTAGCAGGATTTTATCCTAAAGTAACAAAAACGACTTTTGTTTTCACCGATTGGAATGGTGCTTCTCTTTTAAGTATATATTAAAGGTTAAAGGGATAAAATATTTACAAAAATTACAATAAACTTGTTATCTCTAGAGTAAAAGCAAACTAAAGCAATGTCTTTTTATCATAAATGAGAGTACAACCAACTGTCCACTTTTATTTTATCACATGTTTAAATATATAATGATGATGCTGATAGATGGAAATGTTTGTGGGAATTCAGAAGTATATAAAGTGTCCAAGTGGCTCTGAATGTTAAGTGGGTGAATAATAAAAATGTAAATAAACCATGCCTGTGCTCACTTTAAACATTCAAACTTGTGAAGGTGTAGAGATAAATATTTGTTTAAATTTCTCTGTACGTGATTACATTTCTAAGATGAAAAGAAGATTTCTTTTACATCACCTGGCTACCCCTTGCTTCAACCCCTTTATACGTGCTGCATTAATAAGCCAGCTCCTTTGGAGTGTTCCCTCTTACCCCGGTGGACTGTCCAGCCTTAAAATTACACTAACAAGATAAGATGTAATAGCTCCACAAAACATTCTGAGACCACTCTGTACATGTAAAACCAACAGCTAGAATAACAAGACAATCTGTAGCCCTAATCTGCTAGTGATTCAGTTACACACTTGGCTGTGATGGCTATGCAGTAATCCTGCCTAGCCTAATTGACTCTTTAGTAAATCATGGCTTAATTTAAATATTGCTAATATCACTTATGCCATGTAGACAGAATAGCTTTAGGCTGTTCTTCTAATAGCTATGCATGACAAGAGCTACACATTGCATTTCAGAAAACTATATATTGCAATTTAGGTTGAATTATTAACCCCTTAACGTTGGCGCTTCCCATCACTTTAAGGAGTTTCTGATGCTGGAAGGCGGGGAGAGGTTTATGGTCATATGACTGCCTTGATTGTCTGTCATAGGGGTCACGTGAGCAAAAAGCTCCCGGTTGCTACTAGCTTTCCCTTAGGTGCTGGTAACTGTGGCGGGAACGCACAGGGCGCATGCTCTTGTCACAGGTGTATTTACATTTAGGAACACAAATGAGTGAGTGAGTAACTTGTATAGCGCTACAAATGTAAACTAAATCGCCTCAAGGCGCTGTATGCGTCCTCTTGGTATCAAGGTCATCCCAAGGTTAATTATTAATTGATAGGCTATTAGTTATAGATTTCAATATTGTACATGTGATCTACCTTAATGCAACCATTTATTTTAAAGTTTTAGTATTGTTGTTTCTGCATTCTATATATTACTGACAGAATAGGTGACTTAATGAATTCAAATGTATTTTAGCTATCTTATAAAAATAATAATCATGTGAGAATGTTCTTATGAGGCCGCGTACACATGATTGGTCGATCCGATAAGAATGGGCCAACGGACCATTTCATCGGGTCACCGCTGAAGTGGCCTGATGGTCTGATGTGCGTACACACCATCAGTTCAAAAACCGATCGTGTCAGAACGTGGTGACGTAAAACACAACGACTTGCTGAAAAAAATGAAGTTCAAGGCTTCCAAGCATGCGTCGACTTGATTCTGAGCATGCACGGGTTTTGAACCAATGCTTTGGTGTACTAACCATTGGTTTGGACCGATTGGTCAGCGGGCAATCGGGTCGATTTTAAAGAAAGTTTTAACATTTTGGTCCGAAGGACAAAAGACCGATGGGCCATACACATGGTCGGTTTGGACCAATGAAACTGAACTTTGGGCCATTTTCATCGGTTTGGACCGATCGTGTGTACGGGGCCTGAAGCACTCATAGGGAAATCCCAGAAAGTGCATATATACAACAAATGACTGATGTATCGTTCTTAAATTACTTTTTTACATATAATATATAAACATATTCTTGTAATTAATGTGCTTTAACACATTCTATTATTCTAAATCACAATATACATAGATCACTCTGTGCTCAGTAAATTGTGCAAGCTTCTTGAATACTACAACATAGGTCTGAACAAATTATTTGAATAATGTCTCTTACATATTAGATCTTGCTAATTTTTTTTTATACATTCCTTTTTGTTGTACAGCCTATGGTTTCTTCCAAAGAGCTGGAACAGTTTCATTCTGATATCCAGAAATTGCTTGAACCACTGGAGGCTGAAATTCAACTTGGAGTGAATCTCACTGAAGAAGACTTCAATAAAGATACGGTAATGTATTTGAGACTGATACTTTTGAACAGCATGACACAGAATGGAAAATAAGATATATGTGGTATAAGTCATAATAAGCTGTGCTATATTCAGCTTTTCTTCATAATCTGGCCTATATTAACTTTTGATATCTTTTAACGGGCAAACCCGGAAGAAAAGCTGTTCAAGGCTACTGTTCACAAAATCCCAGGATACCAGCCTGCCTTTGAGGGCTATAAAGAAAGCAGACTTATACTTAGCCATTGCTTTATACAACCTTTGTATTAGGTTATTCTTAATTTAGCATTCCAAAAACTCAAATAATCAATCAAATACCATCTAAAATAACTTTAAACTCTAATACCCTTTAACACTGAAACGTAAAGTGTTTGTAAAGGATTAAGTAATAATAATAATAAAACATGTCATACTTACCTGCTCGTGCACTGGTTTTGATCCCACTCTTCTCAGGACCCTGATGGTGATCTGGCCCCTCCCCTTCGCTGAGTGCCCCCATAGCAAGCCATTTGCTATGGGGGCACTTGTGCATGCTCACTCCTAAGTTGTCTCTCTGTATCTGAATAACACAGAAAGCACGGCTCAGGCCTACCCCCTGCTCCTGCCTCACTAGCTGAGATTGAGCTGCATCTCAGCCAATTAGGAGCGAGAGACCTGAGAAAGATTCTGCTCTTGTGCACATCCCAGAATTGCGATCAGGCTTAGGATAGTATTAGGAGGGCTGAGGGAAAGCTGCACATTGAAGGTTTTTTTTTACCTTCATGCATAAAATGCATAAATGTAAAAAATATTCAGTCTTTACAGCCACTTTAACCCCTAGCCCTGAAAAAAGCCCTTAAAGTGATTGTAATATCTTTTAAAAAAAAATAACAAGCATTATATACTTACCTCCTTTGTGCAGTGGTTTTGCACAGAGCAGTCTGGATCCTTCTCTTTTTAGGTCCCTCTTCGGTGCTCCTGGCCCCTCCCTCCTGTCAAGTGCCTCTACAGAAAGCAGCTTGCTATTGGGGCAACCAAGCCGAGCTGCAGTTCTGTGTGTCCATTCAGAAATGGAGCTGCCATTTAGCCCACCCCTCTCTCTCCTGATTGGCTAACTGACTTTGATTGACAGCAGCAGGAGCCAATGGCACAACTGCTGTGTTTTAGCCAATCAGGAGGGTAAGTGCCCGATGGCTGAGGGACTCGTTGACATTGCTGGATAGAGATGTGGCTCAGGTAAGTATTAGAGGGTGCTGGGGCAGCTGCTACATACACAAGGCTTTTTATCTTAATGCATAAAAAGCATTAAGATAAAAAAAAACCTCCTGCCTTTACAATTCTTTTTAACACAAAGGGCCTATTATATGCATTAGTTCAATTGGGTACAAATTATTACAAATGCTTCTTTAACATATCTTGCCGAAGGATGAGCCGTGTGGAGTGGTACACTGCCAAAAATGTTACATGCACCCTTTTGGTTCAATTTGGTGGATTAGGAAGTCAATTCAAATGAATGGGGCCACCCTAACGCAACATCAATTAATTTTTAGGTAAAGTCAGACCCGAGTAACAAAGTGAAACTAAATCAGAGAGAGACACAAAGATAGTTTTTATGGCTGTATTTACTCCAGCCATCCAAATATATCTAAGGGAAATTCCAATTTTAATATTTTTTAGATTTCTGGACATGTGACTAAACTGTATTCAACTTCACTAGACAAAGTGTGCTTTCTACTCTTTTAGTAAATCATCCTACCTTTATCACAACCTAGCAAATTATTCCTAATTATAATGTTACGTATCAAGCTATACAACATTTCACTAATGATCTGTCCCATTTTAATTTCATGATTTTGTGATCATTGTTTCTGCCCTCTCTTCTTACCCCCTAGAGTGAAGAAAATGATGGCCAAGTGAAAGAATTGCTGAAAAGAGGAAATAACCTTCAGCTAAAAATATCAGATGATAAAAAGAGGGAAGAAATCAAACTAAAACAACAGCTATTACAAGCTAAATATAATACTCTCAAGGTATGTATACACAATTTAACCTATGGACATTCTTGTAAGAAAATATCATAAATATCATGAAAATAGTTTACAAATGTTAACATGTATGTTGTACTTTATTCATGCTGCTTTTTGAAGAGAACTTACATAACATAGTGATTGGCCACATTATAAGCCTCCCTTTATCTATCCAAAATAAAAAAAATAAGTGTTGCCTATAGTTCTACTTTAAAGGGTTGTAAACCCTTTAAAACCATTTTTACCTACAGGTAAGCCTAGATTAATGCTGTGTACACACGATAGTTTTTTTCTGATAAAAACGGTCTGATGGACCATTTTCATCAGACTAACCGATCGTGTGTGGGCCTCATCGGTTATTTATCCATCGGTTAAAAAACTAGGACCTTGTTTTAAAATTATCTGATGGTTAACTAACAGATAGAAAAAAACTATTGTCTGTGGGTACGTCCATCGGTTAAAAATCCACACATGCTCAGAATCATTGAACTTCATTTTTTTCAGCACGTCATTGTGTTTTACGTCACCGCATTCTGAAACAATCGTTTTTTTAACCGATGGTGTGTAGGCACGACTGATGAAAGTCAACTTCATCGGATATCTGATGAAAAAATCTATCAGACCGTTTTCATCGGATGAACCGATCGTGTGTACAGGGCATTAGTCTTGCCTGTAGGTGCTCGAAATACTTCCGGAGGTTTAGGAGATATTTACAATAATGACAGGCGCCAATGTCTACGGCGCATGCACTTTAGCAACGACGATCGTGCCATTCCTAAAGGAGGCTGTGCCATGACTGCCGGCTCCTGTGCGCATGCCAGTGACATCATCGCGGCTTCAGCCAATCACAGCGCCAGAGCCGCGATACCTGAAATTAAACACTGGGAGAGATTCGGCTGCCCGAGTGATGTATGAGGACAGCTGTGGGGGCCTTAATCTGAGGTGAGTATTACATAATATGCTAGTATGCTATGCATTATGCCTTTGTCTTGCAGGTGTTGTTTTTTTTGGGGGGGGAGGGGAGTGGGTTTACAACCACTTTAGTTGGTATTAGAGTAAAAAATTATTAGTATACCAAGCACAATTTTCTGATAACATCTTCTGAATGACTTTTAAAAAAATTGTCGCTTCAAATGCCTCCTCGAAAATGTTATTTGTATGAAATTTTATTATGGAATATCAATGTACAGGAACATTGAATGCATTTTTTTCAAAGATGCTGCTAACACCAACGAATTTTGTTAGTAATTCTTCCCAGAAACTAGACATGCCACAGCCTGAGATTTAGAATTATCTCCAATTATGACAAAATGTCCTTTAAATCTCTCCTATAGGGAACTTTATTATTGGTTGTGTTTTCAAGAAGTAAGGTCATTGATTTTCATTTTTTGTTACTCAATAAAGCCACTCACCCTTGACAGATAAAAACTCGAAGGAATATTGATTATTTTAAGAAAATCAGTGAGTCTTTTATTAAATTGTGTTTGATAATGTTTTTACCTTAAAGTGCCCATAGGAACTATTTTACTTGCTTCTCTATGGATCGTCTAATTAGTTGTATGCTGTTTTACAATCAGCATAAACAATCATGCGTGCTCAACTATGAAGTGTTCATTATTATGAGAACAATGCAGTGTCTAGATCAATACTTATGCATGTGTGTGCAGCATGCTGGTATACCCAGAGAATTAACAATGTGTATATCAGTGCTGTAAGTGATGTCTATGGCCTTTCTCCTGGGCATGTGGCTCTGGACTATTGTTACGGAAGCAGTTGTGTAATGCACAAATACATAGAGAAGATATTGAAATATTTAGAATAGGGTTTTCTCCTAAAATTGTGTATATATTTATTATCACATAAGGATACCACAAAAGTGATCTTTTAGCAAGTTTGTAGGAGTTAAAGGTGTTTAAAAACTTGTTTAACTTTTGAAGGTTTTTCTCATTTTAACTTTTAAATGGAATGTACACTTAGGAAAAGAAAAGAATGAGGGGAAATAATAAAGACCAACAATGTAACCCATAGGTTAAAAAAAAAAAAAGTAGTAAACAAGTATAATCCAATAAATGGTTTCAGAGTTAGGCACAGGGTTGCCAACCGTCAGTAAATTTGCAAACAGTTTGTAAAATCCATAATGTTTGCATCTGTCCATAAATGTCCATTACGGATATACACACTACATGTCCATAATGGACATGTATGGACAGATGCAAAAATTAAAAATTTTACAAACTGTTTGTAAATTTACTGAAAGTTGGCATCCCTGGTCAGTCAGATAGCAAGTAATCATTATGCAGTAAGCAATCCAAGATCACATCAGGAGGCAATCTAAAAAGTAATCTGGGTACATGACAAGTTTAGTAACAAGGGAATCCAAAATAATAGCAGATCTGAGTCAGACAAGAAAACAGACAGGGAACCAGGAAGCTGATGCTATCACATGCACAGTGACACTGGCTGATGATGCTTAAATAAGGCTTCCTTGGCACTGAGGACCAACCCAGCCAGGGGGTAAATGGCTAGACTCATTAACCTGCTTCTAATGGGAGCAGCTCAGAGTATAAGAAGACTTGTTAACCTACAGCTGACATGAGAAGCTGGAAGACTGTCTAATAATTACACTGTAATTTCAATGTTAGGAGATTATGGTTGTAATCATTGTTATTATTATTATTACAATGAGTGCTGGCATATTTTGCAAAACTTTGCTGCAGCACAGACAGAGATGGATTTCAGTTATCTAACATAATTTCATAAATCTTTTTATGTTTAGATAATAAGAGAAGCAAATAAAGCACCCCCAGTGCCAGCAATCAGTGCCCACCAGTGTCAGAAATCAGTGCCCACAAGTGCCACCTTTCATAGCTCATTAGAGATGTTAGTCAGTGATGGCTATCAGTGTACCTATCATTGCTGCCCATCAATGGCCACCATTGCTGCCCATCAATGCCCATCAGTGCCACCCAACAATGCCCATAAGTGTCTATTAGTGCTGACCATCAGTGCCCATCAGTGCTGTCTATCCATGCTGCCAACCAGTGACACATATCAGTGCCCACCAGTGCTGCCTTTCAGTATTCATAAGTGCCACATATCAGTGCCCATAAGTGCGGCATACCAGTGCCACCTAATCAGTACCCATAAGTGCCACCTCATCAGTGCTATACGTGCCACCTCATAAGTGCAGCCTATCAGTGCCCATCAGTGCCGCCTCATCAGCGCTCATTAGTGAACGAGAAAAATTACCTATTTACAAAATGTACTGACAGAAACTAAGAAAACTTTAATTTTTTTCAAGATGTTCAGTGTTTTTTGTAAAAAAAATAAAAAAAACACTGCAGTGATTAAATGCCACCAAAAGAAAGCTCTATTTGTGTGAAAAAATTATAAAAATATCACATTGTTACAGTATAGCATGACCGCGCTGAAAGCTGAAAATTGGCCTGGGCAGGAAGGAGGTGAAAGTGCCCTGTAGGCAAGCGGTTAATGTCATTGCTAATACCTGTAAAGTAAAAGAAGATCTAGTGTGAATCATCATTCACTCGGCCTACACCTACACCATATTAATGCACAAAAATTACATATTTCATGTTCAATAAGGATTTATTGGGAGCTGTTAAGCAGTAATTTAATATTTATTATTTAATTTGAAATTGGTCTTCATGAACTGTTTTTTTGTCATGTAACTGGCACAGCACAGATCAGGGCTGGCCAGACACAGACTCATATTGTAAAGAGCATAAATGAGCAGAGTAATAGAAGCCCCTCCCAGAGAACTTTTCCTGCAAATGCCAAAGAACAGGAAACGATTATGACCACACAACAGAGCTGCAGGAATAAGGTACTTAGATGATTTAAAAACAAAAAACGAAATACAGTGGCATTACATATATATATATATATATATATTTATATATATATATACTGTATATATATATATATATATATATATATATATATATATATATATATATATATACATATATATACATATATATATATATATATATATATATATATATATATATATATATATATATATATATATGATTTATGTGAATGAATTATGACAATTGACACTTCATTGTTTAGTATCACTTTAAAATAGTAAACCAAATAATGAAAAACTCATATAATATTTAACATGTTAATGTTGTGACAATGACAAAGTCTAGGCACCCTCCAAAACAAAGTCAACAACACTGGGCTCCTCATACTCTATTAAAATTGTCTATTTACAATTATGCAATAACATTAGTATACACTGACCACTAATAAGTAGGGATCTGCCAGTGAGGTCTATTGTATACTCCATCACAGCTTTTTTATCCAGACCTGAATTATAAATTGTATCAAGACATATTGTAAATAGTTTAGCAGACATTGGGGTTGATTTACTAAAACTTGAAACTGCTAAATCTGGTGCAGCTGTGCAGATTCTAACTTGAGCTTGTTCAATTAAGCTTTGACAAAAAAATCCTGGAAGCCGATTTGTTTCTATGCAGAGCTGCACCAGAATTATCTCTCTCAAGTTTTGGAAAATCAACCCCATTAAGTCGATATGAATCTTTGTTTCAGTGTTTCTCTTTAGAGACAGGCTTAATGGCATATAGTACGTGTTTTTGCAAGCTGTGGGATGCAGAATCGACAGTTTCTCTCTGATCTAAAATATAATTCATAACCTCTGTTGTGATTACATTGGGTTAATATTGATTATGGGGCAGATTCACGTAGATCGGCGCATTATCATTCCGGCGTAGCGCACCACTTTTCCGTTAGACTTGCGCAATCTAGCCGCGTAATCCGGCGATTCACGTAGCTTTTACGCAAGAGCTTGCGCAAACGTAAGGTTTTTTCCGGAGGCGTAAGGAGGAGTAATACAAATTGGGAGGGACGTGGGCGTGTTACATTGAAATGAGCCGTGACCCCATGCAAATGAAGGGCCGGCCGACTCGCGCATGCGCGCGTGAAGGAAACCATGTCAGCTCCGTTGTGCGCATGCTCACAACTCGGGAGCGGCGCAATCATTGAAATTGGAAATGGACTAGGGCAACGTTGTGAACTACGCAGACAGCATAAATAGACACACACAAACGCCCTTCCATTGCAAAAGTACATCCCTTTGTGTCCCTTCCCATTGAATCAAGTGCTTTTGCTCTGTTGTTCGTTAGAGTGTGTTTTGTAGTTGTGAGATTAGTGTTCTGTGTGATCTTGTGCTTGTTGGTAGTTTTGTGAAAGTGTATTTTGATAAGTGTTTGAGACTGTTTGTTTGATTGATATATTTCTGAGCGTTTGTTTTCTTGCTTTTTTTTTTCATCTGATTTTTTTGTGTGTGTTTCTTGCTGAGTGCTAGTGTGATTTTTGGCTGTTCTTTTTCTCTTTGTGTGTGTTCTTGTCTGATTGGTTGTGCTTGTATTTGTGACAGATTTTTGGTGACTGCTAGTGAGTTTGTTTGGAAGTATGACTGAGAGAAAAAGAAAGCTCAATTTTACTGTGGGGGAAAAAAGAATTCTTGCCCGGGCCATTACCGACTATGGGCGTTTTCTCCACGGCCCGCAGAGTGCCACCACCACCCCGGCCAGGAGGAGGGAGATCTTGGATATGATCACAGAGCAGGTCAATTCATCGGGGGAGGGGGAGACACGGACCCGCTCTGGGATAGAAAAGAAAATAAATGACCTCCGGCGTGAGGTGAAAAAAAAACTGGCCGCAATAAATGCCCATGCCAGGGGCACAGGAGGGGGCCCACCATGCCGGGTTAGATTTTCAGAGACGGAGCGTGTGGTGGCCCTGACCTTTCACCGGCATGAAGTGGAGGGCCTGCCAGGCTTTGACACAAGTCCGGTCCCCGCGGTGCCAGGTAAGGTTTTTATTTCTCTCAGGTGTGTAGCATGTGTGGGGGAGGGGGTGAAAGGGAATATGTGGCAAGTGTGTGGATCCTCCAACCTGTGAATGTTTTGTGTCATCCACAGCTGTGCAGGAGGGTGCAGGGCCATCTGGACTGACCGCTCCAACCCCAGGACAGCAGCCTAATGAGGCCCCCCCAACAAGGCCAGAGTCCGCAGAGGAGGAACAAGAGGAGGGGGAGGATCATGCGGAGGACGATCATGAGGAGGAGCAGAATCATGAGGAGGAGGAGTCCATGGAAGGCACTGGCCCTTTGGTTTCTGCGGACTCTTCCCCTCTGGCTGCAAGAAGCCTGCCCTCCCTAAGGGTCAGCCCCCCCCCCTCCTCCCCCAACATGGCTCCCCTCACAAGGGCCTCCCCTTCTCCCCGGCCACAACCATCAGCTGGAGCCAGGAGGTCATCCCCAAGCACCAGGGGGGCGCCCAATCTCATGCCCGCCTGTCTGAGAAGGAACCTGGCCACCCAGACCCGCCTTCTGAGACAGCTCTGCCAGACTATGGGGCGGGTGGATCAGAGCCTGTCCTCCATTAATGATAGCCTGGGTAACCTGGACTCCCACTCCCGGGCCTCCACAACCTGCCTAAATGACCTGCAAACTACAGCAGCAGGCGTTGGGCAGGATGTGAGGGCCCTTACCCAGGCTATCCAGGGCAACACGGCAACACTTGGTGCTGCCCTGGACAGAATAGCCGTGGCCTTGGAGGGCAGGCCGCCAGGTGGGCAGATCTCAGGGGCTGCTCCTCCTTCCCCGGCTTTTCCCCTCCCCCATGCGTCTCCCCTGAGGGTCCGGGGCCGTGGCCGGGGGCGCCCCAGGCGTGGCTCAGGCAGAGGGCATTAATTTTTTTTTCCCCCTTTTGTTTGTTTTGAAAGCTTTTTTATTTTTGTTCTCTGCTTTTTATTGTTTTTTCTATGCAATTTTTTTTTGCTATGCATTTTTTTTGGTTTGACTTTTTTGGCATATTTTGGGTTGTGAATGATGTTTGAATGTGGGGGTGACATTCCTGCTGGAAAAGGGGTGTCACCCTCAATTTTGGTGGAGAAGGGTTCCCCAGGACCAGGGAGAAGTGATCTCCAGGTCCGTGTGAATGGTGTATGAATGTACAGTGACATAATTGGAGCCTTGACGTGGCGTTACTGCTCACCAGTCTTGCATGGTGGACTGGTGCCAATCCAATTTGATGAGGATGTGGGGTGTGTGTGCTAGGGACCATAGTGGTGTGCATGCATGCATTCTCATTGTGCCATGATTAATGTGTGTGTTTAACGTGCAAAGATGCCCAATATGAGCTGCCTCCTGACTGCTCTTCCCTCAGAAGACGGGGTATCCTCGGTTAGGGGTTGATTTTCTGGTTGGGGGGTCAGATCATCACGTAGCTCAACCTGCAGGCCCTTCCTCACTGCGAGATTGTGTAGCATGCAACATGCAGCGATGATATGGCACACGAAGTTTGGGGAATACAACAGTGTACCCCCAGACTTATCCAGGCATCGGAAACGTGACTTCAGGAGGCCAAAGGTGCGCTCCACCACTGCACGGGTTTTGATGTGTGCTTCATTGTATCGTTCCTCTCCTGGGGTTTGGGGGTTCCGGATAGGAGTCATGAGATGGGGTCCCAGTGCATATGCAGAGTCACCTGTAAAGGAAAAGACAGGAGAATGTTAGTCATGCATGTGCCACTTCTGTTGTGCATCACGGGAGGGGATAGTCATGCCTGACTCCCATGTCACTCACCAACCAGCCAGGTGTTCCCATACACGTTCTGTTCGAATTCTGTTCGGATGTGGCTTTGATTGTAGATGTAGCTGTCATGGCTGGACCCTGGGTGTTTGGCACGGACGTGCCATATGAGGCCTTGGGCATCAACTATCACCTGTACGTTGATGGAGTGCCAATTCTTCCGATTGCGGTACATGTGCTCGGTCTCATGGGGGGGCTGGAGTGCCACATGTGTGCAATCTATGGCCCCGATGGTGCGTGGGAATCTGGCAATTCGGTAGAAATCTGCCATTGCCTTGATTCGAAGCTCCTCAGTGGTGGGTTTGATGATTTGGTTGGCCAAGCGTGTGAGGATTGCAGGGACAACCTGGTGCACACATCTGCTCATGGAGGATTGTGACATCCCAGCCACCACTCCACTTGTACGCTGAAAAGAGCCACTGGCAAGGACATGGAGTGTTGCCAGGACCTTCACCAGTGGCTGCACTGCATGTGAGCGTTGTGTTGGGCTGGTGATGTCCTCCTGCAAGGTTGTGGTTAATTCCAGGATGGCATGAGGGGGGAATCTGAAGATGCGAAAGACCTCTGAATCATTCATGCCAAACAGGTGTATGCGGGTGCGGTATACCCTCTCCCGTGCCATCCTCCGTGCCCTCCTCCTTCTTTGGTCATCTATATTCACTAGTGCAGCTATGAGCGACGATGCCCCTAGCATGTTGGCAGTCAAATTGTAGTGCAACACGTGTGTGTGGTCTGCTCCTCAATAACGGTGTTGCTTTATCTGACAATTAGACTTTTTTTCAAAAGTTAGATCAGCTTTTATGTGCTCTAACTTTAGACAGGACATTTTGCAGTTGCGCACATCGCGTAGCCTGCGCAGCAACTGCGTTTTTTTGTGGATCCCCGTAACTCCCTCATTAGCATATTTGACTAGCAAATCAATGGTGTGTCTAGCGCAGTTTTGCGCGAAGGGAAGCGAATGTCTAACTCAATTACGCCGGACCAAAAAACGTAGATTTCTGGCGTATATTGTTTTGTGAATCGCGTCCAACTATACGCACGCGCACATTTAGACTTACGCACGCGCAACAGCAGTTGCGCACGCGTAATCGCTCTGTGAATCTGGGCCTATATATTTAAATATTGAAGACCATTACAACAATTTTCAGACTAAACCCCCCTGTTTTATGAAGGGCAACAGACCAGTGAGATACATTACTTCTTCTTAGGAAGACCTATTTTAATGGTGGGTCATGAGTAGTCTTGTTCAAAAACATTATGATAAAATATGTGTTATTAGCTTGTGGCATGTAGTACACTAGAACTATTAATGCATTTAGAAAACTGTATCTAAAAGGGTGACAGCTTGCACATTCATAAACATTTTTTACATCCTCTCGGACATTCTTCAGACCTCTTAATTGATCAGGCCATTTCTGTAAACACCCTCTTGGGGGTCAAGAAAAGGGGACTGCATTAGCAATTGGAAATTCCCCTTTACCAAAAAAAAAAAAAAAAAAAAAGAATATCTGCCAAGAGTCTTATTTCTTGAAAGTCCAGAGACTCTGAAATCTCATAAATCTTGTTTGAACCCAAAGACCAGAAACTTGTCAATTACTCTTTCTCTGTTGTTCCTATTTATTTTCCTGTTGTTATTCTTATATATTTTTTTCAGTATTTTTTTTCCTTTACCTTTATTAAATGATGTTGTAAAATAATTGAGTCTTGTCTCTAGATGCTCTAACTTAAAAAGTATCCCTGCTCTTTGAAGAAATGCTACTAGAGTATATATTGCAATTTGTGAAATATCCCTGTCCACCTTGACAGTGTGTATTGCAGACATTTTTAAAAGACATCATTGTTATCCCAGATATTGTGAACAGTTCATGGTGGCAGGTGTTTTGGTTTGTAACAGTTAGTTCACTAATTAACCAAACCTTCTGTCAATCACTGTCAGTCTGCTGGCACTTGGGTTGTGGTCTTGCAAGCTGTAAAATCAGGGTGAGACTGTTTTCATTGGACAAACCGATCGTGTGTGGGCCCCATCGGTTTGTTTTCCAAAATAGAACATGTTTTACATTTTTCCAATGGATAAAAAAATGATAGAAGAAAAAAATATCTGTGTGGAAGTCCATCTGTCAAAAATGCATGCATGTTCAGAATTAAGTCGACGCATGCTCTGAAGCATTGAACTTCATGTTTCTCAGCACGTCGTAGTGTTTTATGTCACCACGTTTTGGCACAGTTGGATTTTTGACTGATGGTGTGTATGCAAAACTGATGAAAGTCAACTTCATCGGATATCAGACAAAAAAATCTATCGGATTAGATTCCATCAGATATCTGATGATGTGTACGAGGCTTTAGAGCACTATTTTCACATATTGGTGGCAGCATGGTGAGAGCTAACCTGTAATGTTTCACATATTGGTGGCATTGGCTAGGCTCTGACACCCTTTGTTGTTACAAATATACACTTTAAGTAATTCTCAATATTTTCAAATCTGTAGATTTTATTATAATTGTGCCTTGTAATCCTTCCATGAAATTCCTTTTTTTCTGAAACTTCTCGCCAAGGGGTGACAACCAATTGTCTCTTTCTTTCAATTTCCCTGGTCTATTGTCATCATGTCACATGTACTTCTAGCGTAAACTGTTAAGGGCTGTGCTGACACATATTGTTACCACCAGGAAGATTAACCTGACCAATGACATATAGCCCTGATGCAATAAGTGCATGTAGACAGGAAGTGGGTGAAAGACACTGGAGGAGTTTGGTATTACTGAGATACAAAAGAAAAAATGTGACGAAAATGTATGACAGTTGTTTATGAGAAACATTACTTTATCAAACTAATCTCAAACTTTAGTGTTACCCCTTATGGTATTGTATACCTTAAAAGAACCAGCAATCCTACCAGTTTTATTGTCTTGGTGCCTTCAACTCATGGTCTAGGCTAAAGAATGTATTTTAAATGGGAAGGGACCAGTCTGGTTGTATGGGGTTTATAAAATTCTAGTCGTGGTCTATAAACAAGGAACAGTCTGTTGCTGCCCTGCACTTAAGCTGCCCAAGCTTATTTTTTTTAGATCTTCCCAAATGTCTGCTCTTAAAAGTCTTGGGAATGTATACACACAATCTGAAAATAGATACAATATATATAAATTTGAATTCATAATGATTTGCATATTTCAGTAACAACATAAATTGACTGTAAATACAATTTCCACCCAGGCAGCTAAGAAAATTATAGATGAATATAGGAGGGTAATTCATCTAACTCCTTTACATTTTAATAAAGCTTTTATTTATGTGCACAACTTTCACTGACTTTATTCTGAGTTATGACTGCACTAGCCACATTAATACGTAACAGCTTTTGATTAATGAGTTCCTTTGTACAGAGTAAAATGATCTCTGTCACTCCATGTACTCTGTTACATGAACGGTTAGTGTCTGTCTGGGCTTATGCACAGTTTAATGTTATCTATAGAAGTGAGTTTAATTCTTTAATATTGTTATGTTATGAGTGAAAAATAGTATTTCAAAATATAGAAAACTGCAAAGCTCTGTTGACTTTCAACTATGACTGGACGTGTACATAAATGATCTTTGTTATTCATATTATAACTAGGATTTGAGATCACAACGAAGGAAAAAGGCTTCAGAGATTTCCCATCAGTGGTATCAATACAAAAGACAATCTGATGATTTATTGAAATGTTTGGATGATATTGAGAAGAAAATCGCTAGTCTTCCAGAACCCAAAGATGAGCAGAAGCTTAAGGTATTCAAGTGTGTGATTACATCATATAAATAATGCATTCATGTTACTGTTCATTTGCAAAGTGAAACTAGATGCAAAGCACATACTTTTTCCAAAAAGTGTTGCTCATAGTGTACTGACATTTTCTAGAAATGTTATGTATTTTTCATCCATTTTCACATTGCACAATAATATTTCTTTTAAGAATGTATTTTTATATAGGTTATTAATCCATTAAGTCAGAGGGGTTTAGGCAACCTGTGGCTAACTTCATTGCAAAAATTTGGCTTAGTAAATGATATAATATATAGCAACCAGACATTTTTTTAAGTCTAAATAAAACATAATTTATTAGCTATGTGCTGTCTTGTGGTTATGAAAGAAGGTATCCATTCCACCTTCTTAGCTTCTGGGTTTGAGAATTTATTTTACAACACCTCACTTTATAACACCACACATAATGGTACTTTCAAAAGTCCATTATGTCAATACAGAGGCATCTGGTTAATTAGAGCATGAGCTATTGAGTTTTGTAATAACCATTTTTTTTATTTATTTTTTGGAAAGCAGTTAAGGATAACCTTAAAGCATGTGAAAATGATAAACATTAGAATATAAATATATCTCAGTATGTATTCCTTTAATATTCTATGTCTGTTTTGTTTACCTAAATGAGTCTATGAAATGCACTTACCCCCTTAAAATTCTTTGAAGTGTTAATTTAATAGCTTTTGTAAAAGTAAATTGAAAATTTCTGTTAATGTAGGTACATGGATTTCATCGTTGTATTTGAAAAATCTACAGGTTGCCTAATTCCCTTCACTCTATGTTAATTCTAGAGACAATCTCAAATAAATAAAATATTTTGGGAAAACAGGATTATGCCACTGAATAAGAATCACTGTATAATCATTAGAAACAAAAGCACATTGTAATATCTGTCTACCCTTATACATAGATACCTACTTATTTTATTTAGCATTTGGTGTGAAACTTAAGCAAAGGCTATTAAGAGTATTCAGTGCAAACACTCTTTATTTTAATGTGTAAAAGTTTAAGGGGTCTAATTATAAATCAGAGACTATGTTTGATAAACATTCTCTGGCAGAGAACCATTCAGGTGCATTTGTTTTTAATAGGAGGAAAAGGTTCTCCACCACTGAATGCTTGTGAAAGTCACATAATCTCCTTTATAAACAAGTGTTTTATATTTAACAAGATTTTCATGCCTTTAACTTATGCAAATTAATGTGGCATTTTCAAATTTTCTGCTGTGGTATGGTTGAAATATTTATTTAAATGATGCTCAACCTATGCTTGCTTTAACCCTATTGCTGACACCAGCACAAGGTTTACATTGGCAGCTTGTCATAGCAGGTGCCCGCAGGGATAGTGGAGGACAATTAGTGAACATTTGTTCCTTGATTGTATCATCCCTGAATGAAGTCGGAAGCTATGTGTCACTTTCAGTTTCAGAGCTGTCATTCCCCTGCTGCTATGGCCATGGTAAAAAGCTGATCAAGCAAGACATTTGGTTTTTCTGTTTCACTGGGATTCAGAGAAGACAGTAGGGGTCCAATATACCCTTGGTACGGTATCTCCTAAAAAAGGATCTGTTGTGTACAATATGCTATCATATGTGATCGCAATAAAGTTATGTGCAAAACTTAAAAAAAGTGTACTGAATCAAAAAAATAAATAAATAAACATTTTTAAAGTCCACCCACCCTCACAAACAAGCAATACAAAAGCAAACACATGTACTACACATATTTTGTATTGATGCACATGCCATAATGAGAGCAATAATTCTGGAGCCATAACTCACAGTTACCTCATAAGCTCTGTACACACGATCAGATATCTGATGGAATCTAATCCGACTGATTTTTTTTGTCGGATATCCAATGAAGCTGACTTTCATCAGTCTTGCCTACACACCATCGGTCGAAAATCTGACCATGTCCAACACGGTGACGTAAAACACTACGTGCTAAGAAAATTGAAGTTCAATGCTTCCGAGCGTGTGTCGACTTGATTCTGAGAATGCGTGGATTTTTGACCGATCATTTTTTTCTATCGTTTTTTTATCCATAGGAAAATTTTAAATGTCCTATTTTTTTTACCGATGGAAAACAAACCGATGGGGCCCACACACAATTGGTTTGTCCGATGAAACCGGTCCATTGGTCTGTTTTCATCAGACAAACCAATTGTGTGTACAGGGCTTAAGCCTTTACCTGTAAAGGCTTTTAAAGCATTACTTATGAACAATTTTGGGTACCGTAGTTTGCCACCACTTGCACGCGCAATTTTAATGCTTGAGGTATTTGGGCTAATTACTCATCTTTTATATTTGACAAAAAAAAAAAATGGGTGATATATTGTGTGCACCAAAATTACCTTTGTTACTAAAAACATTGGTTTGATGAACTGTAATGCTAATATTGTATGACACCAAAAATTGTAACTACCATCTTTTATTGGTTTCAGTAAATAGAATGTGTGGGAGTTTTAACTTATCTTCAGACCTAAAATGTGTGTTAAAATGTGCACAAAAATGCAAAAACAGTTCTGGCAGTAAAAGGGTTAAGAACCCCTGTCATCACCCCGTGTCAAATAAGATCAGCATCTCAGGTTAAAATCCTCCCATACATCAGGCTGTATTTGTCTGAAACATACACGGTACTGAAAAAAAAAAAACAATATAATATAGAAATAATGAGAAAAAGGAATAAACACTCCCCTTTTATTCAAAACATAAAAATATAAAGGAAATTGTGGCTTAATATATTGCTTGAAACAGCTTTAGTCAGTACAATATTTTCAACATAAAGCAGCAGATAATAAACAGAAATGATCTGAAGATTGTCACGTTTGTATTTTTTTATTTTTAAGTGGTTTAAAAAATGATGTTGAAAAGTTTTTCTCTTCTAATTAGGAAAATACATATCCACTTTCTTATTTATTATAATATATTTATTATCTTCACGTGTGTCCCTTATTTGGGACGCCTAATATCTTCACTTGTATCCTCATTTGGGACATCAATATTTATTTCTAAATACCAGTGTCCTGGACTTCAAAGCTACAGCTAGGTGTATTCGGCTGCTGAGTCCTCTCCAAATATTGTAGGGAATGAAGTGGATTCATGATTCTTTATTTGTAACAGAGAAAAACTGTTAGCACATATTTAAAGGACCACTAAATATAACATTAGCTTATTTTCAGAAACTGGTTTATGTAAAAGATTTTCTGTCAACATTTCTGAATTTGTAAAAGCTTCAGAAAAAAAAATACTGTCAGTGGTACTATTTTAAATTGTATTAACATCCAAATTTTCACGACAAGCTTTTAGGCTGCAGACACACGGGGAGACATGTCCGTTGAAACATTTTGGTCTAAAATCCCCTCTGACTGAGGACGCATTGACGTTGACGCCACCACGTCACCACTCCAGGAAGTAAAATACTTCCACGCATGTGTCGAATCCATTGACGCATGTGGGAGATTTATGTCCGCTGGTTAGGCGTACTAACCAGCGGACATGTCCGACGGACAGGTTTCCAGCAGACAAATTTCAAAGCATGCTTTGAAATTTGTCCGCTGGAAAAACCTGTCGGCTAGGTCGTACACACGATCGGATATGTCCGCTGAAACTGGTCGGCAGACCAGTTTCAGTGGACATATCCAATCGTGTGTACGTGGCCTTAGGGTGTACCCCTTCTTCAATGTCCAAGCAGCAATAATGCACAACGTTTTAGCAGAATGTTAAGTAAGACAATCTGTGAGGGAAAAAAAAAACACAAACAAACATATATAGCAATGTTAATTAAATGTGGATAGTTAGTGAGATAAGGAAAGGTGTGAGATAGTGATTTAGAAAACGAGGTCCACATTTATTCCATTATCTTCTATCCATATTGTCTGCTCTTGGTGTTTTGTTCTTAAAGGGAACTTCAAAACTACCCTGGAAAAGAAAGCTTTTGAACTAAGAACAACACCATATTTATTGGCGTATAACACGCACAGGCATATAACACGCACCATTACTTAAGAGGGAAGTTTCAGGAAAAAAACTTTCCACGGCCCCCTGCATATAACTCGCAGGCACAGTTTATCCTCTATTTTCAGGGTAAAAAAAGTGAGAGTTATATGCCAATAAATACAGTAATTCTATTTAAAACAAAGGGTTATGGACAAAATGTGGACCACAGTTTTTTATATTACTATCCAACAGTTTTATGACCACTCTCACCTCTGTGACCCTCCCTCCCAGTTCTTAGCCTACTCCTTAGCTCACTCATTTCCTTATATAACCTTTCAAGTGTAATTACCATTGCTATGTATGTTTGTTTGTGTTTTTTTCCCCTTAGAAATTATCTTTACTTAACAATCTGCTAAAACTTTGTGTATTAAGTTGGTTATACACATTTCCACATCAACACATGAATGAGTAATGCAGAGATCTCTCCCACTGCTTTTTTGTTTTAACAAGGGGGCCATGCCCATGCCAGAATACACTGATCAGAGTTTGCAGCCATTTGTTGCAAGTGCTTAATGAATGCTGTTTTTTGAGCAAGACTTTAACAGAAGCCAGTCGTTAGGTTGACTTTGGGTATGTATGTGCGAGTTCTTCACAAAAGTGTGTCTTGAAAATTTGAATGTTAGTGCAGGGGTACGTTTTACTCCAGCTTGGACTTCAGCTTTACTATAGAATAAGACTACTGCGTGTCTTTTTTTTTTTCATTTTAGTGCCTCCTTTTACCTACTTGGCACAGTTGAGACAAAGCTGTAGGCTGCACACAAAAATGTATAAATGTCAGATCTATGTTGTTGGTTTGCATTTTTTGGTACTTTACACAGTTATACATGTTGCTAGTGTTCTTTTCATAATGTGCTTTTGAAATTTTAGAATAGTCTTTTAAAAACAAAATTTTGCACTGAACACTCTTTTTGGTCTCTTAGGCACTTAGTATTGAAGACATTGTTCCTTAAAAAATATTAACTTGTGTTATTGTGTATCTTTGTTCCAGATGAACTAATGACTAGCAGTACGTGGATGAATTCTTTCTCATATTAGCACACTTCATTAATCAACTCATGTACATATGTTACCAACCAGTCATTCTAAATGTTTTCTTTTGAGTTTTATTTTCTTATCAATTTATTTTGCTTCATTATTGCTTTGTTTTGCCATTAAGTCACAAACTCTGTTACAAACTAACACTTGTTCTGTAGGTATATTTAATAAATCATATATGTAAAATTAAACATTCACATATCTATGCAGGTAAGAATTACATCGCACATGGACATAAGATAGATGCGTTAAAATAGAAAGCAAAACACAGTCAAAACATTCTGTTATTGATGCATTAGTCTCCTATCTTGTAATACTTAATTATCTGTTAAAATAAAATTATAGAAATAAAGAAGTGACAGTGTTGGCATAAGTACTCTTCTGCTACTTCTAATGTAAGTTCATTACCTAGCTAGCTAATTGCCCTGGGCCCTGTATTGGTTTTGCTCACTAGGAGATTGATGGAGAATTGGAAAAGAAGAAAGAAGAACTGAATGCTGTACACAGACAAGCTGAACGTTTGTGTAAGGATGGGGCTGCCAAAGCAGTGGAGCCAACTCTGATCCATCTTAACAAACGGTGGCGAGAAATTGAGAGCAAATTTGCTCCTTTCCGAAGACTGCACTATGCACAAATTGTGAGTTATAATTGCAAACCCAATAGTTTGCAACTAACCAAAGTCTACTAACACTAAGGTGTAGAGAGTATGATCTAATCTCATGAATAACTGGCACTAGCCAATGCTCTAAAACAGCTGTAACTGTTTGCAATATGCTACCCAATTTAAGCACACCATGTTGTGTTTCAAACAGCCATCAATGCATGTTACTTTTTGTTGCTTTGTTCATTTTGTCATGACATCTCACAGATTGCAGTGTGTGTTACTCTTCATTTTAAATCTTTTAAACAAGTACAAGTTGTACTCCAGACTCTCATTTCATGCATTTTTGTTTTACTTCATATGTGTGAAAACAGAAGACCTGGGTTATTTAACATAAATAGCTGCATGCATCATATTTTCTAAACATTGCTGTAGTAGCAGTTAGCTGTACTATAGCAGTGATACAATGGTTACATAAGCACACACCAGTGACAAAATGCATCTAAAACTCACACTGCTGAAACTAGATAAAGTCTTGCTTTTTTATGGATATCATGGGGGATGAGTATATGTTTGCATGTGGAATTTCTATAAGAATGGATGGAGCATTTAAAAACCATACTGTATGTGTGTGATTGTTTGTCCATGCAAGGCTACTTAAAGCAGGTACTTACTTTTACTTTAATGGTCCAACATACCTTATTGGCTCTGGCTTCTTCTGGGTGCTAGGCTGTGGCTGTCTTCATGGGCTGGCACAGAATGACATCACTCTTGTGTATACACAGGAGTTTAGTCATCCAGGCACAAAGGTGCTGTGCCAGAATGTAAACTGGTCTGCACGTGTGCAGTTCAGTGTACATTCCAAAGAAAACAGCGAGCAGGCAGATTTCACTGCAAAAGAGACATTGCACGTCTCATCTGCAATAAAGAGCCTGCCTTCTCACAGACTTTAAAACTGGCACTTTAGTTCTGCTATAACGGAAATGCCTGAACTAAGGAATGTAATTCCAGGATCTGGTGTTAATTTGTACATAATTCCAGTCTCTAAAGCAACTGGAATGTGAGACTAGGATATAAAGGTTGATAGGAATCTTGCCATGGACTTCTGTCCTACTTTTGTGTGTGTAGAGAGAGATGAGTTGGAGAATATTATATATCTGGCATAATTGAGATTAACAGATTAGATCAGTAGCAATTGCAGAGTATGTTGTGGATGGAACCTTAAAGACATAGGCCCAGATTCACAGAGCGATTACGCCTGCGCAACTGCTGTGCGTAAGTCTAAATGTGCGCGTGCGTATAGTTGGACGCGATTCACAAAACAATATACGCCAGAAATCTACGTTTTTTGGTCCGGCGTAATTGAATTAGACATTCGCTTCCCTTCGCGCAAAACTGCGCTAGACACACCATTGATTTGCTAGTCAAATATGCTAATGAGGGAGTTACGGGGATTCACAAAAAAACGCAGTTGCTGCGCAGGCTACGCGATGTGCGCAACTGCAAAATGTTCTGTCTAAAGTTAGAGGACCTAAAAGCTGGTCTAAATTTTGAAAAAAAGTCTAATTGTCAGATAAAGCAACACTGTTAGTGAGGAGTTCAGCAGTCACACGTGTTGCCCAACAATCTGTATGCCAACATGCCAGGGGCATCGTCGCGCATAGCTATACTACTGACTTTAGATGAACAAAGAAGGATGAGGGCACGGAGGATGGCACTAAGGAGGGCACGGGAGATGTTTTTTTTTTTTTTGCTTATATAAAATTTACCATTTAATCTAATCTAATACAATATTCTTATCTGATACAAGCCCCTCACTCTTCACTTGATATATCACACACGCATAGACATCTTTGGCATGAGAGATTCTGAGGTGTCTCGCATCTTCAGATTCACCCCTCATGCCATCATGGAATTACCACAACCTTGCAGGAGGACATCAGCAGCCCAACACATGGCACCACCCATGACACCCATGACAGCTACATATACAATCAGAGCCCCATCCCCACAGATTTCAAACAGAACATGTATGGGGACAGCTGGCTGGTTGGTGAGTGACATGGGAGTCAGGCATGACTATCCCCTCCCGTGATGCACACCTCACAAGTGGCACATGCATGATGCACACCTCACAAGTGGCACATGCATGACTAACATCCTCCTGTCTTTTCCCTTCAAGGTGACTCTGCATATGCACTGGTACCCCATCTCATGACCCCATCTCATGCCAGCTCACATTATGCATCTTTGCACGTTAAACACACACATTAATCATGGCACAATGAGAATGCATGCATGCACACCACTGTGGTCCCTAGCACACAAAGAGAAAAAGAACACCCAAAAATCACACTAGCACTCAGCAAGAAACAGACACAAAAAAATCAGATGAAAAAATAAAGCCAGAAAACAAACGCTCAGAAATATATCAATCAAATCAAACAAACAGTCTCAAACACTTATCAAAATACACTTTCACAAAACTACCAACAAGCACTAGATCACACAGAACACTAATCTGACAACTACAAAACACACTCTAACGAACAACAGAGCAAAAGCACTTGATTCAATGGTAAGGGACACAAAGGGATGTACTTTTGCAATGGAAGGGCGTTTGTGTGTGTCTATTTATGCTGTCTGCGTAGTTCACAACATTGCCCTAGTCCATTTCCTATTTCACTGATTGCGCCGCTCCCGAGTTGTGAGCATGCGCACAACGGAGCTGACATGGTTTCCTTCACGCGCGCATGCGCGAGTCGGCCGGCCCTTCATTTGCATGGGGTCACGGCTCATTTCAATGTAACACGCCCACGTCCCTCCCAATTTGTATTACTCCTCCTTACGCCTCCGGAAAAAACCTTACGCTTGCGCAATCTCTTGCGTAAAAGCTACGTGAATCGCGGGATTACGCGGCTAGATTGCGCAAGTCTAACGGAAAAGTGGTGCGCTACGCCGGACCGAAAATGCGCCGATCTACGTGAATCTGGGCCATACTTGTTTAGAAAGATTTGCACTATGTTTAATATATTGTTAATCATATTTGCGTACGTAGTTGGGATAATTTACTAAAAGAACTGAAAATATTTTTACAATACATTGTGTAAATATTCACTTCACTTTTCCAATTATGTGAAAAGCAAATTCCCGTTTTGAATATTTAGTCAGGTACAGATGAAATAGGTAAACAGAAATTTGCTTTACACATATTTGTATAACAGAAATAATTATTCATATTTTTTTTATTGTGCCAAGATTCTCCACTCCTTTAGTAAAGCCTTGGTAATTTACCAAGTTTTATTTCAAGTCATCTAAACTTGTTTCACTAAAAAAAAAATGATTTGGTAAAATAAGTGTCTATGTTAACCACTTCCATACCAGGCACTTACGCACCTTCCCGCCCAAGCCAATTTTCAGCTTTCAGCACTGTCGCACTTTGAATGACAATTGCGCGGTAATGCTACACTGCACCCAAACAAAATTGGCGTCCTTTTTCCCCACAAATAGAGCATTCTTTTGGTGGTATTTGATCACCTCTGCAGTTTTTATTTTTTGCGTAACAACTAATAAAAGACTGAAAATTTAGAAAAAAAAATACATTTTTATTTTTTTCTGTTAACTTTTTTGTAAATAAGTATGTTTTCTCTTTCAATTATGGGCACTTATATGGCGGCACTGATGGGCACTGATGAGGTAGTACTGATGGGCACCGATGAGGTGGCACTGATGGGCACTGATAGGTGGTGCTGGTATGCGGCACTGATGGGCACTCATAGGTGGCACTGATGGGCACTCATAGGTGTCACTGGTGGGCACTCATAGCCGGCACTGATGGGCACTCATAGGCGGCACTGATGGGCACTCATAGGCGGCACTGATGGGCAGCACTGGGAACTCATAGGCGGCACAGAATGGCACTCATGGGTGGCACTGATGGGTACTTATGGGTGGCACAGATGGGCACTGATAGGTGGGCACTGGGCATGGATTGGCACGGAGGGGTGGCACTGAAGGACACTGTGGGGTGGCACTGATGTACTTTGAGGGGTGGCACTGATGTATATGTTGCCAGTCAGTGCCCATGTGTGGGCACTGACTGGCATCTTTCTTTTTTTTTAACCTGTATTTTTTTTTTTGTCCTGTGTTTTTTTTTTTTATGTTTTTTTTGTTTTCTTTGCCCTGCCAGTGTGGGCATCCTTGGTGGTCTAGTGTGGGCATACGAGGGGGGGCTGCACTGATAAACAATCAGCGCGAACCCCCCCTGTCAGGAGAGCCGCCGATCGGCTCTCCTGTATTCGCGTCTGTCAGACACAAGTGAGGAAGAGCCGTCGGCGGCTCTTCCTGTTTACATCGTGATCAGCCATGATTGGACACGGCTGATCACGTGGTAGCGAGCCTCCGCCGGAGACTCGTTACCGAGATCGGTGATGCAGGGTGTCAGACTGACACCCCGCATCACCGATCGCCGCTCTGCGCGCCCCCACGGGCGCGCGCGGCATGAAATCGTGCTGGACATTTGAGAACGGCTAGTCACGATTTCATAACCACTTCCCGGCCGTAAATCTGCTATTGGCCAGGCGGGAAGTGGTTAAAGGAAAATTAAAGGCTAAGTTCACTTTTTTCTAAAATCCAGCTCACTTATTTACCAAGATACCATTAATCAACCTTGCAGAAAAGCTGTCTTTCATTTTGAGAACAAGGCCTTAACTTAGCAATTGCTGCATTTCTTAGAAAACGTCATCACTTGCTGGTATGTAGATTTGAGACAGAGAAACCAGTAAGACACAGGAAGAAGTTTACCAGCTGACTCATTAGCATGCACCTTTCACCCATCAACTATATTTGCACAGCTTCTCCGGCATCTCTCCATGCATTAATTTGCCTGGCTTCCCCAACATCCCTCCAGACGGGTTTAGGCCATATGCTAAACTCCCCGAGGCTGCATGCAGCCCACAGGACACCCCTAATGTAGTGCAAGATTAGATCTGCTTGATTGGCTACATAATGATTAGATAGATGGTGTGTCCTCCTATTACATAGTTTTGGTAAATCTAAAAGAGATTGTACAATCAGATTGTATAGTGTATGGCCACATTTATACACCTAAAAGTGTTACAGATTGTATCATATATGAGCAGCTGTATTTTTTTTTTACTTAAAATTACTCAGTGTCATTAATTGTTACTTAAAAAAAAAAATATTGAAAGTATAAACAGTACAAATAAGTACAGAGTTTAGATTCAGCTTCCTAGTAAGCAATGATGTTCAGTACAACCAGTTATGTCATAACAGAAATAAGTAAAATAAACAGAAATATCACAGAGACACTGTATTATAAGGTTAACCAAATCTTGTGCCATATCAAGTAGGGCATATCATGACTTACAATTGTTAATGGCACACAGAAGCAAACATGAAAAAACAAGTGACAAATGCAGCAAAATGCACAGTAAGAAACATGCAACTCACACCACGTCAAAATATCCCATGAGCTACTTTGCCATGTGTAGCGCAACCCGTTAAAAATCAAAGGGCAGCCCCATGTGTGCCATGGGAAAAACATGCCAAAAATAATGCACTCCTACTACTAGTTATGACCAGGGCCTGAAAGTGAAATTGGTGCATTTATACAAGAACAATGAGGCTCCATTCATATCTGTGTGTTTCCAAATGCATGGCAAACTGCACAGAAAATGCTCATTTTGACAAGTGTTTCAGAAACACTGCAAATGTGCATCATCTTTGTGTTGTCATTACATGTTAAAGGCTCCCCCAAGTGCAGAAAATGCAGCAAAAACTGCACCAAATGCACCATACTCTGCCCAAAACAAGTTCTGAAGCATTTCTGGGGCAATTGTCCCACGTAGGACAGCCTAGTCAAATGAATAGGCTGCCCTATGCGTGACAAGTAAAAACGCTTTAAAACACCCAAAAAAATGTGTGTTTTTTGTTACGTGGAGATGTGAACGAGACCTCACAACTGAGTGTCTCTGTCCACACCCACCGATGGACTAAAGATAGGTATACACTTTGCAATCTTATTGTACTATCTCTGTACATTTTCCTTTAGATTTACCTGTACTATGAAGGACCCACCTGGCCAATCTATTAAATTTGTATCAAATCAGTCAGGCCCTTGTACTACATAGCTAATGGGAGATCTAAAGGAGATTGTACAATCAGAGTGTATAGAAAGTTGGTGGAAGGTGGTATTGTAATGAGGGAAGTGTAGTGAACACACCCTATCATGCCCTCCTCTGTGAAATAACATGGCAATGCAGGCTTCTGGGAGATGACCTACAGGAAGTGAATGCTGAGAGATGATCTACAGGAAGTGATGTAACCTGAACATCATTTTAAAAATTCTAATAAACTGACATGATTGTAAAACTTCTGTGGATGAGGTAAGTGAGAGAAAAGCACATTGGGATGGCTGGGCCAGAAATAGCATTGGAATATACTTATATTTATTATGAAAAGTGAAATTCTACCTGAAAAGGAGAACTTCTCCTTTAAGCCTTGAGGGGTAATAAAGTAGTAATAAAGGCATATTTAGGAATCATTTTAAATGGAAGAGAAATGTAGTGATTTCTATATATTTTTTTTCGTTCTGACATTATAATCATATTTGGACTAACTGATCTTACTGTTATTTATTACCACAACTCTGCAACATAACCATTAAGACCAAGGTCTTTTAATTTTCTTATTTATTTTACCCCTCTAATTTATTGAAAACTCATTGCTGGCCTGCTGCAAGGTCAAGTGCCAAAGTCACAAGTGCTTACCAAAGTAATAAAGAGGGAGTTGTCATTTAGTCTTCAAAATATTGTTAAATGTCTCTGAACTATACCTGATGCATTAAACTCCATAACAAGTGTCACATTTAATATAAATATTGGGACAGAATGTTTTGAAGCACATCAAACACAAAAAAAGAAACAGTGGTGTTCTTTGATGCAAACCACATTTTTCTGGATATGTTTCATCTTTTCATTTTCCATATGTTTAGTAGTGATAACACTAATTGGCATACATGTGTTAATATGAGACTAATCACTATATTTGAAAACAGCATAAGGTTTTTATTTAAATAGTGAAATACATGTTCTACTGTTATTTACTTTAGTTACACATGTCCTTAAGCTGGTAATTCTGAAGTTTAAAGTGGTTGTAAAGGCAGAAGTTTTTTTTTTTTTTTACCTTTGTGCATTCAATGCATAAAGGTAAAAAAAAAACTTCTGTGAGCAGCATCCCCCACAGATCACCCCTTACTTACCCAAATCCTATCTCAATCCATAGATATGTACAAGAGCAGCAACTCTTCGGGGTCTCTCCCTCATCACTGGCTGAGACCCAGCAGCAGATGCCAGGACTGGCATTGAGATGCACTCTGTGTGTCTTATGGACACTTAGCCTGGGGGGAGGGACCAGGAGCTGCGTCAGGGAGCCCCAGAAGAGGGCGACCAAGACTGCTCTGTGCAAAATCACTGAACAGAGCAGATAAGTAAGTTATTTTAAAAAAACATGAGCTTTTAGTACAGCTTTAATTTGCACATATTTTGCCCTTTCTGGTTCCTCCTTGTCCCCCTTTATCAATATGATATTTTGTTTTTTTAATCAAATTTTTAATGAAAAAAAATATTTTAGAACCAGTGATGTCATCGCTGTGTCTATGTGCGACTCTAAGTAAAGCAGGCAGATTATGATTGGTGGGGGAAGAAGGCATACTGCTGTACAAAACTTTCTGAAAAACATTGCAGCATACTGCCTCAGTACTCCTCCTTAAATAAGCAGAGGCTTTTAGGAGGAAGTGTGTAAACATTTAAATGCCTTGGTGGATAGGAGTCAGTGTGGAGAAGTGCATATGCCTAGGCAGGCTGCAATAGCATGCACACTGCCCAAAGTAATGTTGGCATATGAGTCTGAACATCCATGATTAAAAGATTAAAAGAACTGTAATCAACTGAATAAAAGAGAAGGGACAGTCAAGCTGAGGAGAAAAGACCTAAATGAGGCTGAGCATCCTCAAGCCAGGAAAAAGGTGGGCTCTATATAACTTGCTGCAGCTTGCAATGCACATTGTGAGAATCTTACAGTGTAAATCAGAATAATCAATTTCAGTGCAGGAGCTGAGCCTGTACAACTGTACCACACTAGTAAGGTAAAGCTTGAGTTTAGATTTTAATTTTAATAGCTAAATGAGTTACTCAGTATTCTTCCATCTTTGTGAGCTTCCTTAATAAAAAAAACTGTCTGAATTCCGAGAGCTGTGGTGGGAATCCAAAAAACGGAACATCCCCCACTTTGCTTCCCCCCCTCCCCATCTGGATCACCTCTCCCCCCCCCCCATCCTTCACCAAGTCCCCCCCTGCTCTGTTAGGTACTGATCCTATACCAGATTACGCGCATTACTTCTGACAAGGACCTCCTTTGATCTTTTATGCGCACACTCCCCTCTGACCCCTCCCAGGCACATTTCATATTCTTTACATTTCTCTATTGGATACGTTTCCCCACTCTACATAGCTAGATTAGCTCACTGCATTGCTCTCGACTCACCCTGACACTGAGAGCTATCCACACAATCCCGAGGTTACCCCATCCAATTTTCCCTTTGCTGCTGACACGTCTCATGTCAAGCAGGCTTTCGCACTGAACTGTGGATTTCTGATATTGTTATGAAAGTTTCTTTTGTTCACTGTTATTATGACTACTGTCGCAATGCGGCTGCGTCCGCGACCTTGCATTTCATGTTACTTTAACAATGCATTACACTTTCTGTACTGCTACCATTCTTTTCAATAAAATATTGAAATAACAAAAAGAAAGAGGCAGTCAAGGACCAACCATTCCCCGATCGCCTCTGCGAGTAATGAAGCTGAAAAAAAAACTGTCTGAAATGTAAGTACATGTAAGTACATCAACCTAAACATTACAGTGCTGTTTCATACCCATCCTTTTGGAAAATATAAGGGTTGTAGGCAAAGTAATGTTGCATATACATACACTATATAAAAAGTATTGGGATGCCTGCCTTTACAAGCACATGAACTTTAATGGCGTCCCAGGCAACCCCCCCCATAAGTCTTCAATTGACAGATTCAACTTTTTGGGATTTTCGTTCAAATGCCTTTTTTAACTAAATGAAATAATTAAAAACAAATTTCGGGAGTAAATAAATCAATTTATTTTCCGTACAAAACCAAAATTCTGAAACAAAATATTTCAGTGTGCACATGTCTACTATGCACAGCCTCCCATAGTGTCTTTGAATGTTAGAGGGATGCATAATCCTTTGATAAAAACGATGATCACAACTTGTCTATGTAAATTCCACCCTGCCATATATGGTCTTCGGGAGACCCACTTTACCACTGACACTCAGGACAGTTTACAGTATTCCAGGGTAGGCCAGGCATACCACTCCATGCGTTGGCATGAGTATATTGGTTCATTGCGCTTTGGACTTACAAGAATTTGACTCAATGGTAGATACTGAAGGCAGATTAGTATTTTTCCTTTAGGTTATACACTGTAAAATGTATTATAGTTCATAGTTATATTTATATTCCGCCACCTTTCTCCAGGAGGGTATTACAGCTCTTGGTATCATACCGGGTTGGCAATGGATGTCCCCCTACTGAGTCTAGAATACTTTAATTGTTACCTCAACCACCTGGATAGGCACCCACCCCTTTTCACACCATCTTTGGCTAGAGGCACTGTTTCATCTCACTTTCTGGCGAAAGTGTGAAAGATAGACTTCTGGAAACATAGGTTTCCCCATACTAAACAATTTTCCAGTTACTTTGATAGTTCTCGGTGGTGGTACTTTATCTGTACTTAAAATGTTACATAACAATTTTACATGCAGCTAAAGTAAATATCTTAAACTGGCTTGACATCAGTTTATTTTCCAAGTCCAGTAGAACTAAAACATCACCCTTATCTTAAGAATCAAAACAAAAGCACCTTTAGAAATGTTTTGCAATTGCAATCTGCAAACAGATATCTTGAATTTCATGTGCACATGTGATGGTGCACATCATATGAGAAGAAAGGCACTGATAAAGTAACCTTCCCAGAATTCATCTGACCCTTGCTACATCATCAATGCCTCAAACAGGGAAGTGGAAAAACATTGTGTAAGTAAAAGCAATGTTTGTTTAACTAATGAACGTAGGAAATGAACGTAAGATGATTTCCTATCAGCATGCAGAACTGCATGCTGGTGTGATTTTTATTAAACGGGAAAAGTTCACTTTGATTTAAACATTTTTCTCCTATATATGACACTCTATAGCAAAATTATATAATTCTTAAATATTTATTATATATAGTAAGCATAGTTGTGTTTAAATGCCAAGCTTGGAAAATAGGTAGTGGTTATAGATTATTTTCAAAGAAATACGCTGTTAGCATGGCATTAAGTAAAGGACGAACTTTAGATCAATTCCTTATCTGCAAATAACTTTCAAAATAAAAATCAATTTCTCAAGTCCTAGGTGTAGTTTGTCTGACTGTTTAATAAAAGTTCACCTTTTACTTTGACTCCTGTGTTTGAAGGTATTTAGGTTTTAGACGGAAAAAGGCAGCAGAAAGGTTCATATTTAGTTCTACAATATTCTCACTCTTAAATACCAATACATTTTTTTTCTGAATAATCTGTAATTTTTTTAATTAAAAATTATTTTTCTAAACAGTAGTTAATGTAAAATACTGTAATATGGGATCCATGTGACTATTGTGGCCCTGGAATAGAGCATGGGGTCCTCTTTTCTGGGTCACAGTTGTGCACAGGATTTTCCATTTTGCTTCTAGTCATTAGACATGTGCAAACTGGAATATTTTGTTTCGTTTTTTCATTTTCGTTTGGAAAATAAATTTATGTTGTTTTCGTCGGGAAAGTTTTCGTCCGAAAACGAAGATTTTCGATGCTTTGTCGAATTTTCGTCGTTCAATTCGACAAAGCATCGAAAATCGTTGTTCTAAATACAGTGGATAGGTAGAAATTGAACGATGAAAATTCAACGATTTTCGATGTTTTGTTGAATTTTCGTCGTTCAATTCCTACCTATATTCACTGTATTCACTGAATACAATTCGACAAAGCATCGAAAATCGTCGAATTTTTGATGTTCAATTTCAACCTATTCACTGTATTCAGAACGACGATTTTCGATGCTTTGTCGAATTGAACGATGAAAATTTGACAAAGCATCGAAAATCGTCGGATCTGAACGAAAACGAAAATAAAGCATTTTTTATGTCCGATCTTTTGTTTTTCGTTTCTTGCGCTTTCGTTTTCGTTCGTTAAAACGATAATAAAAATACCAGATTTTCTCCAGTCATCTTCCAGGACGGCACACCTGAGATGATGGTCTCATCTGACAGGAAACACAATCAACAACAGAGTTTAAAAGGCCCCACCCTTCATTCTGCCCCTCAGTTATTGATTGTGTTTCCCAACAGATGGCAGCGAAACAGTTTATTTTTTTAAAGTAGACTAAGGTCTGGGACCAAGGTCTTCCCCCTGGTATTTCTAGCCTAAGAGCAGTCAGTGGGGACTGCAAAGGCAGAATATGGCTTTTGCCTTTTTTACCAGGGGTTTCCCCATAGAAACATTCTCAGGGTGATAGTGTAGCTGAGAAGAGGGCCTAGCCTGAAGATTCCCTGAGAATACTGGTAGCTGGACCCGGTGAGTGGGTCTAGGCTATCCAGTGACCATTACTAATCCTGCTCTTGTCCTCCTACCTGACGGTGGCTGATGGTCAGGAGGACCCGCGCTGACGTCTGCTGCTTCTCATCCCAAGGTAGCGGCACCCCCCGGCTGACTCGCGGCTTCCTCGCTGCTCTCAGGCTCCGGCGTCCTTAGACACTCAGTGCGCATGTCTGGAGACTGAAGCGGCGCGGGGGGATGACGTCACAGCCGCGTCCTGAAAGGTATTGAAGCGGCGGCAAGCGGAGACACGTGCGGCTCAGCATCCAGAGGAGCAGGGGTCCCCGGTCCGGCTTCCCCCTGACTGGCAAAGGAACTCCCTAAGAAGCGGGACACTCCAGTTGTAGGACGCATATGCTCCAGCAATGGAGGAAGGACTGGCGCCAGCTACACAGGTCATCACAGGGGGTGAGTGACCGTTTTGTTTGCTGAAAAGAGGGGGGGGGAAGCATGTGGGGTGGCCCTATTTACCCCCCCCCCCCCACCCCTAGGGGGTAACTACGGGTTTAAGAGTAATGTCTGTTTTTTGTTTCAGAAACTGAATGCCCTGCCCAGGAGATCCCCAGTAAATCTAAGGGTAAATCCTCCAATAAGTCTAAGCGCTGTGGGTACTGCAGGGATAAACTCCCCCAGGATCATACCAAGCCCTTTTGCTACAAATGCATTTACAAACTCGCAGGCAAGGAGACAGCGCAAACCATGAAGGAATGCAGAGCTTTGCAAACTGAAATGCTCGCTGCACTCCAATCTTTTAAAACCTCGGTAGCTAATAGAGAGGTAGCTCTGCTAGGTACAGAGGATTCCTCTTCTTCCTTAATAGAGACTCAAACCAGTATCACCGAGGGGTCTCAGGGACCATCTCTAACATGTTCAGACTTAGAGTTGGATTCCTCAGCCCAACGTTCTCAGGAAGAAGGTGAGGATTCAGATCAGGATAGCCCAGAAGATTCTAGACCAGGGGGTTATCTCTTCTCTGCGGAAGAAATGGAGGATCTCCTCAAAGCGATTTATGCTTCTGAGGACATCCAGCTTCCAGCCACGCAGGTCTCGGTTTAAGACAAACTATACAGGGGATTAGGTAGAGCTCAAACCAAATCCCTGCCTGTTCATCAATCTCTCAAAGATATTATTCTAAGAGAGTGGAAGGAACCGGAACGTGGGGTCCTTAGACTTAAAACCTGGAAGCGTAGGTGCCCCTTTAAAACAGAAGAGGAAGATAAGTTCTTTAAAATTCCACGTTTGGATGCCACATTGGCTCAGGTCTCCAAACATTCAGATTTATCATTCGAGGACTCCGGCAACATCCGGGACCCGATGGATAAAAAATCCGAAACCTTGCTACGCAGAGCCTGGGATGCCAATGCAGCCGCTATGGGTCCGGCATTGGCCTCCGCGTGCATTGCCAGAAATACGGATGCATGGCTCCGTAGATTACGGGACCATGTTGAGCAAGAAAATAAATCCCCAAAGGTGTTAGATTCCTTGGAGTTGATTAGTAAGGCAGTTGCCTATTTAGCTGATGCTGCAGTAGAAACTGTCAGAACTACTGCCAATTCAGCAGCACTCCTTAATTCTGCCAGAAGGGCCCTCTGGGTAAAGACATGGGATGGGGATTTTACATCCAAGTCACGCCTCTGTGGGATTCCTTTTGAAGGGTCACTGCTCTTTGGTTCAGATTTAGAGCAGGTTTTGTCCCGTTCCACTGAGAAGGGGAAGAAGTTTTCAGCTAAATCCAGGTCAGGAGGCACCTTCAGGAGGGAGTCTATATGGTAACCTTGGACCTGAAGGATGCTTACCTTCATGTTCCCATTTCCCAAAAACATCAAAAATTCCTGAGATTTGCAGTGCAGACGAAGCAGGGCGTTCAACACTGGCAGTTCAGGGCTCTCCCCTTTGGCTTAGCGGCCAGTCGAAGAATTTTCACCAAAGTTCTGGCCGAGGTGGTGTCATTCTTACACCTTCAGGGGATAGCACTGATCCCCTATTTGGACGACATGCTAATTTTCAGTCCGTCCCTGGAGCAACTGCACGCAGATCGAGACAGGGTGCTGACCACACTAGAATTCCTGGGATGGTTAGTCAGCAAAGAAAAGTCCTCTCTAGATCCCGCGCAATCCAAGATTTTTCTGGGGTATCGGGTGGACTCAGTGAACCAAAGGGTTTTTCTACCCAAAGAAAAAATCACCAAGGTTCAAGGAGCAGTCATGTCTCTGCTCGAGACCCAGGAGTCTTCTTTGAGGACATTCATGAGAGTTCTAGGGCTTATGTTCTCAAGCATCCCTGCAGTTCACTGGGCCCAACTCCACTCCAGGGAACTCCAGAATTTCCTTCTCTCCTCTTGGGACAAGAAAAGAGAATCCCTAGACAGATCTGTGGCACTCTCAGAGAAGGCAAGGGAATCCCTAGGTTGGTGGCACAACGCTGACAACCTTTCAGTAGGTCGGGCCTGGACCTAACAAAATCCAGCGGTTCTGACCACGGACGCAAGTGCTTGGGGCTGGGGAGCTCATATAGGAGACCTCTTTGCCCAGGGCTCTTGGGACCAACAGCAGAGCAAGGCTTCCTCCAATTACAGGGAACTGTTAGCAGTCGGGAAGGCTCTGAACTTCTTCAAGGACCAGCTCCAAGGAAGAGAGGTTCAGGTCCTTTCGGACAATGTAGTGGCAGTGTCCTACATAAATCATCAGGGGGGCACAAGATCCTGCAGACTGATGAAACTAACCCAGGATATCCTAGGGAAACTGGAGAAAAACATTCTGTCAGTGTCAGCGATACATGTGAAGGGGTCTCTCAACATACAAGCAGATTTCCTCAGCAGGCAGCCCATTCTTCAGGGAGAATGGGAACTAAACAACGAAGTGTTCGCTCTGATAAGTCAACATTTTGGCAGACCAGAGATAGATTTATTTGCTTGCAAAAGAAACAGGAAGGTACTTCGTTACTTTTCCCTCACCAGAGAGCAGGAAGCTTGTGGAATAGATGCTCTGGCACAGAGATGGAAATTCTCCCTAGCTTATGCCTTCCCTCCTCTGTCCCTTATCCCCAGGGTTGTACAGAAGTTGGCCAGGTCAAATGGACACCTGATTCTGATCACACCTTGGTGGCCCAAGAGAACTTGGTTCCCCATTCTGAAGAGGTGGTCGATGGTTCCTCCGTTGCGTCTCCAGACGTCCAGACGCGATCTCCTCTCTCAAGGACCTGTGTTACAACCCGACCCAGGGTTCCTTTGCCTGACAGGATGGTTTTTGAGAGGGACATCCTCAGGCGTAGGGGATGCTCGGAGAAAGTGATTGACACACTCCTGCAGAGTAGGAAACCAGTCACTAGAAAAATATACGCAAAAGTTTGGAAAGTCTTCTCTCGCTGGGCTCAGCCTAGAAAAGGTCCTTTCCAAACGATCCCGACAGTCCTGGATTTTCTCCAAAATGGAGTTGACAAGGGCTTAACAGTTAGTACCCTTAGGGTTCAGATAGCGGCCTTGTCTGTTTTCTTTGACCAGAGACTGGCTCTGAACCCTCTGATAAAAAGATTTATTTTGGCCAGGGAGAGAGTGACCCCGGTAAAAACAATCCGGTTCCCCCCTTGGGATCTATCCCTGGTACTTGATGCTCTAACCAAAGAGCCTTTTGAGCCATTGGCTGAAATTTCTGTTAAATTTCTTTCTCTTAAAATGGCCTTCCTTCTGGCAATTACCACAGCCAGAAGGGTTAGTGACTTACAAGCTTTAACTATTAAGGAGCCTTTTTTGTTGCTTTTAGAGGATAGAGTAATCCTCAGACAGGATCCATTATATTTGCCAAAGGTGACCTCTGAATTTCACTGGTCACAAGAAATTGTTCTCCCCTCCTTTTGTCAGAACCCAAAAAATGACAAAGAGGCGAAATTTCATTTATTAGATGTTAAAAGGTGCCTTCTAACCTATTTAGACAGAGTGAGCGAATTTAGGAGTTCTAATCATTTATTAATTAATTTCTCCGGCCTGAACAAAGGGCTTCAAGCTGCTAAAACTACTATAGCCAGGTGGATAAGACAAACTATCACAATAGCTTATGAACAGGCAGAAAGGCCCGTTCCAGTCCACATTAAAGCTCACTCAACCAGATCTCTGGCTACCTCCTGGGCAGAGAGGGCAGGCACTTCAATTGATCAGATCTGCAAAGCAGCAACGTGGACAAGCCAAAATACTTTTCTGAGGCACTACAGAGTGGAGCTGTTGTCCCCTCAGGACTTGGCATTCGGTAGGAAGGTCCTACAGACGGTGATCCCACCCTAAGGTAGGCCTGAACTTCTTGCTCATCATCTCAGGTGTGCCGTCCTGGAAGATGACTGGAGAAAAGTATCAGTTACACTTACCGGTAACGGATTTTCTAGGAAATCTTCCAGGACGGCAGGCCTACTTCCCACCCTTAAATGTTGGTGACGTTTGTGTTCACATAAGGTTCCCTCTGACACTGGTGTTGGTATATACTTTGTCATAACTGAGGGGCAGAGGGAAGGGTGGGGCCTTTTAAACTCTGTTGTTGATTGTGTTTCCTGTCAGGTGAGACCATCATCTCAGGTGTGCCGTCCTGGAAGATTTCCTAGAAAATCCGTTACCGGTAAGTGTAACTGGTACTTTTCAGACGAAAATGCATTTTAACGAAAATGCACATGTGTACTAGTAATTAATCTGTTCATAACAGTATGAAGTACAATATCGGAATTTTAAAAGTCTATGGGAGTAATCAAAAGTGCTAATTTTAAAGGTTAATATGCAAGTTATTGTCATAAAAAGTTTTTGGGGACCTGGGTCCTGTCGCAGGGGACATGTATCAATGCAAACATACGTTTTAAAGACTGCAGTTTTTTGGGGGCAGTGATTTTAATAATGGTTAAAGTGAAACAATAAAAGTGAAATATTCCTTTAAAATTTGTACCTGGGGGTGTCTATAGTATGCCTGTAAAGTAGCGCATGTTTCCCGTGTTTAGAAAAGTCCCTGCACAAAATAACATTTCTAAAGGAAAAAAAGTAATTTAAAACTGATCTTGGCTATAATGAATTGTCGGGTCCCAGCAATACAGTCATTGAAAAAAAAAAACAGCATTGAAAAAAAAACATGAGGCCCTGCCCTCAGTTATAAAAGAACTGTCAAACAGCTGTAATGTTTTTTCTATTTTTTCTATTTTTTTTTAAATAAAGACACGTCCCCTTGAAGACGTTATCCAACAAAACATGCGTATGTTTTTCATTCAGCTTTTTAATAAATTAGGTTGCACTAATGAAGTATTTTTCTGTTTCACGTTCCATCCTTAATATACCGTAGGAAAGAGGTCTTTACAGTCCACTCCTGTTCTATGATATGCATACAGGCATTACCCTGCACAAGCAGTCTTGACCATCTTTTTCATTAGAGAGGTCCAAAAAATCTGGTAAGCTCACTACCATTACTTGAGCACTTTGGGTGTCGTACCTATGAGTAGTATGGTAGAGGAATAAAAGCGGCACTACTTGGGTGTGGAGACATCACCAAGCACAGCAAAATCTATCTATTGGCAGATGTCATTTTCATCATTGGATTTGAAGCTTTTTTTCTTTGTTTGGTTTATTGTGACACACATTCGGGACTACATTTTATTTTATTTACTAATTTTGTCACTGGTTGCCTCACTGGACATTAATTTAATATTGTTATCTAATCACAGGATTTATTACCAATATTATTTACTAGGTTTAAATCAATACTGTAATCACTATTGAGACACTAACTAGCTACTAATAGCTCACTAATAAAGGACTTGTCCCAAGCCATCTTCTGTCATTTTTAAAATGTTCACACTTTTTCTTTGTGAAATGGTCTTGTATGGATTTTTGGGGGAGCACCATGCCATTTAAAAAAAAAACAAAATGGCACAGGGTTCCCCTTAATATCCATACCAGACCTGAAGGGCCTAATATGGAATTTAGGGGGGACCCCAACGCTTTTTTTTTTTTATTTTGGTTTGGGGTTCCCCTTAATATTTATACCAGACCCAAAGGGCCTGGTAATGGACTAAGGGAGAACCCATGCTGTTTTTTTTCAATGACTTTTATCTGTATTGCCGGAACCCGACAATTCGTTATAGCCGCCTTTTTTCCTTTAGGAATGTAATTTTGTGCAGGGACTTTTCTAAGCACTGGAAACATGCGCTACTTTACAAGCATACTATAGACACCCCCCAGGTATGAAATTTAAAGGAATATTTCACTTTTATTGTTTCACTTTAAGCATTTTGAAAATCACTGCTCCCGAAAAAACTCCAGTTTTTAAAACTTTTTTTGCATTGATACATGTCCCCTAGGGCAGGACCCGGGTCCCCAAACACTTTTTATTATAATAACTTGCATATTAGCCTTTAAAATTAGCACTTTAAATTTTTCATGTTTCGTGTTCTATAGACTTTAATGGTGTTCGCATGTTCAAACAAATTTTTTGCCTGTTTGCATGTTCTGCTATGAAACAATGAGGAGTTTATGAGTAATCTCCATTAGCAACTGGGAATATTTGTATATATATGTATATATATAGTTTAGAATAATAAATAAGAGTAGTGTTTCTGTAATGTAATATATATATAATATATATATATATATATATATATAAATGACAGGCTTTGCCTAAGAAGATCTAATCCATTTACCAGTTCCCTTTTGACATGCAAGAATGTTGGGTGAAAATGTGTTATGGGAGATGATCGGCTATTTACCTGTCGTAATATTCAAAGGCCAGGAAGAGATACCAACTGAGTGTGTAGACTTGACGGGGCCAAATTAATTATCTAGAGAAATGCCTTGTGTCTTTTTTCAACCTGACTAACTATGAAACTCTGAATAAACCTTATAGGAAGAAATATTTTCATTCCTTTGCTACACAATATTTAGCTGCTAGCAACGGTAGAATACCTTTTTCTCTTTCCTCTTCATATGATGAGCCTTGAGGTCCAATCTGGAGTCTCCCATATGGGTTAATTGTGTGCTAATAAGATAATGAGACCTGTTCTTTTCGATCATCCCCAAGTATGTCCTGACAAATCGAAATAGCGAAATGCGTTGAATCACAGGGGCTCACTCATCATAGTGTTCAGTGTATGTTTTTTTTAACTATATCTGAACTTGATCTGTTTGTGAGCGATTCGTTAATAACAAATTATTTATTTTTTATTATACTCTTGTCCATCTTGCCTAAAAAGTCTGAGCCAGAATCTTTGACTCTTAATTTTTTCACAAACTCAATCCTATATGGATGTGGCTTTAGGAGTAATGTTCTATTTCAGGGATATGCAATTAGCGGACCTCCAGCTGTTGCAAAACTACAATTCCCATGAGGCATACCAAGACTCTGGCAGCCACAAGCATGAACCCAAAGGCTGAGGCATGATTTTGTAGTTTCGCAACATCTGGAGGTCCGCTAATTCATTATCCCTGTTCTATTTGCTGCAGCCGTCAGTGATGTCACATTTTGAATGACAATTACGTGGTCATGCAACACTGTACCCAAACAAATTTTTTATCAATTTTATCCCACAAATAGAGCTTTCTTTTGGTGGGATTTAATCACTTGGGTTTTTATGTTTTGCTAAACAAACTAAAAAAGACCATTTAAAAAAAAATATGTTTTTCTTTGTTTCTGTTATAAAATGTTGTTTTCTCCTTATCTAACAGGCACTGATGGGCACTCATGAGTTGGCACTGATAAGGTGGCATTGATGGGCACTGATGAGGAGGCACTAATATGTAGAATTGATTAGCACTTATAGGTGTCACTGTTATGCAGCACTGTGGGGACTAATAGGTGGCTCTGACAGGCACTGATAGTAGGCACTGATCAGCACTTACGGGTGGCACTGTTTGGCACTGATAGGCAGCACTGATGATGAGGTTGGCATCTGACATGGGCACTGACAGGTGTTACTAAGGGCCACTGACTGGAACTTTGGTGGGCACTGACTGGCAACTGATGGGCGCTAATTGGCAGCTGTGGTGGCACCTCTGATGGAGGCTGAGCTGATAATTAATACACTGATTATCAGCTCAGACCCCCCTGACAAGAGAGCTGTCAGCGTTAACCGAGCAAAGCCATTTACCAGCACTTTCTGGTTACACGCTGTGATCAGCTGTGATTGGTCACTGCTGATTACGTGGTAAAGAGCCTACTTCAAAGGCTCTTTATCTAGATCAGAGTTGAGGTGTGTCAGAGTGACATATCTGTCATATGACACCCAGTCAGGATAACAGAACCACCACCTGGCTGTTATTAGGCTATAGGCTGGGCGGGAATTGGTTAAGGAGACTACAGTTTCATACAAATTATTTTCAATGCTGGAATCTTTAAAACAATGCCTATGCCTGGTGTATGGGTTGCTTTAGGCATTACCACTCCATCCACAAGTGACAGTGCTTATAGCCTGAAAAAACAATTGCTAGCTTCAACCAGTGTCATGGGAGAGGGAGTGCATAGGGCTACGATAAGTTTCAGAAAGTTAATATTTGTATATGTTCTTTAAGCAAAGTGAGCAGCCCTATGAGGTGTACCTCATCAAAGCTGCAGGTAAGATATGGCATGTTTTAGTGTCTGCTATACAGCTCAACTTTTTGATAGGTTGGTTTACGGGCAGTACATTGTTGTCTTAAAGTGTAGCTGCAAGCAAGTAGTAAAACAATGCTATAAAAAAATGGTTGTAGATGATGGACTTTACATTGAAGGTCTGTTTTATTCTTCTTTGCCTCTTTTTTTTTTTTTTTTTACCATGGCAGTATGACAAGAATATTTGTGGAAGTTATAGCATCTATTATTCACTACAAGTGGCACCTACATATCCCATAGCTTCACGACTTCGGCCATATGCAATAATGTAACAAGGTCAATGATATATGTGGGTCAGTCCAAAGCAGGAGTGTGGATTAAACATGAGTTATCATAATATTCTAAAAATATATTAAGTAGTAAAAAGTGCTTACCATGATTTTATTTTCTTGAAACCTAGGCATTCCTTATTCTTCTCTTCATGGTTTACATTTTTTTTTCTATTCGCATTCAGCCATTGCTTCTTTTCACAGTGAAACCGCTAATTACTAAAGAGAACAATTCACCCATTTATATGCTGAAATGAACACAATTTAGTTTCTCAATTTGTGCACAAATTAAACAGTACCACAGGGACCTGTTCTAGAGACTTTGCATATTAGTATTTTGAAAGTCATTTGACTCTCTAAATAGATAGGTCTTTATCAAATATTCATGGAAAAAATGCTTCAAAAAGGAAACAAAGAATTATGGAATGCATTTGAATCCTTTTGTTAGACATCAGTGTATTTCATCTATTTGTATTCATCATGATCTTTTAGAAAATATGTGGATTATTATACTAAATAAAATACTGCAACCAGTGCTTCCATTTGTACTGTTCAAATCTGATGTCTCTTGTTTTTGTGCTTTATCACAGCACAGCTGCTGTTTGCACCAAATTCTACATTTTAATTATGTTCTTACATATTGCCAAACAAATTGGTACACTTTTGGAAGGATCACAAATTAGTTCTTTCTTCAAGCATTGCAAAAAGCATTTGAACTGCAGCATGACATTTACCTATGTGACTGTTAATAATGTAAAAACGGCTAAAATGTTATGAAAGAAAAAGTGACACCCTACAATTTGACCAGATTTCCCATTAAGTAAAAAAGATTGCATACCATAAAACTTGTGATCTTCTTTCCATCACTTTGAGTGAAATAATTCAAACAGCGCCTTAAATAACTGCAATGTGCAGATTGTAAATATCCATACATACAGTACATATTCACACATACAGTACATATTCACTAATATAAAAAAAAAATGTAATGTATGTAGAATCCAAAATTGAAAACGTACTTCTTTAGGGCTAGGCATATACATTACCCAAATAAAGCATGAATGTTATTATAAAAAGTAAAAAATGTACATATTTCTCTTTTAAAACTTTAACATTTTTATTAAATGGCAAAGTATATAGATACAGATAATAGAGATGAACACTCATGTCAATACATTTTATAATGAGTAAAGTAAGAATAACTTAGTAAACTTGGTTTGCTACATTAATAGTTGGTTCTGTATTCTATACCATATTTCCTGACTTAATTGGTTGGTGAGTGATTATTCATAGAAAGAAGCCTGTCACCCTTTTCAGGAGCATACTGTGAGCAGGCTAATCGGGTGCATGTCCAGGAACTGTAAGTGTGACCCAGTAGTTGGTCGCTAATAGTAGGTCACCTTGAGTTGTCTAAATGCTAGTACTATGACCAAATAGTACTGATGTTACATCTGAGAATAACTAGAATATTGTAGCTAGAATACAGTATGTATATAGAACTTAGTATAGATTGAGTTAAACAAACATGTCAACATAGTCATTTCCTCCCCCCTCTCACTGCATTTGCTAAGGCACCCAAAGATGTGATTGGTTTATCAATATATTAACCTCCTTAACGGTATTCCCGAGCGTGACTCGGGGTGTTTTTTCCATGCTGTTATCGGTAACCCCGAGTCACGCTAGGGGTATGTGTGCAGAGTGTGCAGCGGCGCAGCTTACCTTCTCGCATCTACAGACAGTTACTTACCTTGTTGTGGATCTAGCGATGCATCCCCGCTGTGTGAGTGACCGGTGTCCTTGCTCGATTCACACAGATGACGCACGGGGGCGGAGAAAGGTGCCAAATTCAAAAAAGTAAACAAATACATTACATACAGTATTCTGTAATCTTACAGATTACAGTACTGTATGTAAAAAATACACCCCTCCTTGTCCCTAGTGGTCTCCCCATTGTCCTGCATGCACTTTTATATAATAAAAACTGTTCTTTCTGGCTGCAAACTGTAGATTGTCCATAGCAACCCAAAGTGTCCCTTATGTCAAAAGTGATTTTAGAGCAGCTAGAAAACAGCGATAATAAACTATAATCACTTGCAGAATTGAGCTATAGTGATTTGTGGGGAAATTTGTCATAAAAAAATTTAAAGTAATGACAGCGACAATTCTGCAACTGAGCAAATTTCTGTGTTTTTGATTTGATTACATTATTAAATATTTTTTATTATAATTACATTATCATTTGTCATCATTATTTATAGTTTTTTATTATATTATAATTTATGATTTTGTTTTTCAAACTTTATCATACCCGGGATGTCTACTAGATTCTTGTTTGGACAGATTTAAGTGAGTTATTCCTAAGAATTGCAGGCCTACACTATAAAACGCCAAATTTCCATGCAAAAAAATGTACTGCTTTTGGTACATAATTCCAGACAGAATCATACCGCCAGGGAGGTTAGTATAACTATTTCATATATCAACACTAGAGGATATCTTGTACTGATAGCCAGATCTCCCAGAATTTATGGTACATGGCCCCCCTTCCCTCCTTTTATGCAAGCATTTTTTCCATGGTACTTTGTGATTTCACTCTGTCTATGACATCCTTTATGTTAGGAAGGGTAGTAGATTTCAACTTCTTTGCTATGGATAAAGTATATGTGCTACAACTTTTCTATATCTGTATGGGAAGGAGTCTATCCCCAGACTGAGCAGTAGACATGTGCATTTGTTTTCGTCCGAATGCATTTTTGTCCAAATTTCAGGTATTTTCATTATCATTTTAACAAACCAAAACGAAAGCGCAGAATACGAAAAATGAAAGATCCAACATAAAAAATGCTTTATTTTTGTTTTCCTTGCAACAACAGATTGATACAGATGGGAGATTCGACTTGATGCTGACAATAACAATCTGTGTCTATCAAACCTGTTGTCGAATGTGCCTAACCTTAAGTCTATTAGATTATTCTACATATTGAGAAAATATTCAACATTATAGAGAGAAAAGATCGCTGCTGGAATTGGGTGGGGGAAGTAAAATAAAAATGATGATGATGATGAATGTTATTGGCTGATTGTAACCAAAGATGAGGAGCAGTAAAATAGCTAGAACTAACTTGATAATTCAACATGAACGATGACGATTCGACAAAGCATCGAAAAACGTACAAACGTCGAATCTGTCATTGAAGGCTTATGGTGTCTGTCCAAAGTTCTGAGAAGATTTGACAGAGCAGCTAAGCTGCAATCATACTTTTCTGGTCAAATGCTCGGCCCATAGGCTATAGAAAAATGTGAATGTTGGTTGACCAGTAATAATAATTAATATAATTATTACTAGTCATACAACATTAGAATTCTACTATAGCTAGCTTGTAGATGGAACATTCAACGGGAAATGTGTCATACAGTTTCACTGCTTTGAACATTTGACAGACACCATAAGCCTTCAATGACAGATTTAACCTTAACCACTTAAGAACCGCCTCCTGCACATATACATCAGCAGAATGGCACGGCTGGGCATAAGCGTGTCCTCTTTAAGTGCCCAGCCGAGGGTCGCGGGCCCACACCCGTGGCCCATGCCCGAGACCCGGTCTGAAACTCCGTGACTTCGGGACCTGCGGACCCGATCGTCGCTGGAGTCCCACGATCGGTCCCCGGAGCTGAAGAACGGGGAGAGCTGTGTGTAAACACAGGTTCCCCATTCTTCACTGTGGTGCTGTCATTAAACGTGTGTTCCCTTTCATAGGGAAACACAATCAATGACGTCACACCTACAGCTACACCCCCCTACAGGTAGAAACACAAATGAGGTCACACTTATCCCCTTCAGCGCCCCCTTATGGGTAACTCTCAAACTGCAATTGTCATTTTCACAGTAAACAATGCATTTTTAATGCATTTTTTGCTGTGAAAATGACAATGGTCCCAAAAATGTGTCAAAAGTGTCAGCCATAATGTTGCAGTCACGAAAAAAATCGATGATCGCCGCCATTAGTAAAAAAAATTAATAAAAATGCAATAAAACTATCCCCTATTTTGTAAACGCTATAAATTTTGGGCAAACCAATCGATAAACACCTATTGCAATTTTTTTTACCAAAAATATGTAGAAGAATACATATTGGCCTAAACTGAGGAAAAAAAAATGATATATTTTTGGGGGATATTTATTATAGCAAAAAGTAAAAAATATTGAATTTTTTTTAAAATTGTCGCTCTATTTTTGTTTATAGCGCAAAAAATAAAAACCGCAGAGGTGAACAAATACCACAAAAAGAAAGCTCTATTTGTGGGGAAAAAAGGACGCCAATTTTGTTTGGGAGCCACGTCGTACAACCACGCAATTGTCAGTTAAAGCGGCGCAGTACCAAATGGCAAAAACTGGCCAGGTCCTTTAGCTGCCTGAAGGTCCAGGTCGTAAGTGGTTAATTAACCACTTAAGGACCACCGCATGTACATTTACGTCAGCAGAATGGCACAAACAGGCACATCAATGTACCTGTACGTGGCTGCCTTGACGTGGGTCGGGGGTCCGATCGGGACCCCCCGGTACATACGGCGGTCCGGTTTGCTGTAGGAGTGATCCGTGCTGAAGGAGCGGCTGTTAGTTTTTGTCCGCCCCCTGCGGATCGCTCCCAGCCAATGCGCGCGCTCCTCTTCCTGTGTAAACACAGGAAGAGAGAAGTGATGTGATCTCTGCTCTCTGCATTTTTTTCAACCGCCGCTGAGGAGAGATCACATCACACTGTAAGTCTGCACAACACTACACTGACACCAGGACATGCAGGCACATTAACCCCTTCCAATCAGCCCCCTGTCACAGTGTCACTGAATGCAGTGAACATATATGTACTGATCACTGCATTTAGTGTCAGTGTGACAGGCAGTTAGTTTTAGGTCCAGGGTAGCCCCCGTACCCCCCCTAATAAAGTTTTAACCCCTTGATCACCTCCCTAGTTAACCCTTTCACTCCCTATTGCCAGTGTCACTAAGCGATCATTTTTCTGATCGCTGTATTAGTGTCGCTGTTCCCACTAGGTAGCTATTTTTTTTTATTGCAATTTTTTTTTACTAAAGACATGTGGCTAAATACATGTTGGCCTAAATGTTTGACTACAATTTGGGTTTATTTGATTTTTCTTATAACAAAAACTAAAAAATATAGATTTTTTTTCAAAATTGTCGCTCTATTTTTGTATATAGCGCAAAAAAATAAAAAATCGCAGAGGCGATCAAATACCACCAAAATAAATCTCTATTTGTGGGAAGAAAAGGACGCAAATTTTGTTTGGGAGCCACGTCGCGCGACCGCGCAATTGTCTGTTAAAGCGACGCAGTGCCGAATTGTAAAAACCCCTTGGGTCATTTAACAGCATATTGGTCCGGTCCTTAAGTGGCTAATTCAAATTTTCAGATGAATGCAATTTCTAATGAAAAACAAAATAAATTAATACGAATTTTGGGAGTAACACAATTCCGAAAAAAAATATTTCAGTGTGCACATGTCTGCTAAGCAGTGCTAGTTCTGGAGAGGGAGTACAGGGTATTTTGGTGTTTTTTGTGAGAAAGGAGAATACATCTTTCCAGAAGCCGTGAAGGACTTTGCAATGCCACATGATATGTAAGAGGTTGCCGTTGTGACAACATTCCCTCAAGCACAGTGGGGACAAGGTGGAGTTCATGGTGTGTAGACGCATTGGAGTAATGTACCACCTATGGGGTAATTTATAAGAGTTGTCCCAATGATCTACACACTTTGACGATTTGATATTATGCTTAATTGCTGCTAACCACTGTGGCAATGTAAAGGTCCTCTGCAGTTCTAGTTCCCACTTGGTCATGGATGGTAATTTATACTGCGGATTATGAAAGTTGCAATACTTAGCAAAGGGATATGCCTTTGGCATTGGAATTGGTCTTCAGTAAGAATTCCCAAATTGGAAGAGATATGGCTGTGGTGGTGATTGCGTGTTTCTGTTTGTAATGATTGATTTGCTGAATGCTGTGAGCTGTGTTAAGTCTGTGATATCGTAGTGAATGCCTTCCTGTTAAAAAATGTACATATTTCATGCCCATTATTATAATAACAATTATAATGCATGCTCATTATTAGTATACAGAATTGATATAGCGCTATAGCACCGACAGTTTACGCAGCACTTTACAACTTAAGGGTAGACAATACACTTTAATACAGTAGGAATCAGAGAGTCCTGCTGGTTAGAGCTTAGGTTGATTTACTAAAGGGAAATAGAATGTGAACTTTGAAACATGCATTTGCACTCTCCAAGAGCAGGTGCTCACTTTGCAAAGAATGCCCAATCACCAGCAAGAAAAAAAAAAAAAAATTTTGCTTGCACATGATTGGATGATAAAAGTCAGTAGAGCTTCTGCTCATTTACTAACCTCTAGAGCAACTGCTCTTTGTAAAGTGCCTAGTCCATTTACCTTTAGTAAATTAACCCCTATTTGTCTTTGACATGATAACCAGCTATACTAATGACATTTCAAGCGATCACTCAGAGTACAGTTTTCCTATAATAAGAGTTAACCCTTATTTTAGGTTAATGACAGTGGGGGAGATTAATTAAAACTGGAGCACACACAATCTGTTGCAGCATAGAAACCAATCAGCTTCCAGGTTTATTGTCAAAACGTAATTTAACAAGCTGAAGTTGGAATCTGATTGGCTACCATGCACAGCTGCACCAGATTCTAAGTGCTCCAGTTTTAGTAAATCAAACCCTGTGTATATTTATAGCAAATCTCAGGGGAATTTTGTATTTTTATTTTAGCTGCTTGTTTTGGCCTAGGGGTTTGAAGAACCAAGATATACTCAAAGTGGATATAAATATGTTTTGTTATCTCTCTTCAAAGCACTATTTTCCATAGATGTCTGTTGCTCTGTTTTTCTGTTATCAGCCTGATAACTCCTGACAAGTTCCCTGTCACTTATAATAAAAGCAGCCAGAGTTTTGTGCTGGGGATGATGTTATAAATAGATTAGCAGAGCCCTGAACGATTCGAGGATCAGAGCTAAAAGTCTCTACCTATGAGGAGAGGTGGTGTGTGCTTTTCATTCAATCAGCTTTCTTGGCTGTATGCTCAGGCTTCACTGCAGTAAGAGAAAATCTCCTAACATTATGTGCAATTTCTAAACAGTATATAAATCTAAAGACAGCAGATATGCAAGTAAAACTTATATAGGGAAATTTGTTTCATTCAAGTGTATCATCTGAGGCTGTTCGCTTCACTGGGTATATGTGAGGGTTTACATCCACTTCAATCCTCTGATCCCCCTAAGGCAAGATCTGTCCCTTTAGCTCCTGACTCTCCGCTGTCCCGCTGTTCGTTTAGCACTCCTGTGACCCATTTTCAGCAGAAAGAGGGCTGAAGTCTTATGTCCCTGCTGTTAGTCCACGCACCGCGTCATCATGACAATAAAGTCTGGATCTGCCAGGTGCCTGGACTGACAACCGTCTCAGCCTCTCTGGGGGAAGAGCAGAGAGCTGTGACTCTCTGTGTGGCTCTCTGCTTGGGAAGCTTTGAAAACTGAGCAATTAGCGGTGTTTGATCGCTTGGTTTTCAGTGCAGGGGTGCCGTTGGACAGATTCAGCATCTGAGCGATGCTGCATCCAATGGTCCCAAAAATTTGTCAGAAGTGTCCGCCATAATGTCGCAGTACTGAAAAAAAACGCTGATCGCCGCTATTACTAGTAAAAAATAAAAATATTAATAAAAATGCCATAAAACGACCCCCTATTTTGTAAACGCTATAACTTTTGCGCAAACCAATCAATAAACGCTAATTGCGATTTTTTTTAACGAAAAATATGTAGAAGAATACCTATCGGCCTAAACTGAGGAAAAAAATTATATATTTTTGGGGGATATTTATTATAGCAAAATGTAAAAAATATTGCATTTTTTTTCAAAATTGTCGCTCTATTTTTGTTTATAGCGCAAAAAATTAAAAACCGCATTGATGATCAAATACCACCAAAAGAAAGCTCTATTTGGGGGAAAAAAGGACACCAATTTTGTTTGGGAGCCACGTCGCACGGCGCAATTGTCAGTTAAAGCGACGCAGTGCCGAATCACAAAAAGTGCTCTGGTCATTGGGCAGCAATATGGTCCGGGGATTAAAAATCTCCATAGGCTACAAAAGAGGTCTAGTGCTAGAATTATTGCTAGAATTATTGCTCTTGTAGACTCTACTGAAGTAGAATACATTTTGGCCCAAATGTATAAAGGAAGTTTATTTGCGAAATTGTATAACAGAAAATAAAATAAAACATATATTTTTTTTACATTTTTGGTTTTTCCATTTATATAGCAAAAAAGAAATGGACTGAACACCACCAAAAGAAAACTCTATCTGTTTCAAATGAAAGTTTCATTTGGACGCAGTGTTGCATGACTGAATAAGTGTGACCGCACTGAAAACTGAAAAATAGACTGGGCAGGAAGGGGTTAAAAGTGTCTGGAGGTGGTTAATAGTTGGGGGGTGACTTAGCCAAAAGCTCCCCTATTGGACCTTTGAAACCTGCCTCCCATAGTCTATAGGTCATAGAGTGCATTTTAATTAAAACAATTGTGTGTGGCAAATATGTACATAAATTTGTCAGGTTAGTGCATCCAAACCTCATCCTTATCCAACACTGGACAAAAAAGTTGCCGTTCCACTATAATTATTTAATAACAATTCAATAATTTATTAAACAATATGGTATATTAATAATAGCAGTTTACTACTTGAAAATTGTCTGTTTATGAAATCAATAAACTCAACTGGAAGTAAATGTTTTCCAATGTTAGGATTTATATATGAAGTATTATATATACAAATTAAGAAGAATATGGGACAGTGTTGCATGGTAATTACATCTATCTTAGGGCTAAAAGAAAAACTGTATTTACAGTGTGATCAAAATGTCAAAGAATTTAGACTGCCTTTGCATGCTGAGAAAAAAGAAGCTACAAATGTCCTTCCATGAGCTTAAAGGAATTCTCAAGTCTAATTAAAAGTTAATACAACATTTATAATCACTACACAAGCTATTTTGTAATTACATGTAATTATATAACCTTTCTATTTTAATGTATAACTAGCTATGATTTCATAAAAAAATTAAAAAATCTCAGAGGTCCTGTCTCTTGTCACTGTTTTACTGCTCTTGTCAGACATTTGCACAAAGCTTAGTGTCAAAGCAGCCAGCAGTTTTAGCGATAACTTTTTTTATTATACTACAATCATGTGCTGGGTGTTTTTCCTTATTACTACATTATAGCTGTTCAAGTCTTTGGGTATTGCAGATACGCGCGATCGGTCCAACCCAATGAGAATGGTCCGATGGACCGTTTTCATCGGGTCACCGCAGATGTGGCCTGATGGTCTGATGTGTGTACACACCATCAATTCAAAAACCGATCGTGTCAGAACGCTGTGACGTAAAACACAACGACGTTCTGAAAAAATGAAGTTCAATGCTTCCAAGCATGCGTCGACTTGATTCTAATTATGCGTGGGTTTTTGAACTGATGCTTTTGCGTACTAACCATTGGTTTGGACCGATGGTCAGGCGTCCATCAGTCCAATTTTAAAGCAAGCTTTAAAACTTTGGTCCGAAGGACGACGGACCGATGGGCCGTACACACGGTCGGTTTGGACCGATTTCATTGGTTTGGACCGATCGTGTGTATGCGGCCTTAGAAATCTTAGGGTCTGGTTTGTATTGGCATATGTGGTGTCATCATGCCAAGAACAATAGAGCTATATAAGGCCCTGAGAAAAAAGATTGTGAATTCCTAGGGGTATGGCAAGGAATTTAATATTTTAAATGTAACATAGATTGTAAACAGGACTGGTTGGCCCAGTAAACTCGGCCCAAAAGCTGACTATTTGATGTGAAAAGTTTCCAATAAAAATTCATTACAACTTTCTCCTTGGCTGGTTTTAAATGCATGCATCTAAAATCAGAAAGATATTGCCCCAATTTAACCTGCATGGTATATGTGTCAGAAAAAAATCCTTTGTTGTTTAAAAAAAATAGAAAAAGAAACCTGGTAATGTACCCAACACCCAATTATATGCAAAAAGCCCATCAGGGATTGTGGGTGGTTAGCTGCAGGTTTGATTAAAAGCAATGGGACACACACATGCAGCAATCACATACAATGACTGGTCATGGACGCAGACTAGCGAAGATTAGCTGCAGGCAGATATGAATGCACCCTTACATTTGCCATTGAACATAGCACAAAGACCTGGGATTCTGAAAGAATGTACCAGGGATTGATGAATCAAAATGATTTTTTTTTGACAATGCTAGCAGTAGAAATGTTTGGTGAAATCTAAAAACAGCATTTCAGAAGCAGAACCTTATAATAACTGTAAAGCATGGTGGTGAAAATGGTTTTGGGTATCTTTGCTGCTTGAGGACCTGAAACTCTTACATTATTCAGTCAACTATGAATTATACATCATATAAAAGTGTCTTACATCTGTCCTAAAGAACCAGAAATGCGTAATGTTTCAAAACACACTAGAAAATCCACCAACGAGTGCATCAAATTCATGGGGTGGAGGTTTATAAACTGCCCAAATCAAAAACCTCATCTGATTCCATTTGAAATGTTGTGGATGGATTATAAACAGGCCCCACAAACAATTTGTAACTGAAAGAATTTTGCTTGGTTAAGTTTAAATTTAAGGTTAAGGTCAAATATTTCAGAGACTGATGGTCACTTACATGAAGTAAATTCTACTACGGGGGACATTTGTTGCATAAATAATTGTAAAGACAAAATGTCCATGTGTTTTTATACAAGAATATCACCTTTTTCTGTTAGATGCAGATCTAACACTTGCTTCTCAAATATCTTAAAAAAGTCAAACATTTCCTATATATATATATTGCATAGCCATGTTTAAAACAGAAGATGTGATAAAATAAATAAAACATTTATTTTATCAACTAATGGTACTTATACTAAAGGCCCACCTATTATGATATTGTCACTTGTGACACCTGGGACTGAATATCTCAAACCTTATATTTGCCAATGAAGTCTTTCCCATTGTTGCCCAAATCAGAAATATGTTACTGAATTACTGGCACCCAGCTAGCTACCGAGTTTAAATTTAGTGTCAGCAACTTCCACTAGTGAATGTGATAATGGAAGGTTAATTTATTGCTTCTGCTGCTAGAAGAGTCACTAATGATGGAAATGCTCATTTGGCATCTCCTATTTTCTGCTCATTCATGTAGTTCTTGCAATTTTTATAGTGCAGTGCTAACTAGCTAGCAATGCTTATACTTTAGATAAATATGCCTTTACATTATTCAGAATTTTTTGCAGTGAAATTGTAATTTTATAAACGTAGCACTCAGCAGCAGAAACTATCTTCTAATTATTGATCATTTTCTGTCAGATGTTAAGACCGATCTTCATATAAAATGTGCCAACATATAAGAGTACTTAAGAAACTAGACCTGGCAATATTAGTAGAGTGGCAGAGGCTTGCAGAATGATTCAGATCATTTCAATAATCTGTTATGGTTATAACGCACATAAGTAACAGAGTAACTGAAGCATATTTCTTAAATGTTAGCTATATAAAAATGTTATAAGCAACATTTTTTTTTTTATGGTAAATGATTAGTATGCACCTTCACTTTACTATGCCTTACTAAACTATGTAATTATGTTACTGCTTTAAACTCAACTCTCCTCTACTCCTTGATTCCATTTACATCTTTGTTTATCATGTGCTGTATATATTTAACCACACATTCTAGATATTTAGTGAATGAATAAAAATGAAGCATAAAGGAGTAGATTCACGTAGATCGGCGCATTTTTATGCCGCCGTATCGCATCTTCTTTACGCTACACCGGCACAACGTTGAGAGGCAAGTATGACATTCACAAAGAAAATGCGCCCAACGTTGCGCCCTAGCGTATAGTTGTCGGCGTAAGCCGACGTAAGTCAAAGTAGGTGGAAGTGGGCGTAAGGAAGCGTGACCCCATGCAAATGATGGGCTGAGCTTTAAAAAACGAACTGCGCATTCGTCGTATCTTGGACACATCCCCGTGCACATGCATACAACCACGTTGAAATAACTGCCTAAGATACGTCGAATCACTGCCTACGTGAACGTAACCTACGCCCAGCCCTATTCACGTAGTACTACGTAAATGACGTAAAATACGACGGCTGTTTTTCTGGTCCATACATTTGCATGGGTTGCGCCTCCTATATGAGGAATAACTTTACACCGGACATAAGCCTTACGCAAATTTTGCATATTATTATTAATAAATTATTGCATATTCGAATAGGAAATCAATGGGTGCGCCAGATGCATCCAGCGTAAATATGCGCCCAAGATACGCCAGTGTAGGCAAGTTACGTCGGTCGGATGAAGTCAGTTTTTAGGCGTATCTTGGTTCTATGGGTACGGCGCAGAGATACGACGGCGCATCTTTACACTTACGTGGCGCATCTCGAGATACGTCAGCGTAAGTGCTACGTGAATCTACCCCATAGTATTTATAACTAACCAGCACAAATTCATTTATGATTTTAAAAACAATTTTTATCAATTTACAGAGGGCAAACTAATGAAACCGGATTTCTGGTTCCGTTCCATGAGCTACTACACCCTCCCTTCCACTGCACTTTCTTAAACATGTAAATCAATACAATATTTTGGTTAAAGCGTATCTAATGCCAAAATTCCTTTTTGCTTGCTTTTTTTAATTTTTTAAATGTTAAATATTTTCCAGGTATTTATTGATATTTGTGCGCCTGGTAGGGAGACTTACCCTTCCAAATAAAAATAAATGTAAATCTTGACAGTTTTCCTTTTTTTTTACCTAGTGTATATGTAAATAATTTTTGGTGGGGGTTTTAGATAGTGTTTTAGATGGGTGTGAGGGGGTTGAACCCTTTCCTCTAGATTGTACATTCATGTATATCCTGATGCATACATACTAATGTTTATGTACTGGGCTGCATATACTGTACACATGTTAAACATAATCAGACATCACACTAGAGTAACATTTTCTACTGCAATCTATAATTCAAAATGAACAACACAAATAGATATGCATGTCCCATAGAGTGATAAAGTGTTCATGCTTAAATCTTCAAAATAGACAGGCGCTCCACTAGTGCTCAGCTCAAGTGCCCCACATGGATGTGCACTCACCCCAGATGTGGACTAACTATCTCAAGTATGATCACTTGCGCCTGTGGGGGAATACACCCCTGGGTGATGTTCTAGATGGTCACTCTCACAAGGGGTTAATCATAAGGCCTTCTATATGGTTCCCCTACCAACACAAGAAATCCCAATAGCACTAATAGGCCCAGTGTTTAACCATCTGTGAGAATGACCATCTAGAACATCACCCAGGGGTGGATTCCCCACAGGTGCAAGTGACCATACTAAAGATAGTTGGTCCACATCTGGAGTAAACATCCATGTGGGGCATTAGAGCTGAGCACTGTTTATTTCAAAGATTTAAGCATGAGAAAGTTATCACTGTATGGGACTTGCATATCTATTTGTGTGGTTAATTTTGAAATATAGATTACAGTAGCAAATGTTACTCTAGTACGGTGTATGATTATGTTCACTATTGAGTTTTGCATACAAGCTTACAATAGCATCAGAGCTGATATGAATTTCTTAATTTTTCTAATTTTTACTTACACAATTTTGGTTGATTTAATCACAAGATCTGTGCCGCTAAAGTAGAATCTTTATATATACATGTTGTCTCACACATATAAGCTCCCCTACTGTTACCTATTCCTTGTGATTGGCTATATTTCCATCAAAGTGATGATTGGAGGTGAGGAAACCAGAAGGGCGTCCACTTGTATGCAGCAGAACAATGACATCATTTTATCAGTCAACCTCTCAACCTAGGGACAGTAAAGCCAGCCACAGAGGTGTGATTTTCTTTCCTACAACTATGGTTTGCAGGTATGAAAATTGCTTGAATACATGCCATGGGGTTATTGTAATCTCCCTGCTGGGGGTGGGAGAACACATCCTGACTGGGAGAACACACTGTGATAATTGCTAAAGGCTATAGCCGCTGGAAATAATTGTATTAAAAACCCCAACAGGCCGGTTGTACCCAAATTCATTGATCCAACAACTTGGGCACAATCAGCCTGCCAATACGTTGTTAGAATCTCAGACAATCCCTGCTGAATAGTAGTCTAATAACAAAGTGAAAATTCAGTTTTATAAGCAAACGTTTCCAAAAACTGTGATCACAGTGAAATGTGTGGTAGCTGAAAATACTTGCAACTAAACCTTCTTTATTTATCACTGTAATTCAGTCAAAAAATGTGTTAAAAAATAACCCTGGCTACCAGCAATTGGAGTCACACTGCAGCTCTCACATATAAGTTCTTTTGTGGTCTGAAACACCCCACTGAACCCCACTGAACTAATCAATTTTACTTGTGCTTCCAGATTCCATGGTGGAGGCATTTTGGAGAGCTAGGTTGATACCTATGTCCAGCTCTTCTAACTGCTTCCAGCACAGGATACTTTAACCATTTCTAAAGCACTTAGCTAACAGTAATTACCAGATAAAGTAATGTTATAGAAACGCTGAATAATCCTCACTAGTAGTCACAAAAGTACAAATTACTAATTCTAATTCCTAATTATGAAGGGGCTCAACTTTTATGGAATCCTATTATCAATAAGTATTAATGACTTAAAGGACAAGGACAGGGTCAAGAGCCGACTGAAAGAGGATGTCTATAAAATTAGATATATAGCTTACAAATAGAATATTTATACAAATCAATTTTAATTCAAATGTAATCTAAAATTCTGCATTTAGTATACTCTAAATGTTAAATGACATAAAAAATATTGTGAACACCCTAATAGAATTCCATCATCATGTGTCCCATTATGTCCTAACATATGGCATGGCTTTTCATCATTTTACTTTTTGCTTCACATCAGTTTTTTTTTCTTTCCTTTATCATAAAGAAGTGTCAGCAGCAACCCCTGGCATATGAGGATCTGCTCTTGTTGGATTCCTACATGGTATAATATTTGTTCTCTTTGTCACGTGGCAACTGAGATTTACTGATCATGCGTAACTTTAAAAAGCAAGAGGGCTAAGTAGCTTTTATACTAGTTTTAGTAATTGTACTGCAAGTGTTGGTACAAGCCCGGAAATAGTACTAAGTTATGTGAAATTATAATGGACCACAGGGTTGAAGACCTTCCATTAAATAGATTTGTTTATGTTTGTCATAATAAAATATGCTATTATGAAAGGTTTCTTATACTTTAGTCTCCTGTTCTGTTTTGTTAAAGTAGAGTTGTGAAAAAACAAGCTCGCCTGATCTTCATCTAAATAAAAATAATGATAAACATGCACACGACAGTCAAATTGCCAAATCTTTGATATACATGTGGTTTAAATCAGCAATGGTCAGCTTGCTATATTTAGAGAGCTTCAAGTGTGACCTGTAACATTGTTCAAGCCCAGAAATGTTATTCCTTCCTTTCAAGAGACTTGTATTATGTTCCAAGAGACAGTCAACACTGCAGTCATGTTCCATGATACTTTAAGAAGATGGGCTACAGAAGACTGTCAGAAACTACAGGCATGGTAAAGCAGAAAGACACAGGCTGCAGATATGGACTATTAGCAACAACAGACATGCCCTGTCAGGACTGTCAGATATTGAAAACAACCTGCATACGGTGATAAGAAACTGCAGGCACACTACATGAGTCAAAGACAGTCAACATGCTCTCTAAGACGGGGGGAAAAGTGCTCAATTCCCCCATCAACACAGTAAGAGTTGATAGTGGAATACTTACGGCTGCACTATTGTATGCTAATAGAGGGAGTTTTTTTCAGCCATAAGAATACAATGATCACCGCTGGCAGCTGTAAGCCGCTGGCAGTATTTATATAAAAAAACTTGTATATCAACTTCAGTGCAACCAGCCTGCCCTTAGATGGATTGAAATTTGGTGGGTCCCTGTTGAACTGTCTGAATTTCGATCCATCTATGGCCATCTTAAGATTGTGACATTATTAAAAGTCATAGGTTGCAGATAAGCAAAATAAGACATTATAAAACCACAGACAAGTTGCAGCAGATTGCATGGATCATTAACCTCCAGGCTCTTTGCAAATCAGCATTCCCATAACAATTCCCTTCACAACTCCTTTAAAGAATTATTGCTATTACACAAAGAAAAAACATTTACAGTTATTTTATTTACAGTCTATTGCCATTCTTTGAATAAATGAAAATGACTGCTGTCAGACGTGCAGATGCTCCATCTAGGTAAATTGAGTTTTTGCTGATTCATTCAGGCCAAGGACAATACAGTGGATTTTGGAATGTGTGCAACAGACTGTGCAGTAAGGCTTCATGTACACTGCTGCTCCTAAACTGATATTTTTAGGGCTTTTAGCATTTTTTTGCCTAAGCCCCTGATAAAAGCCTATGTGTCTATACAGAGTTTAGAGGCAACCAAAGCTCCTTCTACTGAATGCAGAAGAAGGAGTTTTTGGGCTTGGGTGAGTTTTTAATGTTGATTTTCTCCTGTCAATAAATTAGTGTGCCTGAGTCCTAATGCCGCTTACACACGATTGGATTTTCCAATGAAACAAGTCTGATGGACTTGTTTCATCGGAAATTCCGATCGTGTGTGGGCCCCATCGAACTTTTTTCCATTGGAGTAAAAAAAATAGAACATGTTTTAAATTCTTCTGATGAAAAAAAATCTGATGGGAATCCCGAATGTCTGTGTGGAATACCGTCTGAGAAAAATCCATGTATGCTCAGAATCAAGTCGACGCATGCTCGGAAGCATTGAACTTATTTTTTCTTGGCTCGTCATAGTGTTTTACGTCACCGTGTTTTAGACAGTCGGAATTTAGTCTGACAGTGTGTATGCAAGACAGTTTGAATGGAATTCGGATGAAAAAATCCATCGGATTTTAGACCATCGGATACTCCGATCGTGAGTATGCGGCATTAGAGTATCTTAACATGGGCAATATCTGCATATAGTTTGTTGCGTTTGAATGGTTTTATGCGTCATGCAAAACACTGAATAATATGTCTGGGTCACATAACTACTGTAAAAAAATAAAAATTAAGGGCCCCCTAAAAAGGTGCTGAATTTAATAGGCCCTCCTAGGCATTCTATTGGCATTATGGCCTACAACTTCATCAAAGCACTTTCCAACTCATCAGCTACCAGATCAATAGCAACCAAGCTTTCAATCTTTGCTTGCAGTTTTTTTGGCTCAGTGTTAAGGGAGATATATATAGGGTTTACAGGACACACAAACAGTAAAAATCACTTGGCTGAAATAGAATACATTTCAGCCCCTCGCATTGGCCAGGGGTGTGCCTGGACAAATTTGGTCTTCTTTTTCTAACCACCTTCCTAATATCTAGGTCCTAACAAAAGCCAATTTCCCATTCCTTGGGACTGAATTCAGAAGCAGATGAGGCCTCCCCAGGCAGTACGCCAAATAGGCATAACAAGGTACCTCATCTTCAGGCAAAACCTGCGAGATAAAAACTGAATTCCTGAACTCATATGCTCTCCAGACAATGCCTGGGAGTCAAATAACCTTTTACAAGTGCTTCACAAATATTTCTCTCTTTCCACAGCCCACTTCACTGTTAAACCACCTAGTGATTGGCCAGTGAGAAAAATATTCATAATCTATAACACTGTACTTTGCTCCCCAACAACAGGCAAAAGCAAAAGATTCCCTAGACTTAGGGGAAGCAAACTCACTGTAACCTAGCTGCCTACTATATTTAGGTTAGTAACACTCTATTCTTGGCAGGGTCAGTAAAAAATATGTTCTACACCTTGAAAAAATTCAGCAATTTTAATCCAGGGAAATGCAGAATAAACATTTCTGGACCAGGTGAATAAGCCTCTAAGTGAGTATGGTAAAATCCTATTTTCTTTCAACACAACTCATGTTGTGATACAATATTTAATTTAAAATGAACAAGAGAGGTGTTAAACAAATATTACCATAGAGGAAGCCAATGTTCTTAAAAAAGAATTACTCTCCATTCTGTTTGCTAAGGCCTTCTGGATGCTCATCTGCATTGTAAAAAAAAAAACTCTGTGAACAAATAAGATGAAAGTTTATCTTTGTATCATAATTATTTTGCTCTTAAAAAAAAACTCAAAGCAAACACAATAACTTTTTTTTTTTTGTTGTCCCGCATTCCATATTAAATCAAGAAATTCACTAGCAGAATGCCAAGATATATATCTCTGTGATGTAAAATCCTAAAGTAAGTAGAGACATGTAGCAGAATAATGTTGAAAAACACAGAGAGCTACAGTGCATGTAAAGCCACACATTTTGAAATTATGAATGAAAAAAAGCTTAAGACACCTGCAAAGATTTTTTTTTGTCTGTGTCCAATTAGGGAGATATACTTTTCCTTCCATCTTAAAAAGGAACATTTCCCCTCAGTTTTCATGTGGCAACTCAAACATGTTGGCATTCACATCATTTTCTACACTGGAGACAATATTTACCTGGACTAATATTAAAAATGAGTCTCCACAGTAGGGACACAAGCAATAAACACCAAACAATTGTTCTAATCCTTCCATTTTCAATACAAAGGTATACACAAATTACATACACTCTAATGTATGACTTATTTATGAGAAATGGCCAGGCTAGAGTCCTGACCTCAGTCCCACTTAGGCCGTGTACACACGATCAGGCCATCCGATGAGAACCGTCCGAAGGACCGTTTTCATTGGTTAACCGATGAAGCTGACTGATGATCTGATGTGCCTACACACCATCGGTTAAAAAAAACGGTCGTGTCAGAATGCGGTGATGTAAAACACAACGACGTGCTGAAAAAAACGAAATTCAATGCTTTCAAGCAAGTCCTGCAAGCATTCATCAAAAACATGCATAAAAATGCATTTTATTATTGGTAGCGCCCTTTTTCTTTCTCCCTGTCATGCACAAATGCAAGAAAAATGTTCCTAGAAACTAGTGAAAGGCATATGTTAATGGTAATTAGCTCCCAAAAATGCAAAAACTTTTTCTTTTTGCTCCTAGAAGCTGAAGCTTCAAAAACACTTCTAGACTAAACTAGTGTGCATGTACACATAAGATGACACTATTTGCTTCTAGAAGCAGAAGATAAAAATGTCCAAAAGCTGCTAGGAGCATTTTTTAAGCTAGTGTGCGTTGAGCCTAAATGTGTAAACTAGTCCATAGGGTCCATTCTGAACTATAGTATGGGATGCATTTAGGTGCATTTTTGAATGCGTGTTATCTTGCCTGCTAATGTGTTGCGCATTAAAGCAGCTCATAGTGCTGGATCCAAAGTAAATGGAATTAGTATATATTGAATGTCTCCCCTATTTAGTTTATTACCCCAGAGGCAAGAGCCAACAGCACCCCTGCTGCCTCAGCCAAAGAGAAAGGAGTGTTCCAGACAGCTGATGTCGCGTGCACATGATAATTTTTCGGCATGAAAAAAACATTGTTTTTGAAAAACGTCATTTAAAATTATTGTGTGTGGGCTACACATCATTTTTCAGGTTCTGAAAAACGACAAAAAAAAAAATTCGAACATGCTGCGTTTTTTAACGTCGTTTTAAACGATGTTTTTTTCGGGTTGAAAAAAATGATCGTGTGTGGGCTAAAACAACATTTTAAACCCGCGCATGCTTAGAAGCAAGTTATGAGATGGGAGCGCGCGTTCTGGTAAAACTACCATTCATAATGGAGTAAGCACATTCATCATGCTGTAACAGACAGAAAATCACATATTGTCTTTTACTAACAAGGAATCGGCTAAAGCAGCCCAAAGACAAATAGAACTTCCCCTTTAGAGTGCCGTTGTACGTGTTGTACGTCACCACGCTTTGTTCATAATTTTTTTTAAACGATGGTGTGTGGGCAACATTGTTTTTAATGATGAAGCTGGAAAAACTTTGTATTTTGAACATGCTGAAAAACTATGTTTTTTTTTATGCTGAAAAATGATTGTGTGTACGCGGCATGAGGCTCAAGATGGGGGCTCAGGTAAGTATTAGGGGGGCTGAGGGGGGCTGCTGCACACAGAAGGTTTGTTATCCTAATACATAACATGCATTAGGATAAAAAAAAAAAACTTCTGCCTTTAGAACCACTTTAACTCACTAGTTTAACCTTAGTTTGATTTACAATTACTGTACATATACTATAATTGTCGTATGCTTTCAAATTGTTATTTTGCTCTAGCTCAGTAAATACAGTTTAACCACCTCAATAGCACCATGTTATGTTTCCGTTACAGGCCAGTTTCAGTGCTGTGGTGTGACAATTACTTGGTTGTTTAGTATACCTAAATTCATTTTTTATGTGTTTTTAGACAGAGATAGTTTTCTTTTGGTGTTTAAAAACTTTTTTCACTTTTTACTATATAAGGGATAAAAAAAAGTGTTACTTTCTATGGGAGAGGGGGATGTCATTCTCCCACATATACAGACAAATGTTAGACTCACACATATACAGTACAGACAGGAAAGGGTACAAATAAGTTATTTAGGAGGTATCATACTCACTCAAGTAGATGCAGGGTAGGGGTGTATATAGATTATATAGCAATGTCATAATTACACATCCACAGGCAGGAGGTAGCTGACCGTCTGGAAAGAAAGGAAGTACAGGCTAAATAGATCCGAAATTAGACTTGTAGTACAGATTGTTATATGCAGATGAATCAAAGCAGGCATTTGCCCAACTCATGTCTACCATATGTATCGAATGCACCTAAAGGAAGTTTTAATACTTATTCTTTTTATAATCTGTAATTTGCCATATCAGCTTTATTTGGGCAAAATTTGTTTAAAATATGCATAATTAGTAAAACAGTAGGCCACATTTTTGTTCTGGGATGCAATTTTAAATGTATCAGGCACAGCAGTAAAACAATATTTTGCTTGTGCCCAGTGGCAAATACCATGCAGTTATGTGTCACATTAGGATATAATTATTTCCTCTGCCCAGGAGCAAATGGAAAAAACAAACAATAATACCATATATTATTAAAGAAATTACTGTTCTGAGATATTACTAATAGAACGGTGATGTTGCTGCAAGTTTTACATACAAGACTGAAACAAAGCTGAAATTTCAACTCTGTGAACAAAGCAATCAATCTGGGCTAAAAAAATCTTTAAACTGTGTACAATGTGCTGTGCCCTGCAGTGTCTCAAGCATCGGGCAATAAAAGTGCTTGTTTCAAGACAGGTATGCTAAATCAACGTCTGCTTCAACATATCGCTGTTAATGAGAAAAAGGCTCTATGTAAGGAATCAATGAGATCCAGTTTAGTTTAGTAATATTCCCACCATTCGATGTTAAGGTGCAAACATGTACAGTACATACCATAGCCACTATATGCTAGACTTATTCTAGTGTTCTGCTCATTAATGCATAATGCCTGAACACTTATAAGTTATGACTAAATATCTTATTAGACATCTCTATTATAGGTGAGGAAGGCCAAGTAAACCAAACATACGTTGTAAAAGCTAACATACACTATGGCCCGGATTCACAGAGATGGGCGCATATTTACGCCGGTGTAGTGCACACATAGTACGCTACGCTGGCGCAGCACGGAGAGCCATGCACTGAATTCAGCAAGCTTTTGCTCCTAACTCTGCACCGGCATAGCGTACATTTCGAAGGCGCAGGCTGGCGTAGATGGAAGTGGGCTGGAAGTGTTCGTGATCAATGCTAATGAAGTGTGACCCCATGCAAATGATGGGCCGGGCACCAGACAAGTACTTAAAACGAACTGCACATGCATCAAGACGTGGATGTATCCCCGTGCGCATGCTCACAACCATGTCGGAACAACTGCCTAAGATACACCGGATCACTGTGTACGCCGTTAACTTAACCTACGCCCAGCCAGACCCACTTCCTACTTAAAATACGTAGGCTTGAGTTCCCTGGTGCATACCTTTGCATGTCTGGTGCTGACTTACACCTCCTTTATGGGGAATGACTTTACGCTGGACGGAAAACTTACGTGCGATGTGTAGAGCCTGCGCCGGGCGCATGTACGTTCGTGAATTGGTGTATTTCCCTCATTTGCATATTTGAATGGCCAATCAATGGGAGCAGCAACATCCGTCCAGAAGAAAAATACGCCCACGTTACCCGGGGGGTAAGTAAGATACGTCGGCGTAGGGTGGCCAGTTTTTAGGCGTATATTGGTTTGTGACTCAGGCGCACAGATACGCACATTTGCACGTACATCGGCGTAACTTGATTTACGGCGGCACAAGTGCTTTGTGAACCCGGACCTATATTGTCAAAAGTTATAACAAAATATCTGAAGAAATTCTAAGATGGTTCTGATCCTAGCACTCTATGGTGTAAAACAGTTGAAGCAGTATAGCAGCTATTATAACATACAGTGAAATAAAGTCAAATATGTCTCATTGATAATAATAATACAGGGTGGGCCATTTATATAGATACACCTTAATAAAATGGGCATGGTTGGTGATATTAACTTCCTGCTTGTGGCACATTAGTATATGTGAGGGGGAAAACTTTTCAAGGTGGCTGGTGACCATGGTGGCCATTTTGAAGTCGGCTATTTTGAATCCAACTTTTGTTTTTTCAATAAGAAGAAAAACAATGGTGTGCTTGGTTTTAACGTAACTTTATTCTTTCATGAGTTATTTACAAGTTTCTGACCACTTATAAAATGTGTTCAATGTGCTGCCCATTGTGTTGGATTGTCAATGCAACCCTCTTCTCCCACTCTTCACACACTGATAGCAACACCACAGGAGAGGTTTCTTCATTAGTGACAGATTCCATGCGTCCACATTTTGGCAAATCCAACACTGAACCAGTTTCACGAAACTTAGCAAGCAGTTTGCTAACTGTAGCATGGGAGATGGGTGGTCTTGTAGGCTGTCTTGCATTGAAATCTGCTGCAATGACCTGGTTACTGCTTTCACCAGACATTAACACAATTTCTATCTGCTCCGCACGTGTTAACCTCGGCGACATGTCAATGGCTGTAAACAAAGAGAATTTGTAAATAACTCCTAAAAGAATAAAGTTATGTTAAAACCAAGCACACCGTTGTTTTTCTTGTGAAATTCCCAATAAGTTTGATGTGTCACATGACCCTCTTCCTATTGAAAAATCAAAAGTTGGATTCAAAATTTCTGACTTCAAAATGGCCGCCATTGTCACCACCCATCTTGAAAAGTTTCCCCCCTCACATATACTAATGCGCCACAAACAGGATGTTAATAACACCAAACATTCCCATTTTATTAGGGTGTATCCATATAAATGGCCCACCCTGTAAATCATTAATAGTTCTTAATATGCAGTAATATATGATGGACAAATAGCAATCCAAACACCATTCATGTGATCCCTCTCAGGTCTTCATCACAAAGTCCAAGGATGAAAACAACAACTTCATGATGACATGTGTCAGCTTTAAAACTTCACTTTTCTGGTATTGATGCTGTCAACTGATTTTATCCTGCCCAGGTGTAACCAGGCGTGCCCCTTTAGAGATTCTACTCACCAGACTGCAGCTTAATACAGCATTGAAAGATCCTCTCATCCAGAGATCACCGGAAGCTCTCCCCCAGGTGTGTGTTGATTCCAATCAATGGGTGCATGCATGCATCAAAACGGACATTGAAGTAAACAGAGAAGCTCCATAAAGTGTAAAAACCTGTTTATTAAAAAGATACACTCCCCCGCATTCCACATATGCTTACAAGATAAATATAGATACAAAGTGCATCAGAGAGACATCAGCTCAATTAGATAGAAGTTCCTCCAAACGATCTAGCAGCTGGGTGAATCCCAGATAGATGCTCCCTCCTGTGAGAACGATACGTCGCGTAGCCACACCCTAATGCGTTTTGTGATTGGTTCACATCTTCAGAGGGTGTCATTAAGCTGCGGTCTGGTGAGTAGAATACCTAAAGGGGAACGCAAGTGACGGAATTCTTTTGCTTACACCTGGGCAGTATAAAATCAGTTCACAGCATCAACACCAGAAAAGTGAAGTTTTAAAGCTGACACATGACATCATGAAGTTGTTATTTTCATCCTTGGACTTTGTGATGAGGACCTAAGAGGGATCACATGAATGGTGTTTGGGTGGCTATTTGTCCATCATATATTGTCAAAAGTATTGGGACACCTGCCTTTACATGCACATAAACTTTAATGGAATCTAATTCATCGTACACCTGACCGGTTTTGCCTTAGAAAAAAAAATGATGGGTTTTCCCAACAAAATTCCTCTCAAGCCTGCCTTGCATACACATGGTCACACAAAAGTCTGGTGAACTTTTGACTGCCAAGAACGCGTTGACGTAAAAGACAACGACCAGCCGACAAAATAAAGTTCTATGCTTCCGAGCATGTGTCAAATTGTTTCCGAGCATGCATGTTTTTTTCCCGTCTGAAAAGCATACAGACGAATGGTTTTCCCGCTAGGATTTTTTCCCGACAGGAAAAGAGAGATCCTGCTCTCTTTTTTTTTCTGGCAGTTTTCGCGTGGGAAAATCTGTGATGGAGCATACACACGGTTGGAATTCCCGACCAAAAGCTCTCATCGCAGTTTTTCCAACAAGAAAACTGGTCTTGTGTACGAGGCATTAGTCTACAGGGTTCAGTATTGTGTTGGCCAACCCTTTGCAGCTAACAGCTTCAACTCTTCTGGGAAGGCTGTCCACAGGGTTTAGGAGTGTGCCTAAGGAAATGTTTGACCATTCCAGAAGTACATTTGTGAGGTCAGGCACTGTTGTTAGATGAGAAGGCCTGGCTCGCAGTCTCCGCTCAAAATTATTCCAAAGGTGTTCTATCCGTTTGAAGTCAAGTTTCTCCACCCCAAATTCATTCATGTCTTGATGGACTTTGCTTTGTGCACTGGTGTGCAGTAATGTTAGAATAGGAAGGGAGCATCAAGGTATAGGAAGCTATTTAGGGGGAAAAAAATCATTTACAACCCCTTTAAGCTTTGTTTATGTATTCATGTTGTGAAAGCTGTGTAAAAAAAATATGTATGTCATATTTGATTTTGTTTTTATAATTAATATTGTGTTGCCAATGCAACCTGAACATTTAATGTTGTTGTACCTGCTCTATAAGTTGCAGGAAGGCATGCAAGTAAACCTACAGGAAAGAAAGGATTTAGGATGGGCATTGCTATGTATGTTTGATGAATATTACTAATAGTAAAAGGAGAAAGAAGAATGTGGAGTGGTGAAGTATGAGGATACAGGTTCTTAAATGGGTTTGCAGTCTCCTTAAACGTTGCTCACATACTGTAAATAGAGTTGTATAGATAACACAAGGTCATTGGTATGGCCGAGCCGACAGTTTGGTCTGTACCTATAGGCCTATGCCCGATCTTTTGCATATTTGTCCCCCTGTTCAGTGGGATCCCCGGGTATTATATGTAGAAGTTGTTTTTCTAACTCTTCTATATTTGACAGCTTCTTGTAGTTAATGGTCTCCGCTGTCTCAGCAAAGCCTGTGATAATGGGGGTGGGATTTAAGGTTAAACAGTTGCTACAGACAGAAACAGCACTAAATCTCTGGCTCAGGTAAGTATAAGGGGGTGAGAGGGCAACCCAGGTACTGTAACATGTTTTCCCTTAAGGCAGGGAATGAATTAGACCAGACCTCAAAATTTACACTCGCCTGCTCGCGTTTTGCGAGTAAATTTTGAGGTCTGGCGAGTGTGGGCTGCCTGGGAGTGGGGGGGGCGAGCAAGGAGAGGAGAGTCGCGCCGCCTGTTTGTTAATAGTGCGGGCCGGGAACATTACAGCTTTCCAATCAATAGCTGCCGCCGTTGTAAGCAACCCGGGCACTTTTTTCATAGACAGATCACACATCCCAGGATTGGATGGGTGATCTGTCTATCAAAGTTTCCCGGACAAGGGGGAGGGGTTGCTTACGGTGGCGGCAGCTATTGATTGGAAAGCTGTAATGTTCCCGGCCCGCGCTATTAACAAACAGGCGGCGTGGCGGCGATGGTGGCTTGGCTCCGGCACAGGTAGGCTGCTACGTGGGGGGACTCTTGGCTGCTACGTGGGGGAACTCTTGGCTGCTACGTGGGGGGACTCTTGGCTGCTACGTGGGTGGACTCTTGGCTGCTATGTGGGGGGAACTCCTGGCTGCAATTGTGGGGGGACTCCTGGCTGCAATTGTGGGGGGGAACTTCTGGCTGCAATTGTGGGGGGGAACTTCTGACTGCAAAATAGGGACATTTTGCTGCACTGGTAGACATGGGCAGGCTGCATTTTTGGGCACAGATAAAGTTGTTGTTAATATTTATTTTATAACTTAATTCTTCATAAAACATTTAAGTGTAATTTCATGAGATTTCGGAGGGCGTGTCTAGGGGCGGGATTGGGGGCGGGGCATGGTAGGGGTTGGGCGGGGCAACTGGTGGCGAGTACGCCTTGAGGCCTGGCTATTAGCTCAGGACTTGAAATTTTGAGAACTGAATTAGACTTTAGAACTACTTTAGAGTAGATGTGCACTGACGAAAATTGTGTTTGTTTTTGTTTCATTTGTTTTTGATTTTTGTTTTTCTGGTCATTTGTTATGATCAAAATTAATTATTTAGAATACATTTGTAACGTGGAAAAAAATTGAATTTGTTATGTTCCATTCGTTTAGATAAGGTATTTGATATGTTTGATAATTCTGAAAGATTCGGAAATTTGAAAATTCAAAAATTTGAGAATACGAAAATAAAAACAAAAATCCGAAAAATTTAAAATTCCTAAAATCTGAAATAATAACTAACTAACTAATAATAACTAACTATTAAATTATAGGTATTGGAATTTTCTTTCAAATTTGGCTGTTGTTGAACGTAATGAATTAGAATTTATCCGAAGTTACAAATTATCCGAAATAACGAATGCCACACCTAAACAAATGGATCCTACAAATTAATAATAATAAATAATAATAATAAAAATGTATTATTGTTATTACTATTTATTATTATTCATTTGTTACCTTCCATTCGTTTAGATGTTATTTAAGGTAATTTGTAACTTTGGATAAATTTGAAAGAAAATTCCAATACCTATAGTTAGTTATAGTTATTATTTTGAATCTTCAGGTTTTTCACATTGTCGTTCTTATTTTCGGATTTTGAATCTTCAGATTTTAATTCTTATTTTTAGAATTTAGAGTTTTGGGATTTTTTAATTTTTACATTTAAAATTTTTAGATTTTTTTTTTAAATTTTGACCTTCCAAAAAAAATGTTTTGTTTTTAGAAAAATGCATTAAACAGGTTTTTGTTAATTAGAATGTTTCCGAATTAACAAATTTGTAGAATTTCCTCAAAAAACGAATTTGGAACAGAACGAATTGCATGTGTCTACTTTATTTTTATTTTTTTCCAAACATAATAAAATAGACAATATCTACTGAATTAAATGGTATTTTATAAAATAGCAGCTCCACAAATTAAATTGTATTGTTTTCAGTTGTATTATGAAATATTTGTTATTTTTTGCTCTTGTTGACAAATACATTTGTTTTTACTAGACCTTTGCTCTTTTAAATGGCTGTATAATGAGCTACTGTGGTATTTGAAACAAAAATGTAACATGCATTGTGTCACATTTTTTTAAAGGACTTATTTTATAAGTGTGATAAAAAATATGGGCTGATGTTAGAGCAGACCAGTATGATTTTAGCTGTTTGGTATAAAAGATGTTTTCCTATTGCATCCTACTAGAAATCACAATTATCTGTTATTAAATAAGAATAAAATAAAACAATAATAACTGTATGTGTGTGTATATATATATATATATATATATATATATATATACACATATATATATTGTGTGTGTATACTGTATGTGTGTGTGTATATATATATATATATATATATATATATATATATGTGTAATACACTATCAATAGAATGGCTTGACACAGTTTCGTGTCAGGGTCACTGGACACTGATAATTTCCTCCTTGCATGTTTCAAGAATTTAACAGGCTAGATTTCAGCTCTGTTTCCAGAATGTTTCTGTTGGACCCTTGCTCAATTCATTTAAATAAAAGTTCCACTGGCTTTCAATATTGGTAAAAAAAAAAAAATATTGGGCCAGATTCAGAGAGCGATTACGCCGGCGTAACAGGAGATGCGCGGCGTAAGTCTAATTGTACGCGTGCGTTTCGATGCACGGCATCCCCAAAACGAGATACGCAAGAAATCTACTTTTTTTTGTCCAGAGAAATTTCGTTAGACAGGCGCATCCATCCGCGCAAAACTGCGCTAGACACACCATTGATTTGCTATTCAAATATGCTAATGAGGGAGTTACGGGGATCCACAAAAGAACGTTGGTGCAGCGCAGGCTACGCGCTGTGCGCAACAGCAAATTGCCCTGTCTAAAATTAGACCATATAAAAGCTGGTCTAAAATTACAAAAATCGTCTACATGTCAGATAAAGCTAAAGATAAACACTGTTAGTGAGGAGCTGAGCAGTCACACATGTTGCCCAACAAACTGTATGCCAACATGCTAGTGGCATCTATGCTCATAGCTATACTACCCTTCCCACACCTAGCAACTGCACTTTTCATTTGAGTCCATCTGACCATCCCCCACAGCTAACTACCCTTTGTTCCACTTGACCCTCCCTTCTAGATTGTAAGCTCTTACGAGCAGGGCCCTCTGATCCCTCCTGTATTGATTTGTATTGTGTATGTACTGTCTTCCCTGATGTAAAGCGCTGCGTAAACTGTTGGCGCTATATAAATCCTGAATAATAATAATAATAATAATAATAATACTGACTTTAGATGAGCAAAGAAGGAGGAGGGAACTGAGGAGGGCACTGAGGAGGGCACAGGATTTTTTTTTCTAAATTATTTGTTTTGCTTATATAAACTTTTCAATTTAATCTAATCTAATACTATATTCTTAGCTGATACAAGCCCCTCAATCTTCACTCTTCACGGGAGAGGATATATCACACACGCATAGACATCTATGGCATGGGTGATTCTGAGGTGTCTTGCATCTTCAGATTCACCCCTCATGCTATCATGGAATTAACCACAACCCTGCAGGAGGACATCACCAGCCCAACACATGACAATACCCATGACACCCATGACAGCTACATATACAATCAGAGCCCCATCCCCACAGATTGCGAACAGAACATGTATGGGGACAGCTGGCTGGTTGGTGAGTGACATGGGTGGCAGGCATGACTGCCCCCCCCCTATGATGCACACATCACAAGGGGCACATGCACTACTAACATCCTCCTGTCTTTTCCCTTCAAGGTGACTATGCATATGCACTGGGACCCCATCTCATGACCCCATCTCATGCCAGCTCACATGCATCTTTGCACGTTAAACACACACATTAATCAAGGCACAATGAGAATGCATGCATGCACACCACTGTGGTCCCTAGCACACACACACCCCACATACTCATCACATTGGATTGGCACCAGTCCACCATGCAGGACTTGTGAGCAGCAACGCCACGCCAAGGCTCCAATTATGTCACTGTACATTCATACACCATTCACACGGACCTGGGGATCACTTCTCCCTGGTCCTGGGGAACCCTTCTCCACCACAAATGAGGGTGACACCCCTTTTCCCGCAGGAATGTCACCCCCACATTCCCAAATCATACACAAACAGAACCCCAAAAAAAAATGACCAGCAGAAATAAAAAATGGCCATCAAATATATAATTTAAACAAAATAACAACAAAGAAAACACATAAAAGACAAAAATCACTCTCAAAGACACGTCACAAACAAACAAACGCTAATAAACAACAGAACAAAAGCACCTTGCTGTATAGGGAGGGATACAAAGGGATGTACTTTTGCAAAGGAAGTGCGTTTGTCTCTGTCTATTTATGCTGTTTGCGTAGTTCACTAATTTGCCCTAGTCCACTTCCAATTTCACTGATTGCGCCGTTCACGAGTTGTGAGCATGCGCACAGAGGTGCTGACCATGGTCTGCTTCAAGCGCGCATGCGCGAGCCGGCCGGCCCTTCATTTGCATGGGGTCACGGCTCATTTCAATGTAACACGCCCACGTCCTTCCCAATTTGTATTACTCCACCTTACGCCTCTGAAATAACGTTGCGCAGGCGCAAATTTCTGCGTAAAAGCGACGAGAATAGGGTGATTGCGCCGCTACATTGCGCCAGTCTAACGTAAAGGCGGTGCGCTACGCCGGTCCAATAATGCGCAGATGTACCTGAATCTGGCCCATTGGCTCTAGGAACACAATTGTAGTTGTTTTGCCTCCTCATTCATTTAAGATACAAGATGAAATCAGGCTTTGGCAGTATTTATTGATTTTATATTTCATGTTGCATACACTGACATGTGTATATATATATATATATATATATATATATATATATACAGGGCTCAAAATTTCAAGTCCTGAGCTACTAGCCAGGCCTCAAGAGTTACTCACCACCAGTTGCCCCACCTAATTTATACCCTGCCCTGCACCTAATTGCACCTGTAAACACGCCCTCGTAGATTATCTCATGGAATGACAATGTTTTATGCAGAATCAAGTTCCAAAATTAAATATTACCAACAACAACTTTAACAAAATGGGACAGGGCACTGGGGGCAGACCAGAGGGACAGGGCACTGGGGGCAGACCAGAGGCACAGGGCACTAGAGCACTCTCTCCCTCTCTCAAGCACAAGGAGAAGAAAACTGCACAAACTGGAAGGCTGCCGCTCTCATGTCAGGGCAACTTTCAGTGAGCGCTGCACCGGAGTGGTAATTTTCTCAATCCTCCACCTCACTCATGACTTTCTGCTCTCCAGCTACATTGGTCGGGGCCCGGGGGGAGGGGGCAGGCTCAGAGAGGTCATACTGTTAGGTCCCATGGCTTAATGAGAATTGTAAGGAGAGCACCTGTGTACTGCTCTGCCTGTGCGCGGCTCACCAGACTACTTTTCCCGAGCATGCACCTTTCCTCTTCGGCCGCCAATCTCATTGGGACTCTAAGGCCTCGTACACACTATCGGACATATCCGATGAAAACGGTCCGCGGACCATTTCCATCGGATATGTCCAATCGGGAGTTTGATCCGATGGCGTGTACACACCATCAGATCAAATTCCCCGCCGCCGAACGGCGCGGTGACGTGGCGGTGAAGCGGCGGTGACGTTGACGCCGCCACGTCACCGCTACGTCACCGCACCAGGAAGTAAAACACTTCCGCGCATGCGCCGAATACATTCGGTGGCGGCGCGGCGGCGGCGCGGCGGCGGCGGCGCGGGACGACATGTCTGCTGGTAAGTGTACTAACCAGCAGACATGTCGGGCGGACAGATTCCCACCGGATAGATTTCAAAGCATGCTTTGAAATCTGTCGGGTGGAGAAATCTGTCCGCTAGCCCATACACACGAGCGGAGATGTCTGCTGAAACGGTCCATCGGACCGTTTTCAGCGGACATATCCCCTCGTGTGTACGAGGCCTAAGTGTAGGCACAGATTGCAGGGAGATTGGTCATGCAGCCCTGTCATCACTCGCCCCCAGCTTAAATCCACTCGCCAAATGCTAGTAGGCGAGTGTAAATTTTGAGGGCTGTATATATATATATATATATATATATATATATATATATATATATACCAGTGTATATATATATATATATCTATATATATATATATACCATATTGATATATACCGTATATATATATATATACTAGCTGAATATCTGGCATTGCCCGGTCTTCCTATCTTAAACTTTTGACGAGGAATATCATAGTTATATAAATAAATAATAAATAACACAATGTTTAATTTTAGAAATTTGACAGATACTGCGCCTGCATATACTGAGCGCAGTAGAGAGATTTGTGGTTTAGAAAAGAAAGTGGACTTTATAGGCACTAATCATAAACGTAATATAAGTGTTTTATTGATACAATACCAAAAGGATTCTGGCATTGCACTCAAAATTACAGTATAAAGTTATAAAAATACATTTAAAAAGACATATATGATTGATCACACAATAAAAATAGTGAACAAAGAAAATAAATAGTCGTTGTAAAGGAATGATCCGGTGTAGAAATCAATACAGATTGATAACTACTGTAGATATAGATATACATAAACATAAACTCAACATGTTTCGCATTTGTTGCTTCGTCAGGAGTTATGATTTTTCTAAAGAGAAAGGAAGGGACCGTCATTAGTATACAGACATACATTTATATAAAATACACAGACATTCGTGCTTAACATTAAATTATATCCTTTGTGCGTCAAAGCGCTATAGAGAGGATGCATAAAAGACCGAAGTTGCCATGGTGTCATAGAGGGGAGGGCGTACCCATAGGGGTCCATAAGGAGTCCATACTGAGCGCAGTAGACTCGGGCAGGCTCGGCAACTTTCGCGCTCACGTCCTGTACGTCCAGGATGTGACCGCGGAAGAAGCCGAGACTGGCTGAATATACCCGAGTGTACTGCGCTCGGTATATGTCGGCGCAGTATTCAAAATTCGGCGCGGGAAAGCGGGTATCGGCGTATATCGCGCACCCACGATTTTGCCCTGATTTTCAGGGCAAAAAAGTGCGCGATATACGCCGATAAATATGGTATATATATATATATATATATATATATATATATATATATATATATATCTTTCTGGAAACAGAGCAGAAATCCTGTAACATGTGTCAAGCCATTCTATTGATAGCGTCATCTCCTCTGAAGTCACCACTTTTTAACTATACCCAAACATATGGATTGTTATTTACTCGCCCAGCATTTTAAGCATTTTATTAATATGTAGAATGTTTCTGAACATTTTAAAGTACTTACTTAGATTATTAACCTTTTTTCTACACTAGCAAACTGTTCATGAAGAAAGCACTCGTTCGTTGATTGAGGGAATGAAAGTGGATGCCTCTTATGTGCCTTCTACATACCTGGCAGAGATTGCACGCTTCCTGCAGTCTGTTGCTGAGGTTGATCTTCTACTAAACTCTTCATGTTTTAATAACAAAGACTGTGAAGATCTCGCCAAACAAGATGAGTGTCTTAAGGTAAGAAAATTCCTCTGTTTGATTAATAAAAAAAGTTTTTTATTTTATTTTAATAGATGATTCTAATGCAGTTTCAGGACTATTTTATCCGAATATGTAGCTGGCTGAATGATCATCCAGGAAATATCTGTAATTTTCAGTTTTTTTAAACAGGTGCAACATTAAAAGAAACAATGCAAAACAGGTTCGGCATGACAAAAAGCATGCATAAACGATGGAATACTTCAAAACTGTTTATGAAAGCTGAAAAAAGCATCTTCAGAGCAATGTTACTATGGCTCAATCAGGGTAATTTAGCTGCACAACGTGGTCTCTGTAAGACTATAACTATAATGAGTCTAGCTGTAAATCATTACCTTAGAAAAACAGTTCAGAATACAAACAGCTACTAGTGATCATGCTCAGGAAACAGTGTCCCTCCCAGTGAAGTCCAGGGTAGCTCTGGAAACACAGGCAAGCAACTGGAGTGATCCAAGACCCAAAGACAAAGGGCCAATCTACTGAAACTAGAGTACTCTGGAGGGTCTTCCCATAGTAGCTGGTCTGTGTGTGCTGTCACCAGGCTATAGATCACATACCAAGCTACCTCCTGCTTCATTAGGTAGGACATATCTGAGCTGCTGAGGGACAAAAGCAAGGATATTATCTTTCCTTTTTTTTTTCTTTTACAAACTTTTATTAATGAAAATAAATGGTGGTACAAATCCAAATGATTAAGGCATATACAAAAAGAAGGATAAAACATATGAGAAGTCAGTTTGTGTACATACATTAATACAGCGCTGAAGACTACAATCATTTATTCTGAATAGAAGGTAAACTGAACACAGGAGTAATAATGTCTCAAGCAAAAAATCAAACAAGTTTCTATAGCAAGCACGGGGAAATTAGGTAGGGTTAAAGAACCAAGGAGTCATCTTTCCTTTTTTTTAAGGAAAGATACTGTCTGTATTTGAGCATGGTGAATAAATGGGCACTTAACCACAATTTGTAAAGATTATGTTGAGTTTCAGTACTTAGCTTTGGAATAGCTTTGGTTGACTTGGAAGCATTCCAACAGTTAATCCTGTCATTTTGTCTGATGTAATAAGGGATTGTAATTTCACGTTTATTGCTGGTGCATGAATCATCTTTCAGATTTGACTTTTACCCAGTGAAAACATTGTCCATCAAGCATCAATCACAGTTTCTCCACACTGTTCTTGCTGCTCTTCATCCAAGATTCACACAACAGTCTCTGGCAGCTCTTTCTCCTGCAACAACTGCTGCTGCAGGCCTCCCCTTACTCTCCAACATTCTAGGTGACCAATGTGTTAGAATTCTATCCTTTTCTGTAGTACATAGCCTCTGAGTGCTTTCTACGCTCTGCTATGGCTTCCATAGTAGAGGTAAACTCCAAAACACATATGATATGTCAACTGGCATTTCACAAATATGCAGGAATTCTAATTGTCCTATGCTGGGTCTAATATACTAAAGTTGGCCATGCATGGATTATAGTTTTGCCCATTCCTGCTGAATAGGTGGAATTTCGATCCATGTATGTCTGTCCCTGTTCTTGAGAAATGTATCTATTGATATTGATATTAATTTTGTTGTTGGAAAATCTCTGCTCGATTAGTGCATGCAGCTTATGGGCTTCAGTGCTGATCAATGTATTCTGATGGCCGGGAGGATGTGCCAATCGACCTTGAATGTGGGGTTGGGGAAATCGGCTCCATTTTTTTCATTCAGCCACCTGACTGAATGCAAAAAAAATGAGTAATTTGTGGCCAGATTAAGCTCCCCCACTTGTAGAATTGTGTCATAGTTGGCACATAAAGTTGAACTATCCTTTCACACATATGTATATAGTTCATGAACTGTAATTCTTCCTCCAGGTGGGAAAAACTTTTGTTAATATATGACTCAGAGATGAGTTTATTGTGCAGTATTGCATCTACCTATAGAGCATGCAGCATTTGACACTTATTGCACTGTTTGTCGCTCCTGCTTGTATATTATCTGCCACACAATAAAATATAAATAATAAAGCCACCTGCTCTCTTTCCCCTCTGTCAGGATTAAACAGTCAGGATTAAATTGCAATCTACCTCCCACCCCTCCAACCACTATCTTGTTTTCCTTCTCCCTAGCCATGATCAGTATTCGCTGTACAACAAGGTTCAAAATCACTTTTCAATCTTCCCTGCAGCCATGATCAGATATGCATCAGACCACATGCATATGTATTTCTGGTTCATAATCTTGGTTATTGATCTGCCTACTTCCCTCCTTCATTTCCCCCTGGTTCACTCTCAGCTCTCTGTTTCTCTTTTATCTTTTTCTCCATTCTATCCCAGTGGCACACAATTTGTTGTTACTCTTCTCCAGGCCATCAGCTTTCATTCTGAATAATTTTTCCCCTTTTTACAATCTGTTCCATCTCTGCATCGCTTCCCCACCTGACAATGCTTAGCTTCCGCTCTAACTTTTTATTCAAATGGTCTGTAATCAGTTCATGGTCAGATACAGTTTTGAACACATTTCAATATATGTCAAGGTAAACCTAACAAGTGTTTTTATTTTGATGTGGCCATTTCTTTATTTAGCATTGGTTAATGAATATGTATTTCCTTATAAAAGCATATATTATTGTTAATAAGCTTTAAAAAATGGAAGTGATTAAATAGTACAGCTGCTGGCCTAGAGGTTTGGAAAAAAATAGAGGTTGACTTTAGTTGTGGAAGATATAATGAAATAATGTTTTGTGGACTAATACACAGCTTCCCATTTACTGTTCAGGAAAGTCAGGGTAAACATTGGTATTTCCTTTCAATAACTATGATTTGACTGATTAACCACTTCAATACTGGGCATTTTCCCCCCTTCCTGCCCAGGCCAATTTTCAGCTTTCAGTGCTGTTGCACTTTAATGTCAATACATTTTTATTGAAAGAATTTTCAAATAGCAAGGAACAAGGCTCAAGGCCTATAGCTGATGCAACAGCAACATACAGTTAAAGCATAGTACCGTTAAGAAATGCAATCTCAGACAAAGCTAGCAAGACAAAGTAGGTCTAATGAGGTAAGAAAAGGTAAAAAAATAAAGGAGTACGATAAACAAAAGAGAAAAAATAAAAAATGTAAATAAACAAAGAGGATAACAATCACTCATCCTCTGGATTCATCCCTAAGTATGATATTAGCTAAGGCTTCAATGTGTTTTGTAGTGCTTGTACCAATCAAACCATAACTGCCACAAGGGACATATTTTATATAGAGAGTTTTGCATAGAGGCGAACAGTATTTCATATGTGGCATGGGTGTGGGTAGTCGTGATCACGTCCTGTAAAGGAGGAGAGTGCGATTGTTTCCAATGGTGGACGAGCACAAGTCTTGCACTCAGGAAGACATGTACAGCTATTATTCTTTTATCGGGGGGAAGTGTCTCAATACCCAGTGAAATTAATGCCATACCCGGCTCCACTGGTATGAATAAACCCAATATGTTTGAAAGCAATTGGAAGACATCTTTCCAGTACTTGGTCACTGAAGGACAAGACCATAAAATATGGTATAAAATTCCCAGGCCCCCACACTCCCTCCAGCAGCAGGCTAAAACCTGCGGGGCAAACTTTGCTATCCTAGATGGAGTCAGATACCATCTCAATAATTTTTTTTGGGTGAGTTCCCACAAGGTCACACATTTAGTAGCCGTATATGTTATACTGAGAGCCCTATGCCATTGATCAGGGGAATATTCTTTCTCCAACTCCCTCTCCCATGCTAACATTGTGGAATATTTAGAGAAGACATCTTTATTATTAGGTAGCAAATAAAACAAAGATATACCCTTGGTTTTGACTGTATGGCTGGTGTAAAACAAAGTTACTTGCCACGGTAAGGAGAGGGTCTTTATCAGATGAAGTCGTAAAAAGTGACAAACTTGCAGGTATGTATATACATCAAGAGCAGATAGGCCAAACTCCAGCTGAAGGGCTCGGAACGTTTTCAGGACCGGACCCACCATCAAATCTGCTATATTCCTTATCCCCTCGGTTACCCAACTACCAATATTTATGTTGGGGATTGCACTAGCCAAGCATTGGATCTGTAGAGGCATATTAGAGCAAGCTTGGTGGTGTAAACTGGAGGAGGCAAGCAGATCCCACCCCTGAAGTGATGCCAGGATCGTTGGGGAAAATTTACCCCGCTGCAAGTTAACGTAGCGAGACATCAAAAGGAAATTTAACAAATCATGCCCAGGTATCTGGCAGCCCTCCAGGTCCGACCACCTATTTCGTTTGGCTGATGGGAACCATGCTTTAAGTTGGGCTAGCAGAGTAGCCATATAGTAATCCCTAAACACCACCAGGCCCACTCCCCCCATACGACTGGACTTAATTTGTTTAGAAAAGGCACACCGTGCTCTCCTACCCTGCCAGAGATACCTGTTGAGAAGTGATTGGGCAGTGTTAAAAAAAAAATATTTGGCACTGGGATAGGGAGGGACCTAAACATGTAAATCATTTGAGGTAGGACCACCATCTTAAAGGCCGCCATTCTGCCTGACCATGAAAGTTCAGTTCTCGCCAGATCCTGAAGTTTGACTCTAAGCTTGTCTAAGAAGGGTGTGTAGTTAGCCTTGACCAAGTTAGCAGTTGTAGGTGTAAGGGTAATGCCAAAGTATTTTATCCCCACACTGTCCCGGGCGTATGGGTAAGAGCTGGCCAGCTTCTTCTGCAATTTACAACCTATGTTCATCCCCAAAATATAAGATTTATTTTTGTTAACCTTGTAGTAAGATAAATGGCTGAATAGTTGTAAAGATTGGTGTACCGAAGACAGGGATTTTTTCACATCTGTTAGCATCAAAATTACATCATTAGTGAACAGGCTGATAGTGTGGGTGGAGTTGGGGGCTCTAAAGCCAGAGATCTGTGGATGGTCACGAATGTGACACGCCAAGGGCTCCATCAGCAGGTTGAAAATCAGAGGAGACAGCGGACAACCCTGGCGCGTGCCATTCGCGATTGGTAATGGCGTGGACAGTACTGCAGACGTGAACAACTGTGCCGTTGGGCAGGTATACAATGCCATAATGGCCGAAAAAATCGATCCCACAAAACCAAAAGCAGCCAGCACTTTAGCTAAGTATCCCCAGTGCACCCGATCGAACGCCTTCTCCGCATCCAAAGCTAGGAGCAGAGAAGGCATTCGCGTTCGATTTACACAGTGAATAATGTTAATTAGTCACCTGGTGGCGTCCGAAGTCTGGCACCCCTTCGTGAATCCAGATTCATCGGGATGCACAAGGTCGGGGAGGGCAATTAAATGGAGGGAAATTAATTTGGCATATCATTTTAGGTCTAAATTAAGAAGTAAAATAGGCTGGAAATATTGTGGCTCAGATGGGTTCTTCCTCGGCTTGGGTAGAGTAATAATCAATGCCTTTAACATCTCCAAGGGGAAAGAAGCCGAGGCAACCGCACCATTGAATAGACCAACCAAATGAGGTAAAAGGATCTGCTTAAATGCTTTGTAGTACTCCCCACACACCCAAATACATACAAATACACCCAAATACAAATACCCATACAAACCCATCAGGGCCAGGAGATTTATTAGGTGGTAAGGAGTCTATAGCTGAGTGTAATTCCAAAATAGTAAATGGAGTGTTCAGCTCCTGAAGTTGATCAGGGGTTAATTGGGGTAACGACAATTTAGACAAAAAATTATCTATCATGGCCAGGTCAGGTTGGTAAGTATGGGGATCTTGCTCAAGGTTGTAAAGGCACGCATAGTAGCTATTGAAAGCGTCTGCTATATCCCTAGGGTGATACTGTTTGACTTTAGCAATGGGGTGTACAATGTAAGGAATCCTAGACTTGTATCTATGCCCGTGGAGAGGATGAGCCAGTATCTTTCCTGCTTTGTTACTGTTGGCATAGAATTGAGATTTAAGTCGCCTGGATGACTTCTCAAAGTCATCCAGAAGACACATCCTAAGGTTACATCGCAGCCGTGACAGTTTGCTGGATATTAGGGGGGAAGTGGCCTGCTTATTTGGGATTCCAAATTATCGATTTCATCGGTTAGCTCCATGATGCGTTTTTGCCTCCGCCTCTTGACCCCCGCCCCAATCTTAATAAAAATGCCCCTCATAAATGCCTTATGGACTTTCCACAAACAGAACAATCATCTACTGAGTTTACATTGACATCAAAAAATGATCTCAGATTAGCCTCCAAGGTGATCTTTGAGTCTGTCATTTGCAAGAATGAAGGGTTAGCCCTCCACACTGGGCACGTGCCCACCGAGAGGGCATCCGATAGTGTGAGAGATATGGACACATGGTCCGACCAAGTGATGGTGTTGATGACCGTTTTAGTAGCCCTGTACAGGAGGCCGAAGTCTACCAAAAAAAGATCGATCCTTGAGTAAGAACGACGTGGAGACGAAAAAAAGGGTTGGCATCTCCAAGCATCAAATACGTTATGGTGGCGTATCGTCTGCTGAAGTGAATGGCCCATATGAGAAGGTGTAGAAGTGGAGTTCATGGATCTCTCAGGGACAAGGTTAAAGTCTCCACAGAGCAACATAGCGCCTTTCTTGACACGCTCAACTTTTTTCATGAGCCTGTTAAGGAACTATATTTGGTGATAATTAGTGTAGATGTTTACCAACGTATAAGTGATGGAGTTGATGTCCCAAATCAGGATGAGATACCTGCCATTATCTTTGATTTACTCATGAAGCTGGAAGGAAACTGTATCTCTGATTGCCGTGAGGACACCTCTCCTCTTGAGTCCAGCACTCCCTGTGAAAACATAAGGGAAGCTCTTGTGGCAGCATTTAGGTTGTGCCGAGGCACAGAAATGTGTTTCCTGTGCGCATAGAATATCACCCCTGTGGTGCAAGGCCTCAGCCCAGAGCACCGTGTGTTTCTCAGGGTGATTTAGGCCCTTAGTCTTAATAGAAAGAAATGTCACCCCCATAACAGCAGGATAAAGTTAGTGAATTGAGGACCCCACAATGGAGTCAGTTGGTACAAACTTCACCACTTTGGGTAGGGAGCAGTAGAGGTGTTTGTAGGCGTGAATGGCCGATGCAACTGGGGTACTCAGGGTCTTTAGAAGATTCCTGCAGGGGTTGGAAATCCTCAACCCTCAATGATGCAGTATTGTGGACCAGGATCGACTCCAAAACACGGCTAGTCAGGGAAGTGTTTAGCAGAAGAAGTCTCAGATGTTGTACTCCGATGGATGAAGAAAAACATGGCAGAAAAAAAAAATAAGAACAACAAGAAAATTAAAAAAAGAAACAAAACTTCAGTCCCAGTGTAGGAGCAGTGACGAACATTCAAATTCTACGATCAACCAATCAGGTCAAAATAAAACAACAGTTTCCCAGAGTGCAGCAAGTAGCTGCTGAGGCACAAGTAGGGGGAGAGTTTGTGAGAAAGAAATTCAAGCCCCCCCTCAGTAGTTTTGCATGCCAGGCTTAGGTGTGTTTCTTAGAGTTTTTTGCAGTGACCACCTTCCACTCCTGATCTACTGGTTGCGGCTTCCTCGCATTATCAGCGGTGACTTCATTATCTGGGAGAATTTGCCTTTCTCTAAGCAAGGTCAGGCCACCCTCCAGCGAGGTCACTGCATGGTTCCTGCACTTCCTAGTGATGGTAATGCTGGTTGGAAAATCCCCACCTATAGGGGATCTGGTGGTTTCTCAAGGCCTTGGTTATAGTGACCAAGTATCTCTGCTTCTTCAGGGTATACTGTGAAAGATCAGCATAAAATTGCAAATGCTGGTAATGAGGCGGTATGCGTTCTTTGGTGCTCATGGCCGCCATTACCAGTTCCTTAACATGGAAGAAGTGCAGTCTCAAGATAACATCCCTAGGTATGTTATCAGGGAGGTAGGATGGTTTCGGAAGGTGGTGAATCCTATCGATGATAATATTGATCACAGTGAGGTCAGGGAGTAATTTTGAAAACAGGGTAGTGGCGTAAGCTTTAAGTTCCCCTTGTTGCACCGATTTCGGAACACCTCTGATTTTCAAGTTATTTCTTCTACTCCTGTCCTCTAAATCTGCCAGCTTAGCTTTGATGCCCTCCATCTCATCTCCCCCCTGTTCCTGAGCATCCACTAGGTCATTAATTGTGGAGGCATATTCACCCATCTTGGATTCAATATGCTCAACCCTCTCTTCCACCTCCTGTATGTCTGTGTGTAATTTTTTCATGCAGGACATCATGTCTGCTTGAATGGTGCTTCGGAGAGAGAGCAGGATGTCTTTCAGCACTGTATCTAATACTGGCTGGTTTGCGGTGGGGAATTTCTCAATCCTTTCAGGGAGCTCCCTCGTGTCATCCCCTGAGTCTACCTCCGGCCCTGGGACTGGGCTGCATTGCAGCTCCTCTATCCTGAATCTGGCCTTTGCAGGGCTAGCTGTCTGCGTCTGGACCGAAGGCTTCCTGGGGACTCCCTGTGCCTACTCTGTGAGGCAGAGGAGAGAGGAGGAGAGAGGAGGAGAACGAGCGGAGCACGCTGGAGTGGAGGAGATGCGGGCGCCATCTTGCCTACCTCCGTGCTGGCTGAACGGAAAGAATTCTGTCAGCTTGTGTGGTGTCCTATCCTCCTTCCTTTTCCTCGTCTTTGCCGTCGGGTCTCCTAGGGTGATAGCCTCAGGTCCTGGGTAGTGAAAAGCACCTGGACAGCTGCTGTGTGCCGTTGTATATCCTGATGGTGCGGAGCTCCTCTCTCAAACTGCCATCTCCGACCGCGGCTAGCTTTTGCACTTTAAATGACAATTACGTGGTCATGCAACATTGTCCCCAAACAATATTTTATCCTTTTGTTCCACTAATGGTCACCACTTTTTCTTTCTTTTTCTAAACAAATAAAAAAAAGACAAAATGTAATACAATAAAAACGTTTTTTTGGTTTCTGTCATAAAATTTTGTAAATTACTACGTTTTCTCCTTTACTGATGGGCACTGATGGGCACTGATGATGAGGCACTAATATGCAGCACTGATTGGTATTGATAAGCAGCACTGATGGCACTGATAGGTGGCACTGATAGGCTGCACTGATGGGCACTTATAGATGGCACTGATATGTGGCACTGATAGGCACTGATAGGTGGTACTGATGGGCACTGATAGGTGGCACTGATGGGCACTGATGGATGGCACTGATAGGCAGCACTGATGAGAAGAAACAGGAAGGCATTACTGATAGGCACTGATTGGCACCTCTAATGGGCACTGATTGAGTATACCTGGTGGTCCTGGGTGGGCATCCTGGTGGAAATGGGTGGGCATCTTTTGGGGGCTGTGCTCATAATCAATTAGTGCAGAACCCCCCCCCCCTGTCAGGAGAGCAGCCAATCGCCTCTCCTTGACTCGCATCTGTCAGCGCAAGTGGAGGAAAGCGATACACGTATCTTCCTGTTTATGATGTAATCAGCTGTGATTGTACACAGCTGATCACATGCTAAAAAGCCTTCGTCAGAGCCTCTTTACCGAGAATGACGACCACAACAATGATCGCCGTGCTGCACGATGGCAGCTTATACTGCTGAATGTAATATGACGTTCAGTCAGGAAAACTTAACCACTTTGCGCACATTATTCTGTTATATGGCGGGCAGCAAGTGGTTAAGGGTGTTCAAACAATGCACTGGACCTAATATTCCCATTTGAGCTTCCTAATAGTCAGGTCTAGGGCTACCTCGTTCCAAATCTCACTTAGGGCTTGTTCACACTATCAGTTTTCCTTCAGGTTTTTCTCTTCAGGTTTACCAAAACCATGTAGTGCAAGGGCCTGCCTGATTGCATACAAATTGAGACTCTTGAGGTTAGACCTCATATTAGATGGATTTGGTAAACCTGAAGAGAAAAACCTGAAGGAAAACTGATAGTGTGAACAAGCCCTTAGATGGTATGCTCCTTGAGGGCAGGAACTAATGTGAATGAACAATGCATGTGTAAAGTGCTGTGTAATTTGACAGCACTTTATAAATACCAGTAATAAATGCAATCTATAGACATGACAAGATGATCTAAAATATTCATGGTCGAATACCTTGATTTGTTCTGTTATTTTTGCAATTAGAAGCCACCTGCAGGTGGTTTACATTGCCTTTTTGTCTGTGGCCCCCTTCATAAAAGAGTATATTAAATTTAAGGTACAATAATTTATAGAGTTGTTATTGCTATCCAAAAAAGATTGATCAATTTTAAATTGCTGAGTCCTGCTAAAGCACATTCCAGGATCCTTAATACATACTTACCATATCATATGTTCAGTGCTTCTATTCTGCTAGAGGGTACAGAAGACTTTGGGAGTGTACTGCAAATGTGTGCCCCAAATCTATGAATACCAACATTTTCTCTAGGGGAGGCAAACAGATCCTGAGTGTGAAATGTACAGTTGTTAACAATCAATATAATGTCAAATAAACAAAGGTAAAGAGAGAAAAAAAAAGAATGGATATACATTAATGGGGCCCTTATATTTTCAGATAAGGCTTGTTCACACTATCAGTTTTCCTTCAGGTTTTTCTCTTCAGGTTTACCAAATCCATCTAATATGAGGTCTAACCTCAAGAGTCTCAATTTGTATGCAATCAGGCAGGCCCTTGCACTACATGGTTTTGGTAAACCTGAAGAGAAAAACCTGAAGGAAAACTGATAGTGTGAACAAGCCCTAAGGCCCCCAACTCTCATTTAGCCCTGGTTCACACTGGTGCGTTTTGAGATGCGATTTGGCATGTCAAATCGCATGTCAAAACGGCAGATTTTGCCTCAATTTGACGGCAATGGCACCGTCCTAATCGGTGCGACGCTGCATCTGCGGCATTGCACCTATTTCAAAAAGTAGTCTCTGTACTACTTTTTGCGATTTCAGCCTGCGATTTACATTGACATCTGTGCAGAAACCTGCACAGATGTCTCTGAAATCGCGGCTGAAATCGGGACTGCCGGGCGGGAGTGAAATCGTGCGAGTTCAGCTGAACTCGCACTGCTTCACTCCCGCAGCCCAGTGTGACCCTGGGCTCATACACAGTTAATTAACCTACTAGCATGTCTTTGGTGTGTGGGAGGAAAATGAAATGCCTGAAGGAAACCCATGGGGAATATGTAAACTTCAGGAAAGTAGTGCAGTGGTTGGAAATGAACTAATGAACTTATTACTGGCAGGCCGAAGTGCTAACCACTTAGCCACCACACTTCCCATTTATATGTATAATTGATTTTTTTTTTTTTTAACCACTTGCCTACTGTGCACCTACACCCCCTTCCTGCCTAGACAAAATTTTAGCTTCCGGCACTGCGTCGCTTTAACTGACAATTGCGCGGTCGTGCGATGTGGCTCCCAAACAAAATTGACGTCCTTTTTTCCCCACAAATAGAGCTTTCTTTTGGTGGTATTTGATCGCCCGTGCGTTTTTTTTTTTTTTTTTTGCGCTATAAACAAAAAAAGAGTGACAATTTTGAAAAAAGACACAATATTTTTTGCTTTTTGCTATAATAAATATCCCATTTAAAAAAAAATCTTTTTTTATCTCAGTTTAGGCAGATACGTATTCTTCTACATATTTTTGGTAAAAAAAAATCGCAATAACCGTATAGTGACTGGTTTGCACAAAAGTTATATTGCCTACAAAATAGGGGACATAATTATGATTTATTTTTATTTATTTTTTACTAGAAATGGCGGCGATCTGTGATTTTTTTTCGGGACTGGGACATTATAGCGGACACATCGGACACTTTTGACACATTTTTGGGACCATTTACATTTATACAGTGAACAATGCTATAAATATGCATTGATAACTGTATAAATGTAACTGGCAGGGAAGGGGTTAAATGTATATCCTAGGTGTGTTCTAACTGTAGGGGGAGGGGGGGTGACTGGGGGAGGTGTCCGATTGTGTCCCTATGTACAAGGGACACAATCGGTCTCCTCTCTCCCTAACAGGGACGTGGAGCTCTGTGTTTACACACAGAGCTCCACGTCCCAGCTCAATTGTCGGCACATGCACGGGCTTCTCAGTGACACGACGGGTGCGCCCCTAGCTGATTTAAATGACATGACATCATATGACGTGCAGTCAGGAACAGAGAGTTACCCGGGTATCAAATGCTTAAATAAAATCTGTCTGAAAATTATTGAAATTAGATAGTGGAAATGATAATGCTATCTGAAGGCCTGTAGATGTGATGTGCCTGTTTATACACAGACTCCCATATCTAGGAAAGCAAGGAACCATTTATAAACGTCCATATAAACAGGCAACTACTGTATATCTAAACTGGGAAAAAACTAGCCTGTGCATATCTTGAACAAAACAACTCAGCCATGGCAACAATACTTTTCAAACTGATTTTCTTGTAGTATGCACTCATTTGTTGTGCATATTTATGTGTTCATTAAAATAAAAATAAATTACGTTGGGCTTAGTTATCTTTGCTTGGGCAAAACTCACATTCTTTGGTTTATATTTTCAACTGTCAGAATGAAGCACACAGTAGTGCTGCATTATAGATTGTTATGTTACTGTTTGTTTGCTGTTGACATAAAATAACTTTTTCTGGATATAAATCAGTAGAAGCACTATGGCTAACACAGATCTGATAAAAGTATATACAGATGATCTTTCAATATCCTTAGCCAGTATCTTGTTTATAGATTTTTTTTAAAGAAAACCTGCTGCTTTTGTCTTCTCTAACACACAAATATAAAATGTCATTGTTTGCTGCTCTTTTTCTTGTATTACTTGGAAACTAAATGCTATAAAATGTATCCTGTAGATGTCACTGTTACTATAACAGTATGACAATGTTTCCTTAGTAGTAATATGCTTTAAAGACAGCAATACATACAACATAGTTAATTTGTATGTAGCGGGGGCAATTTTTGCTATTAAGAATGCTCAGATGGAAGTGGTAGAATTAATAGTCTTATAATGTAAATAAGCGTCTGATGCCATCTACTGGCGAAGAAATGGAACGACGTGTTCAAGACTTGTTTTTCCAGAACATCCAGAAGGGATATGAATAATTACCCAGGAACACTCAGGGCTGCAAGGCATGCTGGGAAGATATAAAAGACCTTGTGGTGGCCATTTTTAGCTCTCTCTGCCTCGGGACCCACACCCTGGAGGAACTTTTTCACAGTGTGTTTGGTGGAGTTCTGGCCTACCTCGTGCGGAAGCAAGCCATCGGTATCCAGGCAAGTGTCGGAGGGTTCCCGATCGTCTCTGGAAGTGGGAACTGGACAACCGGACGAGTGCAGAGACCAGGCGGAGGCCGTGTGTGGCGAAAGCATCCAGTCATCTGGGCATCGTGTGGTGAGAGGGCTCGGGCCCAAAGCTTTGTACTGTTTACACACTCACACACTTAGACTGCCGGGGTAGTGTTGCTGGGACCGTTAGTTCCACGCTGCCAGTGTGTTTCTCTAAGCCACATGTGCCAGGACCTGAAAGCCTTAATCAACTGCTTGATGGCCGGCCATTGAAGATTGTGTATTAACTAGGAAAGAGTGCGCAGTCACCCTCCACGTTTAATCTACAGTCCCTGTTTGCATTAAACTACTATTAAAATACCTGTGGATTACAAATTGGGTTCACATTGCTAGCGAAGAAAGAAGATCAAGGACTAATACTACTACATTTTATTGGCAAGGCCTTGCAGCGCTGTTACTGTTAGACAGATACTGTCATAGGGAAGTTACTGAGTGATTACCCGCTACGGTTGTGTTTTATTCTGTTGGGTGTTGCGTAGCACATACTGTGTGGTTGTTTACTGGAAGTGTACTGGAAGTGGGAAGGCGCGCAGCTTGAAGTAAGGCCTGCGCGCTAGTCCCACTTGGAGACACCAAAATACCTGCGGCCGCAGAGGGGGTGTAAAGAAATTGTTACTCACAGTCTTTCGCAATACTGAATGTGCATCACTTACGTTCTGATTGTGTATTACAACAACTGCTTTAGTAAAGTCAACGATTATTTAAGTTTAACTTGTGTCTTAACGGTTCCTTTGTTGCTCATAAACCATTGTGTCAGTTTGCACCACAGCTGTGTCAAGGGGAGTGAGACCAAGAATACTGGGGGGTAATAAAGCAGAGTGCAGGCCCAAAACAATCAGCCGCTCCTTCGGGGGTAAGCGCTACATGTGGGGGCTCGTCCGGGATCCTGTACCTCTGCAAGTAAAACCCATCCCTGGTATCAGCATGGATCCTACTACAGTGGCTCGGTGGTGTGGAACTGAAGGCGCCCGTTCCGAAGCGAGCGTAGCCATCGCACTCCCGGGAGAAACCTGGGATAGTGAGCAGATCAAAAAGGTCGTGAAGACACTGTCCCCAAATAGAAAGGCCTGGGTGATCGCCATCAGACCAGACTGTGAAACCTCCCACACCTATGCCCTATTGGAGTGGAGGACGGAAGTTCCGGAGAACTTCAGGGGTCCGAGTGTACAGCTAGCTGGAGGAACCAAGTTATACCTGACACATCCAGAAGGGTCTGGTCAGAGCACTGCCAACTCTAGCCTTGTAAAGCCAACAGCGCTGGGATTTGATCAGGAAGCAACCCCAGCCGATACCAGTTCAAGACCCCCTCAAGGGAAGGTAAAACCTGTGTATGGAAAGTACAGGGGAGGTTCTCAGTCAGAACAGCAGCTATCTGACCTGAAACGGCAGTGCCGCACCATACAGGAAAGGTTCAAGGAGGCCTCTAGTGTGATCGCAGGACACATTGATGAGCTAAGTGTCTCGTGCAAAGATTCAAATAACAGTAAGCTAAGCTCGAGGTCTGCCTCAGTTCCCTCGAAACGTACCCAAAATCGCCTACCTGAAGTGACGATCCGGAAGGATTTTAAAATCGAAGGACGGATAGGGGAAAAAGACCAAGAGGGAAGCCTGTCCTATACAAATCTCTTACATCAGGTGGAGCTGGGACTTCAGAAAGGCTATCATGAATCTGAGATCACAGAGGCCGTAGTCAACGCCATTAGCCCGGATCTGAGCATCAGAAGGATGTTGGAGATGAAGAATGGGCTAACTCTGACACAGCTCAGGAGGATATTAAAAAGTTACTATAAGGAGGAAGATGCTGCTGAATTGTATCATCAACTAATAAATATGGCACAAGACACCCAGGAGACCCCGCAGAATTTCCTGTTCAGGGCCATCGCTCTGAAGGATCGCTTGTTGTCTGCCTCCCGAGGAGAAGACTCGGATGGACATCTTGGACCGGAAGTCATCCAGAAGAAGTTCTTGAGGTCTGTGGCTACAGGGCTGAGGAGCGACTATGTTAAATTCCAGTTGCGACAGTACCTGGATGATCCTTCCACCTCAGATGAGGTGCTCATTGAAGAGACCAATGAGGCGGCCCGGATGGAAACGGAGGGAGAGAAGAAGCAAGGGAAAGCTCAGTCCAGTACCACCGCAAGGATCAGATGGCATAACGCTGATGTCTCACAGAGCTCCCCGGAGACTAGTGTTTTGACAGCAACCGCTGATGATATGCCCCGTTCTGAACTAGGAAAACTATTTCAAGTGCAGAAGGAAATACTGGAGATGATGACTCTGTTGACCGCTAGGCTGGAGGGCCCACAGAGGCAGAAGGCCCCACCGGACCCCGCAGTCACTCCAATTGAGAGACCGGTGAGGTCAAAGACCTGTTTCAACTGTGGAGGAGTGGGACACTACCGCCAAGTGTGTCCAAGCCCGCCGAAGACAGAAGCAAGGGTCCAGAAGCCGGCGGCAAACTCCAGAGGGCCCCAGTGAAGGAGTCAGCTGGGCGCCCGGTCACAATAGTCAACTCCAAACAACCATACGCCGTCCCGGTCCCTAGTGACCCACGGGGGTCGAAGTTGGAAAAACACCCCCGGAAGAAGGGTGTAAAGGTACGAACCACCAAACAGACTAACCTTGCCACCCCACGTGGATTCCCCCCTGAATTAGTGGGACCCTCTCCCATTGTCCCTATCCAAGTGGAAGGAATCTATACCAAAGCCCTGCTGGATACTGGAGCTCAAGTAACTCTCCTCTACAGGGACTTCTATGAGAAGCACCTCAGGCACCTGCCTCTCCAGAAGCTGGAGGAACTGGAGATATGGGGTCTAGGAACTCAGAATTTCCCATATGACGGTTTCCTGCCTATTAAGCTCACCTTTGACCCAAGCGTGGCCGGGGAGGCTGAAGTCTTCGATGCTCTGGCAGTAGTATGCCCCCGCCCACCAGGGGCGGACAAGAGTTCCATCATTATTGGGACCAACACCAACCTAGTCCGGAGACTCTTGACACCACTTATGCAGAAGCAGGACACTTCAGCCATAAAAATACACCCAATGCTGACCCAGGTGTATCAGAACTTACTGCATGAGCAGAGGGCCCCAGCAGAAGGAGTGGGAAGAGTCTGGCGTTTGGATAGACGAGAAAAGGTGATACAGCCTGGTGAGGTGGTCTGCCTGCGAGCTTCTGTCAAGCTCACTTGGGAACAACCAGGACCTTTCATCGTCCTTGAGACGGACAGAAAACAGGGGAACAACGAGTTGGAGACAGTCCCCGAATTGCTACCAACCAAATTACTGAGGAGAAACATAGGGAAAGAGTTCTGATTGCTCTGCATGACCACCATGGCCACCTGGGATCAGAAAGGACCCTTCAATTGGTGAGAGACAGGTTCTACTGGCCATACATGCGATCTGAAGTGGAGAATTACTGTCACTCTTGTCTCAGGTGCATACAAAGGAAGTCTTTACCTCAGAGAGCCGCCCCAATGGGCCATATGGAAAGCCACGGACCCATGGATCTAGTATGTATAGACTTCTTGTGTGTGGAATCCGATCTCAGTGGACAAGGAAATATTTTGGTAGTCACGGACCATTTCACCAGATATGCTCAGGCCTTTCCAGCCAGGGATCAACAAGCGCCTACTGTGGCAAAGATCTTGGTGGAGAAATTCTTCGTCCATTACGGCCTGCCTCAGCGGATCCATTCAGATCAAGGAAGGGATTTTGAGAGCACCCTCATTAGGCAGCTACTGGACTTGCTGGATATAAAAAAATCTAGGACTACCCCCTATCACCCACAAGGGGATCCACAACCCGAAAGATTCAATAGAACTCTCCTCAACATGTTAGGAACACTGGCCTCGGAGCAGAAACAACAGTGGAGTAAACACATTGCAGCCATGGTACATGCCTATAACAGCACCGTGAGTGATGCCACAGGATATTCACCCTATCGCCTAATGTTTGGACGGGAAGCTCGTTTGCCGGTGGACCTGGCGTTTGGTACTTCTTTAGACCACACTTCGGAGGCCTCTCATCGAGGATATGTGGGCAGATTACGGAAGAGTTTGAAGGCCGCATATGAGAAAGTTCAGGCCACCTCGGATGCGAGGGGACGCAGGAATAAGAGGAACTTTGACCTCAGAGTGCGGATCCAAGACCTGCAACCTGGAGACCGAGTGCTATTGAGAAATCTGGGTGTACCAGGAAAACACAAGTTGGCTGATCGCTGGAAGTCACAGCCATTCATCATATGCAGGCGCCTCCCAGGACTACCGGTATACGAAATCAGACCAGAAGGGAGTACTGGACCACTGAAGGTATGGCATCGGAATCACCTTCTGCCCTTAACAGAAGCAGTCAGGAAAATTCCACGACGGGAACTATCGCCTATGGCTGAGCCTCGACCTGTAACTAGGTCTCAGTCAGGATCCCTGGCCACAGAAGGTAGTGAGAAAGAGGATGGGATGGAGATAAGCTGGTTGTGGTCGCCTGAGATGCCGGAAACTGATACTAATTGCTTACCTCATGAGCAGGAGAGAGACACTGTGACTTTGAGACCTGAGGCCCCGGAATTTGTGCCGCAAAGTGGACATTCTGAGGATCACTCACCCGCTGACACTGAGGTGCAAGAGTGTGAGGCAGAAGAAGAGACAGCGCCTACTCCTAAAAGACAAAGGGTCAAGAGGGAAGTTCATGCACCTAAGAAACTGACTTATGATATTCTGGGCGAATGTTCTGAACAGGCCTGGCTTGCTCCCAAAAGAATTCCTGATATGCCTGGTCTCCTTACTGTAAACCTAGAAGGAGAGAACCCCAACTCACCCCTTGACACATCTGTACCAGACACTGCGGTGTCACCTGTGATTGCCCAGAACAGCCTCCCATCTTATGAAAATTGGTGGGAGGCTCCTCTGTCTGTATTGAGCAGCCGCATAGAGGCAAAAATGTGCAGTAGAGTTAAAAATGTCTTTGGGGACCAAAGATTCAAAGTGGGGGGAGTATGTAGCGGGGGCAATTTTTGCTATTAAGAATGCTCAGATGGAAGTGGTAGAATTAATAGTCTTATAATGTAAATAAGCGTCTGATGCCATCTACTGGCGAAGAAATGGAACGACGTGTTCAAGACTTGTTTTTCCAGAACATCCAGAAGGGATATGAATAATTACCCAGGAACACTCAGGGCTGCAAGGCATGCTGGGAAGATATAAAAGACCTTGTGGTGGCCATTTTTAGCTCTCTCTGCCTCGGGACCCACACCCTGGAGGAACTTTTTCACAGTGTGTTTGGTGGAGTTCTGGCCTACCTCGTGCGGAAGCAAGCCATCGGTATCCAGGCAAGTGTCGGAGGGTTCCCGATCGTCTCTGGAAGTGGGAACTGGACAACCGGACGAGTGCAGAGACCAGGCGGAGGCCGTGTGTGGCGAAAGCATCCAGTCATCTGGGCATCGTGTGGTGAGAGGGCTCGGGCCCAAAGCTTTGTACTGTTTACACACTCACACACTTAGACTGCCGGGGTAGTGTTGCTGGGACCGTTAGTTCCACGCTGCCAGTGTGTTTCTCTAAGCCACATGTGCCAGGACCTGAAAGCCTTAATCAACTGCTTGATGGCCGGCCATTGAAGATTGTGTATTAACTAGGAAAGAGTGCGCAGTCACCCTCCACGTTTAATCTACAGTCCCTGTTTGCATTAAACTACTATTAAAATACCTGTGGATTACAAATTGGGTTCACATTGCTAGCGAAGAAAGAAGATCAAGGACTAATACTACTACATTTTATTGGCAAGGCCTTGCAGCGCTGTTACTGTTAGACAGATACTGTCATAGGGAAGTTACTGAGTGATTACCCGCTACGGTTGTGTTTTATTCTGTTGGGTGTTGCGTAGCACATACTGTGTGGTTGTTTACTGGAAGTGGGAAGGCGCGCAGCTTGAAGTAAGGCCTGCGCGCTAGTCCCACTTGGAGACACCAAAATACCTGCGGCCGCAGAGGGGGTGTAAAGAAATTGTTACTCACAGTCTTTCGCAATACTGAATGTGCATCACTTACGTTCTGATTGTGTATTACAACAACTGCTTTAGTAAAGTCAACGATTATTTAAGTTTAACTTGTGTCTTAACGGTTCCTTTGTTGCTCATAAACCATTGTGTCAGTTTGCACCACAGCTGTGTCAAGGGGAGTGAGACCAAGAATACTGGGGGGTAATAAAGCAGAGTGCAGGCCCAAAACAATCAGCCGCTCCTTCGGGGGTAAGCGCTACATGTATAATACATCAGTAATAGTATTTATGTTCTACAAGACACCTGTTATTATTTAAAAAAAAAAAAACATAAAAATAAACTTTTGCTGCATTTTCACCATTTGATTATACAGAAAAAAAACTGTTTAAAGCTGTGATTTAAATCTTCACATGTCTGGATCATTTCCATTTATGTTGTATTTTGTTATGAGTATGTTCAGTAATTTCATTGGTGTCTTTAAAGAGCAATACTGTGCAAAGGATACAACCAGTTGGTGCAGTGTGAATTATTAGTAGAGCAACCTTCTTTAACCAGGGTACCCAGGAACCTTGGGGTGCCTTTAGGTTTCCTTAGGGGTGCCTTGGCAAAATACCTAAAAAATGCTCAAAAAACGGTATACAAGCCAGCTGATGGATCAAGACTGCCTTTTAGTTAAACAAATTCAGCTGGTGTCCTAACAAACAATGACGGCATCGGTTGATAAGGGGAATGACAGGTGCTTGCACAGCATCCTTGTTTGCCCCTTCCCAGCCCCCTTTCATCAGCACTGGGGCTACATTCAATGAGTAAGGGAGAGAAACTGAGAGAGAAAAGAAACATGGGAATACTAGTACCAATGTGCTAAGGTATACTTGCTTTAGAAGATAAATCACCTCTTGCATTGGGTGTCCTACATGTGTGGATGGTTTGCATTATTTAAAACTATTATGCTGCGTACACACGATCAGTCCATCCGATGAGAACGGTCTGATGGACTGTTTTCATTAGTTAACCGATGAAGCTGACTGATGGTCCGTCGCGCTTACACACCATTGGTTAAAAAAAAACGATTGTGTCAGAACGTGGTAATGTAAAACACAACGATGTGCTGAAAAAAATGAAGATCAATGTTTCCAAGCATGCATCGACTTGATTCTGAGCATGCGTGGATTTTTAACCGATGGACGTGCCTACTAACGATCGGTTTTGACCTATCAGTTAGGAATCCATCGGTCAAATTTTAAGCAAGCGCCCACACACGATCGGTTTTGATCGATGAAAATGGTCCATCAGTCCATTCTCATCGGTTTAACAAATCGTGTGTACGAGGCCTTAGTTTTGGTTTTTACATTTTAGAATGGGTGCCTCGAAATTGTGCAGAATTTTAAAGGGTGTCTTAACCGAAAAAAGGTTGAGAAACATTGGTATAGAGTATTTAAAGTAGAATTATAGAAATGGCATTTTTTTACAGTGGTCAAGCTTAGACCAATGTCACTTTGCAAATACTATACTGTTAGGATCTCTCTAGTAGCCGTAAACCATTGTTGTAGACACTGTTGCTCCAGTAAGCTCCATCAGCTTTCAAGTCCTGAGCCGAGCGGCTGCCCTGCTGTTTGATGAACACTGGAGATTGGCCGCCCAGTATGGGCACCAGTCAGAGAATAATTTACAGTTTCAAAATAATTCTCTGATTGTACAAGGTGGAGAGCTAGGGTGGTAACCTAATTCTCTCCCCCTTGTCCAGTCAAAGATAGCTTTCCGTTCATTGAGAAAATTAAAGCATTGACTAAATGGTTCTGGTTCTGACTGGCATGGGACCCAGAAGCTAGTGGAGATCACTGAAATTGTGATGTCTACTACAGTGATCTCCAGCTTCTGAGAGATCCTACAGGTATGGCATATGCATAGTCACACAGGTCAAAGCTGGACCAATGTAACTAATGTAAAAAATGCCATATCTAGAATCCTCCCTAATGCTATTCTTTAATCTGAGTTTCTTGTAAGGAATTGTGACCAGAATTTACAGATTCGTAGCATGGAGGAATGGGTATTTTGATTTGCTGAAGTCTGTGCTATGTAACTTATTTTCTGTCAGCCTGAAGTATCACAAATCAAATTCAAACTTCCAACTTTTTACTACTGACACTGTAATACATCAGGGTTTATGTACAGGAAAAGTTGCAAGGAGTCTACAGTGGGTGCGTTTAGGAAAACATCACCTACCCTGTAAGAAGATATGGAAATTGGATTTCTAAATTGGCAACTTACTACCATAAGGAATTATGGTAGAATGCAATACTATAGCTATACCTTTAATTGAAACTAAGCAGATCAGCCATGTGACTACTTCTCTACATTACACATTCTTGAAGGTTCTATTGCTTTATCAATCTTCAGAAGACAGTTTTTACTGCAGTGCTCTATCCATTTGTGTATGTTAGTGTACATCTATCACAGAAGAACATGTTTGATTACAATCAATTACAGCTTAGTTAATGCAGTAAAAATGGTTCACAGAATTCCCTCTAATAAATATCCAATAACAGTGTATGTGTTAGCCAAATGCAGTCTTATTTTTTTTAAATCCACAACTATGCCTTACTATGCTTTAACGCCAGAGAGTGGTATACATGGTTGGACAGTGACATTTGTTTTTATGGCAGTTACAAATTCAGTGCAGTGCGTTTCATTTATCTTTGACTTAGTATATCAGAACATTGCCTAGATCCAGTTTATCTGATGTATTACACAGGGCAGGAGGGTTTATCTGCATGATGTAGCCATAGATTGGCTTTGTTCCCCTAGGTATTTACCAGACAGACAAAACTATTTGTAGGCAGTCATGCCATTTATCTTTATTTTATTTATTTTTTGGGAGGGGAGGTTGTGCTAGGAAATAGTTTGCTCTTGGTGTCTTTTCATTAACCTATTCTAAGAGCATCATGTACTTTAACCACCAGTAAATCTGGAAGAAAAAAATGCTACTACAAGCTGAATTGAAAATGTCAAAACTACCATTTTAATGGAGCTTTCCACACTTCAAGGGTTAAGTGCTATTTTTTTATTAAAGGTACCATTAAAAAGCAGTTTTACTTACCTTAACCCTGGCATCCATCACTTCCTTCGACACTCCGGGTTGTGAGCAGGTTGTTGGCATCTTCAGTTACAATGCAGGTCTTGCAGTGTAAAAGATGACATCAGAGTGCCTGTGCCCGACAGAGTGCCAAAAAAAAAAAAAAACAATTTTTAGGGATCTGTTGCACAGAGAGGAGAATGTCGGAGAACTAGGATTAAGGTAAGTAAACCTGCATATTTAATATTAATGAAAACAAATTTCCAACAAACACACTCTCCCTATTTCCAACTCCTAGGTATCTGAGCATATTTTCCCTTAGACTGTTTATATTAGCTACTTGTGTTTCAGTGGTGTTGCTCCCCTTCTTTTCACTTAGCATTAGACCTGCCAAAGTCTTAAGGTAAGACAATTGCATCTTTTCAAGAGTGAGGGGCATGGAGTTTCAAGGAATGACACTATTTTCACCTAAGACTGGCAATAGTGCAATCACGATACTTTGGATCCTTCACTCTTTTCAATAGAAGAGTAAAGGACTGACCCTGCTTGCAGGGAGATATGATACATTTTAAATCTACTATAGTATGTTCATTAGTGTTGCTCACGAATATTCGCATTGCGAATATTCGCTACGAATATTGCATATTCGAGTATTCGCGAATAACGCGAATATCGCGGCGAATATTCGCTATTTCGAATATTCGAATGTTTTAAATTTTTTTTTAGAACAGATCACATCCTAGAGATCCCCATCGACGTCTAAAAGCATTGCTGGTATGATTAGAGACCTTGGGCCGAGTAGCTGCAGCGCTCATTTTATATTGCCGAAAAATCGCAATGCGATTATTCGGTAATAGCGATATCGCGCGATTATTTTATATTGTAATATATCACGAATATTCTGAGCCAATCAGAGTGCTCCATTTCGCATTTCTCGAAATTTCGCAATTATTTTATATTGTAATATATCACGAATATTCTGAGCCAATCAGAGTGCTCCTTCCGCATTTGCCGAATATTCGCAATTTTTGTGTATTGTAATATATCACGAATATTCTGAGCCAATCAGAGTGCTCCTTCCGCATTTCTCGAATATTCGCAATTATTGTGTATTGTAATATATCACGAATATTCTGAGCCAATCAGAGTGCTCCTTCCGCATTTCTCGAATATTCGCAATTATTGTGTATTGTAATATATCACGAATATTCTGAGCCAATCAGAGTGCTCCTTCCGCATTTCTCGAATATTCGCAATTATTTTGTATTGTAATATATCACGAATATTCTGAGCCAATCAGAGTGCTCCATTCCGCATTTCTCGAATATTCGCAATTATTTTGTATTGTAATATATCACGAATATTCTGAGCCAATCAGAGTGCTCCATTCCGCATTTCTCGAATATTCGCAATTATTTTATATTGTAATATATCACGAATATTCTGAGCCAATCAGAGTGCTCCATTCCGCATTTCTTGAATATTCGCATTCGCAATTCGCAATTCGCAAAAATTCGCGAAAATTCGCAATCATTTAATTTCCAAAAAATATCACGAATATTCGTATTTAGCGAATATATGTCGAATATTCGACTATATATTCGAGATATATCGCGAATTCGAATATGGCATATTCTGCTCAACACTAATGTTCATTTTAATCCGACCGACGTAAGTCTCCTACGCCGTCGGATCTTGGGCGCATATTTACGCTGGCCGCAAGGGGCACTTCCATAGATTTTCGAGTCAAATATGTAAATGAGCAAGATACGCCGATTCATGAACAGACTTGCGCCCGTCGCTGTAATCTACACCGTTTACGTAAGGCGTACGTCTGGCGTAAAGTTACCTCTGCTATATGAGGCACAGGTAATGCACAGGTATGGGCCAGGAAGCGACGCTGTCGAATTATACGCCATGTACGCTGTTTTCGTAGAACTACGTGAATAGGGCTGTGCGTAGGTTACGTTCACATCGTAGGCGTATCTTAAGCAGCTATTTTGACGTAACTGTGAGCATGCGCACTGGGATGCGTCCAAGAGCCAACGCATGCGCAGTTCGTTTTTTGAAGCCCAGCCCATCATTTTCATGGGGTCACGCCTTATCATAATATATCAGGCCCACTTCCACCTACTTTGACTTACGTCGGCTTACGCCGACAACTATACGCTACGCCAGCGCAAAGTTGAGCGCATATATTTTGAGAATGGCATGCTTGCCTCTTAACGTTGTGCCAGCGTAGCGTAAAGACGATGCACTACGCCGGCATAAATATACGTTGCTCTACGTGAATCTACCCCTATGAATTTAGCTGTTTGTATTTACATTTCGTTTTAAAGCTGAACAATGGACACCATTTTAGTGATATAGCACCTGTGTCCGCCTATTTAGCTTTTTCTTTGTATTAAAGTACAACTTGATTGCTTCAGGTAAAATTTATATCAGTGCTGGTGCTGTACCTCTGACCATTATATGTTGTGTCCATTTAGAAAACAGCTGCAGCACAGGCAGTGTTCTAAATGGGCAGTGTGCACACATAGATGGAGATACAACACCAGCACTGGTGCCAATTATTGATGCAACACTGGTCTCAGTTGAGTAGGGATGAGCTTCGTATTCGAGTTGAATTCATGTTCGACTCAAACATCGTATGTTCGATCATTCGTTGAAATACAAACAAAACGGGTCATTCACGCCAAATTCGAGTGACGCGCCACGGCCCATAATTCACTGCGGCATTGCTGGCTTATGATTGGCCAAGCATGCACTATGATCCGCATGCTTGGCCAATCACAGCGCCGTCAGTACAGAGAGCCATATTTGACCAAAGCCAGGGTGGCTTTGGCCAATTATGGCTCAGGGGGTTTGGTACACGCCCCACACTATAAAAGGCCGCCTGCAGGTCGGTGGTTAGAGAGAACAGAGAGAGACAGAGAGAGACATTTTTTGCAGGCAGGCAGGCTAGTCAGTTAAGTCAGTTAATGTTACAGTGTGTAGAGGATATATATACATCTCAGGTGTTGTACATATATTTATACACTGTATAGTTTAGCTAGATCAGTTCTTCCTAATTTACTGGCAGGCAGGTGATTGTGCTATTTAAAGATGTTTTCACAGGCATACTATAGACACCCAGCAGGTACAATATTTAAAGGAATTTTTCATTTCTTTTTTTATTATTTAAGCATCATTAAAATCACTGCTCCTGATTCAGGAGCAGTGATTTTAATGATGCTTAAATAAAAAAAAATAAAAAAAAAGGAAAAATGACTTTAAATATTATACCTGCTGGGTGTCTATAGTTTGCCTGTGAAAACATCTTTGAGAACCCGGGTCTTGCCCGAGGGAACATGTATCAATGGAAATTTTTTTTTAAAAACGTTCGTTTTTTTCAGGAATCCTGGAAAAAACTACAGTTTTTAAAACTTTTTTTTCATTGATACATGTTCCCTCGGGCAAGACCCAGGTTCTCAAAGACAGTTTACGACAATGACTTGCATATTAGGCTTTAAAATGAGCACTTTTGAATTTGAATGTTCAAGTCGAATGTTCGGTCCGTTCGAAGGTTCTGGGGCGAACCGAACGGGGGGGTGTTCGGCTCATCCCTACAGTTGGGGTGCAGATGTACACCGTAAGCTTTAATACAGACCTGATAGGTGATGTATCTATGTTCCCTGAAGAATATTCAAAATGGCTGAGCTGAAGTGAATCTAATATTACAATGTAATACCAATCCATAACAAACTAACCTCACAAATACATTATTATTTTGAATTAGTTTTGTGCTTCATGTCTTCAAAGCTTTTCTTAATGACAGATGGCATTTAATGTAAATTTAAAATAATATATTTTTTTAACCTGCAATATCAAATCATTCTTATATATGAAATTATATATGAAGGCTAACTAACATATTTATATGCCTTGTTTTTCACTTAACTTGACTGATGTAAACTGTAAACATTACATAATGTCATAAAAACATCACTGTGTGGTTGTTGATTATGAGGACAAAATCTCTTATTTTTTCTAATTCCCTTTTAAAGTCTACTTTTCATGTAACCATGTTATCAGCCGCTTAGGACTCACAGTGATTGAATACTTTCCTTCTTAATCTGTCAGAGTGCACCATTTAGGAGATGGTTATGCAGGAAACGCTTGGGAATAGATTTTTACACCCGGTGTTGTCCTTTGATTGTCAGCAAAAGACAAATTTGAGTTGCTGGAAATGAACTGGACCTAGAGTCGGTATTGCTATGATTTCTCTTCTTCAGGAGCCTCAGAGATGGATCCTCTCCCTAAAGGCTGGTGTCACTCCAGTTGCTAATGGGTTTCTCTAATCCTTTTTTCTTAGAAATGAAAGTCATATGCTCTTTTCTTAACCAGGTTACACTGTTTCCCTTGGCGCTTTCATACTTAAAATAGCTTGGAGCACATTTTTTTTTTACTTGACTATGTAGAATAATGTATTTCTCTTTTCTTGAAATACAATGTTGTATGAGTACAATAATGACATAGATAGCAATATGAGTGCATGTCTTATTACTTATTAAACTCTCTTTAAACATGCACACACACGCAAAGCTGTAACATATTTTTTTCTTATTCTAGAAGATTATTGTTATTGTACAAGCAAACAACATAGTCGTTTAAAAGAAAAATAAATGATAAGGGCAAGGTGTGGATATTGCATAGAAGAGATATGTGGAGGGAATGATAATAGGCAATACAGTTGGCATTTGGAGTAACAAATTGTGGTTACTGATCTTTGCGGATTTGCAACAAAATAACAAAAAAATATGGTCATGGGTATAGAGAGGAATGCAGAGGGTATGACAGTGGGCAGTAAGCACAGGAGGGGTATAACAATGGACAATATGCATAGGAAAGGAATGTGGATGGTGGGCAGTATGCAAAATATGGAGGGTATAAAAATGGACAGTACAGTTACCCCTTTTACACAAAAATTATGGCTACTGATCTTTCCACTGTTTGCAATAAAAGCACAAAAAAATTGTCTTGCTCATAAAGGAGAGTGACATGAGTGGAGTAATGCACCCCATAGTACACTCAGCACCCACAAACCTGACAAACTGCAATGTAACAGCATGGGGGGGGGGTGTTGTAACAGAGGTAGAATAAAGATAAACATTGGTTTTCAGGCCCACTGAAATTAAAACAGGTTATTTTGGGACAGAAGATCTGTTTGGGAGAGTGTGATCAGGACCGTGGCCCGTGAAAGTGGTGCAGATAACACTGAGGCCGTGTACACACGACCGAGGTTCTCGCTGGAAACCAGCGAGAACCTCGCTGGAAGCTGCATTCCAGCGAGGACCTCGGCCGTGTGTACACTCTCGGCGAGCTTCCCGTCGGGAAGCCCGTCGAGCAGAAATAGAGAGCACGCTCTCTATTTGCTCGACGGCCCGCCTGGAAGAATGGCTGGTTGCCATTCCCGACGGGCGGGTCGCCAATTTCGACGGCCGGCAGGGAACCTCGACGGGCGGAACGATGTGTTCTGCCCGTCGAGGTTCTCTGCCGTGTGTACGCGGCCTGAAACAAGAGGAGTGTGATCAGTGTAATTTAGATTGATGGTGGAAAAACATAACACCAAAACTCAAGCAAGTTATTAGCACAGACTGTGTTATGGAGTCCAGGTACAGTGGACCTGGTGCTGGAGACATAGGAGAGGATGTAGGGCTTTTTTGATAGGTAATTCAGGAAATAGAGCAGCGGAGAAGATATCACTATTGTATCAGGGTTAGTGGATATAAGATTATTTGGTGTGGTACATTAAATAAATGTGACGTATTATGCCATATATTCTGGATACTGTTAGTTGAGGGTTCAATGCACATGCACTAAGGACTGGGAACTAGGGGCTATTACACATATTACACATCTTGAAAAAGGGAGAGAGTGGGAGTAGGGATACAGTTGCTGAAGTTATACCCCGTATGGCCCACTCTGTTGGTTGGAGGGGACTGTCTTGGTACTAATAAAATAACAATAGGCAAAATAATATAAAAAGTTTATTTGAATCTAAAATTGCAAAACAATTGTACATTTCGAGGATTGGTCGAAGTCTACTAGTTTCGCGGGGTTTCCGCTTCGTCAGGACAGCCAATCTATACAAGAAATGATGCAATAGAAACATGTGATATACATCAGCAGTGCACTACGCAATAAAATAATTAGAAATATATATAAACTTACCCAATGAATCAATTGTTAAGGTGCGGAACCTTTGGTTGCCTGGTTCCGCACCTTAACAATTGATTCATTGGGTAAGTTTATATATATTTCTAATTATTTTATTGCGTAGTGCACTGCTGATGTATATCACATGTTTCTATTGCATCATTTCTTGTATAGATTGGCTGTCCTGACGAAGCGGAAACCCCGCGAAACTAGTAGACTTCGACCAATCCTCGAAATGTACAATTGTTTTGCAATTTTAGATTCAAATAAACTTTTTATATTATTTTGCCTATTGTTATTTTATTAGTACCAAGACAGTCCCCTCCAACCAACAGAGTGGGCCATACGGGGTATAACTTCAGCAACTGTATCCCTACTCCCACTCTCTCCCTTTTTCTACTGTAACTGGGATGATGGTACACTTTTAACTTTACTACTCCCCTTAAATGAGGCTATACTCGCCCTTTTGTCATATTACACATCTTCTGAGGACTGACAGCTAGGAGGTTAACACATACTCTAGAGATCGGTTAGGGTTTTAACATGCGCTACCAACTGACTTCTAGTGCGTTAAAACACACCCTGAATAGTGGTGCCTGTGGAATTAATGTACATAAGCTGCAGACTTGATGCTGAAAGGTTAAAAAACATACTCTGGATACTGAGGCATTAAAGTACATAGGTTGGTAACTGGGCACTATGGGGTTACTATGTATGCAATGGGGACTGGCTGCTGAGAGGTTAAACAATGTGCAGGGGACTGGTACTTAGAGGTTAATGCACAGGTGCTTGGAAATGACTTGTTAAAAAACAATAGGGTGAGTACTGGGTGTCTAGGTTATTATATATGGAGTGAGGACTGATCATGTTTCTGACAACTGCCACTCCAGTGACAATGCCAGACACGGACAGTTACAAATAATGGGCCAGATTCACAGAGCCATTACGCCTGTCTAACTGGTGTTAGACTGGAGTAATTTCAAATTACGCGCGTTTTTTAGCTAGTCGAAAACCTCAAACCATGAATAGACGGCTGCGGGCTTCAATTCGACTGGATTACGTGTTCGTACGCCTTCGGATCTACGCTTCAATAAAATTGCGGCCACTGGGTGGACTTCCCGTCGTTTTCCGCGTCGGTGTATGCTAATGAGCTTTTGCCGGCGATCCCAGAAATTACGATCTTCAATCGCAATCTCTTACGGCACCTTTAGTCATCTTTTTTTTTACGTCACACTATACCAGCTTTTTGCTGGTCTAATATTAGACAGCCCATGTTAAGTATGGCCGTCATTCCCGCGTCGAATGTCTACGTTTTCCGACGTCTTTTATTATTTTTTACGTAAGACGTCCGGGAATAGGAATGTTCATAAACAACGCTACTCAAACAACGAATGACGTAACAACGTGATTTCGCGCAATGCACGGCAGGAAATTTCTGAACGGAGCATGCGCAGTTTGATCGCCGCGGGGACGCGCTTAATTTAAATGCTTCACGCCCCCCAATCGCGTATTTCGATTACGCGGCGAGAAATAGTCTACGCTGCCGTATCGTACGGGCAAAAATCTACCAGGATTCGGTGTAGAGCCTGGTGAAATATGGCAGCGTAGAGTATTTTGATTACGTAGCGCAATATTAAGTGTATCTGAATCTCGCCCAATGTTTCTTTTCTCTAGCCAGTTCAGTGGCAGTGTCCTCAGAGCCATTGCAGCCATCAACAATGTTCCTAATTGCCACCACATCAGTACAGGGTCAACAGAGCCAATGCAGCCACCATCAGTGTTCCTGATAACCGCCGTGCAGTGTTGCCTCTTCCTGGTGCCTGTACTGACCCTTGCCTGTTTATTGACCGTGTTTTTGCCTGCTGTTTGGACCAGTTATTTGCCTGTTTGCTGAGCATGTCTCTGCTTGCCATCTGCATATCCCACTTACTATGCTACAGTGAGACACCATTCTCAGTCACACCCTATTGACAACTGTACTCCTGGAACCACATTAACTCTTTGTTCTTCTTTTCTTTCTGTACTTCCCAGCCAGTAAACATGGCATTCCTGTGGGCAAAAATGTACTAGTAAGTTAGGCTTGCTTGGCTTACAAGACTGCTATAGGTGACACTTCACTAAGCTATATTCCCTGACCACTTATACAGAGTACACCGTTTTTGATACAGTCGGTTGATTTTCGTGATACACGCAATACAATGTTCTGTACATAACCAGTCCAAACAATGAAAAAAATCTTACATATGTGGTATCCTCATACTCATGAAGAGTAGCCAAATGTGTTTTGGGGTGAAACTTTAAGTATGCCAATGCTCTGTATGAAAAATATCTTATAAAAAATTGTAACACAATTAATTTCCTTTTCCATTTCCCCATTTTTTTGTTTTAAAGTCCTAAAAAGACTCACCGTGCCTCTTACAAAATACATTGGGGTGTTTAGAAGTGTTTCAACTTTCCTGGCATTCCAGGGCCTCCACAAATGTATTAGGTAGTCAGAAAATGTAATGCGTAATTTATGCCCCTAGAAAACCTGAAGGTGCTCCTTGAATTTTGTGCCTCTCTATGTGGCTAGGCTGTGAAAAAGTTTCACATGTGGTATCGCCATACTTGGGAGGAATTGAAAAATTTGTTTTGGGGTGTACAGTAATTCTAAGTAAGCCTATGCTGTGCGACAAATGTGTCAAATAAATACATTTTTATTTACATTCCGCATTTTCCAAAAACTTTTGGCAAAAAAAAGACTCACTATGCCTCTTAGAAGATGCTCTGGGTGTTTTCTTTCCAAAATGTTGCAATTTCTACTATTCTAGCACTCAAGGGCCACAAATGGGATAGGTAGTCAGGAATAGGGATGGTCCCGATGTTCGAATCAATTGGCCAAAGGCAGTTTAGTGTATATAACAGAAACTTTGACTTTTTTATATAGGAAAAAATAAAAAGAGTAGTGATTAAATATCATCAAAAAGAAAGCTTTGTTTTAAAAAAATATATACAATGAATTTGGGTACATTGCTGCGGGACTGAGTAATTGTCATTCAAAGTGTGATACTGGTGAAAACGTATAAATTCGATTAGCATGTTGTTCCTCTAGTAGTGCTTCCAATAAGTCTCCCTGCCCATAGACCCTACAATCACCAAGCCAAGGTAGTAGGCAAGCGGTCCTTATCAACACAGGGACAATGTGCTTTGCCGGGGAGGGGGTCCCCCTGGCAAGGTACTACCCGTGTTAAAGAGGGAAGTGCACAGTCTTTCTCCCAATTCCTGGCCTGTCAGACTGCATGCTCAAATAAAGGACTTTAGGGATTTTTTGATGGGAGCGGAACATTTTTTTTCTTGTTTTTCTATAGAAAACCTAAGGTATTTGGCTGGTATAGATGAAGGTAATCCCTGGCTGTTTGTGTCAGCTAATATGACGTGACGCTAATATATGTCAGCAATTTAAATGGGGTTTTCTGCTTTGTAATTGTCAGTTTTGCTGAAGTAGTTTAGTTTATATCATACAGATGTACCACTCCACAGGTACGCTGGGGAGATCCCCCAGTCATATTATTTAAAGGAATGTTGCATTTTCTATTGCTCATAAATCATTATTACAATTGATGCTTTCTGCTGCATTTAACTTTTTTAGAAAGTGTGTCCTGTGAACCTGCCTTATTCTAAACCCTGACATGTTCGTCTCACATTGTAGTCTATACTGGGGATATGGGAGTTGTATGGTAATGTCATCAGGTATTCCATTCTTGTGTGTAATGCTGTAGCATTTCTGCAAAGGTCCTGAGAAACACCCAAAATGTCTTCACCCAGAAGCTACAATGAATGTGGCCATTCTCTGTGCAACAGTCATTTAATAGAATGTAAATTTGACCTCAAACTGGAAGCTCTTTGTACTGGTTCCCATAGGGAGATTTGTAAAACGCACCCCTGTGCCTAATAAATATGTCTTAGCAAGTAAATGTGTCTATAGGAAATTCAGATGGAGTCATTTGCCAGACCGAGGTAGCACCTAAATAAAGGGGTGTGCTTTTTTTTTGGTCAAAGTTAAGGATATCAAGGAATATACAAACCATGGGCCAGATTCACATACAATTACATTGGCGCAGAGTATCAGAGATACACTACGCCACCATATTTTACCTGGCTTTACGACTAATTCATGTAGATTTTGGCCCATAACGTACGGCGGCGTAGTGTATTTCTCGCGGCGGAATCGAAATACGCGATTAGGGGGCGTGAAGCATTTAAATTAGGCGCGTCCCCGCGGCGATCAAACTGCGCATGCTCCGTTCAGAAATTTCCCGCCGTGCATTGCGCGAACTAATGTCGATACGTCATTTGTTGTTTGAGTAGCGTCGTTTACGTACATTCCTATTCCCGGACGACTTACTTAAAAAATAAAAACAAACGTTGAAATTTGACGCGGGAACGACGGCCATACTTAACATGGGTTGTCTAATATTAGACCAGATAAAAGCTGGAATAATTTTACTCGGCAAAAAGATGACTACAGATGCCGTAAGAGATTGCAAATGACGCTCGTAACTTCGTGGATCGTCGGAAAAAGCTCATTTGCATACCCCGACGCGGAAAACGACGGGAACTCCACCCAGCGGCCGCAAAATTATTGCAGCGTAGATCCGAAGGCGTACGAACACGTAAGCCAGTCGGATTGAAGCCCGAAGCCGTCGTTTCATGGTTTGAGGCTTCAGACTAATGAAACGACGCGCGTAATTTGAAAGTACTCCGGTCTAACGCGAGATAGACCGGAGTAAGGGCTCTGTGAATCTGGCCCCATGTGTCTACAGCCTGCATCCTAAACTCGTTATAAACAATAAAAAAAGAAGAGATTTCTAGAATTTATTGTAGAAATTCTACAATTTTAGTTTCTTTCTTTTTTTTATCTCAAAACAAACCCCTTTACATGTCAGCTGTGTACACTGTTGTGTGAGTCACATTCAGTATACCACAAAAGCTTGTTATAAAAATCATTCCTACTTATACCACATGATATGGAGACTGGATTTTCTTTTCCACTAACTCCACAATGGCAATTTATTGCAATTTGTTACAAAATCCAGTGGGCCAATTAAAGTTGGTCAACAGCGTCTAAGGTGTATCATTATGTGATATGTCATTTCGTACAGCACAATTAGAATTTTACCTACACAGTGAATTTTCCTTAGCTAAACTAAAAAATAATGAGGATGTGATCTGTCCTCATTTTATGTCAACAGTAGCTTTTATTTTATTTTGTGCACACAATAACCTTTGCTTTCCAGCAATTACTAGGAAAAAGTGGCATGTTTTGATTTATTGCTTTCAAGGCCTATTCATTAATTTCCATTGTCAGATGTTCAGATCCTATAATAAATATTTTCATCTCTATTGTTCATTCTCTGAGGCATAAGAGTAAATGGCAGTTAGTGACTGCCCCAGGGCACTCATGCAAAAGAAAATGCATTGAACCAACTGTCTTCCATGCTGCAAGCTTACAATCTGTTTGTGTCATTGCATTCTGCTGCCCTCATGGCCATAGACAACAGGAACTAAGAAAATGATTATCCTTAACAGTTTTTATTGGCCTGAAGGACAGAAAAATGTGTCGGCGTAAATAATCATGCTGTTTATGTAATGCTCCCTAGGTAATAATAAACATAGAAACACTAAAATTAACTACAGAGAGTGACTGTAAATTTTATTAAGTGATATCTTTGCAAGTCATCATTATGGTTTTATGTGGTCTCTTCCTTAATGGGGATAAAAACGGAGATACAAGTGCTTTTCTATAGTGGGAATCTTTTATTAGGGTGTTATCATTATTACAAGCCATAGTACATGAGGTAGTATGATTTATGATATTTTGGTTGAAGAATATGAGCGAAAATCGATAGCAGCCAGGATAAGCTTTGGCAACCTTCATGGTGATTTTTATCTACACCTAAAAGAAAACCTGACCTCATATTTATTTTTTCTATTAGGTATTGAAATTGCAATGAAATGTATTTTGTTTCTCACAATATCAGTGTGTGTTAAATTATCTATGATATGTATACACATTTTAGGTAAAACTGAAAAGAACAAAACTGTATAAATCTGCATTTTCATCTTTTCATAATTGTCTTTCCTGGTGCACCTTCAAGACAGCACGCAATGGCCTGCTTCGCACAGGCTTTCACTTGTATAAAAGCAGTGTGAATCTTAAGCTTTTACAAAGCATTTGCACAGCTTTCAGTAAGCTATTTAACCACTTTAGCCCCGGACCATATTGCTGTCCAATGACCAGAGCACTTTTTGTGATTCGGCACTGCGTCGCTTTAACTGACAATTGCGCGGTCGTGCGACGTGGCTCCCAAACAAAACTGGCGTCCTATTTTTCCCACAAATAGAGCTTAATAATTTTTTTTACTAGTACTGGCGGCGATCAGCATTTTTTTTCAGTACTGCGACATTATGGCGGGCACTTCGGACACTTTTGACACATTTTTGGGGCCATTGGCATTTTTATAACGATCAATGCTATAAAAATGCATTGTATTACTATAAAAATGCCATTGGCAGTGAATGGGGTTAACACTAGGGGGCAGGGAAGGGGTTGGGTGTGCTCTAACTGTATGGGGGGGTGGACTCACTAGGGGAAATCACTGATCTTCTGTTCATACATTGTATGAACAGGAGATCAGCGTTTTCCCCGCTGACAGGAAAGAGAGCTATGTGTTTACACACATTCCCCGCTCTGTAACAAGCAATCACGGGTGCCCGGCGGCGATCGTACCCACCGGGCCCCCTTAGCGGCCACTTTAACGCGGACATATAGCTACGGGCTCTCGCCCAGGAGTGCCACCGTCCCACAGTAATATGACGGCGGGCGGTCGGCAAGAGGTTAAGCATTATTTAATGAAGGTTCTTTAACACAGAGAATCGGAATCCCTGCTGGATTGCTTCTTTGGAGTCAAAGGACAGAAAAAAGGATGACGAACAGACATGGCGGGAGCAAATTTATAAATAACTTGGCCTATGGGGTATAAGGACAGAGTCTCCACTCTCGAATATACTTTTTCATGTGTTTGTTTGCTACACACTGTTCCCTGTGTGTTGACACGCACAGTTATTCCAGTCTGTGTATATTACTGTTTGGTTCACATTTGTGCATTTACTTTTATTACTGTTTTTTTTGGTACATTGCACATGTTCAGTATTTGTTGTTCATTCACCTCCTTCTGTTCACATTACAGTCACCTAGTATTTATCATTTTTCCCTAGGAATCCACCCCATGAGTGTTTAGTATCCCCTTATTATTAGGTTTCACAGCGCATCACCCATTCACATAAGGACAGAGCATTAAGTCATTATGTACTGCCATGATGCTCCAACAAACTAGTTTACCTAAACAGGGCTTTTAATACCAAAACAAGGTATATATGCAAGTGCCAATCCAAGTATTATTAATCATATCAGATCGCATAGGGTATTACAAAAGAGTATTGATATTGATTTAATAGTTCTTTTAACCACTTGCTGACTGCCCTATAGCACTTTTACTGCTACAGGGTGACAACTGTGCGCAGGATAACGTATATATATGTTATTCTGAATTTTTTCCCGGCAGGGGGCGGGCACACAACATATGCCTATGTAATCAAGGCATACTGTATCCCAGTTCTGACAGAGGGGAAGAACTGTATTCTGTGTCTCTGCAAATCAGAGACTATAATCTTCCCCTTGTAAAAGCAGCACACTGTGTACACAAAAACACTGGCTAGGCACACAGTTTGATCGCACTAGATGTTTAACATGCCAGTGCCATTAGTACAGTGACAGCGCATATTTTAGTCAATAAGTCAAAAGTGACCGATTGACCACCGCAATATCACAGTCCCACTATAAGTTGCTGATCGCTGCCATTACTAGTAATAAAAACAAGCTATAAATATATCCCATAGTTTATAGATGCTCTAAACCAATTAATATATATTTATTTACCAAAAATATGTAGCAGAATACATATTGGCCTACATTTATGAAGACATTTTTTTTATTATTATTATTTATTATTATTGCATGTGTTTTATAGCAGTAAGTAAAACATGAAATAAAATGTGATAAGCGCTCAAAACAGCACAGTCAATGTGCAGTATGTGTCCACAACAAAGTAAAAATCATAACAAACAGTGACATCTGTAACCTGATGTGAATTGAAACTATAAATGATGGTGCAATGACTCTAAATCACAAATTGATAGTCCTCCAATACACAAATGTACATAAAAATGAAAAATTCAATAACAAATGGAAAGTTCTTAAAACTGATGGGTCTGATGGTAAAAATGAGGTGGTAAGGTGATCTTCTCATGAGTGGCTGATGATAATGAATATACAGGCATCCAAAAACAGTCTCACAGAACCCTCACGCTATTGATACAATATAATTGCATATAGCATGGGTGTAGCGTCTCCGGGATGTGGACCTCACTCCTTCCCAATGGTGATCCTTATGGCTGCTATTTACAGCTGTTACTGCTGCCAGTTCCAACAGTGTATGATGAACCTATACGGGTGCTAAATGCTCCATGGTGCCAATGGGGGAAAAAAATAGAGAGAACAGATGCCTCCAATATTTCCTATTTAACTAATACATACAAATAAATATAGATTTTACATTTTCTACTGAGAAATCAAGTGAAACTCAGGAGTCTGCTGATGTTAAGTTTTCTGCAGTAAAACTCCAATCAATCATGAAATGCATAAACCGCATTTCTTTTCAAAGCATGTGCAATTTTGTGACACACATACCTCTGTTTGTCAGTGAAAACATTCTGCTGCCTCTTAGTTTAGTATTACTGCTTCTTTGACAGCTTTACAGCTGTCTAGTTAGGTGGCTGGAAATATAGAGGTGATAAATATAGCTGGATTACTGAAACATAAGATTGTTTTGGTTAATCAGAAACTACAGTATTTTTGTCACATGAATGACTACACTGTGTAAAAACCGTGTGCACTTCACACCATTGGCTGTATACAATTATAAGTTTCCTTTAGCAGGTACTGTATAACAGTAAACATTCATGTAATAAACATTTATGTATTTCCATTCATATTTTTCTAAAGTTCAGCTTTAATTCCATGGTGTATAGATAGTATAATATGAGCCCCTGCTGGGGCATGCATATTGCATAATAAGTCAAAGAGAGGGCACACCTAGTTTCTAGTTCATATACCTCTTTATAGTGTATCAATTATAGAAAGACAAGTATGTAGATGGGTGAGCCATTATACTGTGTGAAAGCTCATGAGTGACATTGAAGAGGCTGAGCTACCAGCTTCCATGCTGACAACAATTTTTCCCAATTAGGAACATTGCAACATCTAATGCCAATATTGTGATAATGAGGGCTAAAGGACACACTGAATTATTTGTTTTGTAACAAATCAGAGTATTTAGTCATATTTCATTGTATATCTTTTGTGCAATTTTTCCTTTGATCATTTTTGAAGCATTTCGCTAAGAGGAACATCAAACGAGGTGCCAGTATTTTTAAGGGGACTGTAGGCAGTGCTGGCTTGTAAAGAGATTGTAATAGAAGTGATCCCTAGAAATCTCTTGTAATATGCCCTTATTCTCAGACCATATCCTGTAGCAGTCCCTGACCACCTACTATTATATGTTCAGTCTCTGAACACTATCGGTAGTGTTACATACATTGAACATTATGTGCAGCTAGTTTTTTTATATCAGGGGCTTCACTTGGGGACCCCTATATAAGGCAAGTTTACTGCTCTAAAGGCACACACAATTTTAAAACTATTTGGTATAAAAATTGTAATATGTGTTTTACCTTAAGAATTAAATATTTCCTTTCGTTACTCTTACCTCAGAACTCCAAAGAAATCCTTGGAAGACTGGCGGGTCAATATGCGATCATTGAGAGCAAAAATAACCCAGTTCTCCAGTCTGCTACCCCGAAGGAGGGTGAGAAGGTTAATGAAAAACTGGCTGAGCTTTCATTCAACTGGGACAATGTCAACAAGCTATACAAAAAACGGCAAGAGTAAGTCTCTATTTATGCACTATACTTATTTTTAATAACTGTATTCTTTTTTCTTGCTTATATGCTTCCTTTACCAGTCAACATAGTAAAGCTTCTACTTTGGTTTAAAGCAATACATTTTGAGGCACCGAGGGATACATTGGCTTCATAAGTTTTTGGGTTAAACACTGCTAATAGAGATACACAAGAAAGAGGTTAATTGTTTTTACGACAACACCAGTGAGTATTATTATTATACATGATTTATATAGAGCCAACAGTTTACACAGTGCTTTACAGTGCAGAGAATCATTTGTTGGGGGTGGCTCTGGCACAGTTGTTAGGGGTGGGTATGGGATAGGATTCCCTGAATAAATGAGTTTTCAGGGATCTCCCAAAGGTAGACATAGTAGGGGCTGATCGGACATACTGGGGCAGGGAGTTCCAAAGGATGGACGAGGCTCTGGGGAAGTCCTGAATGCGAGCATGGGAGGAGGTAACAAAGGAGCTAGAGAGCAGGAGGTTCTGGGAGGAGCGAAGGGGATGATTTGGGCGATATCTGCAGATGAGGTTGGTGATATAGATGATATAGATGGAGGAGATATTGTGAATGGCCTTGTATGTTATGGTTAGCATTTCGATTTCTACATGGTGGAGTAGGGGAAGCCAGTGAAGGGATCGGCAGAGAGGAGCAGCAGTCATGGATCAGTTAGTGAGGTGTTAGTGAGGTGTATTAATCTATCAGCAGAATTCATAATAGACTTAAGGGGGATAGCCTGCTTAAGGGTAGGCCATTAAGGAGAGAGTTTCAGTAGTCAAGGCAGGAATATTGAATAAGTGAATAAGTTGCTTTGTGGTGTCATTAGTCAAGAAGGTTCAAATTCTGGAGATGTTGCGTAGGTTAAGGTGGCAGGATTGAATATGGGGCCGAAGGAGAGTTTAGAGTCAAGGATTACATCTAGGAACTTGGCATGTGTGGAGGGACCAATGGTTGTGTTGTTTATATTAATGGTGAAGACACTGGGGGTACTGTGAAGGAGGAAATATAACAAGCTCAGTTTTAGAAAGATTGAGTTTGAGGAAGTGCTGTGACATCCATACTGATATGTCATTCAGTAAGTTTGAGATCCGCGAGGGAACTCACGGATCTGTGAGTAGTGTCTGTAATACTTTTTATTGGTACAAACAGTTACATTTTAAGGATAAGCTTCAGAGAGGTGTTCAGATAAGACTTAAAGAAAGGAGGGGTGTGTGGAATGAAAATAGGGGAGAGAGAGTCATGAAGGTCACAAACAGTAAAAATAGTAAAAAAGTTTGATAGTGGTTTATAAAACTGAAGTCCACATTCAGCGCGTTAATTGTTGTGTCAAACAGAATTATCATATGTACTTTGAAGGTTTAAAAGTTAAAACATTTTAGAAAAGTATAAATGACAGTGCTCAACTTTGTTGTTGCAATAGTGCACTAATAAGGTTACACTCACCTTAAGCATGTTCCTATTAGGCGGCGTACACACGACCGAGGTTCTCGCTGGAAACCAGCGAGAACCTTGCTGGAAGCTGCATTCCAGCGAGGACCTCGGCCGTGTGTACACAGAGCGCTCGCCCCGCCCGTCGGGAATCCCGTTGAGTGAAAAGAGAGCACGCTCTCTTTTTGCTCGACGGCCCACCTGGATGAATGGCTGGTTGCCATTCCCGACGGGCGGGTCGCCGATTTCGACGGCCGGCAGAGAACCTCGACGGGCGGAACGATGTGTTTTGCCCGTCGAGGTTCTCTGCCGCGTGTACGCGGCTTCAGCCACTCCCTGGAATTCATAAAGGTTGCAGATCGATACTCTTTAGAAGCCTACCTTGCTGTAGTTTGACAAATGGCGGAATTTGCGACAGCTTCATATATGCGCCAATAAGGTGCAAAGGAATATATCACAACTCTAACCGAACTGTTAAGCCGCGTACACACGGCAGAGAACCTCGACGGGCAGAACACATCGTTCCGCCCGTCGAGGTTCTCTGCCGGCCGTCGAAATCGGCGACCCGCCTGTCGGGAATGGCAACCAGCCATTCATCCAGGTGGGCCGTTGAGCAAAAAGAGAGCGTGCTCTCTTTTCGCTCGACGGGATTCCCGACGGGCGGGGCGAGCGCTCTGTGTACACACGGCCGAGGTCCTCGCTGGAATGCAGCTTCCAGCAAGGTTCTCGCTGGTTTCCAGCGAGAACCTCGGTCGTGTGTACGCCGCCTGAAAAGCATCTCTCTTGTGAAGTGGTGGAAACTCCTTCTCTTGGTAGAATTCATAATCCCAGTGTATTTCATAACTTCTGAAATAATAATAATAGTGTGACAGACTCAGATTCCTCTATATCTAAGGTCACCTTATGTCCAATAGGGCCATAGGGTGACTAAGAAATCATAATTCATGTATTGCAGAAGATGGGACATTACTGGCAGTTCATTGCAGGAGATACTGGACATATTACAAGTGGTTTATTTTGTCCTGACTAGGTCAATAGGACAATGACCCTTCAATGCTTAGCTCAGGCTATTGAAATGCTACGTGGAGCCGGCTTGTGAAATACCTTTTCATTGTGTTCTGCAGATGAATAGCTGTTGTCAGAGATGGGACGTCTCTGGGAGATAATTACCTCAACTAAATGTCTTTTAGAATGTGATTGAAGTTCATTGTATGTGTGTTGTAGTTAGAAGTCTCCTGTCAGGTGTATTGAATTAGCATGTCAATTATGTTCAAGGGAACTTGACAAGCTATGCGGGGCCAGGCTGTCTGGGTAAGACATTTTGTTACAATTAGTAATTAACTCAACTAAATGTCATTATCTAAAGGAATGTCACTTCTTTAGACAGGTAGACACTTTGGCACCGAAAATCTGTATTGAAGCCCCCTGTGTGAGGAGGGGGCAGAGAGTTTCATTGTTCCTTTGATTACTCACAAGCTTGTAACTAGATATAAACCAGGAGAATGTACCATTAAAGTGTTCCATACTTAGCCACACATACAAGTGTCGTCTCGTGTGTTTCAAGGCAGCGAAAATTCTGTGACAAATAGTACAGCCAGAATTAAAGACATATTTACATTTTCCGCAGTTAATTAGTGAAATTTTTAACCTAAACGCTGCTACCCTAGGAGTACCGGGAGCAGGAATGGTCCAATTCCACTCCTAGGTGAACTGGACATCCTAAACCTGTCATATTTATATTTATTCTGAAGGTAATTTAATGCTGAGCAATAATATGCATGTTAGCAGACTGTAACATGTAGGTATACAAATATATTAAAACCTACAGAAAACTTGATCTGTGGCATGATCATAAACAATGAGACATCACATGGCCACCCCTTAGCCTCCCGATTGGTAAGTAATTTCTGTCAACACCCCTTGAAGTCCAGAAAAAGGGGACTGCAATCATAGTTGACAACACTTATTTAACATCAAACCAAGGAACACCTAACAGGACTTGTGAGAGCCACTGTATTGTCTTGCTTATTCATTGGACTCTGCAAACCATATTTGCAAGGATTTTCATCTTACACCCCTTTTGTCCTGTTGTCGCATTGTTGACTCTTTGTTTCTCTGTAATATCTTTTTTTTTCTGTAAATATTTTATTTGCACCATCTCGAATGCCCTAATGCAAACTCAAAGAATCCCTGTCTCTTTAAGAATGCTACTGTAGTGCAGTATTGCCCCTGATGACATGATTGATGACCAAAGGCATAGGGAGGAATCATGGCGGGTGACATCATCGCACACTAGGCATAGTGACCATCTTGTTTAAAACTTTTTTCTATTACAGATGCAGATTTACATGTTTTTAAATGTGAGTGTATTACTTTATAACTTTTAAACTATCATTTGTAAAACCCACTACACTATGAGACACCTCTGCCTTTCTGTTTGACCACTATCTATTGGGGTCTTCTGGATTATCAGGGCAGGAACAACCTTTGTATTAATTGTAAGAAGTTGGGAGATGTTCTGCAGGAGATGTTTAACTGTGCTTTTTGAAGGTCAAATCTTTTTGGTAAGAAGCTGTCAATGTCATTTGAGGGTGAGGGTCACATCTTTATGAGCACCATTTATCATCAATATAAGGACTTTATGGGCTTACTTGAACAACTTCAACAGTTTTGCCCCTCTTTGTCTACCTTGTACCAGACTCTGTCTGCCTTTTTTATTAGCGCTGCACTGCTTTTAATGTATCTTATTTTATATTGTTGCCTGCAATATTGTGTCAGCCACTCTTTGCATATTAAGCCTTAGCGCAGTGATTATTTGTGATTTAAATCTCTGGATATACCTGTCTGTGGTGACAGTGTGTGTTACAGATGTTTATTCTAAATTTATAGTTGCTATTGCTAACCTTGTGAAAGTTTACTGCTTCTCTATAAAAGTAGTTGGTGGCAGTTTAAAGAGTTAATTGTTTTTTTTTTTTAACCAAACCCAATGAAAATTGTCTGAGATTGCCATCGTTGCATACACTCTGTGAAGTTGACCAGTCATTTGTCCCAAGTTGGTAAAAAGAACAATGGTCTGACACCATGTTTGTCACAGCTGGGATGTCATGGATGAGGCTTCAAACTGCATACATGTCACCAAATGTGTCACAAATGCCTTATTATATTGCTCCAAGGTATCCAAGGATTCATGTTTTATTAGTCATATATGAATTTATGTGCCCTTTCATATAGAACATATTGAAATTTTGCCATGAGCCACATGGTTCTGCTCATTTTAGGAGTATTTGTCTGAGCTTATCTGCCCTTTAAAAGCAAAAACAATGTGGATAATATCAAATAGGGGAACTCAAAGAAACAGAGGGATATAAGGGTCTACTATAGGTAGTAATGGACAATAATCAGGGTATAAATAGAAAATATATTGAGTTTATTTTATAGAAAATCCCTAGGTAGATATAATTACAGCACAATGCTACAAATAGCCAATCACAAAAAACTAGCTTCTTAATGCCGGCCAGTGTTGCACCAATAAACAGTGTTTATTGTGTACATGCAGACAGACAACACATAAAAACATGGACTAACATAAAACAAAGTGTACAAAAGCAGTACGGACGCCTAGATGTCCGCACTTATTGGGGTCCCAAACAGAAAACCACTGTATAACTTCATTAAAAAATGACAATATTATGAATATAAGGAACAACCAACAAGTGCGTCCCCGCGGGGGGATAGTAAGGAAAGCGCAAGAAACGAAAACCGAAAGATCCAACATAAAAAATGATTTATTTTCGTTTTCGTTGCGGTAAAAATTCAATATAGAGAGATTCGACATTATAGGGAAAAGATTCGACATTATAGGGAAAAGATTCAACACTATAGAAATAATAGATTCGACATTACAGAGATTAGATTTTGATTTATGAGAAAATAGATTCGACATTATTACTAGTCATACAACATTAGAATTCTTGTAGGTGGAATATTGGAACGGAAATATTCTTTTGACCATTCGACAGAAACCAAGTATTATTGGATTTTCGGACAAAAGCTATTCCCCAACGAAAAACAAAATAAATCAAAACGATTTTTAGGAGTAACTAAATAAATGTATTTTCCAAACGAAAACGAAAAAACAAAACAAAATATTCCAGTCTGCACATGTCTATTAAGAAGCAAGTTTGTGTGATTGGCTATTTGTAGCATTGTGCTGTAATTTTATCTACCTAGGAATTTTCTATGAAATAAACTTAATATATTTTCTATTTATACCCTGATTATTGTTCGTTACTACCTATAGTAGCCCCTTATATCTCTGGGGACCCTCTGTTTCTTTGAGTTCCCCTATGTGATATTATCCACATTTTTTTGCATGTACGTTTTGGCTACGGCAGTAACCTCCTATAGGATGAGAGACTACTAACAGGGTCCCTGGGTTTATTAAGCAGCATTTTTAACAAGGGTGTGTTCAACTGTTGTTGGTTTATTTGCCCTTTATAAGCCTTTTTGGTAGAAAGCCCAAATGTCCACAGTTTTAATCTTCAATGTGGCTCCTGTAAGTCACTGTCGTGAACTTGGTATGTTTTTTTTAAGCAAATATAAACCATCAGCCTCCAGTGATAAAACTGAAAATAAATTAAGAAAAAAAATATATATATATATGTATATACAGTATATATATATATATATATATATATATATATATATATATATATATATATATAGTACATGTATAGTGACCGTGAATTAGCTGCAACCACTTAGTAGTGTACTCAAAAGACATTGCGTAATCTGATGAGTATCAATTCAAACAAATAAATAAATATATGTGAATAAAGTCCAACTAAAGCCCAATGGTAGGAGTTAGTTCATAAAAAGGCAAATATCTCATAGGGATAACTTGATAGAAGAAAAAACTGATAAAATATCAATCTAAACATTGACTGTTAAATTTATGAATTGGCCGCTCACCTTCAACAATGACCCTAGGGTCAAACAAGGCTCGTCAGATAAGGAATCCTGCTGATGGATCTGTAAAGGCATCCAGGTCGCTGGCGAAGACAAAAAAACGACGTCCAAAACTTGGCATCATAACATCTCGGGTAATTCCATATATAGAGGAAACAGCTCGCTCCAAGGAATGGCACTTCTTGTAAAAATGGCACTCGAAGGAAGCAAAAAACAGCCATAGTGCAATATTGCCAAATTTAAAGTAAATTTATTTAGTGAAAAAACTGTTTACATCAAGTAAGGATAAAAACCACAATAAAAAGAAATGGGAGTAGTGACACACAGGCCTACTCACCGCACCGTTAAACACCACCAGAACCGGCGTAACAAGGCTCCATCCAATGTGTTGCGCCACTGATCATGTGACTTCCTCCGCAAGCTGTTTCCTCTATATATGCAATTACCTGAGATGTTTGGATACTCATCATGTTCATTCATTGAGTATATTACTTTATGGCACATTATTGAATAAGTGTACCATTCCCATCTTTTTCCTTGGTAAAGTTACTAACCTACAAAAACATGGCAGATGTTTACTGACTTAGTCCTGTTCACCCCTTTTGACTACAGTCATGTTGTTTGAATGATGTTATAGCAAATACAAGTTTTATATAAATACACCATATTTAAACACCTTCCTAAAACAAATTGCTCCTCTAACCGTAACCACTTCAGACCCGCGCTATTGACAAAATACGTCAACAGCGCGGACCTAAGGCGCCAACTAGACATCTTTGGACGTGATTTTTAGTGCATTACCCGCGCGCGCCACTGGGTGGCGCGCGGCGGGTAAACACTGTCCTGCCGCATCACTGGGGATCCGATGCATGTACCTGGGGCTGCGATGTCCGTCGGGTACATGCAATCGGCGGGAAGACGAGGAGATGACAGCAGGTACGTGGAGCTCTGTGTGCAAATTTGTGTCAAAAGTGACAGATATGTCCGCCGCAATATCGCAGTCACAATAAAAATAAATCGCAGATTGCCGCCATTACTAGTAAAAAAAATATATAAAAAAAATCATAATTCTGTTCCCCATTTTGTAGGCGCTATAACTTTTGCACAAACCAGTCGCCTATTGCGATTTTTTTTTTTACAAAAATACGTTGAAAAATACGTATCGCCCTTTAACTGTGAAAAAAAATTGTTTTTTTTTTTTTTTAATTGGGATATTTATTATAGCAACAAGTAAAAAATATATATATTTTTTTTAAATTGTCGCTCTTTTTTTGTTTATAGCACAAAAAATAAAAACCGCAGAGGTGATCAAATACCACCAAAATAAAGCTCTATTTGTGGGGAAAAAAGGACGTCAATTTTGTTTGGGAGCCATGTCGCACGACCGCGCAAATGTCAGTTAAAGCGACGCAGTGCCGCAAGCTGAAATTTCGTCTGGGAACGAAGGGGGTTTATGTGCCCAGTAAGCAAGTGGGTAAAAAACCTAACACTTAACCACTTAAGACCTGGACCAAAATGTAGGTAAAGGACCTTGCCCCTTTTTGCGATTCGGCACTGCTTTGTTTTAACTGACAATTGCGCGGTCGTGCGACGTGGCTCCCAAACAAAATTGGCGTCCTTTTTTTCCCACAAATAGAGCTTTCTTTTGGTGGTATTTGATCACCTCTGCGGTTTTTATTTTTTGCGCTATTAACAAAAATAGAGCGACAATTTAAAAAAAAATGCAATATTTTTTACTTTTTGCTATAATAAATATCCCCCAAAAATATATAAAAAAACATTTTTTTTTCCTCAGTTTAGGCCGATACGTATTCTTCTACGTATTTTTGGTAAAAAAAATCGCAATAAGCGTTTATCGGTCGGTTTTCGCAAAATTTATAGCGTTTACAAAATAAGGGATAGTTTTATTGCATTTTTATTATTTTTTTTTTTTACTACTAATAGCGGCGATCAGCGATTTTTTTCGTGACTGCGACAATATGGCGGACACTTCGGACAATTTTGACACATTTTTGGGACAATTGTCATTTTCACAGCAAAAAATGCATTTAAATTGCATTGTTTACTGTGGAAATGACAGCTGCAGTTTGGGAGTTAACCACAGGTGGCGCTGTAGGGGATGTGTGACCTAGTGTGTTTGTTTACAACTGTAGGGGGGTGTGGCTGTAGGTGTGACATCATCGATCGCGTCCCCCTATTACAGGGATGACGCGATCGATGCTGCGGCCACAGAGAAGCACGGGGAAGCCGTGTGTACACACGGCTCTCCCCGTTCTTCCGCTCCAGGGACGGATCGCCGCACTCCAGCGGCGATCGGGTCCGCGAATCCCGCCGTCCCGGAGCTTCGGACCGGGTCGCGGGCGCGCGCCGGCGGGCGTGCGCCCGCGACCCACGGCTGGGTACTAAAATCAACGTATATATACGTTGATGTGCCCAGCCGTGCCATTCTGCCGACGTAAATGTGCAGTAGGCGGTCCTTAAGTGGTTAAAATCCCTTTAAGTAATGCCTAAATTCCAATTTGCCTCTAAAACTACATTTCCATTTCTTGTACAGGTGCCATTAGGAGAGGAAATGAGGGGATATATATATCCCCCAGTTGAGTCACAGACAAAAGTAAAAACCTGACATAATTTAGACTGTTACCTACACTATTAAATAATAATAATAATAATAATAATAATAATAATAAAAATATTTATGCTGGCAGTAAACTTTAAGCTTTAAAACGTAAACCTGACACTTAAATGAAATGAGTCATTCATTTATAAACTGGGCCTTTAACTAGGGTTGTGCCTTCTCCAATCAATTCTGACCAATCACAAAAGGAAGCTTGAGGCTGCCTGCTTTAGGAGGAGAGGGTATCGGAAGCATGACCAAAGTGCTTACGCAGGTAGTGGTTCACAAGTACAGTGATAGTTGTACTAATTAGATATGAAAACCAACCTATTTTAACACACTGAAAGCAGTTTGCAAGTGAGCCTAATGAATAGTGTAGTTTATCTTTGCTGCACTGGGAACTGGGTCACTGCTGCATTTTGATATCAACCATTTATTTGAATTTAAAGTCAAACATAGTTTCAGCAATGTAATTTCTAAGAAGCTATTACTGTATACAAAACAATACATCTTTCTATTTACATTTATTTTTGCAGTGTTCAGATTTAAGTTATCTTCATTAGCTCACTGCTCTGTATTATTTGTGTTCTGATTGTCTGATGCCTTTTTCATTCCTTCTTTAGGCTATATTCATCTCACAATCAGAAATCAGATCGTATTATCCCAAGGGTTCATCTGCAAATTGAAATGCATGCAGTTAATCAGAAAATCTTTTGAATGATTGAGCAAATGTTGTGTTTTGATTAGTATGCATAGTAATCCTGATCTTCACTACAAAATAGCTTGTTCTATGGACAAGGAAATGAACACATCATTCTAGAGATGTTTCCATCAATCCTGACTCAGAGTACTAATACAGCTCTTGTTAGAATAGACCGGTAAAAGACCAGCTTTTGTAAGACATGCAGCTGGTTTATAAAATCATTAAATTCAAAGAGCCAATGCAACTGTTACTTTGTGGTCTTATAAAAGCGTCACATGTTTCTGTTGTTTGGTTTTTGTAATAATTTTGTGAGAATAATTTAATGATTGAAAGATGCTTACATTATCAAAAATAGTTTAGACATCTCAAAACAATAGAGATAGCAAATTGTGTCCTGATCATAGAGTAAAAGCGTTTTTGGTCCCAAGAGGCATAACTTATGGGTATGTGATTTATCAGACAAGGAACCATATGAAAGTAGTGTTTATTCAATACAAACAACAATTATGGTTTGGTATGAATGTATGTACGCATGGTTCGTTTGATAGCTACCCTTGGAGGAGCCACTGGATTGTACACCAAAACACCTGAAAACATTTAAATGGGCTTTAACAGCAAAAGCAATGAAAGGGAAGGGCAGTTAAAACAATAAGAAAAGAGCAAACTTCCTTATCCCCCTTGATATTTGTTTTGACAGTAGAACCCCTCCTGAACAGACTGCGCAGCAACTCAGACATTAGAGGTGTGTCTATTGCAGGCAGAGAATTCAAAGTTGCCACTTTCGCGGATGACATTCTGCTCTCCCTGCAAGCCCCCAGAATCTCCCTGCCCAACCTATTGAAAGACTTACATCAATTTGGAGAACTTTCGAATCTCAAAATTAACCACTCTAAGGCCTCGTACACACGAGGGGATATGTCCGCTGAAAACGGTCCGATGGACCGTTTCAGCAGACATCTCCGCTCGTGTGTATGGGCTAGCGGACAGATTTCTCCACCCGACAGATTTCAAAGCATGCTTTGAAATCTATCCGGTGGGAATCTGTCCGCCCGACATGTCTGCTGGTTAGTACACTTACCAGCAGACATGTCGGCTCCCACCACCGCCGCGCCGCTGCCGAATGGATTCGGCGCATGCGCGGAAGTGTTTTACTTCCTGGTGCGGTGACGTGGCGGTGGCGCGGCGGCGTCAACGTCACCGCCGCGTCACCACTACGTCACCGCGCCGTCCGGCGGCGGGGAATTTGATCCGATGGTGTGTACACGCCATCGGATCAAACTCCCGATCGGACATATCCGATGGAAATGGTCCGCGGACCGTTTTCATCGGATATATCCGATCGTGTGTACGCCGCCTAAGTCGCATGCTTTGAACGTATCTCTGCCCCCTCAGGAAGTAACGCACTGCCAGAAATACTTCCCATTTCAGTGGAAAGAGACCGCAATCACTTACCTCGGCATCCGGATCACCAGAAAAATGGCTGATCTTTATACTCTGAACTTCCTAGTGGCCCAGAACGACTTAAAAGACTGGACCAACCTGAATGTCTCTTGGTTTGGCCGGGCGGCATTGATCAAAATGATAGTCCTTCCCCGCTTATTATATCTGATACAGTCGATTCCGATCCATCTCCCTCCCTCCTTCTTTGCATCTTATAGGAAAGCATGTACAACTTTCCTGTGGAACAACAAATCTCCACGCATTAAATACTCACGCCTCACTCTCCCCAAGGCTCTGGGCGGAATTAACCTGCCGGATCTCCACAAATACTACCTTTCATGTCACCTGACCAGAATTGTGGACTGGAAGATACACTATTTAGAGAAGGCTTGGGTCACTTTGGAAAGGCACTTTGTCCATACGCCCACGCACGTACTCCCTTGGCTGCCGACCCATCACTGGCCCCAATCACTTAAAGCACATCCGCTGATATACCCCTCCCTGGCAGCTTTCAATAAGGCAGTTTCTCAGCATAAGATCTCCTCACACCTAGGTCCGTTGACATCTTTGAGAGGGAATCCGGACTTTTCCCCAGGAGACTCTGCATTCCTTCGTGAGGAATGGCCACACGCGGAAGTTCTGGCGAAACACTTCTTCTGTGGAGGTACTATTCGATCCTACGAGGACTTGGTGGCCGATTCGCGTACTCAGTCTTTTCCCTTCTGGTCTTACAGACAATTGAGACACTACCTCACATCTAAAACCCTATCCACGACGTGGTCTAGACGGCCTACCCCGTTCGAAGCCTTGTGCTCACGCCTCCCGCCACAAAGACATCTCATATCTCTCCTCTACGCTCTCTTTCAGGAGGATTTCCTTCCCCCGGCGACTAGGCAGTTGTGCGAGTCCTGGGAGAGAGACCTGAATATCTCTCTTGATGAAGAAGATTGGGGAAATATTTATACACTGGCACACAAAGGGTCAATGAATGTTGCGATCCAAGAAAATGGATACAAAATCCTGATCAAGTGGTACAGGACCCCTTCACGTTTGCATAAATTCTCGCCTACCATCCCGAACATCTGTTGGAGATGCAATGACGCTGTGGGATCGATGATTCACATCTGGTGGGAGTGTAGCTCCGTCCAGCCTTTCTGGGCCGAGGTGCACTCCACCATTAAAAACGTTACCACATACGAACTGGACTACAACCCCGCACAGTTCCTCCTCCACCACACAACCCTTTCTAAACGCGAATATCACAAATCATTGGCCATGCATATGGTTAACGCGGCTAGGCTCTGCATACCAACACACTGGCGCTCATTGGCCACACCCACCGTTAGGGAATGGCTGTCTAGAGTAGCAAAGATAGCGGAATTGGAGGAGTTGATCTCTATCTCACAGGAACGGTTACAACTTTTCACACAAACCTGGGCCTGCTGGACCCATTTTACCACCTCAGACAGCTACAAATCCCATTTCCCAACCTAAGGCGTGATTCGCCTGGTGGCTTTGTGGATTCCCCTGTCACTGCATACCTTCACCCCAAGCTGATGCGTTCGGAACTAACGCAACGGAGGAGTGCCCCCCCCACCCCGTTACTGCCTTCTTCCTTCTCCCCCCTCCTTTCCCCCATCTTGGCCACACCCCTCCTCTTTCCTCCTTTCTCACCCCCCCCTTCTTCCTCCCTGTCGCTTTCTTTTCTAGTTCACACCCCCAACCCTGGAACCTGTTCCCACATTGACAGTGGACCCATGTCCAACTGGATGTCCCACTCTGACCATCTGGACATGCACATATGTCTACCACCATTTACTCCGGTTACAACTCAATGCCAGATATGGGTAGACTAAGCGATTTACCCTATAATGGGACAACTTTTGCAATTCCCGGGGCGGCCTTGCCCTGAAAAATTCATATGCCGGATGTACGCTACTGCCTATATTCCATGTTCTGATTTCCAAGTTTCTTTTAGGTTATTACTGTTTTTTTTTTTTTCTGATTCATTCATACACCAATATTTTGTCAATTGCATGTACTGTTTTGGGTTTGTCAATGAAACCCTCTGTATGTTTGTACTGGAAATGTGCAACCTGACAAACGTTTGTTCTGTACCCTTGAGTTTGCTTTAATAAAAACATTTTGTGGAAAAAAAGAAAAGAGCAAACTTGGTTTGCCAAATTTAGGCTGTTCATTCCCCACAGCCCCATGTGAAACTGCTCAGCCAGAAATCACTAAGCCAGTGTAGAGGAATGATATTACCAAAACATTAACAGAGATAATGTAAGTGTCAAGGCAACAACATTACCAAATGAGCTTTAAAATTGGTCAAAAAGTATCTCACCCCTGTTACAGATCCTGCAGCTACTCTGTAGCAGCAGGATAGCAGAACAGCTGTAACACTAAAACCTCAGAAAACTGTTAAATGAAGCACTCTTGAATGCTCCTGGAATAGCAGCTTGCTGAAACAACAGGATACAACAGGATACAGGAACAAAAATCAGTAACAGCAGCCACATGGTCTCAGTAGAATGTGAGTCATTTCCTGCAGCACACTGCCCCCAATTCTACCCCCCTGGCCACAGGGGGACAATTTCCTCAGCTCATGGATGTATCTGCTCTCTTACTCTCTTTGTGGGTTCCAGCATTCTATATGGAACCCAACGGGTTTCCCTGTACTTCTTACAGGTGGTAGGTAAGGCTAAAACCCTGCTGGCCAATTGCAAGGTAGAATATCTCTGCCAGCAAATCACAAGTCAGCCTGGGCCTGAGTTGCCATGTTCAGGTCCTCTTTGGCTGGAGGAGCTCTGCTGCAGTATCCATCAATCAGATTCTGCCCCCCCCTATGTGAATTGGTAACAGGGTATATTGTACCCCTACCATTTCACAAAAAAAGTGTAAACATTTTTAAAAATACACAGTTGGGATAAGTGCTTTATTAAAAATAAATAAATAAATAAATAAACATTCCAGCGAAGTATTCCAGTCTGTCCAGCGTTGTTCTCTATGTCCTGCGGTGATCCGATGTCCAGCGATGCTGCAGTCTCCACTCCACACGAAACCCCCATGATGTAAGAGCGATCGGGGTCATCGTCACATCATAGGGTAAGCCCCATGGCTTTCCCCAGCAAGTGGGGGGATATCCAATGATGTTTGCGGGTGGCCCTGCCCTGTGACGTCACAGGGCGGGGTCACCTGCCCACGCCATTGGGTATTCCCCCGCTTGCTGGGAAAAACCCCGGGGCTTACCCTATGATGTGACGGGTGACCCACCCCTCTTACATCATGGGGATTTTGTGTCGAGTGGAGTGGAGACTGCAGCATCTCTGGACATTGGATCACCGTGGGACATAGAGGACAACGCTGGACATACTGGATTACATTGCTGGAATGTTTTTTTTTTATTGATTTTATTTTTTAAGAAAGGACTTATCCCAACTGTGTCTGTGTGTTTTTTTTTTACACTGTCTTTGTGAAATAGTAGGGGTACAATGTACTGTACCCGTTACCAATTCACATAGGCGGGGCCGGAATCTGGGGGCCCCCTTTGTTAAAGGGGGCTTCCAGATTATGATAAGCCCCCCACCCGCAGACCCCCACAACCACCGGGCAAGGGTTGTGGGCATGAGGCCCTTGTCCCCATCAACATGGGGACATCCTCCCCTTGTTGAGGGCATGTGGCCTGGTACAGTTCAGGGGGGTGCTCTCTCGTCCCCCCTCTTTTCCTGTGGCCTGCCAGGTTGCGTGCTCAGATAAGGGTCTGGTATGGATTTTTGGGGGGACCCCACGACATTTTTTGCAAACAGGTAATTTTTCTCCTTCATTGATGTGCGTTGATGAGGCTGCACTGATGGGCACTGAGGCCGGATTTACACCTATGCAGGTTGCAGTTTGCATATTCCAAGTGCATTTTGTGTTTTTCAATACATATTTTTGATCCATTAAAGTCTAGTCAATGGAAACAAAAAACTGAAACAAATCAATGGCCATTTCCATAAATGCACAGATGTGAACTACAAGCATAGAAAACCATGTTAATGTTACATGGACTGTAGTGTGTTTCTGCAAAACTGAAAACAAACAAAAAATGCATACATGTGAACCAGGCCTGATGGATGGCACTGGTGGGCACTAATGAGGCGGAAATGATAGGTGGCAATGAGGGGCGCTGCTGGGTGGCATGGAAGAGCATTGATAGGTGCCACTGAAGGGCACTGTTATGTGACACTGATGGGCAGCACTGATAGGTGGCACTGATGATGGGGCACTGATTGGCAGCACTGATGGGCATTGATAGGAGGCACTGGTGGGCACTGGAAGGCGGCACTGGTGAACACAGGAAGGCGGCACTGGTGGGCACAGATGAGAAGGTGGTAACTCTTACTGTTTGAGACTAATGTCCCTTTTGATTGAAGTCAGTGATCGGATTGCCGATAAGCAGATTACCTATGTTCTGTTTACATCACATGATCAGCTGTTATTGGCTGAAAGCTGATCATATGGTAAGGGGCTGGGCTCCAATCTGTGATCAGCAGCGCTTCAGTGACTCGGTGATCATAGAGCGTGCTGCGCATGTCATGCAGGGGTAAGCAGGCAGCTCATGCACTGGAGGATGTCTATTGATGACCCCCTAGCAATTAAGGCCTGGACTGTAGACATCTTTTGGCTATAGTGAGGGTGGGAAGTGGTTGTAAATCCATATAAATACTCAGTTAACCCCCCTGGCGGTATTCCCGAGTCTGACTCGGGGGTTAAATTTTCATGCTGTGATCGGTAACCCCGAGTCAGATTTGGGCTCGCCTCGCTGAATCCACAGGCTTGGTTTACTTACCTTGTTCCTGAATCCAGCAATGCATCCGCGCTCTGTGAGCGAGTGTGTGCTCGCTCGATTCACACAGTGTCCCCGTGTGCTGCCGAGCTCCATTCCCTGCGACGTTACGACGCACAGGGGTGGAGAACAGCACCAAATTCAAAAAAGTAAACAAAACACTATACATACAGTATACTGTAATCTTATAGATTACAGTACTGTATGTAAAAAATACACACCCCCCTTGTCCCTAGTGGTCTGCTTAGTGCACTCCATGATCTTTTATAAAATAAAAACGGTTCTTTCTGCCTGCAAACTGTAGATTGTCCATAGCAACCAAAAGTGTCCCTTTATGTCAAAAATGGTTTTAGCTAAAAAACAGCGATAATAAATTATAATCATTTGCATAATTGAGCGATAGTGATTTGTGGGGAAATTCGTCATTAAAAAAAAAGTAATGACAGCAACAATTCTGCAACTGAGCAAATTTCAGTGATTTTGAGTTGATTACAGTATTGAATAATTTTTATTTTTATTATATTATCATTTGTTATAATTATTTATAATTATTTATTATATTATAATTTATAATTTTATTTTTAAAAAAATGTCATACCCGGGATGCCTATTAGACTCTTGTTTGGTCAAATTTAAGTGAGTTATTCCTAAGAATTACAAGCCTACAGTATAAAACGCTAAATTTCCTTGCAAATAATGGTACTGCTTTCAGCACCTAAAATCAGAAAGAATCATACCACCAGGGAGGTTAAGTGACTATCATCAGATGATACAGAAATTAAACAAATCTTTCTACATAACTTGTACCTGTATATCTGCAGCCCTCGGTCCTCTATACCAGTGTTTCTCAACCTTTTTCCAGTCGGGGCGCCCTTGAAAAGTATTTTCAGTCTTGAGGCACCCCTGTCCAAGACTTAGTTCACGTCGATGTGTGTTGCGGAACACGCGCAAAACTGCGCTCGTTCTTGACACACAGACAAATGCTCTGCTCTTTAGGGGTGCCATTAATTGTTAATAGTGCCCTATCCATTGGCAAACATGAGTTGCTTTTGTTATGGCACAATTTAAAAAAAAGGGTCGGGGACTTCTTTCCCTGCATTACTGCGGGTAGAGAAATGAATGGGCTGCCCTACACGCAGCACGCATCCACACAGAGCTTGTTCACATGTCAGGCTGGAGGGGGAGTAAAACCACATGGTTCAGCTGTTTTTACCACCCCCAACTTTTGCCCCTTTAGCTGCAGAGGCAACAGCTGGGGGTGTAAACATGCTGTGGCTGCAGCTGGAGGTATACCCAGGGATAATGGGGCTGCACTGCAACTACCCCGCAACTGTGTGCATTGCATTTACGGGCTTAAAACAGGTGGTGAGGAGGCAAGATATGCCTCTTTACTGGCTGACAAATGCCCCTGAAAAGCGATATGAACACAAATTGCTTTTCAGAGGAGCAGCAGTCCTTGCTATCTCGAACCCTACAAAAGTAATTCTGATGGTACAGGAATTGGGGGGTTAGGATTAAAAGTAACATACATACAGGCAGATGCACACGCACACTAACAGACACACGTACAAACACACACAGTGTGTGTGTTTGTACGTGTGTCTGTTTGTGTGCGTGCACATCTGTCTGTATGTATGTTACTTTTAATCCTGACCCCCCTACTCCTATACCATCAGAACTACTTTTGTCACACATACACTAACAGACATGTGTACACATACACTGAAAGAAGAACTGTCAGAGCTGCACAACAACCAATCAGATCAAGAGTGCTGTAGCTATGAATGGATATTTGGGGGCATTTTGCCGCAGCACACCAGTGTGCCGCGGCACACTGGTTAAAAAATGTTGCTCTTTACCCATTCAAAGTCCAGATTTCATACAGGATCTCTAAGCTCTAAAAAGTAGGGGGAAGAGATCTGAAATCTCACAGGAAAACAAGATTATCAGATAAATAAAAGCAATACATGCTGAAAAAAGAAAATGAATGCAGACATTCCACACCAACAAATAGTAAGCTGCAATACATTATATGTTGGATTTTGGATTTACATACAATCGATGCTGTTTTAAGGGAAATGAGTGGACAGGCCAAATATAAATTCGTTTTTTTTGCTGATGCATAATGATTTTTTTTTTTTTTTTTTTTAACATTAGAAGTAAATTGTTAATTAATAAATAAAAATGTCATTGCATTAGGTTAAAAGTTTATCACATTAGGCTGAAACTTACAGTACTGTGTGTGTGTGTGTATATATATATATATATATATATATATTAGTAAAAAAGGGGTGATACTGCGCTGTCTAGGCAAGATACAAAAAAGAAATAAATTGCAAGCGGCTTTAAATGGTGAGATACTCACAGCAAAAACAGTAATATTACAAGAACAAGCTGCGCAATATGAGAAGTTCTAAAATGATAAAGAGCAATACCAAACAGTGAAAACATATATATATATATAGTCCATCAAGCAGTTAATACAAGTGGAAAAACATCTGATGGTATAAATCGGCAGTGAAATTCCGTATGTTCAAGCAGATGGTGACATCACAAACAGGAACCTCAGAAAAGTGATGCAGATAGAAAAAACACCTTCACCGATGGAAAACACTGTCCCTTACCAGAGGGGAAGATCCCAACTAGAGACCTTCTGATCGCAGATGGCTTTCTCCCCAGCCAGGGGGTTCAATAGCACGAAATCCAATGGTCAACAGCTCCTCCCGTAATGAGCAAGTGATCCAGGACGAAGTCTGTTTAGACGAAACGGCGTAGGGAGACGGCGTGCTGACGTCTATAACCGCAAATCGTGTCCAGGAGATATTCGAGTTGTGCTAGCCGGCCGGCTACATTTACATGCATATTTTACCTACATTTTTGTAAGTGCAATTTTAATTTAATTTTAATAAATGGTAAATGGTTTTACACTATATACCTTTTTTTCTTATAATTTGTCATCAATCAACACTGATCACTTGCTCATTACGGGAGGAGCTGTTGACCATTGGATTTCATGCTATTGAACCCCCTGGCTGGGGAGAAAGCCATCTGCGATCAGAAGGTCTCTAGTTGGGATCTTCCCCTCTGGTAAGGGACAGTGTTTTCCATCGGTGAAGGTGTTTTTTCTATCTGCATCACTTTTCTGAGGTTCCTGTTTGTGATGTCACCATCTGCTTGAACATACGGAATTTCACTGCCGATTTATACCATCAGATGTTTTTCCACTTGTATTAACTGCTTGATGGACTATATATATATATATGTTTTCACTGTTTGGTATTGCTCTTTATCATTTTAGAGCTTCTCATATTGCGCAGCTTGTTCTTGTAATATATATATATATATATATATATATATATATATATACACACACAGTACAGACCAAAAGTTTGGACACACCTTCTCATTCCAAGAGTTTTCTTTATTTTCATGACTATGAAAATTGTAGATTCACACTGAAGGCATCAAAACTATGAATTAACACAGTTGGATCTATGTACATAACAAAAAAGTGTGAAACAACTGAAAATATGTCATATTATAGGTTATTCAAAGTATCCAGCTTTTGCTTTGATTACTGCTTTGCACACTCTTGGCATTCTCTTGATGAGCTTCAAGAGGTAGTCACCTGAAATGGTCTTCCAACAGTCTTGAAGGAGTTCCCAGAGATGCTTAGCACTTGTTGGCCCTTTTGCCTTCACTCTGCGGTCCAGCTCACCCCAAACCATCTCAATTGGGTTCAGGTCTGGTGACTGTGGAGGCCAGGTCATCTGGCGCAGCACCCCATCACTCTCCTTCTTGGTCAAATAGCCCTTACACAGCCTGGAGGTGTGTTTGGGGTCATTGTCCTGTTGAAAAATAAATGATGGTCCAACTAAACGCAAACCGGATGGAATAGCATGCCGCTGCAAGATTCTGTGGTAGCCATGCTGGTTCAGTATGCCTTCAATTTTGAATAAATCCCCAACAGTGTCACCAGCAAAGCACCCCCACACCATCACACCTCCTTCTCCATGCTTCACGGTGGGAACCAGGCTGGTAGAGTCCATCCGTTCACCTTTTCTGCGTCGCACAAAGACGCGGTGGTTGGAACCAAAGATCTCAAATTTGGACTCATCAGACCAAAGCACAGATTTCCACTGGTCTAATGTCCATTCCTTGTGTTCTTTAGCCCAAACAAGTCTCTTCTGCTTGTTGCCTTTCTTTAGCAGTGGTTTCCTAGCAGATATTGTACCATGAAGGCCTGATTCACACAGTCTCCTCTTATCAGGTGTTCTAGAGATGTGTCTGCTGCAAAAGGTGGCTACTTTGAAGAACCTAGAATATGACATATATTTTCAGCTGTTTCATACTTTTTTGTTATGTATATAATTCCACATGTGTTAGTTCATAGTTTTGATGCCTTCAGTGTGACTCTACAATTTTCATAGTCATGAAAATAAAGAAAACTCTTGGAATGAGGTGTGTCCAAACTCTTGGTCTGTACTGTACAGTATATATATATATATACAGTATGTATAAATACTGTTTACGGTATATATTATGACCTGGAAAGCTGAGAATTATTACTGGAATACCCTGGGGTCTGTTCTATTTATATCACTTTTTTACTACATAAGGATTTTTACAGGGATAGACAGTTTCATTCAATGGCATTAGCCTAGATTTATCAAAGAAAGCTCCGGCTTAATATACACTATCATTCATTGACACAAATGGGTGTTAAGGGGTGCTTTTTCTTAGCAAACACTGATAAATCTGGGACATTCATTCATATTCTGTTCTGCTTGCAAGTATGTCATAAAATAGCTTAAGCAAGCAATACAATCCAGATCTTAATATAATACATTGTTATAAGTAATCTCTTTTTATAAGCTACATCTAATTTTATTTATATCATTGTTTTAATGATCTGCGCTCGCTCATAGTAATCAAATTTCTTATTTAACGTTAGCAAATAATAAAGTATGAAATCAGATTGCTTGTTATGGACAAGTTATCGTTTTTGTGGATAACTTCCCTTTCTCCTGTTTTAATAAATATATACCATTTACTTAAAATTGACTGCCACAATAACAGCCCTTTAACTTGCATACGCATGTCTGTCTATCTAGACTATAAGGCCCTGTACACACGATCAGACATGTCCGAGGAAACATGTCCGACGGACCGTTTTCATCGGACAAGGCTGAATTGTCTGTTGGTCTGATGTTCATACACACCATCGGACCAAAATCCCCTCGGACCAGAACGAGGTGACGTAGAACACAACGACGTGATGAAAAAACGAAGTTCAATGCTTCCAAGCATACGTCGACTTGATTCTGCGCTTGCGGGGGTTTTGGTCCCATGGTTTGTGTAATAATCATCAAACCTGTCCGATGGACAGGTTTCTAGCGGACAGATTTCAAAGCAAGCTTGAAAACTTTTGCTGGAAAACGGTCCGATAGGCCGTATACACGATTGAACATGTCCGCTGAAACTGGTCTGCGGACCAGTTTCAGCGGACATGTTCGATCGTGTGTACGCGGCCTTAGAAGTATAAATATAACACAGTTGTATTAATTCAACAGCAGTGGTCTACAGGTTATGGGACCAGTTGGGGGAGAGCCACCGAATATTTTGGGGAAGAGGTATGGAATTTTTCTCTACATACACTTTTAACACACTAAACTTCTTTTCACTGTGCACATACATATAATGTGTTGTAGGACACACTACTAACTTTGCACTCTTTAAATGTATTTACCAATTTTGATGCTGCCTGAAAGGAAATGTATATTTGTTACTATATATATATATACACTGACTGGCTTTTTTATTAGATACACCCTGCTAGTACCAGGTTGGACCCCCTTTTGCCTTCAGAACTGCCTTAATTCTTCATGGTATAGATTCAACAAGATGTTGGAAACATTCCTCACATATTTTGGTTCATATTGACATGATAGCATCACACAGTTGCTGCAGATTGGTTGGCTGCACATCCATGATGTGAATATCCCATTCAACCACATCCCAAAGGTCTGTGTAGGCCATTGGAGTACAGTAAACTTATTGCCATGTTCAAGAAAGCAGTTTGAGTTGATTTGAGCTTTGTGACACAGTGCGTTATCCTGCTGGAAGTAGCCGCAGAACATAAATACACTGTAGTCATAAATGGATGGACATGGTCAACAACAATACTCAGGTAGGCCATGGCATTTAAAAAATGCTCAATTGGTACTATGGGGCCCAAATTGTGCCCAAATAACCCCCACACCAATATACCACCACCAGTCTGAATCATTGTTACAAGGCAGGATGGATCCATGCTCTTATGTCGTTTATGCTAAATTATGACCCTACCATCTGAATGTTGTAGCTGAAATTGAGACTCATCTGACCAGGCAATGTTTTTCCAATGTTCTATTGTCCACATTTGGGGAGCAAGTGCAAATTGTAGTCTCAGTTTCATGTTCTTAGCTAACATAAGTGGCACATGGGGTGGTCTTCTGTTCCTGTAGCCCATATGCTTCAAGGTTTGACGTGTTGTGCATTTAAAGATTGTATTCTACTGTTAACAAGTGGCTATTTGAGTTACTGTTGCCTTTCTATCATCTAAAACCAGTCTGCCCATTCTCCTCTCACAACAACTGCCGCTTACTGGATATTTTCTCTTTTCCAGACCATTCTCTGTAAACCATTCAGATAGTTGTGCATGTAAATTACAGTAGATCAGCAGTTTTTGAAATACACAGACCAGCCCCTCTGGCACTAACAACCATGCCACATTCAAGGTCATCTAAATCCCCTTTCTTTCCCATTCTGATGCTCGGTTTGAACTTCAGCAAGTTGTCTTCACCACAACTAGATGCCTAAATGCATTTTGTGTTACCAAGCAATTGAACAGTTGTACCTAACAAAGTGACAATTTTAGGGTTAATTTTAAATCTAAAACAGCAAAAGCTTGTCTCCCTAACAGCTGTGACTTGTGTAGTCCTAAGAAGGGCATATACTGATATTCTACCTCTTAAGATAATGTACTGTATATAATGTTCTAGGAATCTATACGGTAATGACCATATTTGGCCAATTATGTAATTCAGGATGCCTAACTGGTTTATTTAAAAACAGAAGGTGTCTGGAGACCTGTCTGTCTTTTAGCAGCTGTATTTTTATGTCACATTTGTTGCCCTTTAATCCGCATCAAAAAACCCTCTCCTTGCCTTAAAATGTAATGTTTTAGATCCAAACAGGTGCTGTAGTATACCGTGATGATAAAAATATATTGTAATAAATAAGTATAAACATAAAACCCAGAACAGCTGTTCAAACTTACTCTACTATAGGTCGTTATGCAAATGAAAACTATATTGAACATTACTTGTATCAAATGTTTAAATGTAGTTTTAATTTACATTTAAAATGTTACATTCAATGTTCGCAGTCTTCTTGCTGGATTCATTGAAACTTATTTCATTTAACTTTTGCTTGTTTCACTCATGCCTAAAGTGGTTGTAAAGGCAGAAGCTTTTTTTTGTGCAAAATCACTAGACATGTGCATTCGTTTTCGTTAGAATGCATTTTCGTCCGAAAATCAGTTTTTTTCGTTATCGTTTTAACAAACGATAACGAAAGTGCAAGAAACGAAAACCGAAAGATTCAACATAAAAAATGCTTTATTTTCGTTTTTGTTGCAGTAAAAATTCGATATAGAGAGATTTGACATTATAGGGAAAAGATTTGACATCATAGAGAAAAGATTTGACATTATAGAGAAAAGATTTGACACTATAGAAATAATAGATTTGACATTACAGAGAATAGATTGCGATTTATGAGACGTAAAGATTCGACAATCCGTCGAATATTCTTTTGATCATTCACCAGCAACCAAAAACATTTGACGTTGCGTCGAATATTCTTTTGACCAATCGACAGAAACCAAGTATTATTGGATTTTCGGACAAAAGCTATTCCCCAACGAAAAACTAAATAAATCAAAACGATTTTCGGGAGCAACTAAATAAATGTATTTTCCAAACGAAAATGAAAAAACGAAACAAAATATTCCAGTCTGCACATGTCTAAAAATCAATGCTTTGTATGTTTGTTATTTAAAATTATTAATACATATTATTCCTAATTTGCTACATTTTCCCAATGGCAGTGCTCAACCACCCATGCACTTTTTTAACAATAACCTACAAATTTGAACTGGAAAAGACTAAACAACTAGCAAGAAATGTTCCTTTTGATTTTTATAGGGTTTTGGAAGCTGTTTAGTGTTCACAAACTTCCTGCTGGGTTCACTGAATCTCCTCTAGTTTGAACTTTGCTTATTTTTAACATCACTAAGTGTATATTAATAATTGATTTATTTCATTTATTTAGAGTTTGCGGCAAGCAGTTTGAGCTCTATGCAAAGTATATGTTATGAGAAAACTTCATACCTGCAGTTGACCAGAATGAATAAGAGGAGGGAATTATTCTTGCTCCCTCCTTTACTATCTGAAATTGTAATTTCTTAACTAGTGGATTAGCAATACCAGACAGCAGAAAAGTCATGCTAGGATTTATTTTTAGGAAGCTCAGTATGTTTCATTGTAAAGTAAATAATTTACTAAAAATATTTAAAATACTTTATTAAACATCAATATATAATTTTTTTAAGTACAAGAAAAATAACCCAAACCAATATAATTTGCTTTGAAAAAGAATAGTTTGTATATTATTAAAAAAAAGCTTCCGGTTCCAACGCCACATGGAGTAGCCGTCTTCCTCTTCGGCTCCCGCTGTACTGCTGCTAAATCATCTTAAAACACCTCTCCGCAATGTCAGATTGGACCGCTGACACTCCGTGAGGCACACCCTGCAGCCTTTGGAATGTTACCTGAACAAAAGCAGCTCCTGCTGCCATAAAACTTCAGTACACCTGCCAGACCCCCGCGATTACAGCCCCGCTCACTAATATGGTGGAGGCGCCATGCATGGAAGTCAGTGGCGGCTCCCTTCTACTCGCCCACTGCCATCAGATCAGCAGACTGAGAAAATAGCACAGGCAGTGGCTATGCTCCTGGCCCCCACTATAACATCCTCAGTGGAGAAGGCCATACAGACAGACATGGAGTTAATTAGAAGAGAGCAGGCTGACCATATGATCCCACATAAAAAAATAAAAAATTTTCGGCACCTCAAATGGTTGAAAACCCATATCTCCCTATTGCAGGAAACACATCTCAAATATACTGATTTCCTACATATGAAAAAGTTATGGGTGGGCACGGTCCTTGGGTCTGAAGCAGTTGGAAGAAAGGCCAGGGTACTCATATTACTACACAAGAACCTTTCATGTGAAATAATCACTGTAGACACTGACAGTCAAAGATGATGTATAACTGCCCCAATATGCCTTGGCTCCAAAGAGCTTCAAATCTCCAACTTTTATGCTTCCAACAATCCAGACCAACCCTTCTTCTGTGAGTTATCCAATTATCTTCTAAAACTCCCCCAAGCTCCACACCTTATAGGAGGTGACTTCAACATGGTCATACACCCCAGCGATGACCAGTCCACAGCTAGAAACTCTTCTTTTCAATTCGTTTTTATTAAGATTTCAAAAATAAACAGAAAGTTACACAACATAGTAATAATAGACATCTGAATAGTCATTAGGAAATACATCCGTACAGGTATGTAAGCATATAGCATAAAGGATACATCCATACTGTAAGTCAAGTGACTGTTTGCAGCCTGAGCTCTTTCTTGGTAATGGTGCTGCTGTTGCACTCCTGGCACCCCTAAAGGGAGCTAACTGTGTCATGGAGTACAGAACCGCACTCTTTAGGCCTCGTACACACGAGGGGATATGTCCGCTGAAAACGGTCCGATGGACCGTTTCAGCAGACATCTCCGATCGTGTGTATGGGCTAGCGGACAGATTTGTCCATCGGACAAATTTCAAAGCATGCTTTGAAATTTGTCCGCTACATACCTCTCCATCGGATATGTCCGCTGGTTAGTACGGGAAACCAGCGGACATATCCTCCCACACATGCGTCGTATCCTGTGAATGGATCCGACGCATGCGCGCGGAAGTGTTTACTTCCTGGTGCGTGACGTAGCGGTGACGCCATCGGATCAAACTCCAGATCGGACATATCCGATGGAAATGGTCCGCGGACCGTTTTCATCGCATATGTCCGATCGTGTGTACGAGGCCTAAAACTTTCATTTGGTTTCTATTAAACAAAGTTCAAGTTACAATTATACACTCATCGTTCAGCATACATGGATGGAAATGTTAATCAACAGTAACAAATGCTGCCCATTAATTCAGGCATATTACATATCAACAGTGAGAACAGTGTGATAGTTAGATTCACATTTGTAGAGTTATTTTTACATAACACAAGGAGTTTAAAGGGTAGAAATAAAAAAGAGAAAAACATGCAGGATTGAAAATAAAAAGAAACGGGGGGCGGAGCCGGCAGCCATAGCTGATGGATGTGTGTTAGGTGAGCTCTGACACACCGGGTGAAATAACGCGGCTACCAGCACACAAAGACACCCCAAAGACAACTACGGGACACAGGGGAAGTTGGGGAACAAACTGGCCACCATGTATAAGAGGAAGGAGAGAGAGGGACCCAGAAAACTGACCGATTTCTTTCCCCCCAGCCGGGGGCCGAGGATTCCAAGATGGCGTCGGCGCCGGGAGCCGCGCTCCGGATCCCACACACGCAGCTGCAGCTAATCCACTGCCATCCTCGGGTGAGTCGAATCCCAATGGCTATCCCCCACCAGCATCCCCCTTTAGCAGCCCTGCCAAGCAAAAACGGAGGATTGGGGAGGCCTCAGGAACCCAAGATGGCGCTGTCCATGAGGGAGAGGAGATGGAGGAAGCCTCTGCATATGCTCAGCAACTGGATGCGTTCCCCACATCAGGTCAGCCTATTATTGATACCACCATGAAGGAGGTGTTGCAAACCCTGAGGGGAGCCCTGCAATGTGATATGACAGCGTTCATGCAGTCTACCAAGCAGGAAGTTTCTGCAGTTAGCAGCAGAGTGGGGTATGTAGAGCAGAAGATGGAGGAGTTCACCTTAGCACACAATGATCTTGTGGATGCCCACTTTGAAGTGGAAGAAGATATTATTGCTATGCGCCTCAAAATAGCAGATTTAGAGGACAGAGCAAGAAGGAACAACATTAAATTTAGGGGGGTCCTTGAGACTGTCAAACCCGCAGAGCTTACACCTTATCTGCAAAAATTGATGATGACAGCCATTCCCAATCTGAGCCCAGCCGACATCATTATAGACAGGGCTCACAGGTTGCCCAAACCTTCCTTCCTGCCTGAGCAAATCCCTAGGGATGTGATAGCAAGAATCCACTTTTACCACGTTAAAGACCAACTTATGCGCTACTCCAGACAACATCCTGCTTTACCTGATCCCTTTGCTGGAATCGCACTATATGCTGACCTGTCACAAGCCACACTGGCAGCAAGGCATAATCTGGTACCTATCACCAAGATATTGAGAAATCACAAAATCCTCTACAAATGGGGCTTCCCAGCCAAACTGCTGGTGGAAGTGAACAATGAATCGCATTCAATTGCATCGCTGGATAAAGGTCTCAACCTCCTCAAGAAATGGCGTCTGATCCCTGCTGAAGGTCTCCCAGCGGACCCCGAACCCTCACTCCAACATCGCAACTCCCAGCGGCAGAACAGAAAGAGTAAGTAACTTTTGTATGCAGAATTGATGCGACTCCTTCTGCTCTTCCTTGAGGACTGCCTCCTTTGCTTCTCAAGAACTGCTATATTCTTCCCTTTCTACATATCAACCTGGCCCACTTTTGATGTCTTTGATGACTATTCATTTGTCCTAAATGGCAACCGGTGTTCGGCTGTTACTATTTTTCTTTTTTCCCCATGTTTGGTTACGGGATGCCTGCCGTAACTTACGTGCCGCATGCCAAGCGGCCTGATCAACCTGAAACGGTTTTTGGTTCAGAGGTTACAAAGACTTTCGATCCTTTTCTTTTTGTGTTTTTACTTTTATTTTTTTTCCATCTCTACAATCTTTACATACCTAAAATGATCCTGTCAATACTCAAAGTAACCACTGGATGGCACTGCTGCTCAACTTACCAGAAGAATGACACTTAAACTATGGTCTAACAACGTGAGGGGTTTAAATAGCCCTTACAAGCGCAGGACCATGTGGAAATCAGCTATAGAAGCCAAGTGTGATATTCTGTGCGTACAGGAAACTCATTTCTCTAACATAAATCCACCAAAGTGTACGCATGTCAAATTTCCACATGTCTTCACTGCTATGAACAGCTCCAAGAAAAATGGGGTCTTTATTGCTTGTAAGGACACAATAACATTTTCCCTTTTACAGGTCCATGCTGATCCTTGCGGCCGTTACCTCATACTAGTAGCGCACATAGACCATGTCACCTACACGCTGGTAAATGTGTATGCACCTAATGTTAGGCCCTTAAGGTTTATCAGGAAAGTTATCAGAAAGGCAAAACAAATGCAAAAAGGTGGTTTAATATTATGTGGTGACTTTAACACAGTAATGAACGAGGAGCTGGATGTCTCTTCGGTGGCCCTCAGGCGGAGACCCTCTTTAGGGGCAATGTGTCATGAGGAAAGGCTATTTGACCCATGGTGGTGCCTGAGGACTACCGAGAGGGACTACACCTTCTACTCTAATGTCCATGATAGCTACTCGAGACTAGACTTTTTCCTGACTGACATGTACACGCTACAAAAAGTCTGAGCTGCCGACATCCACAACATCACATGGTCGGACCACGCGCCTGTGACTATTGAGGTGGTGGATACCGGCAAAATATCTCACAGACCACTGTGGCGAAACAACACATTTCTCCTGTCACGCCCCGAAATTAGGGACGAGATAGGCGAAAAAATAAAAGAATTCTTTCTCATCAATGAAAACGGTGAATGTTCACCTATGACAACTTGGTGCACACACAAAGCTTTCACTAGGGGCGCCCTCATACAGGTTGCCTCTAGGGAAAAGAAAAAGAAACAACAACGAATGGCACAACTGCAGGAGTCCATAGCTGACCTAGAAACGCAACATAAAAATCCGCAAACCAGGTCCAGTGACATTCTTCAACGCCTAAATGCCTTGTTGTTCTGGGAGTAGTAAGAGATTTTGAGTCTCTCAAAGAAGGTGTCATATTCTGCCCTAAGTACCTGCCGCAGGTACTTAGGGCAGAATATGACACCTGCCGCAGGTACTTAGGGCAGAATATGACACCTTCTTTGAGAGACTCAAAATCTCTTACTACTCCCAGAACAACAAGGCGGAGAAGCTGCTAGCTTTCCAGCTTAAAAAGAGACAGGCCCGCTCCAACCTTACACACATTAAACACCATAGTTGTGACGTGACATACCATAATCCCAAAGATATCGCCAATGCCTTTAAGACTTATTATGAAGAATTATATAATCTGAACAAAGACCAAACTACACACCAACCGACGGATAAAGATATTGAAGACTTTCTACAGGGGGTGCATTTACCCTCTGTGGAGGGTCCTTCTCTGCAAAAGCTCAACTCGCCCATAACAATGCAGGAAGTGGTGGATGTAATACATTCCCTACCCATGCACAAATCCCCAGGAGCAGACGGATTTTCTGCCGAGTACTATAAGGCATTCTCTGCTGTACTCGCCCCCCGATTAGTGGAAATTTACAACATTGCGGCCTCCTCAGGAACCTTCCCCACAGAAATGCTCCAAGCTGTTATTGTCACCCTACCCAAGCCTGGCAAGGACCCGTCGACCCCCCAAAATTTCAGACCCATATCCCTCCTAAACTCCGACTTAAAAATATATGCTAAAGTCCTAGCCAATAGACTAATGAACGTCACCCCCTCCCTTATTGATCTTGACCAAGTTGGATTTGTGAAAGGTAGACAAGCACCGGATGGGACCAGACGAATGCTTGATCTCCTACGTCTAGCAGAGACCACGCAAACCCCCAGCGCCTTCATAGCCCTTGATGCAGAAAAGGCCTTTGACAGGGTCCATTGGGGATACCTGTCAAGGACTTTACATAAGTTTGGAATCTCGGGCTTAATACACTCGGCAATCATGTCGCTGTACACCACTCCCACAGCCAGGGTATATTCATCTAGCCTACTGTCTGACTCCTTCACTCTCTCCAATGGCACCCGTCAAGGCTGCCCACTATCCCCAATCATCTTCTCGTTAGTGATAGAACCATTGGCAGAATACATTAGATCTAGCAACAAGATAATGGGTATAGAAATTAACTCTGAGATTCATAAAATCGGGCTCTTTGCGGATGACATAATCTTAACTGTCTCCAAACCAGTAGAATCCCTGCCAATGATCCAATCGATATTACATAAATTTGGGCAAGTATCCTTTTACAAGGTTAACGCAGTTAAATGCCATGCCTTGACACTAAATTTGTCCGAAAAAGAAAAGAATACTTTAAAAAATAATTTCCCCTGCAATTGGGACCCTCCCTCAATTACTTACTTGGGTGTCCAATTAACGGCCTCCTCAAGTAAAATTTATGCAAGCAATTTTCCCCCCCTTCTAAACAAAGTGGAGGCAGAACTCACTCAGATTGGTGCCCTACACCTCTCCTGGCTAGGAAGAATAGCGGCGTTTCAAATGCAAGTACTTCCCAAGCTACTGTACCACTTCAGAACGTTGCCCATCCCGATACCTCAAAAATTCTTCACACAATTAGAAACATCACTTAGGAAATATATTTGGGGGAATAGAAAGCCCAGGGTGGCATTAGCACAACTTTACAAGCCCAAACATTTGGGGGGAGTTGGACTACCCAACGCCCAGCTGTATTACAGAGCGGCAGTACTGGACCAAATGCGCTACTGGTTCTCTTGCCAATCTGACAATCGGTGGTCAGCCATAGAACATGCGGTCACACCTGGTCACGATCTCCCTGCACTGGTGATAGCTGCTAGTCTGCATCACAACCCAATTGCTCCGCCATATCCAACTATACAAGCTACCTTGAAGGCATGGTCGGCCCTTACTAATGTTCACTTTACTGACATTCCCACCCAAACTTTGCAAATACCGCTAGCAACATATGAGTATCTTATTCCTGACACGGTTACAGCATGGAAAAAGGTGGGGGCACACTACTCTACGCCTCCGCTGACTGAGCAGAATGCTGTAGACAGATATAGGACGTTCCAAATTTAGCACTATACCAAGACTAATGGGAGGAGACCTATAGAAATTCCGCAGATCCTCTGGGAGTTTCTGAGGAGCAAAACCCTAAACAAGCGTAAGGGGATATCCATCTTTTATAAATATGCCTCTCCCCTATACGTTCAAAGTAAAATGGGAAAGGGAACTGCAGCTAGAATTTCCACTGCACCAGTGGCATGCAGCAATCAAATATAATGGGAAGTCATCAGCATGCGTAGAGCATTGGGATAATGCACAGAAACTACTACATAGGTGGTACTTAACCCCTGTCAGGCTAAACAAAATGGATAATTCTATAACACCACTATGCTGGAGAAACTGTCAGTTAGTGGGGAGCCTAATTCATATTTTTTGGAGTTGCAGGATTATTCAAAGGTTCTGGAAGAAGGTACAATCGATCATCTTAACCACTTAAGGACCCCCGCACGCACATATACGGCCACAGAATGGCTCGTACAGGCACAAGGGCGTAAATTTACGTCCCTGCCTTCGTGCGGTTCGGGGGTCCCATCGGGACCCCCTCCGCGGCGTGCGGGGGTCCCCCTGGCTCCGGGAGCGATCCGGGACGAGCGGGCGGATGTCAGCGTTTACCCGCCCCCCCGCGATCGCTCCCAGCCAATGCGCGCGCTCCCAGTCTCCTGTCACTTCCTCCTCCTGTGTAAACACAGGAAGGGGGAAGTGATGTAATCTCCCATTGCAGCGGTATTTCCAACCGCTGCGATGGGAGAAACACCTAACAGTAAGTGTGCACCAACATTACACTGACACACACTCACATAGGCATACTTAACCCCTTGCGATCTGCCCCCCCACCCCCCCTGTCACAGTGTCACTGAATGCAGTGATCTAATCACTGCATTTAGTGTCAGTGTGACAGGCAGTGTAAAATCAGTTAGTGTTAGGTTCAGGATAGCCCCCCCACCCCCCCTAATAAAGTTTTAACCCCCTGATCACCGTCCTAGTTAACCCTTTCACTCCCTATTGCCAGCGTCACTAAGCGATCATTTTTCTGATCGCTGTATTAGTGTCGCTGTTCCCGCTAGGTAGCTATTTTTTTTTATCGCGATTTTTTTTTTTTACTAAAGACATGTGGCTAAATAAATTTTGGCCTAAACGTTTGACTAAAATTTAGTTTATTTGATTTTTTTTTTAACAAAAAGTAAAAAATAGTGTTTTTTTTTCAAAAATGTCGCTCTATTTTTGTATATAGCGCAAAAAATAAAAATCGTAGAGGTGATCAAATACCACCAAAAGAAAGCTCTATGTGTGGGAAGAAAAGGACGCAAATTTTGTTTGGGAGCCACGTCGCACGACCGCGCAATTGTCAGTTAAAGCGACACAGTGCCGAATCGCAAAAACACCTTGGGTCATTTACCAGCGTATTGGTCCGGGTCTTAAGTGGTTAAATGTCACGTCAATAAAATAAGCACTTAACCCTGCATTTACGTTGTTGAGCCTGGGAATTGAAAATTTTCCACCACTAATGAGAAAGGTAGTTGTGCACTTACTATTTGCGGCCCGCATTTCCATAGCAAAAGAATGGCGTACTCAACAAGCTCCAAGTATTACAGAAGTGATCTCTAGGGTGAACTCACAGTACACTATGGAAAAAATGTTAGCATACACAGAAAGAAGATCCCACAACTTCTATAAACACTGGGAAATATGGAAATCATCTAAATATGCCCCCTCACACCTGTAACTCTGTGATCTACATGATGTATGTACAATGTAACTGTTATGCCATCTAGTGGTAAAACCCAGTACCTAGGTATGTTTTTGAACACTCGATTCAGATCTTTGACGGTCAATGTTGAACTGTTTCCTACTTAGTTCATGTTTGAGTTTAAATGCGTCTAGGAACACTTATAGGATAGTTACGCACCATGGACCCTCGTTAAGGTCCTGGACAGGCTACATATTGTTGATACTGCATCTAGCCTGCTCACAGTAGTACCCGTAGGGGTGACAGGCCTAACCTCCTCAGGAGGTCAACCTTTAGAGAATGTATGTAACCCACGTTGTACAATGTCTTCATACCCCTGTAAGATGTACTCCTTTATTCTGCTTTATACACATTGAAATATTCTCATTGTACCAGCTTTGTATAATATGTTTATAATTCAATAAAAAATGTTGGTTTAAGAAAATAAAAAGAAACTAAAGCAAGCAAGTACATTTTCAGGTATCCTCTAAACTAAGGGCCAGATTCTCAGCGGCGCTACGACGTAGTATCTCAGATACCTTGTCGTATCGCCGTTTTTTTCGCCTCGTATCTATGCGAGTGATGCTTAGCATCACGTTGGCATAGATACGCTTCAACATCCGACAAGTGTAATACCATTACACTTGCGGATCATAGTTGTAATGACAACTCCGGCCACTAGGTGGCCTTTACGTTGTTTTTTTCATTTGCATATGCAAATGAGGCTAGTACGCCGATTCCCGATCACTTTTACGCCGCCCCGTCGTCGCGTACGTCGTTTTCATCCGCGTTACCCCTGCTTCTATGAAGAGTAACCTTACGAAGTTCCGTCGGATGCCATCGGGTGCCGTCGGATGCCATGTTAAGTATGGCGTCGGGTCAGCGTCGGCTTTTTCCATCGCTTACGTCGTTTTACTAACTCGTTCGCGAATAGGGCATTGCGTAAGTGACGATCACGTCGTTTTGACGTCGGTTTCAACTACGCTTCCGACGTGAGCTGGAGCATGCACACTGGGCTTTTTCCCCGGCCGGCGCATGCGCAGTTCATTCGACGCGGGGGCGCGCTTAATTTAAATACAAGCCGCCCCATTTGAATTACGCGGGCTTACGCTGGGCCATTTTCGCTACGCCAACGCAAACTACGGAGCAAATGGTTAGAGAATACGGCACTTGCTCAAGCGAAATTCTATGAGAATCTGGCCCTAAATGTGAACTAATTCACGCTTCCCCATGTCAAGCGATGATGTGGCTCCAATTTACTGGCACTCGCTGCTCTGGCTGGGAACCACTGTGAGAGCCAGGAGCTCTCCTCTCACGCGGCCATCTCCTTCGGCTGCCTGCTCCGCCCCCAGCTATAAACTCTTTATATTATGCCTGATTCCAAATGAATCCTGGAGAGAAACTGTAAACTGCGCTTTCGTCAGCGTATTGCCTTCCACACTTGAACTCACTGACATCATTGCCCGGCGCCGCTTGCGTTCCAGCATGGAATGCGGAAGTAACGAGCATAATCAACGCTCTATTCGGCACACATGCTTTACTCCTATAAGCAGAACAGCGTGTTTACTACACGCTGTTCTATTATTGTGTGCCGTAGCTGGACCACGCTACACAAAACTACTGGTACTATTCTCCCTAAGGTGAAAACCATCTTACTCTGGATCCATGCCACAATTAGGCTACAACTAACGCTACTAACTATGCTCTACCCAATCCAGGCTGCCCTGCTTATTGTTATTGCTTTGGGGACACCCTAAGATATTTACCACAAGGAGACCATTCATTACAGAATCCTGTTGCTGCTACAATACTCTGCTAATGCTGAAGAACTCTCATCTCTGCAAACGGATAAGTACCATTACCACGTTACTTTTATTGCTCTAGAATTACCCTGTTCACATATTGTATTAACTAAGTACTGTATTTGAACCTGGCTCAAGTTTATACTAGTGCTGTGCTTGGGATAGTTATCATGGTTGCCTATAACAGTTGTGGCATATCTTAAAGGGACATACTCTCTCTTGAACCAATTAAGCTTCAGTTTCCTCTCTCAAGTATATGCTATCTACATACAGTATTCTCATATGCTATGTGCTTGACATTTGTTGTTAGTACTATAGGGCCTCCCGACCTAATATACTGAACATGTTCGCTATACCTTTTTTAGGCTAAGGGTTAAAGGTATGTTGTAATACCTCCTCCCTTAGTAGCTCAATGCATCTCTACTTGTGAGAGATATGATGTAGTGAACCCCCAAACTCTTATTCTCTGATTAGAGTGACGCCTGGGGTCCAGTACTGAAAATCACATTACATAGAGAAGTGCTTGAATCCTTTCCCTAACCGCAGTTGTGGTTCACTTTTTATGCAAGAAATCGAATTCTCAATCCACCCTTTGCCCTTTATGTATTCAACCAAAATCCTCCTTGGCTCGTTGTCTATGGTACTGCACCCACATTTAAATTTTCTGGGATCAAGTCATCTCTTTTATATCAGGAGTCACCTCACTCAAAATTTCAAAAGACCCTTTCCTTCTAGTTTTTGGATTTTGGAATCCCTCTCCTCAGACACAACTTTCTGCCAGAATGACCCTTCTCCATCACAAACCCTGGATCCTCATCTTCCTCTTAGTTGCTCGAAGAACCATCTTGAAACAATAGGCTTCAACTTCATACCCAACTATCACCCAACTCAAACAAGAACTATTGCTACTCATGTATTGAGGAAAAAACTCTCTTGGATGTTTCCTTGGCTCCCTCCAATAAACACTTCCTTAGGAGATGGCAAGCATTCATGTCAGCAACCCTCTCTTCAGAAGACTACAGGTCCTTCTTTAGCACTTTCACCTGCACCCATGGACTGCTGAAACTCTACAACAAAAGACAATATCTTCTTGAGATTTCCCTCTTTCGGATTCAGTCTTTTGAATTGTTCTACTCTTACCTGCCGTGACAGCCCTGTTAAACCTTCCCCCACATGGCCTCATGCATTTCTGCCTGAACTTTATAGGTGACCAGCCATCATCATCATTATCATCATCGCCAGAATTATCATTATTATCTCAAATTAGATTTGTCCACCACTACTCACCCCTATTAGCCCTATCTTGTATATCCTATAATTTAGTCATTGCTCTTAGTACCAGTGCTCTAACTTACATAATTGGACTAGGAAAAACATCCTTATTGTATTGGTCTTTTCCTTCTCTTGCCGCCCCCCCCCCCACCAATATACCTCTCCTTTTTTCCCATCCTTTCTCTTCCCTATATTATATTAGATGATCCATTCAGTTCCCAACTCTCCTGTTTGTTTTTGTTTACCTCCCCCCGCATAAATTTTGAGATCAAATGAATGTTACTTATGTTTTTCAGCATATTTTCGGTATATAGATCATTACCACCTTGGGAGAAAAAGATTATATTGTGTTAAGCCTTACTCTATGTAACATTTCCCTTTGTGTTACCATTATTTGGCATCTATATCCCATTTTGATCTCTTATTAAAAATGTACTTATATAAATAAATAAAAACTTTTATTTCAATTAGTTATAAAAAAAAAAATATGTGCAAACGAAAACTGTATAATCACTCGTCCTTAAAATAATCAAAAAAAGCATATAAATATACACCATTTTTATATGTCATGTGTGTTGGCAAGTATTTGACACTGATATATTTTATCGAGTGGGTTGATATGTCATAGTTTAATTTTCCAAAATGATAAATGGATAGTACTGTTTTAATTAAATCTTGGTAACCTACCTGATCAAATTACAGGCCTGAGCTTAGGTAACAATCTTTTAATGAAAGAACAGATTTGTATATATATTTTTTAAAACTATTGATTGTATAGCCATTTTAAAACAACTCTAAATCATAATCGGTTCAGCTAGTTGTAATATGCTTTACTAACTGCACAATATTCAGCTAGTGATTGTTTTATGTAGCTTACTGTGCTGTGTTTTATAAAGCCGATTACTTACACACAGTGAGGAATGTAAAAATAAATAAAATACAATTTATGTTATAAGTAATAGGCAATTAACAAAAAGAAAAACATATTTTATTAGTATAACACAGATATTTCTTCCTGATAAACTCAGCTTATGCAAAAATATTTCTGATTCTTCATATACTACTATAAATTCTATAACATTTAAAATTTCTGAAAATATAATTGCAGTAAGAGCCCATTAACAAACATTGGTTAACCAGCTAAGTCACACCGGGGTTGATTTGCTAAAACTGGAGCTTGCAAAATCTGATGCAGCTCTGCATAGAAACCAACTAGCTTCAAACCTTGAAATTGAACAAGCTGAATTTAGAAGCTGATTGGCTACCATGCACAGCTGCACCAGATTTTGCACTCTCCAGTTTTAGTAAATCAACACCACACATTGTACATGCACAGCAACTCTAAACCAACATACTGTATGTGCATGCGATTTAACTGCAGAAGTAGTTTGTTCTGATACTGTGCAATACATCTTTAACTGCTGCAATCAATGAACATCTTGAGGCATAAGTGCATTGCAGCATATACATCATCTAGGGCTCCTGGCAGTGAAGACATTGAATCATGCAAGTATAAAGAGAAAATGTATTTCTTATTCTCACTCATTGCATTTTCTGTGTGCGCAAAGGTAGTGTGAAAGTACAAGGATGTGTGATGACAGATCTCAAGGTACAGGGAAAGAAACAGTAATAGCATTAATTTACTAAATAGAGAGGATGTTTGCTTAGTGAATGAAGATACATTGGGCTAGATTCAGGTAGGGCGGCGTATCGTTAGGTGGGCGTAGCGTATCAAATATACGCTACGCCGCCGCAACTTAGAGAGGCAAGTGCTGTATTCACAAAGCACTTGCTCCCTAAGTTAAGTAGTGTAGATGGGTCCGCCTAATTCAAAGTAGGTGGAAGGTGGGCGTGATACATGTTAATAAACCGTGACCCCATGTAAATGAGGTGCCAAACGAACGGCGCATGCACCGTCCGTGGACTATTCCAGTGCGCATGCTCAGAATCACGTTGAATATAATGCCTAAGACACACATCGAACATAACTTACGCACAGCCCCATTCACGTATGACTTACGTAAACAACGTTAAATTCAATGGCTGTTCCGACGTCCATACCTTGACATGGGCTCCGCCATCTTTTTGGTGGTTTATCTTTACGCCGGAAAAACGCCTTACGTAAATGGCGTATCTTGCTCATTTGCATATTTTTTATGGGAACATCTAATGCACCCACAATACGCCGGCGTAGGCAAGTTACGCCCGACGACTGAAGCCATGTTTTTCAGGGTATCTTGCTTTCTGAATCGGCGTAAAGATGCGACGGCGCACATTTGTACTTACGTTGGCGTATCTCGAGATACGCCAGCGTAAACCTTTCTGAATCTGGCCCATTGTGTTTAATACAGTACATGTATACGAACATGTAAAAGGCAAGGTATTAGCCAATGATTGGGTCTTCAGAGGAAATAAAGTTTCAACTTATTCACTAAGGCTGACCATAGACTAAATGTACAGGTTGCAGGAAAGAAAATTGATTGATTCCCCCTTTAACACAGACAGTGTTGACATGGGAAACCCTCCATTGTGTTATCCTGCTACTGTCTATGTCTGACTTAAGCTGAGTGAACAACCTTTTAAGTAGACCTACTCTTATGTTTTAAGTATACTTATTGTTAGTGGAAGAGATATGCAAAATGAGTTGTACTGGATGCCACGTAATTCTAACGTTGCATGCAGTTTCATCACTTGTTCTTTGTGGTTTGACTGTAATGATCGTTGGTGGTCCATTCTACCATGGTGCTGCAAGTCTCTGTGGATTTAGTCTTATTCAAATCTATGTTTTGGAAGTTATATAGATGTTATTGTTTTAGATACTGTACAGTAGTTCTCGTATACAAAAATGTTGTCCACGCGACCTGCTTATTTAACAGTGATGTGTCAAGTTGGTTTTATTTATTGGAGGTATTCTGATTTATTGTAGTGATTGAGAAATCTAGTATTGTTTCTTTAATGCCCATGCATGTGCATTTAAATGTATTTTTAAATCTCTGTAGTGACATGTTTAGTTTTTTTTCAAAACTCTGGTCTAATAAACTTGCTAATACAATAGGGTCCTCAGAGTATTTGGAAACTTGAATTTGAGCTTGAATCAAAATCAACTTTGCTTTTTATTGTTTCCACAAGCTGAAGACTTAGCAATAGGGTAATTATGATACAGTATATAGATTTCTCATCAGAAGGAACAGGAAAATACAATTTCTCCCTTTTAGAATTAGGAGTCTACTGTAGTGCTGGATTATTTAGAGCAGCTTCATTCCTGTATGCGTTATGCCTGTTTACATGGTTGGCTCCATGCAGCACATGTGTTTCCCAGGTGCTAAAAACACCCACTTTTTACAGTGTGTGTGTGTAAAAATATTTTTAAATATTACTTTCATTTATTTACAGTGTTTTACTCTTTTTTCACATGTTTTTATTTTGCTTTAATTTTCTTCAGATCTGATTAGGGGAGATCTGATGCAGACCCCCTTATGCAGATTTGCAGCAGTAGATCACTGATTTCAGTCAAAATGTAATGTAAATGGTGACCCTTTTTAACCATCGGTATACTTAGATTTATCTATACCTCCAATAGAAAGTATATGTTAATTAAAATGTTACCAATATTTATTATATACAAGGATTAAAATCATGTTTGTCACATACACATTATACAATCATTTTATCTAATGTGTAAAAGGTAAAAAAATATGTTTTACATCAACCTATCTCAAAAACATCCCACTTAGAATGTTGACATGGTTGGTAAGAAAGGGGTCAATGTGTTTTGTGGGACACTCCGCTTCCTCAGGACCTCTCAGACCTCTTTTCTGTCTACACATGACAAAAGTATGTAATTTAAAACTAGAGACAGACAAGATTTTGAATTGTTTTCAAATCATCATAAGCAATGACAATAATGATATACAATTACAGAGGGTATGAGTTCAACAGGCTACAAGGATATAAAATGAGAAACGAGGAAAAAACTAGAGCTTGTTGTGTTGGTTCAAATTATTTGTGTCACCTCAGAAAAACTTATCAAGATCATTCACATGAAGTGGGGTAGTTCTGGGTAGTTCTGTATTACAAAATCAAGCCCTTGGTGGCCCGTGCGGGGAGGAGGATCCACAAGAACAGCATGTATATGGCATGTATATAGAGATTGAAGGAGCTAAGGACAACTGAAATTAAATGAAATATGCCATTATAATCATACAGGCCATATAAAAAAGGAACAGTGGTTAAGTAGAGCTTCCCATAGTACTAATAATTACCTCCAACTGGGATTATAGAATACTCATGACCCTGTAAGGAAAAAAAGTTACTAATATATAGGCAGCCGTGTATCTGTACAATATATATATATATATATATATATATATATATATATATATATATATATATATAATATATATATATAACATAAATAAAAAATCTCTTTTAACATAGGGTTCCAAAACAACCAAAAGTACCACAGATCATTAAAGAGAAATAAACTTAACAAACAAGAGAAAGGAACGATTGCCATTGTACTGAGATCCCCTTATCTAAGCATAAAGCTTGGCAGCAACATGACCTGTGCCCATATGTTAAAATTAATCTCAAATGCCATGTAGAAATTGCCCTAATATGCTACAATCCGGTCCCACCCCAGAGGCTACCCATCCAGGATAGAATGCAGAGTCCAATTAAAAACATCCCAGGTTGTTTGGGCAGGCTTCTCAGCAGTTCCCATACAATAGGTCATCAAATGTAGGGCCCTGGGGAGTGGCAGGATGTCAATGCTAAAAAGAAAAGCCTAAAAATAAAACAAATGCAGTCACCACATCTAAGGATTGCTAAGCTACAATATCTTATGTTTTTATTTTTGGGTTTAATACTGCTTTAAGCTCTGTCCTGGGAGTGACAGATAAGGGTGTTCAGAGGTCTTATAATGAACCCAGGTCTCTTCTTTCATTATATAGTAATCACCCCCCCCCCCCCCTATTCAATATTTAGTTGGCCCACCCTATAACAGCTTCAACTCTTATGGGAAGGCTGTACACAAGGTTTTCGATGTGTTTCTATGGGAATGTTTGACCATTTTTGTGAGGTCAAAGGCTTGGGTCACAGTCTCTGCTCTAATTTATCCTAAAGGTATTCTATCAAGTTGAGGTCAGAATTATGTGCAGTTCAGGCAAGTTTGTCCACCCCAAACTTGCTCATCCATGTCTTTATGGACCTTGCTTTGTGCACTGGTCCAAATAATTTGGTGGAGGGGGGGACTATGGTGTGGGGTTGTTTTTAAGGGGTTGGGCTCCTTAGTTCAAGTGAAGAGAGCTCTTAAGACATCAGCGTACCAAGACATTTTGGACCATTTAATGCTCCCAACTTTGTGGGAACAGTTTGGGGATGTCCCTTTCCATTCCAACATGACTGCGCACCAGTGCACAAAGCAAGATCCATAAAGACATGGATGAGCGGGTTTTGGGTGGAGGAACTTAACTGGCCTGCACAAAGTCCTGACCTCAACCCAATAGAACACCTTTGGCATGAATAAGCGGATACTGCGAGCCAGACCTTCTTCCAAATCAGTGCCTGACCTCACAAATGTGCTTCTGGTAGAATGGTCAAACATTCTCATAGACACATGCCTAAACCTTGTGGACAGCCTTTCCAGAAGAGTTGAAGCTGTTATAGCTGCAAAGGGTGGGCCAACTAAATATTGAACCCTACGGACTAGAACTGGGATGGCATTAAAGTTCATGTGCATGGAAAGGCAGGTGTCCTAATACTTTTGGTAATATAGTGTATATACATTTATATATGTATATGTATGTATATATATTGTAACAGTAAGCGCTACTGTAACTATAAAAATGATGTTGAAGTGGACACAGAGTCTGCATTCATCCAATATGCAGAGCTGCAGAGCATACATTTAAAAACAGAGAAAACTGCGCTGGCAGTTTTCTCATATTTTTCCTATTACTTCATGGGGCTCTATGGCTTGGAGATCCTTCAGAGATCTGGGTGGGACTGGATCTCCAACCTGTGTCCAGGTTTTTAAGATGGCCTGCAAGCTGCCTTCCCAGGTGCAGACAGCTCATTAAAGGAAGGAGAGGGGAAGGAAGGTGAAGGAAGTGGGAGCAGTGGCTGTTATTGTCTCTGTGTGAGGATAGATGCTGTACGCGTTGGAAGGCTTCGGAGCCGTGTGCATCCAGGACCGTGGGTCTGGAGGAGGTGATGGTTTGAGGAACCTGTACCTGTAGCCGCAGTGCTGTTAAAGAGTAGCTAGGTGGGCTGATATTTTCATTTTTTGGATAACGTTTAAACCCCTGCGTGGGATTCCTGAATGGACTTTTGTTTATTTTTCTCCTTTAATAAACGTGGGCTACCAGGCCCTTAACGTTATATGCCTGTTTGGTGTTGACTCACTGCACAAAAACGCATCTGCCACAAGAGTAAATTACCCCCAATGTCTACAGTGGTGGATTCAGCGGGCATCTAGACGGTGTAATCCGGGTCCTTGCTACAGTGGTGAGTCGCATCAGGAACTGCTGCTAGCTGTGTGTGGCAGCCAGGCAAACAGCATTGCACAGAAATTTGATGGACTGTGTTGCATACAGGTTGTGTACCTGTGAAAGGAGAATCACATTTTTTCTCTCTTCTCTGCTATGAACTGTGTTACTGGTTGCTGTGTGCAACACCGCAAGGATGGGGCGGTCAAAACAGAAAAAGGAGGCGTTACTTGCTGAAGCCAGAGATAGAGCTCTGTGGCTGGAGGGGTTGTTACCGCCTGATAGAACCCCATACATGCCTGAACAACGTTTTTCAAGTGAAAAGAGGGCTGCTGTCGCCCCTAGCAACATGGCTGCAATGAGTGCATATGGGACTGCTAGTGTGGAGCATCCACCAGCATTTGAATCTGCAGTGGATTGGTGCAAGCGGCACCTGGCAGGAATGGACAAAACTGAAGTGGAAGGCAAGCCAACCTTCACTACAAAGAGAGGTGTTGTTGCCCCTGGCAACGCTGCTGCAGTTAAACAAGCAGCTATTGCAAAAAGTGTGAAAGCGACACAGCTTAAGACAGGATCCAGCGGAGGGAAGCTTGTGTTCTGTGCCAGAAGAGAGGCTGACCAAAGGCCAGGTTGGAGAGTGGTTGCCCATAGCAACACAGATGAGGCCAGTCGGGCTGTCTGTGCACCATGGGATGTGCCTCCCAAGCGTCATGACAAGTGGCTTCCGGAGGAGCCAATACAGCCTGTTGGAGAGAGGCAACAATGCTTTGCTGGGAGAGTGCGATCTCCCCTGGCAACAGAGAGCCATGCGTTGAGGAGATGCCAAGAAATTAAATTTCAGCGTCCAGTACCGTGCCTGGAATGTGGCCGAGTGGGACATGGCATCTTTACTTGCCCAAAGTTCTGGAACACCGCTGAGGAATCTGGAAAGGCTGCAGTGTCCTCCTGTGGCCCCAAAGAGACAGTAGCTGGTATAGATGCAGCTCAGAGACAGCGCACTCAAGTGAAGACTATGATACCAGCCACTGAGAATGGTAAGACTGTTTCAATGTATCGCAGTGAAGTGGGAGTGTGTCCAGCAGAGAGATCTGCACTACAAATGGACATGGACTTGCTGCAGAGCAGTGGGATGGCATATGGGGAAGCCCAGCTGACAGCAAGGTTAAAGATTCAAATGGACATGGGGACTGTGCATGCACCTGCTATAATCCAGCAGAGTACTGGGAAAGTTGAACTAGGGGTGACCAAAAGTGTCTTTGTGCCATGTTCCCTAGTGACATGTGCTGCAGAGTTGCCCAGGGAAACCTCCAAGGAGCTTGCAGTGGCTAAGCAGGGCGTTTCCCAGGTCAGCTATGGAGCTGCTCAAGGAGCAAAGAGTTCCCCTTTAAATATAGAGGGTGCTGTGAGGAGAGGCTCACAGGCTGTGGTGGGTAATGGACAATGCGCAAAAGTAGAAGTTATGTCTAAGCGTAATGAAAATTCTGATTGTTATGCTGATAAAAGGGTAAATGTTGGCAAGTGTGATGGTATTGGTAATGATGACATTGAAAAATGTGTTTCCTTTAATGTCATGTCTGCAAATGTTGAAAATGTGTTTACTACCAATGGTGGGAGGAGGATATCTCCCATAGCAACCGGACGCACAGGATTGTCCAGAGAAGTCTCATGGGATCTCCATGGGTTGGAGCCAGCGGTTTTCCAGGATGGTTGTGGTGCTACTCTGGTAAAACAAGGGAAGACTGTGTCACACAGTGAGTGTGTGTGGGCGGAGCCCCACAACACTAAGTGTAACCCAGTTGTCAAGGGGTTAATTCAGCCTGCAAAAGCTGAAAGTGCAGAGCTGTGTGTGTCAGTAGCGCCCCCAGAGCTGGTAGGGCAAAAGCATGTATTGCAACCTGCCTTGTCAGATGTGTCATCCCAAGGGGATATGTATAGAAATGACCCAGGTGATGTTGTGGCAAATGATTCCCAGGTTCCTTTGGTGCCTCTTGGGACAGGTGTTGCAGCGCTGCAGAATGCCTGTCAGGGAAGTACCACAGACTGGGAAGCATGGTGCAAGGAAACAGTCGCAACGCTAAACAAAGTAACCATGAGTTATAAAGCAATGATGGGAGACAAGTGTGTGGACACAACATCTGTTATGCCAGACAGAGGGTTTGCAGAGTGGCCGGTGCTCAATGGCATGTCAGCCCCTGTGAAGGTTGATCCCCTCCAGTCTGAAGGAGCGGTTCTTGGCATAGACATGGCAGATGTGTTGTCCACAACCCAGCAACTAAGTGGTAGCAAGTGTCAAGGTGACAATGTGACTTGTAATGACCTGCAGAGGCTCATTGACACTGGTGCAGAAGGGATAAGTGTGAGACATGTGTCTGACAGCGCTCTAGGGGAGCAACAGGCGGTGATGATGGGTACCTTCAAGGAGGTGGAGGTCTCTTCATATGTCTCAACCTTTCAACCTGCAGTGGATGAGCCCCTCCATGTCTTGGACAGGGAAAAGGTCCCTAGAAAGGTCTGGTATTTAGACATGGGTTGCATAGAGCTGACACAAACTTTATTAGAAATGTTGGAGGTGGTAAAAACGCACTCGCTGTACACTTGGGTGTCTCCAACGCAGACGGACCAGGTTGTGCTGCGTAGTACCAATAGGTGGGGCCAAGTGGTACAGGCTGTGCAGGGAAACTTTGATCAAGAGTTGTATTGGTGGGTCCAATGCTTATTAACAATGTGGCAAATAGTCCTGAGGTTCTTTAAGAGGATGCCCCTAGTTACTAAATGGTATGGAACGCCCTCAGAACTGTTGGAGACATCAAAGGTCTCTCCGGCTGATGTAGTGACTAGAAACATCCCTGCTGGTGTGGTCCGAGGTGCAGCTGAGCAGTGGTCAGTAGAGGGCGCAGATACTGTCTCACCAGCTGAGCCTCATGAGAAGGAAGGGCCCAGAATAGACGCAGCACTAGCAGAGATGCTTTCTAACGCTCAGAAAGAGGTACAACTTAAAGTACCCGGAGACGCTGTGAGAATTACTAATGTTGGTTTCTGCAACAATGTAATGTGTACATCAGAAAGAAGTAGTTTATGCGTGGATCAGTGTCATTTGTTAGATCAGTTGCCCATGGAGTGTTGGACAACAGGTGAGGTGGAGATTGGCTATGGACCAGTGGGTTGTAGTCACTTACCTGTGTGTGGTCCCTCCTCGGGTCTAGTTCTAACAAACACTGAGATGGATGGCACGGATTGTGTTGGACTTGGTGACATTGAAATGTCTGATTGGCTAATGAGTGGTGCTGTTAAAAGTGATGTGGTTGCCGTGGGTAACCAGAGAGAGTTTTTTGAACCTGAAAGTCCTGTGGTGAAAGGTAGGATCAGGGAAGGCAGAGTTTCCCCAAGAGAGGAGAGTATGCTCAGGGACCCCAAGAGAAGAGTGGGAAGGCAGAGTATACAGAATTATAGAACCCTGTTGCGATCCAGGGTAGAGCGTGCCTGGAAACGCACCCGAAAAAAAGATTGGGCCTACAGCTGGCGCAGAGGTGCCCCAATCAAGGATTTGGGCTGGTGTGTTCCGCCCCCTACGGGTTCGAAACAAGGGGGGGAGGTATGTAACAGTAAGCGCTACTGTAACTATAAAAATGATGTTGAAGTGGACACAGAGTCTGCATTCATCCAATATGCAGAGCTGCAGAGCATACATTTAAAAACAGAGAAAACTGCGCTGGCAGTTTTCTCATATTTTTCCTATTACTTCATGGGGCTCTATGGCTTGGAGATCCTTCAGAGATCTGGGTGGGACTGGATCTCCAACCTGTGTCCAGGTTTTTAAGATGGCCTGCAAGCTGCCTTCCCAGGTGCAGACAGCTCATTAAAGGAAGGAGAGGGGAAGGAAGGTGAAGGAAGTGGGAGCAGTGGCTGTTATTGTCTCTGTGTGAGGATAGATGCTGTACGCGTTGGAAGGCTTCGGAGCCGTGTGCATCCAGGACCGTGGGTCTGGAGGAGGTGATGGTTTGAGGAACCTGTACCTGTAGCCGCAGTGCTGTTAAAGAGTAGCTAGGTGGGCTGATATTTTCATTTTTTGGATAACGTTTAAACCCCTGCGTGGGATTCCTGAATGGACTTTTGTTTATTTTTCTCCTTTAATAAACGTGGGCTACCAGGCCCTTAACGTTATATGCCTGTTTGGTGTTGACTCACTGCACAAAAACGCATCTGCCACAAGAGTAAATTACCTCCAATGTCTACAATATATATATATATATATATATATGTATGTATATATATATATATATATATATATATATAAATATATATATAAAAAAAAAAAAATATATATATATATATATATATATATATTTATTTATTTATATTTATTTATATTTATATATATATATATATATATATATGTTTTTAAACAAGCCAAGTTGGTTATGCAGGAAGTGCTACACTCAAAATGCTTTGCTTAGCAATTCTTTGGTAATTAGGCACATTCGAAATCCCTAAGGATTGAACAGGACAACTATGACCTAAATGTTCAAATACAATGTGAAATGAGAATTGTATTGAATATACTGTATGGGGCACATGAGACATTGGCATTATTTTCAGAATTATTTTCTTTAATGATCAAAAAAGTGATAATTATTATTTTCTTTTACCTACTGTAGTGTTGTGTGTATTTTAAAGAACATATCTGCTAAGCATTTTTTTTCCATCTAAACTGCACCTATAACAACTGTACAACTGTGAAAAAACAACTATTTAAAAAATGTGTGGAATAAGAATGAAAAATATTATTATTATTATTATTATTATTATTATACAGAGATTATGTAGGCCCGACAGTTTGCTCATGGCTTTACAAACTAAGGGAGCTTGTACAATTACAGATTTTCTATACAATTAAATACCTTATACACATGTAAATACCTTACTCAATGTATACCACAAGCTCTCACAAGCAGGGGGTAAGTGATATAAAATGTTATAACGGTGAGATGAGTTGATGTAGAACGTAAAATCCCAGGTTTGTTAGATGCGAAAGACATCTGGAGCCCAGGTTCACACTGGGCTGCGGTAGTGAAGCTGTGCGAGTTCAGCTGAACTCGCACGATTTCACTCCCGCTGGCAGTCCCTATTTCGGCCGCGATTATAGGGACATCTGTGCAGGTTTCTGCACAGATGTCATTGTAAATTGTGGCACGAAATCGCAAAAAGTAGTACAGGAACTACTTTTTGAAATCGGTGCAGCGCTGCAGATGCGGCGTCACACCGATTAGGATGGTGCCATTGCCGACAATTGCCGGCAAATACCGCTGATTTGAGATGCGATTTGACATGTCAAATCCCATCTCAAATAGTACCAGTGTGAACCAGGGCGGAAAGTGGAGATTTTGTCACAAATTGTATCAGTCTTGTTCTTTGAAATGATTGGCAATCTCCAGGGTAGTGACTGAGTTATTGGGTAGAGGCAGTGGGGAATGTCTTTTGTTTCTTTTCAGAATTGAGAGGTTTGAATGTTTGTAGTAATCAAACAACTTATGTGAATGATGGCAATGAAAAGTAATTTTTCATTTTGCCAAAAGTTCAGGGTTTCTTGCTGTAACCGAGGGCTCCTGCACACATGCGTGGGATCAATGTCATTACGGCTCCAGCCACTTACATCGCTGGAGCCTGTGATCCTAAAAGAAAGGACGGGAAAAGATGTCAGCCCTCCTAGCTCTCTTAGCTTTACAACCACTTACTCTCTGATATTAGTTTGTCTCCATAAGGTTTGATGAATAATATAAATAATATACTTACTGGAAGTGGAAAGACAGTCTTTGTAAACTTTTATATTGGTTTCAAACATTTGGCAAGTACCAGGCTTGAAGTGGTAGGTTCCCCCACAGACTCATTTCATAACGTGCTAGTATGTACCGTATACAAGCACATTATGACAAACTTACCTAAAAAGTGGATTTCTCCAGCAGAGTGCTGTCACCCCTGACAGGGAATCTACATTGAGCCTTATGGGTTTGCGGGCTCTTGCCAATTGAATAGCCACACTGCAATGATGTCACTGATGCACATTGGTGTCTTGGCTGCTGCACAACTCTCTCAATGGATTGATTGCCATCCCTTAAGAGCACAGTGTGCATTCGCCGGTTACATAACCGCCTTATTCACATGTAAACATCTCCTGAAAGTTGCACAATTAGGAGATATTAACTGTAACTACCCTATTATTGGCTTACCTGTAGGTACAAGTTAAACATGGGAGTTTACTACCACTTTAACTAACTTGTTCACTCTATGAACATTATGCTGTAATAGGCTGACTGATGGGTTACACTGTGCGTTTTTGCTATATATCCCAACGAGATAAAATTCTGACGCACAAAACTGTGCACACACAGACATCTGGTAAAGAAGTTGGCAGAATAATATAAAAAAGCAAGCCTTGGAGCCATATTTGTGGGTAGAGGGTTAAATCTGCTTAAGGGGTGGAGGCAAAAGGGTATGAACACTTTAAAATATCTTAAACAGAATAAAAGTTTATTGTGCAAGGTGTTCTTCTTCTAAAGCCAGTATGTGGGCAGAAAAAAATGCTTTCAGGTATACAATGTATGGCTTCAGCAGTCTCCAAATCGCTATTGCTGTAGCCAAATCAAATGCCAATTTTACTGCAATGCCCTAGCACTTTCGAATAGTGTGGGAGCTTGTCCACCTCTTCTTTTCTCTTGAACATTCTTTGTGGGGCAGCTCTGGAAGCTCTTACACTACTATGAAGTTTGACCAGAATAGACCATGATTCAGGACCTTGCAGTAGGTTTAACCACTTAAGGACCACCTTACGCCGATATACATCGGCAGAATGGCATGACTGGGCACAATCACGTACCTGTACGTGATTGTTAAATGCCCGGCCGGGACCCGCAGACCCGATCGCCGCCGGAGTATGGGGATAGGTGTGTGTAAACACCTTTCCCGTTCTTCACAGTGGCGCTGTCATTGATCGTCTGGTCCTTGATATTGGGAAAGGCGATCAATGATGTCCAGCCCCGCCCCATACAGTTAGAAACACATACAAGGTCACACTTAACCCCTTCAGCGCCCCCGAGTGGTTAACTCCCAAACTGCAATGTCATTTTCACAGTAATCAATGCATTTTTATAAATATAAAATGTGTCAAAATTGTCCGATGTGTCTGCCATAATGTCACAGTCACGAAAAAAAAACGCTAATCGCTGCCATTAGTAGTAAAAAAAATAATATTAATAAAAATGCAATATAACTATCCCCTATTTTGTAAACGCTATAAATTTTGCGCAAACCAATCAATAAATGCTTATTGCTAATTTTTTTTACCAAAAATAGCTAGAAGAATACGGATCGACCTAAACTGAGGAAAAATATTTTTTTATGTATTTTTATGGGATATTTATTATAGCAAAAAGTAAAAAATATTTATTTTTTTTCAACATTTTTGCTCCATTGTCTATGCTCTATTATGTTTATAGCGCAAAAAATAAAAACCACAGAGGTGATCAAATACCACCAAAAGAAAGCTCTATTTGTGGGGAAAAAAGGACGCCAATTTTGTTTGGAAGCCAAGTCGCACGACCGCGCAATTGCCAGTTAAAGTGACGCAGTGCCGAATCGCAAAAAGGTGCCTGGTCCTTTACCTGCATATTGGTCCAGGTCTTAAGTGGTTAAAGACTGCTTTAGGTATATACAGGCACCTCTAGTTGCCTATATTTTATATTTGACAGGAGTTTATTTTTTATTATAGTGAGTTATTGTATATGTTACATTTTCACAGCAGAATAATATAGTCATAGGGCTAGATTCAGGTAGATCGGCGTAAAAATCTGCGGGCGTAGCGTATCCCATTTACGCTACGCCTCCGCAACTTTTACGGGCAAGTGCTGTATTCACAAAGCGCTTGCACCATAAGTTGCGGCAGCATAGCGTAAATGGGCCGGCGTATCCCCACGTAATTCAAATTGGCAATGTAGGGGGCGTGTTTTATGTAAACTAAGTGTGACCCGACGTAATCGACGCACTGAACGAACTGCGCATGCGCCGGCCGTGAACGTAGCCCAGTGCGCATGCTCCAAATCACATCACAAATAGTCAATGAAAACGACATGAACGTAACTTGCGCCCAGCCCCATTCTGAATCGACTTACGCAAATGATGTAAACGACGTACAATACGACGCTGTCCCAACATCCATATTTAACATTGACTGTGCCTCATATAGCAGGGGTAACTTTACGCCGGACTTACGCCTACTAAAACGACGTAAAAAAATATGCTACGTTCGTGAATCGGCATATCTATCTCATTTGCATATTCAATGCGTAAATCTAGCATCCAGCGTAAATATGCAACTTAGATACGACGGCGTAAGTGACTTACACCAGTCGGATCTAACACAAATCTATGCGTAACTGATTCTCAGAATCAGGCGCATAGATAGGATGCCTCCGAAGCAGAGATACGACAGTGTATCTGGAGATACGCCGTCGTATCTCCTACCTGAATCTAGCCCATTGTGTATAAAATGTTATCTCTCATTGCATCCATTGCATTTGGTACTAGTCTAATGTCATCAAAAAAGAGAAAAAGAACTCTGCGTTTGACCTAATAAAAAGTGAATGTGAAAAATCAAACAATTGATTGTGAAAAAATGATCAAACAAGTCTACAGTAATGTCAGTCCAGAAAATCCTGTGCAAAAAACCTTAGGTTGAATATCTGTTTTTATTTAGACTTATATAAGGTATTCAAAGGTATACGCGAATAAGGAAAAGAAAGATATATGAAATTACAAAAGACCAAGCTGATTGCATATTTAATATACTGTAATTAGCTTGCTTGAAATGATCTGTAGATCTCAGCACATACCCTGCGTATCAGAGGTTAATGGCAGGCCATTATTTGTGCACTGGTGCTCAGTTCATTGTCATGGTAACAGATCATATCTGAGTCTCAGACACTTCTGAAAACTAGTATAACAGATAGATGTAGACTATGCACAAATAGCGGCAATTTGATTATATAATTTAGTAGACCTACTGTTCTGCATGCACACCTTTTTAAATCAGCATGGTAATAAAACTAGGAACTTAAAAGCTAGACTTCAGGTAAATATAAAATGCATAAATTAATGCAGCACTGCAATCTAAAATACATTCTTAAGGTGCACATATTGACATTAACATATTTACATATTCCGAACAGGTATCACTTTATTACAAGCCCAGCTTCATCTCTGTAACTATAAGCATTGTGGAAAATTATGTTTACAAAATTCACCATTATTTTAGCTTTTTTTTCTTTGGAAGCAGATTTTGGAAGGCTGTCAACCTTCTTATAGAATCAGCAGGTATTTCTGAACTGTATTTCAGCTACCGGCACTGCATCGCTTTAACTGACAACTGTCGTGCAACATGGCTCCCAAACAAAATTAGCGTCCTTTTCTTCCCACAAATAGAGCTTTCTTTTGGTGGTATTTGATCACCTCTGTGTTTTTTATTTTTTGCGCTATAAACAAAAATAGAGCAACAATTTTAAAAAACAATTCAATATTTTTTTACTTTTTGCTATAATAAATATCCCCCAAAATATATATATATACATTTTTCTTTCAGTTTAGGCTGATACGTATTCTTCTACTTATTTTTGGTAAAAAAAAATGCAATAAGCGTTTATCGATTGGTTTGCGCAAAATTTATATCGTTTATAAAATAGGGGATCGTTTTATGGCATTTTTATTATTATTTTTTTTTACTAGTAATGGCGGTAATCTGCGATTTTTTTATTGGGATTGGGACATTATAGCGGACACATCGGACACTTTTGTGACATTTTTGGGACCAATCACAATCATACAGTGAACAGTGCTATAAATATGCACTGATAACTGTATAAATGTTACTGTCAGGGAAGGGGTTAACCACTAGGGGGCGGGGAAGGGGTTAAATGTTTCTCCTAGTTTGTGTTCTAATTGTAGGGGGAGGGGGGTGACTGGGGGAGGTGACCGATTGTGTCCCTATGTACAAGGGACACAGATCGGTCTCCTCTCTCCCTAAAGGATGTGGAGCTCTGTGTTTACACAAAGAGCTTCACGTCCCTGCTCAGTTACTGGGCAATCGCGTGTGCCGCCGGGCATGCGTATCGGGACCTCAGCAAAGCGGCGGGTGCACGTGCGCGCCACCGGCAGTGTGCACGCGCCCCCTAGCGGCTTTAAAAGACAGGACGTCATATGATGTCCTGTCAGAACAATGGAGTCTTCTGCCCGCCGTCATTTGACGGAGGGCGGTTGACAAGTGGTTCATGTCCATATTCTGGTCACAGGTGCTGTTTTACTACTTCCAAGCTGCTCACTGCTTATATACTGTGGCAGGGCGGCACAAAACAACGTACCTGACATTGTTTCCAGGTCTCGGGTGCACACGTGCATCTCCGGCGACCAAATTCCATTGTGATTGGACACAGTGGGAGCCAATCAGCTGGTTCGGCAGCCACGGTGGCCACCAGCCAGCCGCGATTGTTCTGGCGAATGACAGAATGAATGGCGGTCTCAATATTTAAACAAGGAAGAGGAAGAGAAAGATCTGTAATTCCTACTAATCAGGAACACCGATCTCTCTCTTTGTCTAGTGTCAGCATCCCCCACACAGTTAGAAAGCAAACATAGGTAGCACATTTAACCCTTCGATTGCCCCTGATGTTAACCCTTTCCTGCCAGTGTCATTTATACAGTCTCAGTGATCACTGCATTGGTGTCACTGGTCCCCAAAAAGTGTCACTTATTGTCCAATTTGTCTCCCGTCCAGTCCTGCTAAAAAAAAAAAAATCACTGGTCGCGGCCATTACTAGTAAAAGAGTTTCTAAATCTATCCCATAGTTTGTAGACGTGATAACTTTTGCGCAAACCAATCAATATATGATAATTTAGTTTTTTTTGTTACCAAAAATATGTAGCAGAATACACATTGGCCTAAATTGATTAACCACTTAAGGACCACCTCCTGCAGATATACGTTGGCAGAATGGCACGGCTGGGCACAAGCACGTACCTGTACGTCCTCTTTAAGTCCCCAGCCGCGGGTCGCGGGCGAAGCTCCGTGACAGCTGAACCGGCGGACCCGAACGCCGCCGGAGTCCCGCGATCGGTCCCCGGAGCTGAAGAATGGGGAGAGCTGTGTGTAAACATAGCTTCCCCGTTCTTCACAGTGGCAGCTTCATTGATCGTGTGTTCCCTAATATAGTGAAACATGATCAATGACGTCACACGCTCAGCCCCGCCCCCTACAGTTAGAAAAACATATGAGGTCACACATAACCCCTACAGCGCCCCCTAGTGGTTAACTCCCAAACTGCAATTGTAATTTTTACAGTAAACAATGCATTTTTATAGCATTTTTTGCTGTGAAAATGACAATGGTCCCAAATATTGTCCGATGTGTTTGCCATAATGTCGCAGTCACGAAAAAATCACTGATCGCCACCATTAGTAGTAAAAAAAAATACTAATTAATAAAAATGCAATAAAACTATCTCCTATTTTATAAACGCTATAAATTTTGCGCAAGTTTGTATAAACAGGTGAAACTCCAAAAATTTCAATATCATGCAAAAGTTCATTTATTTCACTAATGCAACTTAAAAGGTGAAACGAATATATGAGATAGACTAATTACATGCAAAGCAAGATAGTTTAAGCTGTGATTTGTCATAATTGTGATGACCATGGCTTACAGCTCATGAAAACCCCAAAATCACAATCTCAGAAAATTAGAATATTGTGAAAAGGTGCAATATTCTAGGCTCAAAGTGTCCCACTCTAATTAGCTAATTAAGCCATAACACCTGCAAAGGGTTCCTGCACCTTTAAATGGTTTCTCAGTCAGGTTCATTAGGAATCACAATCATGGGGAAGACTGCTGACCTGACAGTTGTGCAGAAAATCATCATCATCCATAAGGAGGAAAAGCCTCAAAATGTAATTGCAAAAGAAGTTGGATGTTCCCAAAGTGCTGTATCAAAGCACATTAATAGAAAGTTATGTGGAAGGGAAAAGTATGGAAGAAAAGGGTGCACAAGCAGCAGGGATGACTGCAGCCTGGATAGGATTGTCAGGAAAAGGCCATTCAAAAGTGTTGGGGACTCTCACAAAGAGTGGACTGAGGCTGGAGTCAGTGCATCAAGAGCCACCACACACAGACGGATCCTGGACATGGGCTTCAAATGTCGTATTCCTCTTGTCAAGCCTCTCCAGAACAAAAAACAACGTTAGAATCGTCTTACCTGGGCTAAAGAAAAACACACCTGGTCTATTGCTTAGTGGTCCAAAGTCCTCTTTTTTGATGAGAGCAAAATTTTCATCTCATTTGGAAACCAAGGACCCAGAGTATGGAGGGAGAATGGTGAGGCACACACTGCAAGATGCTTGAAGTTCAGAGTGAAGTTTTCACAGTCTGTTGATTTGGGGAGCTGTGTCATCTGCTGGTGTTGGTCCACTGTGCTTCATTAAATCCGGGTTCAATGCAGCCATCTACCAGGAGATTTTGGAACATTTCCTACTTCCTTCCGCAGACAAGCTCTATGGAGATGCTGACTTCATTTTTCAGCACCTGCCCACACTGCCAAAAGCACCAAAACCTGGTCTAATGACCATGGGATTACTGTGCTTGATTGGCCAGAAAACTTGCCTGAACCCAATAGAGAATCTATGGGGCATTGCCAAAAGAAAGATGAGAGACATGAGACCGAACAATGCAGAAGAGCTGAAGGCCGCTATTGAAGCATCCTGGTCTTTCATAACACCTCAGCAGTGCTACAGGCTGATAGCTTCCATTGAGGCAGTAATTGCTGCAAAAGGGGCCCAAACCAAGTACTGAGTACATATGCATGCCTTAACTTTTCAGATGTCCAATATTGTTATGTACAATCCTTGTTTTATTGATTGCATGTAATATTCTAATTTTCTGAGATTGTGTATTTGGGGTTTTCATGAGCTGTAAGCCATAATCATCACAATTATGACAAATCATGGCCTAAACTATCTTGCTTTGCATGCAATGCATCTATCTCATATATTCGTTTCACCTTTTAAGTTGCATTAGTGAAATAAATGAACTTTTGCATAATATTAAATTTTTTGGAGTTTCACCTGTATGTACTGTATCTGTGTATTAGGCTATTTCCCTGGATTTCAGCTTAATGGGGTTGTAAATGTAAAAATGTTTTCCCTAAATAGCTTCCTTTACCTTAGTGCAGTCCTCCTTCACTTACCTCATCTTTCGATTCTGCTTTTAAATGTCCTTATTTCTTCTGAGAAATCCTCACTTCCTGTTCTTCTGTCTGTAACTTCACACAGTAAATCGAGGCTCTCTCCCTGGTGTGGAGAAAGCCTCTTGAGGGGGGAGGGGGCGAGCAGGAGTGTCAGGATGCCCACTAACACACAGCTCCTTTCTCTATCTGCAAAGTAAAGAGTCCTGACCCTCCTGCTCGCCCCTCCCCCCTCAAGAGGCTTTCTTCACACCAGGGAGAAAGTGTTGCGTGTTTAGTTACAGACAGAAGAACAGGAAGTGAGGATTTCTCCGAAGAAATAAGGACATCTAAATGCAAAATGGAAGGATGAGGTAAATGAAGGAGGACTGCACCAAGGTAAAGGAAGCTTTTTACGAAAACAAATTTAATCTTTACAACCCCTTTAAATAAAATTGTAAGCCTTGTTTGAAGATTTTTGTTTGGATTACAATTAATATGATCTCTTTATTGACTAGTGAAGTTAGTTTATTAATGCATCAGGTTGATGTTTACTATGCCATTGCTTAAATATTTACATTTATAACACATACTATACCATGTAACAAAATATTACCAGCCATAACCATATCACTTGGGGCCTTCAATTCTAAAGCAGTAAGTGTGGTGAAGCAAAGTGTCTCAATGTACTTGTACTTGGGAATTTGGAAATAAATATCTTCTTCATTACTTGATTGAGTGCACTTATCTTTTGAAGTGTTTGACATTTGCAACAAGCTTCAACATTATATGACCAAGAAATATGCTTTAATAAAACAGGTGTGTGTTATACCGTGCTCCCTAACCAAATACGTTCCTCACTTCTAACTTGTGTCTGATGGCTGCAACCAAATAATTGTGTTCCAACAACTGCAAACAACATAAAATCCAAAATGTTGGCTGTGCCTATCCGTGTGCAATCCAATTAATGTTTTTAAACTAAAGCCTTACTTTCAACCCACAAAACTGCTGTCATTTTTCAGTGACAAACTTTCTTGTGTACAATAAAATAAAATAAATGAGACAGTAACAGATTACTATAGTTCAATTAGTAGTGCTTTTCTCTCTATCCAAATATTTTTGCCTTGTGCTTCTCATATCCTGCAGTTTTTCCACCTTCACCCTTATGGATTTCAGTTAAAGGGTCACTAAAGGAAAAACATTTTTTTTATTGAAATGACTGTTTACAGGGTATATAGACATAAAAGTTAACTGATTCCTTTTCAAAATGATTAAAAATAGATAAAAATCAATCATATAATGTGCCTGCAGGTTAGTTTCACTTTTGAACTGGCTTCATGTTTCTGTGAAGTAGAAATAGAAACAAAGAACAAAAAAAAAAAAAAATCCAGGGCAGTGTTTTGTTTTTAAAATGAATCTGATTGGTTCTGGGAAGTTTTTGACACACAGTAATGACAGCTCAGACCACCGTGAGAAAGCTCCCAGCACTGTGGTTATAAGGAAACAGACAAGCAGGAAGTGTGGAGAACAGAGCAGGATTACAGCAACTTCAAAGCAAAAATGAACAATAAGGACATGAAACCAGTACTGCAGTAAGGTAAAAAAAAAATCTTTAGTGATCCTTTAATACAATTGTATAAGATCATCTGATGGGACAGCACTTCCCATATGCTCTCGTCTGTTCCACAAACACAGTACTCTGTCACCCAACTCCTGCCCCGTCAGATGATATTTTAAAGCACACCGTTTTAAGTTTTAATGTAAGTGGATATTATGCAATAAATGTGAAACCTTTATATACTACACAATAGGAGTGTTTTGTTTTTTTATACTGAGGAGACATGGAGGAAAGGAGGTCCATACAAAGCCAGCTCAGTGAGGAGAGAGGAGCGTGGGACAAGATTGAATAGCTGAGGAGCCTGGAATTAGCCCCAGCAGGGGAAGGTGGTTTTAGACCTGGAAACAGGTATAAACTGGAGGTGCGCGCAGTGGTGAAAGGTGGTGGGAGTCACGGCACATTTGACAATTAACTGAAATCCAAGTTTAAAACTGCAGGATGTGAGAAGCACATTTAAAGGGAAAAATATTTAAAATAAGAAAAGCCCTACTAATTGAACTATAGTCATCTGGGACTGTCACATTTATTTTATTGTACACGAGAAAGTTAGTACCTGAATAATGAAAGCAGTTTTGTGGTTTGAAAGTAAGGTTGTGGTTTATAAAAATCATTTGGATTGCACACGGATTGGCGCAGCCAACAATTTTGATTTTATCAAGAAATATGCTTGTTCAATGTTAATGAAAGTCTATAAAGACGTTTAACTAAATTGTCAAATTTTGTTGACACCACCCTTTGAAGTAGCCCTACAGCCAAAGCTTTGCAGGGACTGCATCTGGCTATTTATAATTTAGGGCCCAAGCTATATAATGATTATGGCCAATCTAATGACAACTTTGAAAACTTAAAAGAGTAAAAGATAAATGTTCACAGAGGGGGGGGGGATGCCCACCTTGCCAACATCCAACTATTAGAGGATTGAGAGAGTGAACTAGGCTCTCTCAAAAAAGGCGGACTCTGGGCACAACATTAAATAAGAAATAAATAGTATCTTTAATACAGAATATTTAAGACCACACACATGTTAAAATCATAGACAACACCCTCTACTAGACAACAAGTCAACCAATACCCAGTTACAGACATGGAGGCATGGATCAGTTTTTATAGAGTAGAAGAAAGTCCATCAATGTGTAGAAAAAGTGTAGATTGGTATCAAAAAGTTAGACTCATGAACTCCTCCATGCTTGCTTGTCAACACGTTTTGCAACTAATTGCTTCCTCGGGACATACTGGATAGGTGCTGATTGACCTTAAAGATGATATTGGGCTGAACAAACACATTGAAGGGAGGGCGTCTTTCTACGCTAACTCCCAAATGCTGAAGGTGTCGATTTCCATACAGGACACCTGGATTGGTGAGGTTTAACCTTTCAAGGTATCTAATATATCTGGAAGCTCAATCACGGATAGAATAGCACTAAAACAACAGAGCATGATAGAAGGGATGAGTAAGTAAACCATGTATTTCTTGAGCTGTAGCTCCATTTGTGAGCTCCCAAGGTGTCTTAAATTATTTTGAGTGACTGCCAAGTTCTATCCAAGAATTCTTTACTTTTTAAAGGGATAAGTCCATGGTTTAATCACTCATGCCTTCTATCGGGCCCCCTTTACTGTGTTTGGTTCTACCCAATATCTTGTCTTTAACATCAATCAGCGCCTACCCAGTATGTCCCAAGGAAGCAGTTCTTTGCAAAAAGCGTTGACAAGCAAATTCATGATACCGATCTACACTTCTTCTACACAATGATGGACTTTCTACTACTTTATATGAAAGGATTCATGCCCCCATGTCTGTAATTGGGTATTGGTTGACTTTTTGTCTAGTAAAGGATGTTTATGATTTTACCTTGTGTGGTTTTAACTTTTTTTTTTATTATACAGTATACTGCCTCGTGTTGCGTCCACAGAGTCTGCCTTTTTTTAGAGAGCCTAGTTCACTCTCTCAATCCTTTTTTTTCTAAAAGATAAATGTGTTTTTTATTTATTAAATGTTTTCGTTACCAGACAGCTGGAGCTATAGACCTTTACTATCTAGACCAGTGTTTTTCAACTCCAGTCCTCAAGGCCTCCCAACAGGTCATGTTTTCAGGCTTTCCATTATTTTGCACGGGTGATTTGATCAACTTCACTGCCTTAGTAATCACCACAGCCATTTCATCTGAGGGAAATCCTGAAAACTTGACCTGTTGGTGTGCCTTGAGGACTGGAGTTGAAAAACACTGATCTAGACCCTTTTTTGTTCAATGATCATACTGGCTACTATTTTACAAATTTCCCTCTAGAGACAAACAAATCACTGTTTTTCTCCAAATAGTACTTGATGGATGAACATTACTTTTCATACTGCATTTTATGCTTTTCTCAGCTAATTTTTCTATCCTCTTCCTTGTGGAAAATTTGTTTTTATTTAGGCCCCTTAATATTCTATATAACAGATTCTCTGATGGTGGTAGTTTTGGTACATCTGTGTAGATTTTCGAATATGGTATCCCATTGTTCGGGGGAGAATGAAACGTTTAAGTCTGATTCCCATTGTAGCATGGGGTGTGTTTTTTCAGGCATGTTGAACTCGTTTAGATTTTTATAGAATTTGGATATTAAACCTTTGTCACGAGGGGAGGAAATACAAATCTGTTCGAATAGTGAGAAAGGGGTATTTAGAGTGAGTGAGTGGTATTTTTGGTAAAAGAGCTTTATCTTTTCATAATTTTCATATTCTGTGTGTGCAAGGTCATATTTCATTTGTAGTTCTGTTAAAGAGCAAAATGTATTGTTATGGGTGAGTGATTTTAGATTTGTAAGATTGTGTAGTTTCCATATTGACACTAAACTGCTTTACAGATGGTATCTCACCCCCGCCAAACTTAATTTATTTTATCCATCAACTTCTCCGCTCTGTTTCAGGGGTTGTCCTACACACGGGACACTATTACATATATTTTGGGAATGCTCCCACCTTAAACCCATCTGGCACAACGCAAGTCTTATAATTGATCGAATCTCAGGCAGAAAGATCCCATTAACACCTCAAATGTGCCTACTATTTACCCCCATACAAGACATACCAATAGCAAGTTCCAGATTAATCCAGACTCTTCTTAGCTCTATCCACTGGGCCATAGCTTTTAATTGGCATTCAACCATAGTACCATGGCCTCAAATTCTTAACCGTATGGTAAATATCAAATTATCATAAAGAATACATCACACGCTATATGACACTATGCATATATTCCAAAATAAATGGTCTTTATGGGAAACCTCGCTACTGACATAATATCCATTACAGGTATTTAGCACATCCACCATCTTTTTTTCTTTTTCCACAGAGATCGTATAGATCTATAAATCTAATGTATGCATTTTCTCATGTGATATATCTTTACTTGTATACAATATATAATGTAAATGACTCTCTCACTTGTTCATTTTTTACCACTGTTAAATGGTAACATCCACCCAATCTGGAAGCTTTACCAGTCTGGATCCTGCTACCGATCGGCAGGCCATTTTTGCTGCACCCAGCCCCAAATCTTAATCACCACTACAACTTGATCCAGGGGTTACCCGATCGCCTCTTACAGGGGTCAGGAAGGAATTTTTTCCCTGCCGGAGCATATTGGCCGAGCGCCGCCAGGGTTTTTTGCCTTCCTCTGGACCAAGCCAGGAGAGAGGAGTTTAGCCAATTCCTCTCCCCACTGCCCTAAAATCCCCCCCTCCCCCCCCTGGTGTATTGGGGAACATGGCATGTAGGCAATATTCTGCCGAGACCATTTGGAGTTTGAGGCAATGCGCCGCAATACTGCCAGCCATCACCAGAAAGGCCCTAAGAACTGAGCGACTAGGGAGAACCAATCATAGATCGACGGTTAGACATTTCAGACATTTACCCCAGGTCAAGCACATATCATGTGCTCTGATCAATACTAGATCGGCAGTAAAACACCGACTAGAAATCCGCGACTTCATTCAACAAAAGGATCTAGACTGTCTTTTTATTACAGAGAGCTGGCTCACAGCCGACTGTAACACCATTTTAGGAGAATTGGTGCCAGAAAATTACCGTATCATAACGGAAAACAGAATAGGGCAAAGAGGAGGCGGCCTGGCGGTGATCCACAAGACTCATCTTACGATCACCAAACCAGTCCGCCAAAACCCTCTTCCATTCATGGAAACCCTTACTCTGCAACTGCAAGCAAGTTCAAAGGAGACCGTCCACATTCTGCTCTGCTATAGGCCACCCGGCCCAAAATCGCAGCTGCTCTCATCATGGACGGATTTCTTCTCCACTTATACCCTCAACAGCAAACACCTGTTGCTGTTAGGGGATTTCAATCTCTGGGCCAATTCCTCACAAGACCCCATTGCCGACGCCTGTATCGACCACCTGGAAGGATTAGGATTGCAGCAACTAGTATGTGGGCCTACACATGCTTCAGGTCACACACTTGATCTTATTTTCAGACAAGCTCTGGAAATAAAAATTAGGGAAAATGAAAAATTGCCATGGACAGACCACCAGGCAATTATATTCAGTATTTCCACCATCCCCCCTGCAACAAAAACATCGAATCCAGTGGCAACACACTGGACTAGATGTCAGAAGAAGCTCCACTCGGAACTCTTCAAAACGACTTTAAGGAAAAAAATAGAAACAACCCAGCCGCATCAAACGGCCGTTGAAACATTGAAAGCCATAAACTCGGCCATGCTACAGTCAGCCGACTTGGTAGCGCCGAAACGAATAACCCGCATTCGGAAAAACAACCGCAGCTGGTTTAACAACCAGCTGTCGTTACTGAAGCAAGAACGCAGAAGGGCAGAATCTGCCTGGAAAAGATGTTCTTCTGAGCTAAACCTATCCATCTACAAGGCGACAACAAGAAAATACCACAAAGGAATTTTCCAAGCCAAGAAGAATTATTTCTCGGAGGCTATCAACGGTGCCCAAAACCGCCCCCGCGAACTCTTCAAGATGGTCACCCAGACCATGAAACCAGGATGCATTGAAGCCCCCAGTTCGGACACACAAGAATTTTGCAATGAGCTATCGGATTATTTCGTTAATAAAATCGAGGCAATCCGTGAAAGCATTCAGCAAAACTCTTCTCCCCTCAGCCCCCCCTGTAGCCTCTCACACAGCACCCATAGTAATTCTCCGATATCAGGTAAGTTCACCCTGGAACCCATCTCCATCGAGTCCACTAAGAATGTCATTTGTACTCTGCGCAATGGCGCAGCGCCAAATGACATTATCCCCACAAAACTGCTGAAGGAATGCGCCGACATCCTGGCTCCTCCCATCACGCAGCTTATCAACCAGTCTTTCTTGGAAGGCATAGTGCCCTCACAGTTGAAAGAGGGTGTAATCCAACCCATCCTGAAGAAACCCTCCCTGGACCCCAAGGACCCACTCCACCGCCGTCCCATAACAAGCCTCAACGTATTCTCTAAGATAATGGAAAAAGTAGTGGTACAACAGCTGCAACAGCATCTAGATACCTACAACCTACTTGACCCATTGCAATCAGGCTTCCGTCCCGGACATGGGACGGAAACAGCATTACTGAAAGTATGGGACGATGTTCTCAAGGCCGCAGACGAAGGAGAATCTTGTCTCCTGGTTCTGTTGGACCTAAGTGCAGCTTTTGACACTGTAGACCACAATCTGTTACTGACTCGGCTTTCTGAAGTAGCCAGGGTCGCAGAAGGCGATTTATCTTGGTTCTCCTCTTTTTTGGAAAACCGATCGCAAACAGTGAAGCTTGGACCTTTTACGTCTGAAAAACGCACAGTAACATGCGGAGTCCCTCAAGGATCGCCTCTGTCACCAGTGCTGTTTAACATCTATCTTCGTCCTCTTTTTGAGATTATTAGCAGCCAAAATCTGCTTTATCACTCTTATGCAGATGACACGCAACTGTATTTCCGCATCTGCAATAGACAGGATCACCACCTCAATCTAGAGACATGTCTCTCTTTGATAGAGGACTGGATGACAAAGAGTTATCTTAAACTCAATGGAGCGAAAACAGAACTTCTTCTGTTTCACGCCAAGCGAAGGAATCAACCCTCAACAGCGTGGACCCCCCCGCCTATTTTGGGCAAGCTCATCACCCCTAGCGCCAAAGTCAAAAGCCTAGGGGTCATTTTTGACTCCTTTATGACAATGGACGCACAAATAGGGTCAGTGGTCAGCGGATCTCACCATCTACTGCGCCTACTACGCAGACTCACTCCGTTCATCCCTAAAGAAGATCTAGCGGTCGTGGTGGGAGCTATTGTAAACTCCAGGTTGGATTATGCAAATGCCCTTTACCTCGGCCTACCCAAATACCAAATCGCTCGTCTGCAAGTCGTTCAGAATACGGCCGCCAGACTTGTGACTGGGAAAAAACCCTGGGAATCCATCTCACCTTCACTGAGAGCCCTTCATTGGCTGCCAGTTAAAGACAGAATCGCTTTTAAAGCCCTCTGTCTTACGCATAGATGTGTCCATGAGAATGCCCCCCTTTACTTATGCGAATTAATAAAAGCGCATAATCCAAATCGCGTTTTGCGATCCACGAATCAGAACCTGCTCCAGGTTCCGAAAGCCAACTTCAAGTCCAAAGGAGAAAGAAGATTTGCGATCCAAGGTCCCAGACTATGGAACGCTTTACCAACCAGCATTCGGTTGGAGGAGAACCACCTAGCATTTAGGAAAAAGGTCAAGACTTTTCTCTTTTGATATCAAAGGAGACAGGAACAACAAGCGCCCAGAGGCGATTCAGTTCGCATGTGCCGCGCTATATAAGTTCTCATTCATTCATTCATTCATTAAATGCTTATACTATGACCTTATTCATTAATAAACATCGTTTGTAAACAAATATTCTATATAACAAGTTACTACTTGGGAGCCATAATATTAAGAAAGGAAAAAGTTCCATCATTCTGTTACCATGATGTGTGCTTCCATAGAACAAATGATGGCATTTAAGCTTAGCATAATGTCTTACTTGTCATAAATTCCACAACAGTAAAGCAAACAATAAATAGATTGTCTAATATGCTTTCACAGCGATACAGGTTTGCTGATCACATCTTCTTTGTGACAATGATCTGTTAACTGGCATGATGTCATGCTATTTATAGTTATAATACGTACATGCATCCCTTACTGAGGGAAAAACACAGTCAATGAATTCATTATGATTGTTTGCAGGATACTTTTATAAAACACGTTATGGATAATAAGCCATTTTCTTACACAGCGTTCCTTCACTTAGAAGAAATTACAAAATAGTTTTCTTAGGGACTGAGCCATGATGTATGAAAAGATGATTGGGTTTGCACTGTTTAAATAACATAAATATTGAGATAATTGCAGGTGACTGTCAGCAGTGTGATCGTAACTGTATTTACAATGTATATGACTATTTTGAAATGAGATGTGAAAAACCAGTCAAAAGGTATGAAGTAAAAAAAAATCAAAAATTGAACAACTACTAATCTCTAAGGCCGCGTACACACGATCAAATCTATCTGCTGAAAATGGTCTGACAGACCGTCTCAGCAGACAGATTTGATCGTGTCTATGGGCGAGCAGATGGATTTGTCCAGCAGACAGATTTTAAAGCCTGCTTTAAAATCTGTCTGCTGGGAACCCGTCGGACCGATATGTCTGCTGGTTAGTACGCTAACCAGCAGACATATCTGCCCGCACATGTGTCGAATGGATTCGACGCATGCGCGGAAGTGTTTTACTTCCTGGTGCGGTGACGTGGCGGCGTCAACATCACCGCCACGTCACCGCGCTGTCTGCCAGGGGGGATTTTCGTTTGATCGTGTGTACAGCGATCAAACCAAAACAGACAGCAGACATATCTATTCAAATCGGTCTGTCAGACCGATTTGAACAGATATATTTGGTCGTGTGCACGGGGCCTAAGAAACAATCACATATAAAGTGTGAGCTAGTCATACCAAACTAAGAAACCAATGCAGCTCTAAAAAGATATTTCTTTCACACAATGCCACACGTGTTTCTAGTCAAACTTACTAATTTCAAAAAGTTGAGGTCCTGTCATATTTCAGGTGCCCACCTAGTGTATGAAGCCATGAACATGCAAATTGAGCATCTGTCAAAATCGCCTGACATTTTGGCCAATTGGGAAACGGGTTTAATACCCACTTCCCGATTGGCCAGGAGGAGGATCAGTGTTGCCCAGAGCCCACACAATTTTGAAGCCTATTAGAGCCTCTGACTCTAATCACATGCTTCAAAAGACACACCCATACCTATCCCTGTGATTGTAATTCATCTACTCGGTGTCCTGAAAGGGGCCCGATGCATGGATAGCAAGTGTGATGGCGGTGTTAGGAGGCAGCGGTGGCCGTGAGCCCACAATGCATGGGCCACCACTTTAAACTTTATGTTTAAAAAAAAATGGTAATCTGATTGTGCAAGATGTTTTTAGTTTTCACAGAAAATAGTTATATGTAGTTCAAATTATACAGTAAAAAATTAACGTTTTTCTATTCATGTTTAGATATTGCTTGTGCCATATGTGCCTGGTAAATATGTTGTTTTATATTCCACCAAATCATTTTCGCTCTTTTCATGACTCTTTGACAGCAGTGATGTATGAGGGGATGACGTGTACTCTGTTACCAACCACATGTAATTTTATCTTGAACTATACGTAATGTTAGAAAAAAGGATAAATATAATAAGATATCATATTTAATATATATTATTTAATATCATATTAATATATAATGAAATAAACAAGACAATAAGTACATAAAACTGTATATGCAATACTTTATACAGTATGTGGAGGCCAATTGTCACCAAATGTCTGCCTTTAATACTATGGATTTTAAATCGCCCATTTACCATATCCAATAAACGTATTTGCATATTGTATGTATAAGTAACAGTTTGCTCTTGTGGTGATTGTGCAGTTTAATAATAAACTATTGTGGCATAAGCGGGACATACATTATACAAATCTCTTGTACAGATTGATTTAGATTTACCTTCAATTATATAGTGAAAGGGCTTGCCTGATTGCATACAAATTCAAAGTGTTTAGGTTTGACATTATATTATATGGTTTTGGTAAATCTAAAGAAAATTTGCATAAATGTAAAGCCAGCCTTATGCTAATGCATGGCAAAGTTCTACTTAACACTGGAACTCACTGTTGATTTTTGTGCAACATACCCAGCTGACATGGTTCACAATTTTCTTTCCTCTTTGAAAGCAGAAGAGAACTAGCCAGGTTGCCCAATGATTTTGCAAGTTTTAAAATAATGTACAGTATATTTCCAATTGTTACAACTTATTCTAATGCCCTGTACACACAATTGGTTCGTCTGAAAACTGACCGATGGATTGTTTTCATCAGATATCCGATGAAGCTGACTTTCATCAGTTTAGCCTACACACCATCGGTTAAAAATCCGATCGTGTCCAACGCGGTGACGTAAAACACAACGACGTGCAGAGAAAAATGAAGTTCAATGCTTCCGAGAATGCGTCGACTTGATTCTGAGCATGTGTGAATTTTTGACCGATGGATTTCCCCGCAGATGATCGTTTTATTTGATTTTTACTTTGTAATTTTTAGCTGGAGTTCATTATTAAGCATTCAGTGTCCCTTTGAAAAAAAAATATTTTGAACCATGCATTTGTAAATTGGTAAATCCTCCTTTAGCAGAAATAATTTCCACCAAGTTTCTCCTGTAGTTGATGATCAGACTTGTACAACGATTATGATGAATTTTAGACCTTTACCATATTTTTAAAACAAATCCTTTCAATCAATATTTCTGAGATTCCTTGCATGAACAGCACTCTTCAGGTCATCAAAAAAAGTCAACTTAAATATTATTTAGACTCAATCTGTGATCAAACATTATTGAGTGTGATACACATAATAGTTTTACATCCTTCCATGTGCCCTTGGATCTTCAATAAATAGCTACTTGTGTTATGCAGCAGTTAAGTGTGCAATCATCCTCATTTTCAAGTGCAACTTCTGAGCAAGGTTGAGGTATGGACGCTAATTTGGTCATTACAAAAAGGACATTTACTTCTGTTTAAGCCATTGTGTTCTTAATCTACTCCTTTGCTTTAGGTCACAGTTTTATATTTATGTTTGGGGGACCAATTATTACCAATTTTTATTCTGATGTTTTTTTTTCCTTAACCACTTGCCTACTGTGCACCTACACCCCCTTCCTGCCCAGACAAAATGTTAACTTCCAGCACTGCGTCGCTTTAACTGACAATTGCGCGGTCGTGCGACATGGCTCCCAAACAAAATTGCCGTCCTTTTTTCCCCATAAATAGAGCTTTCTTTTGGTGGTATTTAATCGCCCGTGCGGTTTTTATTTTTTGCACTATAAACAAAAAAAAAAACGAAAATTTTGAAAAAGACACAATATTTTTTGCTTTTTGCTATAATAAATATCCCATTTAAAAAAAATAAAAACATTTTTTATCTCAGTTTAGGCTGATACGTATTCTTCTACATATTTTTGGTAAAAAAATGTAAAAAATAAAATCGCAATAACCGTATAGTGACTGGTTTGCGCAAAAGTTATATTGCCTACAAAATAGGGGACATAATTATGATTTTTTTTTATTTATTTTTTTACTAGGAATGGCGGCGATCTGCGATTTTTTCTCGGGACTGGGACATTATAGCAGACACATCGGACACGTTTGACATATTTTTGGGACCATATACATTTATACAGTGAACAATGCTATAAATATGCATTGATAACTGTATAAATGCAACTGGCAGGGAAGGGGTTAACCACTAGGGGGCGGGGAAGGGGTTAAATGTTTCTCCTAGTTTGTGTTCTAACTGTGGGGGGAGGGGGGGTGACTGGGGGATGTGACCGATTGTGTCCCTATGTACAAGGGACACAATCGATCTCCTCTCTCCCTGACAGGGACGTGCAGCTCTGTGTTTACACACAGAGCTCCACGTCCCAGCTCAGTTACACGGCAATCGCGTGTGCCCGGCGGCAATCGCGGCCGCCGGGCACACGCACGGGGGTCCCAGTGATGCGACGGGTGTGCGCGCGCGCCGGCGGCACGCGCACGCGCCCCTAGCAGCTTTCTATGACTGCACGTCATATGACGTGCAGTCAGGACAATGAAGTTATCCGCCCACCGTGATATGACGGTGGACGGATGACTAGTGGTTAAAATCTCAAGATTAAATTGTGGATGCAGCAAAGTGTTTCCATGTGCTGTTTACAGATTACAGTGGAATCTTTCTGTGGAATTTTTCCTGCAAACATATGGATTCTCATTTATGCCAAAGTTCAAGCTTGGTCTCATCTGATCACAGAATATTACAATCAGATATATTACTTCAGGGATATATTTACACAAAATCATAATCATTCTATATGTTGCTACGATGATTGTGATTATACACAAATCTCCAAAAATCATGACCACTGTGAGCAAGTTGCTATTACTTTATTGTATTGGTCAAGGCAGGTCTTGAAATGAAGCAGCTGTTGAAAGGGAAGATACTGTAGTGGTTGCAACCTTTTCATTATTGTTCAAAGAACAGATATTAGAAGCTTCATGTTTCCACCAATGTATAGAGAAAAGTATAGTGCTTATACATTACAATGTACATTGAATAACAAAGTAAATGTCATAAAGAAATGATGAAAATACACTGTAAAAATGAAAACATGCAAAATAAAATAAAATAAAACAAAAAGAGAATAGGTGAAAACAAGAACAAAATTGACTAATGTCCAAATAAAACACCAAGTGATGAAAGTCCATATAGGGCTGAAAGAGCACGTTTTAATCTTGACCAGATTTGAAATATTTGACAAGGACATCAATATCCAGGAATGTGACTTTCTTAATTGAAGTGAAGAAATACCACCACCAGTAAAAATGCAGGCTTACCGGAAATGGTAGACTCAAAGAAATTTATATTTCTAGAGTCAAGAGTTCAGTCTGAACTCAATCAGGTTCTCAGGCAGGATATCCACCGATAATTCAAATGCAGAAAACTTGGTCGCCCAATATACTGGATATGCAATAACTCTTATAGCTTGTACTTAAAACTCTGTGGGGTTTATAAGGAAAAAAAGAGGAAGCGACATAGTGTGATATCATAGGGATAATAACATTTAATAAGTAATGCACTTACATATTCGTGAAGATACAGCGCATATAAAGATAAATGAAATAGTGGCAGCAGTAGAGTTGTCCCTGGCGCGTTTCGTGTAAACACACGTTATCGAAGGGTTTCCACCAGCATTAGGTTTTTTAGGACCCCGTAATTTTGTTGACAATTTGTTATGGCACTTAATCATGAAGACTCAGGTGGTCTTTGGAAAGGGTATTGTATCCATTTCCAGTTTTATACAAATAAAAATAGGTTTTATTGTAAGGCCCCTTTCACACTCTGTATGCTCCGTATGCTCAGCGGGGATCGCTCTGTTGATCCCTGCTGAGCCGGCTGATGACAGGGTGATCCCGGCACACTGTGCAGGGACCGCCCTGTATTTTCTCTGATCTCCCCTATGGGGAGATCGGATGAACATGGACCATATGTCCGTGTTTATCCGATCCGATTCGCAGACAGAATGAAAAATAGGGTTTTCTTATGTCTGCAGAATCGGATCATTGCGGAGGCGGATGAGATCGGGTGTCAGCGGATGTTCATCGGAAGGTCAATGCTTGCAAGGGTGATCCAGACGATCCAACACTGCTTGGTTTGTCGATCCCAATGTGATGTATGGTGAATGAGCTTTAGCCCTCAAAGAAAGAGGAAGTGGTATTAGCGGAGGTGCCTGTCAGTAAAGAATGTACATAGAAATAGTTTCTTCATGAAAGTGAATGTTTATAAGACATGCAGTAGATGGTACATAAAAATATTGTCAAGGCATTTCGTGGCACATAGATGAACATTTCTGCAGGAGGGTATATGAGTTTTTTATTTAATATGTTTTCATGTATCATAACTCATATCTTAGCTTAACCGCTTGCCGACCACCCGCCGCAGTAATACGGCGGCAGGTCGGCACGGGTGCGCGAGAGCCCGTAGCTCTACGTCGCCACCTTCGACGGCCACCAGGGGGCGCGTGCACGCCGCCGGCGGCCCGCGCGCGCACCCCCCGCTCGCCCCGAGTCCCGTGCGTGTGCCCGGCGGGCACGATCGCCGCTGGGCACACGCGATCGCTCGTTACAGAGCGGGGAACGGAGCTGTGTGTGTAAACACACAGCGCTCGTTCCTGTCAGCGGGGGAAACGCTGATTTTCTGTTCATACAATGTATGAACGGAAGATCAGTGATTCCCCCTAGTAAGTCCACCCCCCCATACAGTTAGAACACGAATAGGAACACACTTAACCCCTTCCCCGCCCCCTAGTGTTAACCCCTTCACTGCCAATGGCATTTTTATAGTAATCCAATGCATTTTTATAGCATTGATAGCTAAAAAAATGCCAATGGTCCTAAAAATGTGTCAAAAGTGTCCGAAGTGTCCGCCATAAGGTCGCAGTACTGAAAAAAAACGCTGATCGCCGCCATTACTAGTAAAAAAAATAATAATAATAAAAATGCCAAAAACTACCCCCTATTTTGTAAACGCTATAACTTTTGCGCAAACCAATCAATAAACGCTAATTGCGATTTTTTTTACGAAAAATATGTAGAAGAATACGTATCGGCCTAAACTGAGGAACATTTTTTTTTTTTTATATATTTTTGGGGGATATTTATTACAGAAAAAAATATTGCATTTTTTTCAAAATAGTCGCTCTGTTTTTGTTTATAGCGCAAAAAATAAAAACCGCAGAGATGATCAAATACCACCAAAAGAAAGCTCTATTTGTGGGAAAAAAAGGATGCCAAGTTTGTTTGGGAGCCACGTCGCATGACCGCGCAATTGTCAGTTAAAGCGACGCAGTGTGAATCGCAAAAAGTGCTCTGGTCTTTGGACAGCAATATGGTCCGGGGCTGAAGTGGTTAATGGGTAACAAACATGTTCTACCATTTTATTTTGTGGCTCATATACTCTCCTGAAGAAGTGGCCATCTCTGTGCCATGAAACATAGTGATGGTGTTTTTATGTAAAATCTGTCTCTAGTAAACGACCACATTCATGAAAAACTGTTTCCAAGTACATTCTTTATTGACGGGAGCATGTGCAGATACCATTTCCCATTTCTTTAAGGACTATCGATCATTCAACCTTTGTCAGTAATCAAACTTTCTGTGCCTTTTCATAGGGCAGGTCATCTTCATATTACACCTCTAGTCTCATCTCACTGACAGATATATCTAAGCTCAGTTACTGTTTTTTTCTACATGTTATTATTATAGAGGACTTTATGTTGTTCGTCTTTAGATATCATTATATCACACGTTTAGATCCCAGTTGAGGAGCTATTTATACAAAATATCCAAATAATTGTAAAGATTTTCTACCACAGTCATTTTCTGCTCTGTAACAACAGGATGGTGCACCACAGTTATTTTTGAATGTTTTATCATTGTTTTTCACATCCCCCTTTAAAAAAAAATCCCAAGTAGAAGTTTTGCAAATTATTTTAAACACACCATCACATTACAAATAAAATACAATTATTGTAACGCAAAGGCTAGTTATAGCTCTGCTGAGAAAAAATATTTCTTCCAGATAAACTGGAGACATTGGGGTTGATTTCCTAAAGGCAAATAGGCTGTGCAGTTTGCAAAGTGCAGTTGCACTCTGCAAGTGCAGTTGCTTCAGAGCCTAATAAATGAGGTAAAGCATCAATTTAAAAATAATGCACAATTATGCGAAAGGAAAATTCTTCCATTGTAAGAATAATATAAAATGTTTGTGGCATAATTTCTTTCCCTGTAAAGTAATTTGTACTTGCATTCTAATGTCCTTTCTCACACTGGGGTGAGTCCAAAGACTGTGAACTGCAAAAATTCAGTTGAACACTGCAAGAGCAGTTGCTCCAAAGCTTATTAAATAAGCAGCAGATCTGCTGACTTCCATCATCCAAACATGTGCAAGCAAACATGCTGTTTTTTCCTTGCATAGAATTGGGTATTCTTTGCAAAGTGAAACTTTACCTCATTTACTAAACTCTGGAGAAATTGCACTTGCAGAGTGCAACTGCACCTTGTAACGTTCACAATCTATTTGCCTTTAGTAAATCAACCCCAATGTGTTCTGAATGGGAATGTCTTCATTATTACTTAAGTTAATCAGACGCTATTTTTTTTTTTTTACTAAAGGCAAATCAACTGTGCACTACAAGTGCATTTGGAAGTACAGTTGCTGTAGATCTGAGGGGAAGATTTGAAATGAGCTGAAACTCTGGTGATTTCTATCATCCAATCATGTGCAAGCAAAAATGCTGTTTTTTTATTTTCTTTGCATGCCCCCCTCAGATCTACAGTGACTGCACTTCCAAGAGTACTTCCAAGTGCACTTGTAGTGCACAGTGGATTTGCCTTTAGTAAATAAACCCCTCTGTGTTGTAATAAGAAATACTGTAGTGTCTCCATTAAAGGTTAAAGCGGATGGCCCATTACATTTTTTTTTTAAAAGCCAGCAGCTACAAATACTGCAGCTGCTGACTTTTAATATTAGGACACTTACCTGTCCTGGAGTCCAGCGGCGTCCGCAGCAGAGGACGAGCGTTCGCTCGTCTCTCTGCTGCTCCCCTCTACATCCACGGTGAGGGAACCAGGAAGTGAAGTGCTGCGGCTTCACTGCCCGGTTCCCAATGGCACATGCGTGAGTAGCGCTGCGCCCGCCGATTGGCTCCCGCTGTGTGCTGGGAGCCGAGAGTTCCCAGCACACAACGGGAAAAAACCCGTCTTTTGCCCGAGACTGTGGGCCGGAAGTGGGTGAAGATACCTGTCTTTAGACAGGTATCTGCACCCCCCTCCCCCTGAAAGGTGTCAAATGTGACACCGGAGGGGGGAGGTTTCCGATCAGCAGATCTTCACTTTAGGGTGGAGATCCGCTTTAACTCCACTTTCCTGCTTGTGTGGTTGGCTCGCCAATTTCCCCAGAAGTCTGCCTAAGATACAAGTCATTTTAACTACTTCAGCCCCAGACCGTATTGTTGGTCAATGACCGGGCCCCTTTTTGCGATTCGGCACTGCGTCGCTTTAACTGACAATTGCGCGGCCGTGCGACGGGGCTCCTTTTTTTTCCACAAATAGAGATTTATTTTTGTGGTATTTGATCACCTCTGAGGCTTTTAGTTTTTGCGCTATAAACAAAAATAGAGCGACAATTTTGAAAAAAAAAAGAATATTTTTTTACTTTTTGCTATAATAAATATCCCTCAAAAATATATATATATAAAAAAAAAAATTCCTCAGTGTAGGCCGATATGTATTCTCCTACATATTTTTGGTAAAAAAAATCGCAATAAGCATTTATTGATTGGTTTGCACAAGAGTTATAGGGCCGGATTCAGATACATTTGATGTATCTGTCCGGCAGCATAGCGTATGCTGTTTACGCTACGCCACCGCAAATATTATGGGCAAGTGCCTTATTCAGAAAGCACTTGCTCCATAATATGCGGCGGCGTAACGTAAAGTGCACGGCGTAAGGCCGCGCAATTCAAATTTGTGATGTGGGGGCGTGATTCATGTAAATGAATCATGACCCCAAGTAATTGACAGTTTTTTTGGACGGCGCATGCGCCGTCCGTGGACGTTCCCAGTGCGCATGCGCGAAATCACATCGCTATTTGTCAATGTAAACGACGTGAACGTACCTAACGTCGAGCCCTATTCCCGAACGATTTACGCAAACAACGTAACAGACGTACAATTTGACGCTGTCCCGACGTCCATACTTAACATTGGCTACGCCTCCTATAGCAGGGGTAACCTAACGCCGCTATAACGCTTACGCAAATGACGTAAACTACGACGGCCGGCCGCAAGTACGTTTGGGAATCGCCGTAAATCCCACATTTACATATTCGACGCGTAAAACGACGGAAGCGCCTCCTAGCGGCCAGCGTAAAAACTGCAACTAATATACGACGGTGTAACAGAATTACACCGCTCGTATATTAGCAGAATTCCGGCGTATCTTCTTTTCTGAATAGCAAAAAAAGATACGCTGGCTATTCTTTGTATTTACGCAGCGTATCTCTTGATACGCTGACGTAAATACTTTCTGAATCTGGCCCATAGTGTCTACAAAATAGGGAATAGTTTTACAGCATTTTTATTAACAATAATTTTTACTAGTAATGGCAGCGATCAGCGATTTTTTATTGTGACTGTGACATTATGAAGGACACTTTTGACACTATTTTGGAACCATTGTCATTTTTACAGCAAACAGTGCTATAAAAAGGCACTGATTACTGTGAAAATGACACTGGCAGTGAAGGGGTTAGCCTGTAGGGGGCGCCAAAGGGGTTAAGTGTTTCCTAATGTGTGTTTCTTACTGTATGGGGGTGTGGCTGAGCATGTGATGTCACTGATCATCGTACCCTATGACAAGGAACAGACGATCCGTTTGATTACACTTACCTCTCCCTGTTCTTCAGCTCTGTGACCCGATCGCAGGACACCGGTGGCGTTTGGGTCTGCGGGTCCCGCGGGCACGGTCACAGAGCACAGGATCGGGTCACAAGTGTGCCACCGGCGGCGTGCTCACGACCCACGGCTGGGCTTCTTAAAGGGGACGTACCTGTATGTCCATATGCCCAGCCGTGCCATTCTGCTGACGTATTTAGTCATGCGGCGGTCCTTAACTGGTTAAAGGTTAACTCCACTTTCATGGAGAAAAAAATACAAATAAAGAAAAAATTATATAACGCATATAATTAAAAAAAACTAGTCATATTGTAATTGAATGTTATTAAAAATTACATTTTTTTTTCAATCTGCAACTGCTATAATTTTCTGATAATACAATGCAATTTGGCTACCTGGAGTTGTTCTGTACACAGAATGTGTACTGACCACTCCCCAGAAACATAATTTCCTGCTTGTGTGATTGGCTCACCAATTTTCCCAGAAGTCTGCCTAAGATACAAGTCAAATTTTAAGGAATTCCCCTGCAAAAACATAAATAAAAAAATCTGGTGAGATACTCCAAATAGGAACATATCTAAATGGATGCAGGCCCAGCAGCTTTCCTCATTAGTGCTCTGCAGCTTCACAGCTGACAGTTAACCACCACTTAAGGACCAAGCCTCTTTCTGAGATTTGTTGTTTTCAAGTTAAAAACTGTTTTTTTTGCTAGAAAATTACTTAGAACCCCAACATTTATAAAAAAATTATATAAAATGGCAGTCATTGCAATACTTTATGTCACACCGTATTTGCGCAGCGGTCTTACAAGCGCACTTTTTTTGGAAAAAATACACTTTTTTGAATAAAAAAATAAGACAACAGTAAAGTTAGCCTAATGTTGTTTTATATTGTGAAAGATAATGTTATGCTGAGTAAATTGATACCCAACATGTCACATTTCAAAATTGAATGTAAACATTCCCTGTAATAGGAAAAAAGGCATGATGGGATCTCTTAAATATGAGATCTGGGGTCAAAAAGACCTCAAATCTCATATTTACACTACAATGCAATAAAAAAAATACTAATAATTTTGTCATTTGAAAAAGTGGAAAAAAAATGTCTGTTTAAGAGCTATGACGATTTGACGCTGCTTCTGCCCTGCTATGGTATGGAGATGGGTGGGGGCTATCTTCCCCTCACTTTTTTCCATACCCAGCAACAGAGAGGACCCTCGCCCGCCGTTTATAAAGGTGATCTTGCAGAGAATCTGCCGCAGAGACCACCATTATCAGAAACCGGACCGCCCACTGAAGAAGATATCTGGGTTATGCCAGCTAGCTGCTGCCATAGAAAAGATATCCCTCTTCAAACAGCCGACGTATATCAGTGTGCGGCGGTCCGGAAGTGGTTATTTATAAAACCACTCCCATTAGACCCACTCTGTACAGAGGCACAGAGAAACACAGAGGGGTTTCTTCAGAATAACAAAAGGTAGGAATCTGCAACAAAGGTTGTTATAATCCTTGCAATGTACATGGATCACCCAGAGAGGAATGTTTTTTTTTGGTTACGCTTTAATAAATAGTTTTAGAAAGTATCTCCAAAAATCAAACACTTATTGCAGGCGGTTCCTGGGATTTCATTTTTAGATCAGTACAGACTTCTGGGAGAAGAAATAAGCCAACTACACAGCAGGAAATACCATTTCTAGTGGTGTTCTATACACATAACATGCAGAGAATGCCACCAGGTTGCTGTATAGCAAGAAAGCTATATCACAGCAGCTGCAGTTCCGAAATAGAAAGATCATTTTAATAACAAGCAATTATAAAATGGCTTGTACAGCAATAATATATATTTTTGTAGGCTGAGTGCCAGGCTATAAATCCACCCTTTCTCCTGCCTGAGCTCAATGATAAAAACACACCTTTACAAGTTATACAAGTACAACTTGTATATACAGTAAAAGGATGCAGTTGGAATTGAAAGAAAACAAACTTTTTTTTTTTTTTTTAAGTGGCAGTTTTGCCCTCCTCCAGAAACCTGAACAGAATGTCATACTGTAATTCAATGTTATTAAACATGACCTTTCCTTTTCAATCTGCAGCCATTCTATAAATGTAAAGTAATATAGCTACATTAAGTTTTTCTGTACACAGAATGTGTACTCACCACTCCTCTGAAACATAATTTCCTTCTTGTGTGACTGGCTCACCAATTTTCCCAGAAGTCTGCCTAAAATACAAGTCATATTTCAGGCATCCTCTGCAACAATAATTACATTTTTGGGGAGATATTTCCAATAGAAACACATTAAAAAGGATGCAGGCCCAGCAGATTATCTCATTAGTTCCCTGCAGCTGCCACAGCTGACTGAAAATTATGAAACCCCTCCCATTAGACCCACGCTACATAGAGGCACAGACAACCACACATGCATTTCTTCAGAATAATAAAAGGTAGGAATCTGCAACAAAGGTTGTTATAATCCATGCAATGTACACAGATCACCAAGAAAAGGTATGTTTTGTTTTTCTCAACAAAAGTTCACTTAAGCTTTAAACGTCACAATTCAGATTCCTGTTTGCACTAGTTACTAACTAGTTCCTTCCAAAATCCCCTGATACCAGCCAGTTTAGTAACACAATTATGAAATTATATGGGCATTTTTCCTATTTCAAGCATGTTTACCTGTAACATCCTCTCATGTTTAGACATCCAAAAGCTGCAGGGTGCCCCCAGGGGTCCTATACAGCCTACCTTACAGGTCCCCCCTGAAAATATCAAACCAACATTTTCACAAAAAATACACAAAACAAATTATTAGAGGACACACACAGAGCATAACTTATAAAATTCCTGATAAATATAGTCCGACAACCCCCAGTGGGAGCGGACTGTGGTCGGGAGGGGGCACTGCTTGGTTATTTTAAACATGGTGCAATAGACCACGCATTTCGCCGAATGCTGAAACGCCGTACGCCTGCCTGCCGCGGCTTTTGGCGTTTGGCATGAACATCAATGTAAAATGTTTTGTTTAAAAAAAAAAAAGTTTACAAATCGCGGCAAAATACGCCGCGTACGCCGCGTTATAGTGTGAATGCAGCCTTAGCGCTGCACTAAATATTTGCTTTAAATATTTTATATGTCAAGTGTCTAGACATTGTGCACAGCTGCTGTTTTATTTCATTTATATTATTTTATTTGTTTTACCATTTGCGCATATATACACGTTTACTCTTTAGTATTTTCCTTCACCCCCCCCCCCCCCCAGTAACTACATGAAAGTTCATGTAGAGAGGTGAGGGGAGGTTCTGAGGAGCTGGGCTAGCATATAAACCAATTTTCATACTCCTAGAAGAGGAGAGAAGGCTAAGGCCTTGTACACATGACCAAGGAACGCGTCGTAAATGAAACATCATTTTCCTCGTCGAGTTCCTTGTCAGGCTTGTTGAGAATCTTGACAAGCTTCTTTGCATACACACTTTCAAGACAAAATCTTGTCGTTCTCAAACGCGGTGACGTACAACACGTACAACTGCGCTATAAAGGAGAAGTTTGATTCCACTGGCGCCACCCTCGGGGCTGCTTTTGCTAATCTCATGTAACTGTGTGTCAACCACTTTAGCCCAAGACCATATTGCTGGTCAAAGACCAGAGCACTTTTTGTGATTCAGCACTGCGTCACTTTAACTGACAATTGCACGGTCGTGCAATGTGGCTCCCAAACAAAATTGGCGTCCTTTTTTTCCCACAAATAGAGATTTCTTTTGGTGGTATTTGATCATCTCTGCGGTTTTTATTTTTTGTGCTATAAACAAAAATAGAGCGAATATTTTGAAAAAAATGCAATATTTTTTACATTTTGGTATAATAAATATCCCCAAAAAAGATATAAAAAAACGTTTTTTTCCTCAGTTTAGGCCGATACGTATTCTTCTACATATTTTTTGTTAAAAAAATCGCAATTAGTGTTTATTGATTGGTTTGCGCAAAATTTATAGCGTTTACAAAAAAGGGGGTAGTTTTGTGATATTTTTATTAATATTTTTGTTTTACGACTAATGACGGCGATCAGTGATTTTTTTTTGGTACTGCGATATTATGGCGGACACATCGGACACTTTTGACACATTTTTGGGACCATTGGCATTTTTATAGCGATCAATGCTATAAAAATGCATTGGATTACTATAAAAATGCCATTGGCAGTGAAGGGGTTAACACTAGGGGGCAGGGAAGGGGTTAAGTGTGTTCCTGCTTGTGTTCTAACTGTATGGGGGGGGTGGACTCACTAGGGTATAATCACTGATCCCGCTGACAGGAACAAGAGCTTTGTGTTTACACACATAGCTCTCGTCCCCGCTCTGTAACGAATGAACGCGCGCCCCCTAGCGGCCGCTAAAGGTAGGACATAGAGCTACTTGCTCTCGCCCAGCAGTGCCACCGTCCCGCCGTATAACTGCGGTGAGCGGTCGGCAAGCAGTTAAGTAAAAGATTGGTAAGAGACGATTTGCACTTTTCAGTCTGTTAAAGCGTGACAATTGTGCTATCTCCATTACAAACCCTACTTTTACCATAGGCACGCTCCCATCTCATACTTTATTCTGAGCATGCGTGGTTTTCTAAGCATACACACGAACGAGAAACACGACGAGGAAATTGAGACTCTCGACGAGGAAAAAGAGAACTTGCTCTCTTTTTTTCTCGTCGAGATCCACGACAGTTTTCTCGACGAAAAACATACACACAACCGTTGTCCTCAACAAAAAAGCTCTGCCACCAAGTTTCTTAATGGATTCTGTTGAGGAAAACTGTGTTGAGATTGTAAATGTTACATTTTATAGTTTAAAGGTATTTATTGTCTTTAATGTACAGCATTACGTGGAAATGTGTGCTTTCATTATGTTTATGATTATCTCAGTCCCCCACACAAATAAATCATGCATGTAAAGAAGAGCTTATTGATACACACTTATCTTGCTGTGATGGCTGGACATGTGGTCATTACTGATAAACATACCGTATAGCACAGAAGCATATTTTATAGCCTTCACAACCATTGGTGTAAATGTTGTGGAAATATGGGGGTTATTTACGAAAGGCAAATCCACTTTGCACTGCAAGTGCCAAGTGCACTTGAAACTGCACTGAAAGTGCACTTAGCTGTAAATCTGAGGGGTAGATCTGAAATGAGGGGAAACTCTGCTGATTTTATTATCCAATCATGTGGAAGCTAAAATGCTGTTTTTTTTTTCTTTGCATGTCCCCCTTAGGTCTACAGTGACTGCACTTCCATGTGCACTTTTAGTGCAATTTCAAGTGCACTTTGCAAAGTGAATTTCCCTTTAGTAAATAACTCCCTATGTTTGCTAATTAAATTTACACATTATTTAAATAAACAGCACAATTCACTTTTATGTGTATATTATACTTGAATAAAATTAAATCTGCATAACTGCACATACTTAAGCTATTTTTGTATCTGTTAAATCTGTTTTCATAATACAACAAATAATTAGTCAGTTTTACTGTTCAGATGGTGATTTCTTCTAATCGTTTAAACGGTTGCGGTTATTAAGCTGGGATGTTAATATTATTATTTAGCATGGTGTGCAGTTGTTTTTTTATTTTATTTTATTTTATTTATACCATGTGTAACTATATTCTGTATTCTATATTTAGTCCTATTACAGTTCTGTAATATACATTTAATTTGTTAAGAACCTTGAAAAAAATACTTTACATAAGAAATATTCTAAATCTGGGTTTAATTATGTTAGTTTTTGTTACATATAATGCTGCATGTGCGTGTTAATGAACTAAACAGAGATTGAAAAAAAAAATGTATGGAAAATGAGTCACAGTTTGAACTGCTTAATACATTGTTGAAATACATATATGCGCACGTTAAGAATTATAATTCTGTTCAGCCATTCTTTGATTCACACATTCCTGACACACAAATTATCTTATGTCCTCTTTCTGATAGTGCACACAATTGCAATGTGAAACACATGCTGGCAATGTCAGTCCAGGGCACCTGGGGACTTTGGGAAATGAGAGTAGGGGGGCCACCTTTCCGTGATGGAGAGTGGATGCTGGTTACCTTGATTGGCTGGTATTAAGCAGGCTTATACTTAGTCAGCGTGGTTTCATTATCTTTTTTTCAGTAGCAGATTAGTCAACCATACCTGCATCCCATGGTTAATGTTCATGTTACAAGACTGACAGAGAGTGTCCCAATGGATCCAAAGCCTGACGGAGACTGTTCACATGGTACAAAAGACTGTTATATATTGCTTCTATTTTGCAAAAAGCTATCAGATTGCTTGAATGTTATAAAAGACAGTAGACAGTAAGGATGCTCTGGCAGACTTTACAGACTGATCACCGGTTACATTGAATATTATTATCCTACAAAAGACATCTTGCATATAACTTAAAGTGGACCTGTGACCAGATATTTCACAGTACGCATTAAGAAAGAAACATTTTTCAAACCAAGCCCTTATTTATCCCTGTAGCTATAGGCAATTTGGAGAAATTATTTATCAGAATTCACAGGAACAGTGAAGAATATTGGCAGCCTGCCAGTCAGTTTCTAAACTGTTAGAAGCTGGCTGAAACCAACTTTAGGAATCATTCCAGCCATAAAGAGTGCGATTACAATATTTTTTTTATTTAAGGACGCAGTTGCATTGTTTTAAAGGGAGTCATTCACACAGGTAAGTAAACATGCACTGCGTTCAGATCTGCGACACACAATGCAAAAATCTGCATCTGAAGACATGTATATACACGTATGCCAGATGCAGGTTTTGAAAAAAAAATCTATTCTATGGCCAGAATATTAATTTATTCTGCCCATTAGAGTGCAATAACATGCATGAACACACCAAAATGCAAATGCATGATTGTGCACATTTTTTTCTGAACAAACACTTTTCTCCTTGAATGTGCTGGAGAGGATTTTTTTATTTTTTTCTAGCCTATAAGCTCTCTTCTTCTAAATGCCTGTAAATGATTATGTGTGTATACACACATAGGTTAACATATAGGTGCATTTACAGTCTGAAAAAAATAAATGCCAAACTCCTGTAAAAGCAGCACCTTTTCTGTCCAGTGTACTCCTCTCCTGTACTGAAATGACTTACTCTTATTTAACTGCAAATTATGAGCTTCTTACAGCATTCATTAGAAGCTGCAGCAAGTCAAATTTAGGCCGCCTCACTTCCTGAATTGATAATATCCATCATCATTTAGTCCATTCTCCCCATCCTGGCTGTCCTTGACCCACCATTTAATTTATTGGGTTTCAGTTTTTTTCAATCATGGAAGCTCAGTGTCACATGTAGGGGTTACCTAGGGCAGTCTGCATGTAAATGCAGTGTTTCTAGGAATACCCACTCCTCCAGGCTGACATTCATCTCTTAACGCATTTTGAAATTTGCATTACTCACTGCTTGCATCAGGGCTGAGGACTCTTTAGAGGAGTATTGAGGCAGGGTACTCTAATGTGTTTTCAGAAAGTTATATACATCACCCTTCTGGCCCCTCTCACCAGCCTTGTTCTACCTTCATTGCATAGAGAAATACAACAACCCAGTAATCATGACACTGTGGTTGATTTACTAAAACTGGAGAATGCTAAATCTGGTGCAACTGTGCATGGTATCCAATCAGCTTCTATCTTCAGCTTGTTCATTTAAGCTTTGAAAAAAAAATGGAAGCTGATTGGTTTCTCTGCAGAGCTGTACTCTCCAGATTTAGTAAATCAACCCTACTATGGCTAAGTAAGTTATGTAATGAAAAACAAGTTGGTTTAATCACTTCCGGTCCGTGCTATTGACATAATACGTCAGCAGCGCGGACCTGAGGCGCCGGGGTCACGTCTTTGGACGTGATTTGCTTGTAATTCCCCGCGCGCGCCACAGGGTGGCACGCGGCGGGGAAAAACAGCCCCGACGCATTACCGAGGATTCGATGCGTGTACCCGGCGGCCGCGATGTCCGTCAGGTACACGCGATTGTAGGTGACAGAGCAGGGACATGGAGCTCTGTGTGTAAACACAGAGCTCCACGTCCTGTCAGGGAGAGGTGACGGATGCTGTTTCCCTTGTACATAGGGAGACAGCATCGATCACCTCCCCCAGTCACCCCCCTCCCCCCACACAGTTAGAACACACCCAAGCAATACATTTAACCCCTTCCTCACCCCCCTAGTGTTAACCCCTTCAATGCCAGTCACATTTATACAGTAATTGGTGCATATTTATAGCACTGGTCGCTGTATAAATGTGAATGGCGCCAAAATTGTGTCAAAAGTGTCCGATGTGTCCGCCGCAATATCGCAGTCAAAATAAAAATCGCAGATCGCCGCCATTACTAGTAAAAAAAAAATATTAAAAAAAAATCATAATTCTGTCCCCTATTTTGTAGGTGCTATAACTTTTGCGCAAAGCAGTCTCTTATTGTGATTTTTTTTTTACAAAAATACGTAGAAGAATACGTATCGGCCTTAAGTGAGAAAAAAATATATTTCTTTCTCGTACATCACGGGACACAGAGCAGCATATTCATTACTATATGGGTTATATGGAGTACCTTCAGGTGTGGACACTGGCAATCTCAAACAGGAAGTCCCCTCCCTATGTAACCCCCTCCCATAGAGGAAGTACCTCAGTTTTTTCGCCAGTGTCTTAGGTGTTGGTCACGGAATAGCTTTGCCTCCACATCCTTGGGATTAAGGCGGGCTAACTGGATCTGTCCAAGGAGCCTCAGTGCCAAAGTGGACAGTACCCGGGCCCCAAACCGTGGGGTTTTGCCTATAATGCTCCTCTCTAGAGGGCTGGACCCTGGGCCCAGGACTTGGAGTTTTCTAAACCAAAAGATCCTGTTTGCCAGGGTGCTGTAAAGGTCCAGGACAGTCGGTTCCTTCCAGGACCCCAGTGCCTGAAGGTCTACTATGCTACCCACGGAGATGGGAGAAGATTGGACCGTTTTGCAAACGTCCTGCGGCATGGAGCAGGTAAGAGGGGAGCCTGCGGGACTTGGTTCGACAGCAGGCTCTCCAGGGGAGATCTTAAGGGGGGGGTAGCCTGAGTATGCTCTGCATTGGCACCATGGTCACTATGTCTGATGGACAGGATGGCCTGAAATGTTCCCCCCCATCACTTGATCCCCTTACCTATCTATGTATGTTTGCTAGCTACCTGCTGCTCGCTGGTTGAAGGTCTTTTAAAAAAAAAAAAAAAGAGAGATCTGTCTCTAGGCTAAAGGGACTCCTTAGGGGCCTGTTTTAAGCCTTACCTAGCCGGGATTCAAATCTGCCGCCTGATGCGTCCTCCAGCCTGCATTCCTGGGCTCCAGAGTGCATCTCCTCCTGGGCTCTCCTCCCCCGACAGTCGCGCGCGCATGCATATAGAAAAATTTTCGCGCCGTTTGGGAGGGGGGGGCGGGGAGCGTGACTGCAGTGTAGAGTGGGCGTGCCTTCAATTGCTGTTATACACAGCAGTTTGCGATCTTAGCTCAGTTCAAAGCTGAGCTGGAAGAGAGAGGACATAGAGCTGGCAGCACAGTGACTCCCGGTGGCGAGAAGGGGTACTACATGCTGGAGTCAGCTCCAATACTTTTTGTTAAGCCAAAAATCCCCTTGGCAACAGGTTGAATCCCGGCAAACATGTTGGGGGTGGGGCTATATGTTGTGAAAAACAATAATATTATAAAGGAAAACATACTGAGCCCCACCGTTTTTGGGCATTAGTGATCCTATTGTCCCCTAAACCTTATTTTTTTTTGTACTCCTGGCTATAACAGTCTGTTCTTGTAGGCGAAGTCCCTCGGTTTTGTATTATGGCTTCCAAAGGTTCAGGATCAAAACACAAAAAAAAAAAAAAAAAAAAGAAAAGGCAAAGACAAAGGGGTTCCTCCTCTGGTTCTGATGATATGCCAATACTTTCCCCACAGGTTATTCCTATAGGGGTCACCTTGGATAAGCCATTAAGGGGGTCTGGTGCTGAGGCTGGCCCAGATCGGCCCAACCCTGTGTTATCACAGAGGAGATGCTAGCCGTCACCCTAGGGGGGGCTAGAGAAAAAAGTTAACAGCTATGATCGCTGGCTCTTTTTCTGGCAAGAAGCGGACTAGATCCCCATCGCCAAGAGGTGTATCCTCGAATGCTGAGATTCTCTCTCCGGAGGAATTAGAATTTCAGGAGGATCGGTTGGACCAGAACCTAGAGGAAGGATCTACCACTGAAGAATCGTTTTCAGCCTCCCAGACGGAGAGTCTGTGGGTCCAGTCTTTGACAGACATGGTCCGCTCGGCATTTAATTTGCCATTTCCAGAGCCTCAGGTTCCTGCGGTATCCTCTTTGGGTTCTTTTAAAAGCGCCTTTAAGCAACACAGCTTTTCCGGTCCATCCTCTGTTAGAGGAATTGGTTTTTCCAGGATTGGGACGACCGGACAGAACTTTTTCTGCCGCCTAAAGCTGACGATAGGGTAGTCTTTATGCACATCTGCCAGGAAATATTTGTGCTTTCAGGCACTCTTTCCCCTGACCAATTGCTCTTTAAAAGGGCCCGGATGGCTCAGTCGGTAGAGCATCGGACTTTTGGTCTGGGGGTCCAGGGTTCAGGTCCCGGTTCGGGCGCTGCTTTTCAACTACCCGTGAGGTCCTTTGAGGCCACATCACCCTGAAAGCGCCCGATCTCGTCTGATCTCGGAGGCTAAGCAGGGTCGGGCCTGGTTAGTGCCTGGATGGGAGACCGCCTGGAAGGTTTTCTGTTATTTACCCTATGGAAAATACATTTTTCTAAGAAAGGGGTGCTCCCAACTGTGGACGCAGCCATCTCATGGGTGAATAAATCATTAACTGGCCTGAGGGGAAACATACAAATGTTTAAGGTCCCGGTCGATAAACGTTTAGAGACACTTTTTCTAGCATCCTTTGCTACGGCAGGAGCAGTGGTACAGCCAGCAGTGGCTGCAATTGGAGTTTTGTCAGGCGTTAAAGGACCAGACAAAACAGATACTTAAAGACATCCCTGCCCAATAGGCAGAGGAGTTATTGGATATTCCCAGAGCTCTGTGCTTTGCGGTAGAGGCTATAAAAGACTCCATCCAGCAGGCGTCTCGTTTATCACTATTTTTAGTGCATATGAGAAGGCTCTTATGGTTTAAGAACTGGGTGGCCGAGCCCCATGCAAAAGACTACTGGCAGGTTTTTCCCTTCCATGGAAAGATCTGGATAAATACATTCAGACTGTTTCAAGTGGCAAAAGTACCCTTTTACCAGTCAAAAGAAGTTCCGGGGTCCTGCGTTTAAAAGGCAGCTCCCCCCTGTTCCGGGGCCCTCAAATTCCAGGCAGTATCGGACCTCCTGCGCGATCAAACTTTTAACAATGGATCGCAAGGACAGGCCTCTGGGGGCAAGGGGCCATGGTATCGATCCCCGACAGAGGGGGTCCGATCATCTGTGGCCACAGGCTACAGATTAGAATTTCTAAAGTTTCCTCCACAAGGAAGGCCTCAATGCGGGCGGCATTGGATCATCTGCGTTACCAGGGCATAATGGTAGAGGTACCAGCCCAAGAACAGGGGCTAGGTTTCTATTCCAATCTGTTTGTCATACCAAAGCCCATCGGCGATGTCAGACCAATTTTGGACCTAAAAGGTTTCGCTCTTTCCGGATGGAATCCGTTCGGTCAGCAGCCGCCACACTCCAGAAGGATCTGGCTTCTATAGACATAAAGGATGGTTACCAATCTTTCAGCCACATCAAATATTTTTTTACGCTTCGCAGTGATACAGCGTCACTTCCAATTCGTGGCGCTCCCCTTCGGGCTGGCTACGGCCCCCGGGTATTCACGAAGGTCCTAGCTCCAATTCTAGTCAGTCTAAGGATCCAAGGGGTCTCGGTCCTAGCATACCTGGACGACCTCTTAATCATAGATCACTCACTTCCTTGGTGGAATGCGCAGTAGCCCTCATGGTTCAGTACCTCGAGAGGTTCGGCTGGGTCCTAAACCGGGGAAAAATCAGCATTTCAACCTACAAAGCAGTTGGAATATCTCGGCATGAGATTAGACACAGAACAGAAGATGGGTGTTCCTGCCCCTGGTAAAGGTCGAGGCTATCAAAAGATTGATTCAGTTGGTTCTAAGCAAAAGAGAACCAACTATTCGCCTATGTATGCGATTACTAGGCAAACTAATGGCCATGTTCGAGGCGATACCGCACGCTTCCACACTCGCGTCCTACAGACAGCAATTCTAGCAGCTTGGAGCAAGGGAGCAAAGGCCTTGGAGTTTCCTTTGACGCCGTCAATAAAGGTCCGGCAGAGTCTATGCTGGTGGTTAAACCCTCAGAACCTTCTGAAGGGGAGTCTTTCTGCCCAGTAGTCTGGAAGGCTGGAGAGCGGTCTTGAACGGGTTCACTCGCCAAGGAACTTGGGCAGAGGCGGAGAGGCAGCTGCCCATCAATGTCTGGGAGATCAGAGCGGCTCGGCTAGCCCTCCTGGCATAGACATCCAGATTACAGGGGTCCTCGGTGAGAAGTCATTCAGACAATGCCACAGCGGTGGCATATATGTGAACCACCAAGGGGGAACCAAGAGTCAAGCCACTCAGAGTGAGATGAGCTTGGTTTTTCGGTGGGCAGAGGTTTATGTACCCTGCATATCGGCGACATTCATTCCCGGGGTGGACAACCTGCAGGCGTACTTCCTAAGTCGCCAAACCCTGTCGCCGGGGGAGTGGTCTCTGCATCCACAGGTTTTTCAGACAATCTGCCAGAAGTGGGGAGTGCCAGACGTGGATGTCATGGCATCAGGATTCAACAAGAAGCTAGACAAGTTCATGTCTCGAACGAGGGACCCTATGGCCTGCGGAACCGATGTGTTGGTTTGCCCGTGGCATCAATCATAACTTCTAGATGGATCAGGCAGCTGCTTGATCCACCATCGCAAGATGGGTTAAACAATTAATCGTTCAGACCTTTGTCGGTAAAGGCCCATTCTACCAGGGCCATGGGCACCTCCTGGGCAGCACATCATCAGATCTCTATGGCTCGAATATGCAAGGCAGCAACGTGGTCGTCAGTCCACATGTTTACAAAATTTTTATCAATTGGACGTAAGAAGGAATGCGGATACAGCCTTTGGGCAGGCAGTACTACAGGCCGCGATTCAAGCTCCTCAGGATCTGAGGGGGCTCCCTTGATTTAGATTTGAGATTTACATTTCTTGTCTAAGTTGGATTTATTAGTATTTGAGTATACCTCTAAATTAAATCCTTTTTTGGAAGATGTCTCCCTCCCCTCATTAAAGCACTGCTTTCGGACATCCCATATAGTAATGAATATGCTGCTCTGTGTCCCGTGATGTACGAGAAAGAAAAAGAGATTTTTTAATACAGCTTACCTGTAAAATCTTTTTCTTGGAGTACATCATGGGACACAGAGCTCCCACCCCTCTTTTGGGGAACATTTTTGGGAGGCATACTGCTTGCTACAAAACTGAGGTACTTCCTCTATGGGAGGGGGTTATATAGGGAGGGGACTTCCTGTTTGAGATTGCCAGTGTCCACACCTGAAGGTACTCCATATAACCCATATAGTAATGAATATGCTGCTCTGTGTCCCGTGATGTACTCCAAGAAAAAGATTTTACAGGTAAGCTGTATTAAAAAATCTCTTTTTTTTTTAAAAAAAAATTGGGATATTTATTATAGCAACAAGTAAAAAATATATATATATTTTTAAATTGTCGCTCTTTTTTTGTTTATAACGCAAAAAATAAAAACCGCACGGGCGATCAAATACCACCAAAAGAAATCTCTATTTGTGGGGAAAAAAAGGACGCCAATTTTGTTAGGGTGCCACGTCGCACGACCGTGCAATTGTCAGTTAAAGCGACGCAGTGCCGCAAGCTGAAATTTCGCCTGGGCACGAAGGGGGTTTATGTGCCCAGTAAGCAAGTGGTTAAAAAGTGTACTGCGTACTTGATGAGGGGACAAGGAGAAACCAGTGAAGACAAAATATAAACAGATTTACATTCAACTTAGCCCTTAGCCCTGTGTAAGTTTAGGTCTAGAAAAAAAAATATTTACATGTGGTTTTTCTTGTTTCTTCATAATTAGTGTTGAGCAGAATATGCCATATTCGATTTTGCGATATATCTCGAATATATAGTCGAATATTCAAGATATATTCGCTAAATACGAATATTCGTGATATTTTTTGGAAATTAAATGATTGTGAATTTTCGCTATTGCGAATGCGAATGCGAAATTTCGAGAAATGCGGAATGGAGCACTCTGATTGGCTCAGAATATTCGTGATATTTTATAATACCAAATAATTGCGAAATTTCGAGAAATGCGGAATGGAGCACTCTGATTGGCTCAGAATATTCGTGATATATTACAATACAAAATAATTGCGAATATTCGGCAAATGCAGAAGGAGCACTCTGATTGGCTCAGAATATTCGTGATATATTACAATACAAAATAATTGCGAATATTCAGCAAATGCGGAAGGAGCACTCTGATTGGCTCAGAATATTCTTGATATATTACAATACAAAATAATTGCGAATATTCGGCAAATGCGGAAGGAGCACTCTGATTGGCTCAGAATATTCTTGATATATTACAATACAAAATAATTGCGAATATTCGGCAAATGCGGAAGGAGCACTCTGATTGGCTCAGGATATTCGTGATATATTACAATACAAAATAATTGCGAATATTCGGCAAATGCGGAAGGAGCACTCTGATTGGCTCAGAATATTCTTGATATATTACAATACAAAATAATTGCGAATATTCGGCAAATGCGGAAGGAGCACTCTGATTGGCTCAGAATATTCGTGATATATTACAATACAAAATAATTGCGAATATTCGATATTGATATTTTATCGTAATTTCGCAAGAATGCGAATGAGAAATTGATTGCGGAATTTCGACAGTAACACTCTGAAATCTAATATATGTGTTATTTTAGCTAAAAACAATATTGCGAATTTCTCGAAAATAATCGCGCGATATCGCTATTGCCGAATAATCGCATTGCGATTTTTCGGCAATATAAAATGATCACTGCAGCTACTCGGCCCAAGGTCTCTAATCATACCAGTAATGCTTTTAGACGTCGATGGGAATCTCTAGGATGTGATCTGTTCTAAAAAAAATTGAAAAAATACGAATATTCGAAATAGCGAATATTCACCGCGAAATTCGGAATATATCGCGAATACTCGAATATGCCATATTCGAGCCGAATATTCGCAATACGAATATTCATGAGCAACACTATTCATAATACAAAAGTGTGAACGTGGGGAAGGGAAATGCAAGAAAGGTTTCAATAACAGAGAGGAGTATGCTTATTTCTGGTTTATTATTATTATTATTATACAGGATTTATATAGTGCCAACAGATTACGCATCACTTTACAATATAAAAGGGAGACAATACAGTTATAATACAATAAAATACAAGAGGATTAAGAGGGCCCTGTTCAGAAGAGCTTACAATCTAATAGGATGGGGCAGGTGGTAAAAAAGGTTGTAACTGTGGGGAATGACCTGATGGAAGTGGTAGAAGATTAGTTGGAGACGTGATAGGCTTCCCTGAAGAGATGAGTGTTCAGGGATCACCTGAAGGTAGCAAGAGTAGGTGATAGCCGGACAGGTTGAGGTTAGCAAGTTCCAGAGGGTGGAAGAGGCTCTGGAGAAATCCTAGAGATGAGCATGGGAGGAGGAGGGGATGTTTATTTTTATTTTTTTTTATGGTTGAACTGGATGGACTTGTGTCTTTTTTCAACCTGACTAACTATGTAACTATGTAACTTTAATACATACTGTATCATAGTTTTCTCTATTGAAACATATGCAGATGGCTGCAATTTTTGCTAACTTTCTATAGTTTAAAAAAAAAAAATAGTAACTAAAAACTGTAACATCCATGGGAAAATATATTGTAGGTGATCATCTTCAAGCACAGATCTTGCAAAGAGGTAATCTAAACACCAAAGTAAGTTAAAGAGCTTTCTGCCCACCTTTATTTATCAGCGTTGCAGAAAATACAACCAAAACAAGAGGTTCCTTCACTGGGGTAATAATCACAGTCCAAAATCCAACAAAAATTATTTAGCCTCCTGGCTAGTAGTAAGACCACGTTGGGTCTGCTCAGGCCTGAAGACATGTTCTATCACAGTCCACAAGCATTTCTTCCCCAAAAACACTGATCATCCCAAGGAAAGACAAATTATACTCCAGGTGGGGAACAAGGTGTGACCAGTGCTTAACCCCCCTGCATACTGCTATTGACCTTTCACTGGCATGAGTTATGTCTTATGAAACGCCAAAATCTCTTCACTAGATGGACAGAAGCTGTCTGTCTATGTATCAATCTGTCTATCTATCTATCTATCTACAGGCATACCCCACTTTTAAGTACACAATGGGGTTTATTTACTAAAGCTGGAAAGTGCAAAATCAGGCTAACTTTGGTATAGAAACCAATCAGCTTCTAACCCCAGCCTGTTCAGTTAAGCTTTGGTAATAAAACCTGGAAGCTCATTGGTTTTTATGCAAAAGTGAGCCTAATTTTGCACTTTCCAGCTTTAGTAAATAAACCCCATTGTGTACTTAAAAGTGGGGTATGCATCTATCTATCTATCTATCTATCTATCTATCTATCTATCTATCTATCTATCTATCTATCTATCTATCTATCTATCTATCTATCTATCTATCTATCTATCTATCTATCTCTTCCCCCTAATAGTATGTGTACTGTCCCATTTCTCTCCAAATATACTGTATTTTAGGCATTGATTGATGAAATTGCTATGAAATGATGAGCTACTGTTTCCTGGAGCTTTGTTCAAACATTTACTTTGTTATTATTCTCAGGAGGTTTGACAGATCGCTAGAGAAGTGGATGAAACTGCAGGATGACATGAATAACCTCAACCAGTGGCTAACTGAAGCAGAGACAATTCTTTCTGAGTCCCAAGGTGATCCAAGGGATACAGAGAAACTGAGACAGCAGCAACAGAGGATAAAGGTAGGCAGGGCATTGGTCCCATTTTATTACCATTTACAGAAATTGAGTTAAAATGACCTGATATACCAATGTGTGTTGATTTGCAAATGCTTGTTTATATTTCTTGTTTACCTCAGAAATCGCTGTTGTTTCAGACTTCATTTGTAAATTGTGAGGCCATCCATGGTTTCATGTTCTTCAATTGGTAGTTTGGCTTTGCCAAGGTTGTGATGCATCTGGGAAAACAACTAACTAAAAGCCGTTTTCTGTTTTATAGATATACATTTGTTTCTCAGTATTAGTATAATGTGTGATTGTTTACAGTTACAGAAGCTTCATGTGTCAATTATGGTAGGTAGTGTAAAGCAAACAAAGAATGGTGACTATTTAAATATTGTGTTGGTTGACTTATCTATGGAGACAGTTTTGCTCGAATGAGGACAATCAACGTTAGCAGCCTTCAGAGAACAGAACTGTCAGCTACAAACCAAGAAATAAGAACAGTTAGGCCGCGTACACACGACCAAATCTGTCTGCTGGAAACGTCCCAGCAGACAGATTCGATCGTGTGTGTGCGGGCGAGCAGATGGATTTGGCCAGCCGACAGATTTGAAAGCATGCTTACCAATCTGTCGGCTGGGAACCCGTCCGCCCGACATGTCTGCTGGTTAGTACGCTAACCAGCAGACATTTCTTCTCGCACGCACGCCGAATGATTTCGACGCATGCGCGGAAGTGTTTTACTTCCTGGTGCGGTGACGTGGCGGCGTCAACGTCACCGCCGCGTCACGACACGTCAGCGCGCTGTCTGCTGGCGGGGATTTTGGTTTGCTCATGTGTACATGCGACCAAACCAAAATCCAAGCAGACAGATTTGTTCAAATCGGTCGGTCCGACCGATTTGAACAAATAGATTGCCTCGTGTGTACGAGGCCTTAGGCCCCTTTCACACTGGGGCAGGGGTGGCTGCAGCGGTAAAGCACCACTATTTTTATCTTATACACACTATACCATAAATATGCAGTAAAACAACATCTACATTAGCCCCAAGGGTTACTTATGCTGCATACACACGATCGTTTTTCGTGTTGTAAACAATTTTTTTTTTATGTCATTAAAAACGACCATGTGTGGGCTTCAGAGCATTTTTCAGGTTCTGAAAAATGCTCTATTTTTTCACAACGTTTTTTTTTTTTAAAGTGTATTTTTGTGCGTGAGAGAGGAGACGGACTGCAGGAGTTGGGAGTAGGCAGACCCTCCCCCCAGAGGCAATCTGCCATCCTTCTCCATGCCCCCGGGTGGCAACGTTTTTAACATTGTCGTTTTTAAGGTTGTAAAAAATGGTCGTGTGTGGGCTTTAACGACGTGAAAAATCTGTGCATGCCTAATGGAGTAAGCACATTCATCACGCTGTAACAGACAGAAAAGCGCAAATCATTTTCTACTAACACAAAATCAGCTAAAGCAGGCCCAAGGGTGGCACCATCCGAATGGAACTTCCCCTTTATAGTGCTGTTGTACGTCACCGCGCTTTGCTAGAGCATTTTTTTTTTCACGATCGTGTGTAGGCAAGGCTGTTTTAATGATTGGGTTGAAAAAAAAAATCTTTTTTTCTAGACCCTTAAAAACATTGTTTTTTTAAAACCCAAAAAACGGCATTACTCAACTGTAGAATCACCTAAACCAAAGAGTAGGTCTTCTCTAGGAGGCATGAACAAGAGCTAATACATGTTCACTGTGCACTCATCATGGCAGACAGAGATTGTCCAACTTTTCTAGGGAATGTGTGCACCACTAATACCCTTTGGTTACTTTGCAAAGACAGTGGTTCAAGCTGGAAGACAAAGCATTCAAAGACTGGAAGATATTATTGTTTTTACCAGTCAGAAGACCATTTTAACTCAGCCAAACTAAAGTCAGACACATTTGCTTCACCTGACTTTGCTATTATTTTAGTTCTTGTCAGTCATGGTACTTCATGTTATTTACAAGATACATTTCAAAGATGTTGCTATCTAAAGAATTTTATTAAAGTCAAGTACAGTAAATAATAATAATAAAAAAAAAAACACTTCCACGGGTCAGTAATGCTGACAGATTTCAAAGCTTTTCATGTATTCTAGTTAACCACTTGCTTACTGGGCACTTACACCCCCCTCCTGCCCAGGTGAAATTTCAGCTTCCGGCACTGCGTCGCTTTAACTGACAATTGCGCGGTCGTGCGACGTGGCTCCCAAACAAAATTTACGTCCTTTTTTCCCCACAAGTAGAGCTTTCTTTTGGTGGTATTTGATCGCCTGTGCGATTTTTATTTTTTGCGCTATAAACAAAAAAGAGCGACAATTTTGAAGAAAAATACAATATTTTTTACTTGTTGCTATAATAAATATCCCAATTAAAAAAAAAACCACATTTTTTTTTCTCAGTTTAGGGCGATACGTATTTTTCTACATATTTTTGGTAAAAAAAAAATAAAAAATCGCAATAAGCGACTGGTTTGCGCAAAAGTTATAGCGCTTACAAAATAGGGGAGAGAATTATTATTTTTTATTATTTTTTTTTTACTAGAAATGGCGGCGATCTGCGATTTTTATTGTTACTGCGACGTTATGGCGGACACATCGGACACTTTTGACACATTTTTGGCGCCATTCACATTTATACTGCGATCAGTGCTATAAATATGCACTAATTACAGTATAAATGTGACTGGCATTGAAGGGGTTAACACTAGGGGGTGAGGAAGGGGTTAAATGTGTATGCTAGGTGTGTTCTAACTGTAGGGGGAGGGGGGGTGACTGGGGGGGTGACCGATCTGTGTCCCTATGTAGGAAGGAACACAGATCGGGCTCCTCCCTTCCAGAGACAGGACATTGTCTCTGTGTCAGCCGGCAATGAGAGATGATCTATGAGAGATCATCTCTCATTCGCCCACAGATCGCATTGCAAACGGCCGCTCTGATTGGCCGTTTGCCGCGATCTGTGATTGGCCGTGTCCAAGGGACACGGACAACACAGGGCTTCCCCGCAGCGCGCTGTACAGCGCGCGCTGGGAACGCCAGAAAGACATGCCGTCAAATGACGGCATGTTGGATATTGAGGTCCGCGCTGTTGCCGTCATCCGACGGTAGTGCGGGCCTCAAGTGGTTAAAAGACATATTTTGCTATTATTACTGTAAGCAGACAGTTTGGGTGTGAACTCTTGATCCCTTACATATGGGCACTGCTGATAAAAAGCTGCTACCCGCCATTTTTTTTTATTTTTTTATTAACCTATTGGTAATAAAATGTATGTATAGTTTTTTTTTTTACCATTTTTCACTTACAAAGTAAACTGGTAAAAGGGTCCTTGAATTCTTTGAGTTGTTAAAAAGAAACACACTGACAAATTAGACAAAAAGTATTAGACACATTTTGTTTTAATATTAATGGCTAGTAGGTTAGAATTAAAAATATATATATACACTTCTCCCTGCAATACTCAGTGTGGGGCATGAAAGAATCACCTCTTGTGGGTTTTTATTTGATTGCCCTGGACTTAAAGGAGAATATGGTAGTGAGCAGTGCTACATCATCACACTCACTACTGGAGAAAAGGGACAACACATTCAAAAACATTGATGTAAGGGGGCTCCAAAGAAAGGTGGGGGTCTAGAAGTGGGGGGCGGTGATTGTATGAGCTGGAGTTTGGCTTTATCACCTGAAATTCGACTGTACACAACAGCAGAATGAGATTGCTTCTTGGCACTAGTAAAAAAATAAAAAAATAAAACAAGTATACATTTGAAGTTATTTTCAGTAGCAGCTGGTTTCTTTCATTTTGTGGAGAAAAAAACAAAAATAGTTATTGGTCTCTGTGTGTGTGTGTGTGTCTGATGCCACCTGATCACAGTTGCAACATCAGGTTATTTACATATCTCATGCACTAGCCTGGAGACAGGCATTATTTTTTAATTACCACCCCCCACTCCTTTTCTGAAGGATTTTCTGTGGTTACTTTTCTGGATTTTGACTGGATGTTAGGGATAATAGCAGAATTGAGTGTTAGGAATACACAAGAGAAAATACATGTTGACAAGGGGAGTGTAGAGGTGGGCGGGGAATCTACTGACATCACGACTCCACCCACACAGCTCCAGACAACAGACCCACCCACAGAATCTGCAGTTTTTCAGTTCTTATAACAGACAGAGGGGAGACATTTGAAAGGTAAGGATACATGCAGGAGGCATCGATATCCTTATAGATCAGCACTATGGCAGTAGAAAAAATGAGAGTGGGGTTACATCCACTTTAATGAAGCTAGGGGTGCAGAATTTTGATACATCAATGACTACATGCTCATAATAAAGTTGAGAAGGTTTTGCAGTTAATTGCCATAGGGGTAAATTAAACATTTCAGACAATGTAAATAAGGCTTTTGTGGGCCATTCACTGTGCTTATGTAAAACACTATGGCCCAGATTCACAAAGCACTTACCGGTAAGTGCAAATGTGTGCCAGACCCACAAACAAACATACGCCTAAAAACTGCCCACCCTACGTTGACGTAGCTTGCACACGCCGGCGTAGCGTGGGCACAAATATGGGCTGGTCGCATGTTGCTGCTCCCATTGATTAGGCATTCAAACATGCAAATGAGGGAAATACGTTGATTCACGAACGTGCGCCCGACACATGCTACGCAAAGTGCACGTAAGTTGTACGTCCGGCATAAAGTTATTCCCCATAGATGAGGTGCAACCCGGCAACAGACATGCAAAGGTCTGCACCAGGGAACACAAGCCAGCGTATTGTGCAATGGACGTGTGTCTGGCTGGGCGTACGTTAAGTTCACTGCGTACGTGGTGATCCGGCGTAGCTTAGGCAGTTTTGCCGGCGTGGTTGTGAGCATGCACATAAGGGTGCTGTGCATGTGTCTAGGTCACGGCAACATCACGGCGCATGCGCAGTTCATGATACGCCGGGCGTAAAACACTGCACCATGCTTGGACCATAATTTGAATGGGGTCATGCCCACTTCCACCTACGCCGGTCTGCGCCTTCGAAAAATATGCCATGCTGACACAGTGTTGGGAGCAATAGCTTGCTGAGTGCAATGCTTGCCTCTCCGCGCTACGTTGGCATAGCGTACAGTGTTTGCGTAATGTGTGCCCACTTTCTGTGAATCTGGGCCAAAATGTTTTAGAGTCAGTGAATACCTTTCTAGAGCTAAGTTTTGCTTTCATGTTCTATCAATACCAGTTACTATTTTGCAATGCACACATGTTATTGGGAGTTTTTATCTTTTATTTGGTAAACTTGAAACAGCTATATGTACTACATCAAACAACTACTGTACATGTTTTATATCAAATAAAGCATCAGCTTCTATGTTTGTTACATCTATCTTACTAGGTTCTTGGATTCCAGTAAGCAGCTTTATGGTTGAACTTCCAGTTTTTTGTAAATCGGCAAAGAAATGAGTAGGATAACAAATCTTTATTGAGTTAAACATGAAAAAGTGCTGAATATTACAGCCTTTTATTAGTTGAACTGATTGTTGTTATTTGATCTCACAGTATTGCATACCATCTTTTAAAATTAAAGGATTTCTCTGAAGTGCTTTCACAAGTATGCATATGACCTTGTGATCCAAGTGGAAAAAATCATTTCGAGACAGCTCTATGAAGTTCAGATAAGCCTAATCCTCTATTGTTTAATGCATTTTTTTTTATTAAGGCAGCTTGTTTGTTTAAATATATTTGAGTGAAAGCCTTCTGCACTTTGTTAATCAGGACAAGGATGATTTACGTATTTTAAGTGATGGCATGGTGATTTTGCCCTGCCATGTAAAATTAGGAATGTCAGTTAATCACATCTTTGAATTTTAAAGGCTGTCTCCATCCAAAAAGTGATATTTAAATGTCCTATAAATGCTGGAAAGTTAAGTTGACTAATTATACATTTGAGTACACAGATTCCTACTGTATTCCAGCATGACACAATGTTCATGCATATCACAAAAGTAAAATAATTGTATCTTGTGAAAGATGAGGGAGGGACATCAGATGTGTCAGGATAGAGAGCAGCCGGCTGACTCAGAAAAAAGTCAGCCGTGGACACTGAAGCTGGCAACTACAACACCTTATTGCAGATGACCATGCCCACTAAATGTATTGAAAAAAAAAGTAAAAATTTTTTTCATACCATGATCTATGTACCCTTAGCACATGTTTATTGCACGCAAAAATAAATTGCTTATGATAACACTGTGAGTGGTAACATTTTAGTGAATCAGAAGGTTTCACTAAAATGTTACAAAAGGTTATTTGTATTTATTTTTTACAAATGCTCTGTTTACTATTCTTTAAATAGTTTTATATTTGCAGAGAAACCCAGATCTTTCTCTTAAATGTTTGGACCATGCTTCTAGTGCTATTTTCACGCAAAAGAAAGCTGAATGCATAAAGAGTATTAGGTGTAGTGTAAACTAAAGAAGACAACATCTGTAGTGTATACTCTAGCTTGTTTGTGTTTTTTTTTTTTATTGTTATTAACTTTTGAAAGTAGGCTAGACATTTTAGATAGATTCAACATCAAACTGAGAATTCATTTAAGTATATCAAACTGCAAGAAAATATGATCATCTAGTGACAGGCATAGTCTGTGTATGAAGCCAACTTCTGTACCTCTTGAAACACATTTGAAACACATTGTCTGCCAGTTAATTTGATTAGATGAAAGTCATTTTGTAAATGAAAACAATGGCAACAACTAATGGAAAGTAGAATGCTCTCTGACATTCTGGAAGTCACCAGCTTATTGCATTAGAGAAGTGAACATGCTAGAACTCTAGGGGGCAATGACTATGCAATGTATTAATTATGCTGAGAGCTTACCGTACACTAGACTAAGCAACCTGCTAGGAAAGTCATGTCTTGGCAGGACCTCTAGTAAAGGAAATTTGATTTGAAAATGATAAGAACATTATAATTGCGCTCACCAAATTAGAAGCAAGCCTTATAAATGAGCAATCTATACGTCAGATAGCCTTTTGCATGGTGCTGAAATATACTTAAACAGTATTCCTTTTGGCAGCTACATGCAGCGCACACGAATGGAACATAATATTTGAACATCTCTAATTGCACACAGTTGGTTTATGTAGCATTAGTAAAAATTACATAAAGCAAACCTTGAACTAATGAAACAGATGTATTTGTATTTTATGTTGAGCAATCCGTGCAGATGGCAGTGGTTTAGTCAATTCAGAAACAGTCTTTAATATTCATGCTGAAGTGTTTAAAATGTTCTTAGCGCACTTGGAATTATAAAATCAGAGAGATTTATGGAATATGAGTTTCTCCCAACAAAAGTGCCAAATTGTGACTTTAATGCTGTACTCAGCTAAGCCACAGTGCACCACTAACTACTGTGATTTCTACATCTGTCTTTAAGAACTGAAGTGGTCTTTGTAGGCTTGTTTATTTTCTTCCCATTTGGAAGAATCTGTTGATTACCCCGTTTATGTTTTTACCTCTGTTTCCCTGCAGTGAATCACTTAATGTCATCATACAATTGAATGTCTCAATTGAGTATGGGAATAAATAGCCCCTTAATGTAAATGTCACTCTTGGCCCCGTTTACTGAAGAGTGCCAACTGTTGTATAACTACCATATACATTATCACATGCAGGGTGCACAGTGCTGGCAGAAGATGATATTCCCTAAGATATGCTTTTGCTAGAATCTTGTATTTCAAACCTATTGGTGTGTGTTCATTTAGATGTCATAATGTAATTAGAAGATAAAACACTGACATTTTTAGCCTTTTCCTGTACTGGCAATTTAAACTGCCACCTTAATAAAGAGGCAACTAGAAGATGTAAAAAATGCATTTGACAGCTGTTTGTGCAGGAGGCCTAGGAATTCTGAAGTTGCAGCTTGACAGCTTTCTCTGGTTGTCCCTGAAGTAATGCTATCACTAGACATTTTTAGCACTATTTTCCTCTGAAAATACTTTGTTACTCGTTGCATTTTGATTTAATAGTTGGAGGTGACTGTTCATGGCTCACCCTACTATGATCTTAGGTGGATGTAAGATTTTAAGCAGATGTAGAGTCTGTTTAAAGAGACCTTAAAGAGGAAGTAAACCCTGATGGGTTTCGCTTCCTCTTTATTCCCCTGCAAAGTAAAAGCATAATGGGATAGTATGCATCGCATACTAGTCCATTATGTAGCACTTACCTGCAAACAAAGCCAGCAAAGTCCCCACTGGTGGAAGCATCCATCTTCGCTGTTCTTCCTTCCCGGGCCGTGGCTCTGTGACTAACCGGAGCCACCAGTTACGGCATGCGCTGGGGAAAAAACGGCACAGATGGCCGTTTCTTCACTGCGCATGCACCAATGACTTCATCGGCACACTACAAGGTAAATATCTCCTAATTGCTGCACGTTTAGAAGATATTTTCAGGACATATAGGTAAGCCTTATTATAGGCTTACCTATATGTAAAAATGTCTCAGGGGGAATACAACCACTTTAATGTAAGGCTGAGGCCCCGTACACACGACCGAGAACCTCGGCAGAATCCAGCGAGAAGCTCGCTGGGAGACATATTCTGCCGAGGTTCTCGGTCGTGTGTACACTTCCGACGAGCGTCCCGTTGGGATGCTCGTCAAGCCAAAAAAGAGAGCACGCTCTCTTTTTCCTCGTTGTTCAATGAGGACTTTGGCTCGATAAGGTTTTCCGACCGCTCATCGGGAACCTCATCGGGCGGAACGATGAGTTTAGCCCGACGAGGTTCTCGTACGTGTGTACGCGGCCTTACACGTGCATGTCACTGTTTCATTCTGAGCACTAGACATGTGCAGACTGGAATATTTTGTTTTGTTTTTTCGTTTTCGTTTGGAAAAAAAATGTATTTAGTTACTCCCGAAAATCGTTTTGATTTATGTCGTTTATGTCTGTAGATGTACAATGTCTGAAACAAATGGCATGATTTCATAGAAACTCCTTTCATTTTTCAGAGGGCGTTCCTTTGAACATGCAACGCTTTCTAAGGGGCTGAGATTTGTCATGGATTAAAAAGAAGGAGTTTTGACCTTTCTTTGCTCTTGTCACTGGTAGTGATTGTAACTCCTGCCTTCCTAACAGAGACAGTGATTTTAGAGTCTCTGGCCCAGATTCACAGAGCGATTACGCCTGCGCAACAGGAGATGCGCGTGCATAAGTCGGAATGTGCGCGTGCGTTTCGATGCACGGCATCCCCAGAACGAGATACGCAAAAAATCTACTTTTTTTTGTCCTGCGTAATTTCGTTAGACTGGCGCATCCGTCCGCGCAAAAGTGCGCTAGACAGACCATTGATTTGCTAGTCAAATATGCTAATGAGGGACTTACGGGGATCCACAAAAGAACGTTGGGGCAGCGCAGACGACGCAGTGTGCACAACAGCAAAATGTCCTGTCTAAAATTAGAGCATATAAAAGCTGGTCTAAAAAGAGAAAAAAAGTCTACTTGTTAGATAAAGCAACACTGTTAGTGAGGAGCTCAGCAGTCACACGTGTTGCACAACAATCTTTATGCCAACATGCCAGGGGCATTGTCGCACATAGCTATACTACTGACTTTAGATGAACAAAGAAGGATGACGGCACGGAGGATGGCATGGAGGATGGCACGGGAGAGGATATACCACACCCGCATAGACCTGTTTGGCATGAGTGATTCTGAGGTGTATCGCATCTTCAGATTCACCCCTCATGTCATCCTGGAATTAACCACAACCCTGCAGGAGGACATCACCAGCCCAACACACCGCTCACATGCAGTGCAGCCACTGGTCAAGGTCATGGCAACACTCCATGTCCTTGCCAGTGGCTCTTTTCAGCGTACAAGTGGAGTGGTGGCTGGGATGTCACAATCCTCCATGAGCAGATGTGTGCACCAGGTTGTCCCTGCAATCCTCATACGCATGGCCAACCAAATCATCAAACCCACCACTGAGGAGCTGCGGCTGAAGGCAATGACAGATTTCTACAGAATTGCCAGATTCCCACGCACCGTGGGGGCCATTGATTGCACACATGTGGCACTCCAGCCCCCCCATGAGACAGAGCACATGTACCGCAATCGGAAGCATTGGCATTCCATCAACGTACAGGTGATAGTCGATGCCCAAGGCCTCATATGGCACGTCCGTGCCAAACACCCAGGGTCCAGCCATGACAGCTACATATACAATCAATGCCACATCCGAATGGAATTCGATCAGAACGTGTATGGGGACACCTGTCTGGTTGGTGAGTGACATGGGAGTCAGGCATGACTATCCCCTCCCATGATGCACACATCACAAGGGGCACATGCATGACTAACATCCTCCTGTCTTTTCCCTTACAGGTGACTCTGCATATCCACTGGGACCCCATCTCATGACTCCTATCCGGAACCCCCAAACCCCACTACAATCAAGCACATGCCCAAACACGATCAGTGGTGGAGCGCACCTTTGGCCTCCTAAAGTCACGTTTCCGATGCCTGGATAAGTCTGGGGGTACCCTCTTGTATTCCCCAAACTTTGTGTGCCAGATCATCGGTGCATGTTGCATGCTGCACAACTTCGCAGAAAGAAAGGGCCTGCAGATTGACCTACGTGATGACCTGACCCCTGAACCAGACAATCCCCCCCTAACCGAGGCTACCCCATCTTCTGAGGGAAGAGCAGCCAGGAGACAACTCACATTGGGCATCTTTGCACGTTAAACACACACATTAATCATGGCACAATGAGAATGCATGCATGCACACCACTGTGGTCCCTAGCACACACACACCCCACATCCACATCAAATTGGATTGGCACCAGTCCACCATGCAGGACTTGTGGGCAGCAACGCCACGCCAAGGCTCCAATTATGTCACTGTACATTCATACACCATTCACACGGACCTGGGGATCACTTCTCCCTGGTCCTGGGGAACCCTTCTCCACCAAAATTAAGGGTGACACCCCTTTTCCGGCAGGAATGTCACCCCCACATTCAAACAGCATTCACAACCCAAAAAAAATAATAATAATTACCTGCAAAATCAAAAATTTTCCAGCAAAAAAAAAAAAAAAAAGGGGGGGGAAAAATAATTATTGCCCTTTACGTGAGCCACGCCTGGGGCGCCCCCGGCCACGGCCCCGGCTCCTCAGGGGAGACTCATGGGGAGGGGTAAAACCGAGGAAGGAGGAGCAGCCCCTGATCTCTGCCCACCTACCTGGCGGCCTGTCCTCCAAGGCCACTGCTATTCTGTCCAGGGCAGCACCAAGTGTTGCCGTGTTGGCCTGGATAGCCTGGGTAAGGGCCCTCACATCCTGCCCAATGCCTGCTGATGTAGTCTGCAGGTCGTTTAGGCAGGTTGTGAAAGCCCGGAAGTGGGAGTCCAGGTTCCCCAGCATATCCTTGATGGAGGACAGGCTCTCCTCCATCCGCACCAATGTCTGGCTGACCTGTCCCAGATAGCGGGTCTGAAGGGCCTGGTCCCTTCTCAGAGTGGCGGGCAGGAGATCGGCCAACCCCCTGGTGTTCTGGGATGAAATCCTGCCTCCAGCTGATGCTTGTGGCTGGGGAGAAGGGGAGGCCCTTGGGAGGGGAGCCATGTTGGGGGAGGAGGGGGGGGGGCTCCCCCTTAGGGAGGGCTGCCTGCTGCCAGCCAGAGGGGCCAGCCAGAGGGGAAGAGTCCTCAAAAACCAAACGTCCAGTGCCTGACATGGACTCCTCCTCCTCATGATTCTCCTTCTCCTCATGATTCTCCTCCTCCTCTTGAACCTCCTCCGCGGACTCCGGCCTTGTTGGGGGGGCCTCATTAGGCTGCTGTCCTGGGGATGGTGCGGTCAGGCCAGATGGCCCTGCACCCTCCTGCACATCTGTGGATGACACAAAACATTCACAGGTTGGAGGATCCACACACTTGCCACATATTCCCTTTCACCCCCTCGCCCACACATGCTACACACCTGATATTAAAAAAAATACTTACCTGGCACCACGGGCTCCGGACTTGAGTCAAAGCCGGGCAGGCCCTCAACTTCATGCCGATGAAAGGTCAGGGCCACCGCACGCTCCTCCGCTGTCAGCCTAATACGGCATGGTGGGCCCCCTCCTGTGCCCCTGGCATGGGCATGCATTCTGGCCAGCTTCTGTTTGACCAGACGCCGGAGGTCATTGTATTTTTTGTCAATCCCAGACCGGGTCCGTGTCTCCCCCTCCCCCACTGAATTGACCTGCTCAGTGATCATATCCAAAATCTCCCTCCTCCTGGCCGGGTTGGTGTTGGCACTGTCCGGGCCGTGGAGGAAACGCCCATAATCGCTAATGGCCCGGGCAAGAATTATTTTTTCCTCCACTGTAAAATTGAGCTTTCGCTTTCTCTAGGTCATACTTCCAAAAAAACTCACTCCCAGTCAACAAAAATCACTCACAAAAACAAGCACAACCAATCAAGCAAGAACACACACAAAGAGAAAACTAACACCCAAAAAATCACACTAGCACTCAGTCAGAAACAGTCACAAAAACAAACAGCAAAAAAACAGCAATAAAACAAACGAACAGAAATATATCAATCAAACAAACAGTCTCTCAAACACTTATCAAAAAACACTTTCAAAGATCTACTAACAAACACTTGATCACACGAACACTAATCTGACAACTACAAAACACACCGCAACGAACAACAGGACAAAAGCACTTGGTTAAATGGGAAGGGACAAAGGGATGTACTTTTGCAATGCAAGTGCGTTTGTGTCTGTCTATTTATGCTGTTTGCGTAGTTCACAACGTTGCCCAAGGCCATTTCCAATTTCACTGATTGCGCTGCTCCCGAGTTGTGAGCATGCGCACAGCGGAGCTGACCATGGTCTCCTTCAAGCGCGCATGCGCGAGCCGGCCGGCCCTTCATTTGCATGGGGTCACGGCTCATTTCAATGTAACACGCCCACGTCCTTCCCAATTTGTATTACTCCGCCTTACGCCTCTGAAAAAACGTTACGCATGCGCAATTTTCTGCGCAAAAGCTACGAGAATAGGGTGATTACGCGGCAAAATTGCGCAAGTCTAACGTAAAGGCGGTGCGCTACGCCGGTCCAATAATGCGCAGATGTACGTGAATCTGGGCCTCTGTCTTTAGTGGTGAGATTTTCTCTTCTTATAGTTGGAGGGCTATAAATGCTGAAGTTGATAATTGAGAAGCTTGCATCATTTTTAGGTTCCTGCAACGTTTCCAATAAAATCACAAAAGTTAAAGAATTATGAAAAGGAAACTTCATTCTGCTACCTTGAACACATAACTGACAAGTTGTCCTTGTAATGTCTAGATAGCTGAGGCCAGGTTGGTGAGGAACTGCTTAAGCAAGTTGCAGTTCAAGCAAACAGTTCCTGTAAGTTCTGATTGTCCTTGCCAAATATATTATGAAAGTCTTGCAACCCTTTAAACAGAGCATCCAATATAGCTTTTGAACTATCTTAACCACTTGCTTACTGGGCACATATAACCCCCTCCTGACCAGGTGAAATTTCAGCTTCCGGCACTGTATTGCTTTACCTGACAATTGCGTGGTCGTGCGACGTGGCTCATGGCTCCCAAACAAAAGTCCTTTTTTCCCCACAAATAGAGCTTTCTTTTGGTCGTATTTGATCACCTCTGCGGTTTTTATTTTGTGTGCTATAAACAAAAATAGCGAACATTTTGAAAAAAATACAATATTTTTTACTTTTTGCTATAACAAATATATATATATATTTTTAAAACAAAACAATTTTTTTCTCAGTTTAGGCCGATACGTATTCTTCTACATATTTTTGGTAAAAAAAATCGCAATAAGCGTACAGTGACTGGTTTGCGCAAAACAAAATAGGGACATAATTATGATTTTTTTTACTTGTAATGGTGGCGATCTGCGATTTTTATTGGGACTGCGATATTATGGCGGACACATTGGACACTTTTGACACATTTTTGGGACCATTCACATTTATACAGTGATCAGTGCTATAAATATGCACTGATTACTGTATAAATGTGACTGGCAGGAAAGGGGTTAACCCTAGGGGTGAGGAAAGGGTTAAATGTGTTCCCTACTAGTGATTCTAACTGTGGGGGAAGGGGACTGAGTGGGGGAGGTGACTGATCTGTGTCCCTATGTACAAGGGACACAGCATCGGTCTCCTCTCCATGTAAGGACGTAGATCTCTGTGTTTACACACAGAGATCCACGGTCCTGCTCACTTACTGGGCAATCATGGGTGCCCGGCGGCCATCGCAGGACCATGCAGGTTGCAAGAAAAATGAAGTTCAATGCTTCCAAGCATGGGTCGACTTGATTCTGAGCATGCATGGGTTTTTTCTCCGTCGGAGTTGCACACAGACGTTAGGAATTTCATATCGTTTTTTTTCCATCAGAAAAAAATAAAACATGTTATATTTCTAAACACCGACGGAAAAAAGTTTGATGGGGCCCAATATTAAAATCATTTTATAAATAACCACTTCTAATGCCGCGTACACATGATTGGAATTTCCGATCATGTGCACGTGGCATTAGAAGCAGTTATTTATAAAACGATTTTAATATTGTGTCTGCAACGTTTATTCTGTACATGTAGAGAATAAAAAACTCCTGTCTGTTTTTGAAATGTGTTATCAATATCACAGCAATTTGAGATCATTGTTTGTAGTGGGACGATATTGACATCATGCAGGTAATTGATTATACTATTTGTCATTTGGTTGAAACATGTAATTACTTTTGTATGGTGTTGGGATGGGAAATAGATCACACATCTTTATGATGTTTATTCACTAATATGTCAAAGCTGTTAATGATTGCTAAATGGTAATGATTGTAGAAGCCATTATTAATAGCAAGAGTAGTTTAAGAAATTGATTTGCACAAGCCAGAATTAAATGAAATCTCTATTTCCTTATTTTACTATACCTTTATGTTTTATCTAACCTCTTTGTGTCTCTTGGCTAGTTCCAAGCACAACACCAGCCACTATTTTACTAATACATATGTACAGTACATACTGTTAAAATGCACACTTTATCAATAAATAAAAAACAGAAACAAAAAACATTAAAGCACACTTAAAAAAAATAAAAATAAGCATGATTGTAGTTCAGGCATTTCTGTTATTTTAAGTTAAACACTGTCACTCCCTGTAATGCAAGCACTTTATAGATTTCTGTGTTGCTAAAATCTTCTGTGTTCAAGATATGTTTTTGAAAGAACTTCAGTATCCAGGACTGTTCTGGATATGTTAGATGTCTAGTCCCCCACTGTGCTCTTTGATTTAATTCCACCTTCCCCCATGACCTATAATGATGTAGGGGGTCACAAGATTGAACCACAGAGTGCAGTGATGGATGCAGGCATGCAACACTCCTGAAAGTCTCAAATGTTGAAGATGTTTAGGAGTTGTTATCTCTTCATAGCAAATGAGTTCAGTAGTACAGCCTGTGGAACTGATGAGTACTGAGTGTTTGCTTTGAGGGGATGACAGTGTTCAACTTTAAAAAGAAAACATTATGATAGATAGTGTTGAGCAGAATATGCCATATTCGATTTCGCGATATATCACGAATATATAGTCGAATATTCGAGATATATTCGCTAAATACGAATATTCGTGATATATTTTGGAAATTAAATCATTGCGAATTTTAGCTATCGCGAATGCGAATGCGAATTGCGAATTGCGATTGCGAATGCGAATATTCGAGAAATGCGGAATGGAGCACTCTGATTGGCTCAGAATATTCGTGATATATTACAATATAAAATAATTGCGAATATTCGAGAAATGCGGAAGGAGCACTCTGATTGGCTCAGAATATTCGTGATATATTACAATACACAATAATTGCGAATATTCGAGAAATGCGGAAGGAGCACTCTGATTGGCTCAGAATATTCGTGATATATTACAATATAAAATAATTGCGAATATTCGAGAAATGCGGAAGGAGCACTCTGATTGGCTCAGAATATTCGTGATACATTACAATACACAATAATTGCGAATATTCGAGAAATGCGGAAGGAGCACTCTGATTGGCTCAGAATATTCGTGATATATTACAATACACAATAATTGCGAATATTCGAGAAATGCGGAAGGAGCACTCTGATTGGCTCAGAATATTCGTGATATATTACAATACACAATAATTGCGAATATTCGAGAAATGCGGAAGGAGCACTCTGATTGGCTCAGAATATTCGTGATATATTACAATATAAAATAATTGCGAATATTCGAGAAATGCGGAAGGAGCACTCTGATTGGCTCAGAATATTCGTGATATATTACAATATAAAATAATTGCGAAATTTCGAGAAATGCGGAATGGAGCACTCTGATTGGCTCAGAATATTCGTGATATATTACAATATAAAATAATTGCGAAATTTCGAGAAATGCGGAATGGAGCACTCTGATTGGCTCAGAATATTCGTGATATATTACAATATAAAATAATTGCGAAATTTCGAGAAATGCGGAATGGAGCACTCTGATTGGCTCAGAATATTCGTGATATATTACAATACAAAATAATCGCGCGATATCGCTATTGCCGAATAATCGCATTGCGATTTTTCGGGAATATAAAAGGAGCGCTGCAGCTACTCGGCCCAAGGTCTCTAATCATACCAGCAATGCTTTTACACGTCGATGGGGATCTCTAGGATGTGATCTGTTCTAAAAAAAAATTGAAAAAATACGAATATTCGAAATAGCGAATATTCGCCGCGATATTCGCATTATTCGCGAATACTCGAATATGCAATATTCGTAGCGAATATTCGCAATGCGAATATTCGTGAGCAACACTAATGATAGACAACACTGTATTCTTGCCCAGGCCAACAAGGCTCAGGCTTGGGGCAGCACTTTGCAAGGGGGCAGCACAGAAAGAGTCCCCGCCGGCTTGCGCTACACTGTTAGTTTAATGCAATCTGCTTCTAATTTTGACTGTCCTATCATCCTGGACCACAAACCTTCCTCACTGTGCTATATGTTTTCTGCTGCACCATTGGCATGGTTTTATCTTCTCAGTCCTCTCCATAAAATCATCTCAAATTTGTGCTTAAAGTAGAACTACAGGCCACACTTTCTTTTTCATTTTGGATAGAGTAAGGGAGGGTTATAGCCCCTGTGAATTTATTTTTTATTTTTAGCATCCCTGTCCCATTACAGAGATTTCCCTTCACTTCTTGCCCCATAGCCAAACAGGAAGTGAGAGGAAATCTATGCAAATTAAGGGAATCCGTTGCTCCACCCCACCCAGGCCCTAAGAACTCCCCACTCGAAAATTTCAAGGTGTATCTTAAACAGACAGGGGTGTGGCCTTAACAGGAAGGGGTGGGTCATATTTAAATTAGGGGTGCACAAGTTTAGTCAGGCCTAGGGCAGCACAAAACCTAAATACACTACTAATAGGGCCACCTCAAAATGTATCTACAGTCAAATATTAGTTCTAGTTTCGGACAGATTCCAAGTGTTTAGAACCCCTGTTTTTTTCCCTTTCGGTGTCCTGTTAGGGAGTTTCACAGCAGGAAGTGAGGGCAGCTCTCCTCTTAAACAGTTGTCACTATCAAAAGGTAGGAGGTGAAATTATCTGCTGAAAACAGCCAAGGTCCCTCTAATGTATGAATATAAAAAACTTTTCTTTAAAGTCCCTTTCCTTTAAAGTCCCACCCATAAGGGAAATATTTAATTTTAAACAGTTGTCACTGGAATGGGTTCATGGGTAAACCAAATCTATCTGGGTTCAATTTGAGGCAGATTCAGAAAAATAACAGAAGTTCGGGTTCTAAATCCTTACCCCATTGATGTCAATGGGAATGGAATGTTAAAAATCATTTAATTTGACAGACATGTGGCTGGTTTCTGTTTTTAATTTAGAAGTGTTGGCACTACTCCCACTAACTGATCAATCTCTGACCTACTTATGTTGGTAAATAAACCAGCCAGTGATCTTGGGTGACATCATTGATCATGCAGTCAAGATATGTCATATTGTGATGGTAGTGTGGCTGGGCATGACTGTTGGGTTGCAAGTCGTTGTGGAGGTACGTAAGCATTGTCAGAAAGGGAAGCATTGCTGGGTGGTGGGTCATAATGACTGATGAAGTTCTACATTACTGGAAAATGTGATTGAGTTTGGATTTTTAAACAGTGTGGCTTTTAATTACTTTATTTATTTTTTGGGGGATAAGCAGGAGTAGGATGTACTTTAAATAATACTTATTTCCATTGGAGGAGGGAAGATTGCCAGGGACCCCCTTATTAAATGTGACTTCCAGGGCTAAATGATTGCTGCCACCCCTTTCCTGGCCACCAGGCTGGATAAGGTCCTGGTATGAATTTTAAAGGAAACTATTTGGTCAATTATGTAACCCAGAATTAACAGCTAGTTTCATATACAAACAGTAGCCAGGTAGGATTCTGTTATTTAGCAGCACTGCAACATATACCTGGCTTATTTGTTTTTAAGGAGCATTCAGGGATTCATGCAGGCAAGCTACTGGTCTGTTTGTTTGGGGTTCCCCAAACTGCTAACAGCCTGAACCCAATGGTCATCCTTAATGTGTTGTTCCAATTTTCTTTAGAGCACCTGAGGCACTTCGTTACCAATTATTTACAAATATGACATAAATTTAATCAGTGGCTTCAATAAGCAAGAATGAGATGCAGGAGAGATCATGCAGCGCTAGTGACCACTGAATGCAGAATAATGGGGTAGGGTGGTAAGGTTTCAGGAAAGAGTTGTCAATTTTATGTCCCCATCACAATCTATCCAACATAAATCTACACAGTTCTTTACATACCATGTACAGTATGCTATCACTGTGAGAAGCTGTTTCGATCTTGAAAGGTATCCCTTTTTAAGAACGTTTGAGCAGTCACTATACTGGCACAAGTATGCTTACTGTTCATCAGAAATAGTACTGGTGCTTAGAACATTAAACAGCATTTACCCCACCTTCACAAAAGCAGTATTATTGAGAGATGTTTTAATTTAATGCAATGTATGTACATTACGGTAAAGTGTAACAAAACCAGTGGCTTAATGAAGCATTGTTAAATAAAACAATGATACGTCTACCTCCCCCTATACTCAGCACAAATATACCACAGTCCTTTTACCCAAAAAATATGCTTCATTGACTGTCGTTCAGACTAGAGTTGATCTCTGAAAAGCATTTGGAGAGCATTTGGCAGGTATTAAATTGCCTCCTCACCACGTGATTTGAACCCTGTAATTCTGTTGAATAGATTGTGATGGGTACCCTGCATTAGTGTGCCCCACATGTGTTGCATACAGTTGTGGAAAGCACAATTCACTAGAAGAAAGCAAGTTATACAATGCAAGGATCAGAAGTGTGTGGTGTACAGAGTACAACCAAAATAACCGCCTCTTCCCAGTACAAATCATCCCCCAACACTAACCCCTCAGTACATGCTCCCTTTCCAATACAGATCAACCTGCCCAGACTTCTAAGTACAGACTGACCACCACTTACATTACTAAATCCCCCTAGTACAGACCACATCATACAGAAACCCCCCCCCCCCCCCCCCCAATACAGACATCCCTTCCCCATGTACAGATCCCTCTACACAGAAGCACCAGCACAGAGCACAGACACCCCTTACATTCAATCACTCATTAGGGCAGGATTTTAGAGTGAGGGGAAGTCTGGGGCAGGGGAGGAGAGTGATGGGCAGAGGGCTTTCCTGTCACAGTGAGCTCCGCTGTCACTGGAGCTGCAGGTGCTGACTCACTGAGAGTGGTGCTGCTGCCTGCAGTTTTCTGTTTGTGTTGCATGATGCTGCAGTGGAAGAGATAGCAGTGCAATCAAAAAACGATTCTCCGGGGCGTGGCTTAGCGCGGAAGCCGAATGGACGTCTGAGCACAGAGCTCCGGATAGCTAGGGACTGAAGCAACACGAAACGGTACATCCGTGTACCTTCCTACCTACCAAGTGACACCCTGATCCCAAGCGGCATCCGGCATGACGGGCAAGAAGCACTCTGGCCGCAAACCGAACCGTTTGACGGACTTTTTCTCGCCGGCCGGCGGGAGCCATGGCCAAGATGGCGCCGAGGCCTACTTTCCTCCACACGCGGCCGCCACGGTGAAGCACCCGAGGACAAGTAAGAAAACCCATCCTGGAGCGGTGCACGCCGCTAAAGGCTCTCTCCCTCCGACTCCTTCCTCCTGTAGCCCAACCAAGTCAAAACCTAGGCTGGATGAGCGCGGTCTGACCCCGACAACAAGCCCGGCGGCGAGCGGAGCCTCTGATTCAGGTGAGGACACCCGAGACCTGCCCGACTCTATTGAATCCTACCCCACACTGAACCGACCGTTGGATGATACGGTCCTAAAGGACATGTTAGTATCGCTGCGGAGTACTCTCCAGGCAGATATGGCATCCTGTATGCATCGCCTGGCTGGAGACATACAGGAGGTGGGGGACAGGGTGACCCATGTTGAAACTAGAATGGGGGAATACGCTGAGACGATCAATGCTCTGGTTGACGCTAATGAGGACAGAGAAAATGACAATGAGTGGATTAAAGCTAAACTGGCAGACATAGAGGATAGATCAAGGAAAAATAATATGAAGATTAGGGGGATCCCTGAATCGGTGCAGCAACCTGATCTAGGCGTCTATGTCACCAGTATGTTCAAAGATCTGATTCCGGCCCTAACTGATCTAGATGTCACTATTGATAGAATCCACCGCTTGCCAAAACCCACATATCTAGCTGACCAAGTACCTAGAGACGTGATACTCAGAGTACACTTCTTCCATGTAAAGGAACAATTGATGGTTGCCATGAGGAAACAGGATCACATTCCACTGAAGTATCAGGGCCTGCAATTTTACGCTGACTTATCTCAGTTTACCCTGCAAAAGAGGAGGGCTTTAAACTCTGTTACTAAGGTCCTGCGAAATCATGGGATAGTCTATAGATGGGGATATCCATCTAAGCTATCCATCACTAAGGACAACCGCTCTTATACGGTGACATCAATGGAAAAGGGATTTGATCTGCTCAGGGAGTGGGGTATTCTTCCAACTACGGCTGACACTCAGGAGGAGACCAACACGCCACATCGGGTGGAGCGTGACTGGAAACAAGTCACGGCTAAGAATGCTACTTCCCACACTTAATCCACTAACGGATGGCCTTATGTTCATTCTAATCAGGTCCCTATGCTAGGGGTTAGTTTTCCATTTTTTTGAACTTATTCCCCAAGTGCAAGTTGCAGCTGTTGGCTGCCACCGGAGATCTGCAATTCTCCACACATGTTGCCATGATGGCGTTAAGACTCTCTTCTTTATTGTTCATTGTTGCTCTATAGCTTCTATTTTTCATTTTGTTTTGTTTTTGTGTTTCAACCTTTCTTTTTTATCACTTGGATGCGCTCCAGTTCCTGAAATCCAGCCTCACACAAGAGACCTGATGATCGATCGGTTACTGCCTATACCACAACCAGAAATTCTGAATGGGCTTACCATGTTCCGCTCTGCCAATAGTGAGTACCTCACCAATGCATTACCCTCAGGGCTTTGTACGTGGTTTCTTTCCACGCCACCGCAGTTGCAGAGATGGGGAGACTCGTGGAAACCTTGCTCCCTAACACGCACAACTGCACTATACTTCTGTCATGCCTCTTAAGATATTATCTGTGAACGCTAAAGGGCTCAACCATCCGGCTAAGAGGAAATCTATGTGGAAAGAGGCGATGTCACATGACAGCGCTATACTTTGTGCTCAGGAAACTCACTTTAGCACCAAAGCACCAGTGAAGTGTACTCACAGGAACTATCCTCACATATTCACAGCCAATGCGGACACTAAAACTAAGGGAGTCTTAATTGCCATCCGTGACTCGGTGGCTTTTACTTTGCATGCCCAAGTGGCGGATCCCTTAGGAAGATATCTTATTCTGGTCTGCGAATTGGACTCTATTCCCTTTACGATTGTGAATGTATATGCACCCAATAAGCACCAGATTCATTTTTTTAACAAATTAATGAAACGGGTGACTACTCACCGCTCAGGACTACTCATACTCTGCGGTGATTTCAATATTGCACCTGATCCTACATGTGACACTACCTCCTCCTCGAGCCGTCGTCACCACTCCTTACTGCCACATATCCACAAACAAGATTTGTATGACGTTTGGCGATGTCTTCATGCTAATGAGAAAGACTACACATACTTCTCTCCCCCACACCAAGTGTATACCAGAATCGATCTGTTTTTAGTTGATCAACAGGTTCTATTTAAGACCAAATCGATGATGATCAATACTATAACCTGGTCTGATCATGCATCTATTGTTTTGACCATTGAGAATTCAAACACGGCTCACCGCTGCGGTGTTTGGAGACTCAATACCTTTTTGTTACAGAAACCGGAAGTGCGGAAGATGCTGAATACACAAATGTCAAATTTTTTTCAGGATAATGTGGGTTCAGTGCAATGCCCGTTTGTATTATGGAATGCCCATAAGGCGTATGTACGAGGTTTATGTATTCAAGCAGGGGCGCGAGTCAAGAGGCAGAGGCAGAGGCAGATTGTAGAACTAACGGGTCAGATCGCCAGTTTGGAGGCGGTAAACAAACAGTCATACTCCTTAAATATCTCAAACCAATTGCATACACTTAGACACGAGCTCCGAACAATTCTCCTTGACGACTTTGAGAGGACGTCCAAAAGGCTTAAAATGTCCTATTACTCTGCTGGAAACAGGGCGGGAAAACTTTTAGCTCAAACTTTAAAGGGTCATAGGCATAAACTTAAAATCCCTTATGTAATACATCATGCATCTAAACAAAAACAATTCCATCCCCAGCAGATCGCAGATGCGTTCAGCGATTACTATGGGTCCTTATATAATCTAAAAAATGACCCTAATATCGTTCAACCTACGTCTGAGATTATAGACCAATTTTTAGGCAAATTACCTATACCCCAACTGTCTGTTGATCAACTGAGCTCTCTAAATCTCCCCTTCACTGAGAACGAAATCATAACAGTGATCGATTCTCTAGCCATGAATAAATCCCCAGGCCCTGATGGATTCAGTGCTGAATACTATAAATCCTTTAAAGCTGCCTTAGCTCCCTTTCTATTACAAATATTTCAGACTGCAGCCGCCTCTGCCTCCTTCCCGCCTGAAATGTTAGAAGCTTTAATCGTTGCCCTACCTAAGCCAGGGAAGGAACCTACCTCCCCGCCGAACTTTCGCCCGATTTCTTTATTAAATATCGATCTGAAGATATATGCCAAATTAATAGCAAAACGTTTAGTGGACATTTTACCTACAATTATTCACCCAGACCAGACAGGTTTTACCAGGAACCGACAGACGTCTGATGCTACTCGTCGGATGATTAATCTTGTTCACCTGGCACGGGTGCAACGGAAGCCTTCTCTGCTCCTATCATTGGACGCGGAGAAGGCTTTCGATCGGATACACTGGACATATCTGGTCAAGGTGTTGATGTCTTTCGGGTTCTCTGGTGATATTGTGTCTGCAATCTTAGCCCTTTATACACATCCCTCAGCGAGGGTATATATGTCTGGTGTCCTCTCAACTCCCTTTACAATCTCTAATGGCACAAGACAAGGGTGCCCCTTATCCCCCTTGATGTTTAATTTATTGATGGAACCATTAGCTATCCACATTAGGTCTCACCCTGACATACAAGGTTTTTGCACGGGGAAACACACACACAAAATTAGTCTCTTTGCGGATGACATAATAATCATCTTAACAGAGGTGGAATCCTCCCTGGCAGCAACATATGAAGCATTGCAACTGTTCAACAAGATTTCATATTACAAGGTTAATGATGGTAAATCGTTTATTTTAGGAATAGGAATTGATGTTGATACTAGTGTAAGACTTAAAACCAAATACCCCTTTGTGTGGAGTAAAGAAGGTATTAAGTATTTAGGCATTGTTTTAACCGCACATGTCAAGGACTTGGTGAAGGCCAACTATGATCCCTTCTTGGATAATCTGGTTAATATTCTGAAAGGCCTGTCCTGGAAGGAATCAACCTGGTCTGGTCGCCTAGCGGCCTTTAAGATGATGGTGCTGCCGCAATTTATATATTTGTTTCGCAGTCTTCCTATACCAGTTCCTGGCAGATTTTTCTTTAAGGCCCAGTCTATAGTGAATAACTATCTATGGCAAGGGAAGAAGGCGCGGTGCGCCTTTCAGAAGCTTCTAAAATCTAGGCTTGCCGGGGGGGTCGGTCACGTTCTCCTTAAAGACTATCATACAGCAGCTGTTTTAGCACAACTAAAATATTGGTTCCCTGGGAGACTAATCACGCGCTGGCAAGAATTAGAATCTTTACAGTGTCCAAGTTGTGACACCTACAGCTTGCTACTAGCTAGTCCTTACTTAGCGACACTCCCGAGCGATTTGTCACCTACCATTACTGCTGCACTGCAAGCGTGGCGGAGGTTCCGATCAGAACCTCTCGAGGGAACTGCTGTCAAATCTATTCCCCTTCCCATGAAATGCCTGCACTTGTTTATACCTGACTTGAAAGTAACTAAGTGGGAAGCATGCGGTATCCTTAATATAGCAGACATGTGTGTAGGGCCAGCCACCAAATCCTTCCGCTCACTTCAAATCGAGTATGGAATAAATTCTAGAGATTACTTTGTTTACGCCCGAATATCGCATTTCCTGACATCGCAGGTCAAGACATACATAGATGTGCCGTGGCGAGTGTCTCTTTACTTGACCAACCCTGATACTTCCATCAAAGGTATATCTCTTTTCTATGGCCTCCTTGGTCAAAAAAATGTTTTCTCCAAGAATCCTTCTATGAGAACCTGGGAATTAGATTTGGAGTGTACTTACACTCCAGATCAGTGGAAAAGTGCTATTACTTCTACTTATAGAGCCACCAGAAGTGCTAACTTATGGGAATTATCCCAAAAAATTTTGCTACGATGGTATATGACCCCTACTAGATTGGCAGGATTCGATAAATCGGTTTCTCCACTATGCTGGAGAATGTGTGGGCACAGGGGATCTTTATACCACATTATGTGGAACTGCCCTAAATTGAGGAGTTATTGGGCGGGGATCTTAAACATCTTGAAGCAACTCAACAATAATCATCTCCCTGGGTCTGCACGTACTGCAGGTATGGCGGTCCTATCACTAGGAATAGAAGATTTCCCATGTGCTATCAGGCCTGTAATATCTCACGTTGTGTTGGGAGCCAGGTTAGAGATAGTGAGACGATGGAAAAAAACAGAGATCCCTACACTTTTGGACGCAGTAAGGACCACGGACCTCCATATTACATACGAATATATGTTTGAGGCTTCTCAAAATAGGTTACATGGGGGGAGTCAATTCTGGGAGTCCTGGAGGAGCTGGTACGGGAAGAATCTGACGAATCTGTAATGTTTGTTAATTTGTGCATCTGGATGTGTGATCTGGAGCGTTATTTTTGCATCCTCTTCATCTTATTTTTGCATCCTCTTCATCTTCTCTTTCTTTTCTACTCTACTTTTTCTTTCTTTATTTTCCTTCTTAATTATATATAAGCAAAGTGTTGAAGCTTCTGTACAAATATAGATATTGAGGTTTGATATAGCTGCAAATGTCCTTGTACTCTATGCCGTGTCGGATCCTCTGGGTGCAGCGTGTTCCCTGTGGGGCACCTGGAGCGTGAAGACTGATCAGTGTTCCATACTCTTAACGTTATTGGACATGTTTTCTCTCTTCCTTTTCATATACAGCATGTGGAAATGATAGTATATTTGTGTGATTGATGAGCATTGTTATGCTGTTACCTTACTTGTCATCTAGCTTTTACACTCATGCTTGATGTGTTTTTTTTCGTTTTTTTTTCCTATGTTAATGCTCTTATTAATCTTAATAAAAACCTATTGTTGAAAAAAAAAAAAAAAAAATGTTAAAAAAAAAAACGATTCTCCTGCGCTCCGGTGTTTTTTCCCCCCTCGAAGAGTACTATGGGTTTGTATAGTTCAATTAGAAAGTAACTTCCAGAGTCTTGCAGCCCTCCTCAGAATCTTGGGAATTCATAAAACTAAGAAAACAAGAAAAGAACGGAGGGCGCACCGACCTAGTGTGATACCGCTAAATGAATTTTATTAAAATATTAAAATCAATCATTGTACTCACAAATTGGAGTTAAAATCAGGCTTTCAAAGGTAATACAGCAGAAGTCCAACAACATCAGCAGAACGCGATGATCGCTTGAATCTCGAGTCGATGTTTAGGGCTGACGCGTTTCGGGGGCGTACCCCTTTCCTCAGAGCCTGGAGGTCTGCAGTGCTCCAGGCTCTGAGGAAAGGGGTACGCCCCCGAAACTGCTGATGTTGTTGGACTTCTGCTGTATTACCTTTGAAAAGCCTGATTTTAACTCCAATTTGTGAGTACAATGATTGATTTTAATATTTTAATAAAATTCATTTAGCGGTATCACACTAGGTCATAGAAGTGCAATGCCATACAACACAGAAAATAAATGTCAGGTGGCCGCAGCACCCCAATTACTCTGCACCATGTGCAAACAGTACCCCCTTAGTATGCCACTGAACAGAACATAACTTAAATCTTATAGTGTGTAAAGCCAGAAAAGCTGTTAATGTAACACTTTTGACAAAGTTGTGATAATGAACACAATGATTTGGATCACCAGACCAAAATGTGTCATACACGTCTAAAGGTTATTTATTCATTTCCTGCAATAATAGAAGGCTACAGCAATGTGAATGCTGTTACAGCATGTGTAGGAGGTGTGTAAGCTATAAGAGGAAATCAACACCATAGTCAAACAGACTATAATCTTATTAAATCATCTTTACATTGATGGATTGCATAAACCTGTCAAAACTTTAGCAAAAGATTTGCATTTATTAGAGAAAAGCAGATTTTTTAATCGTGCTGTAAAACATTGAGTATCATTGTTAGTTGCACTTTTTTACTGACTAAACTTGAAACTGACTCTTCTTAGAACTTTAAGGCCTCGTACACACGATCAAATCTGTCTGCTGGAAACGGTCTGCTAGACCGTCCCAGCAAACAGATTCGACCGTGTGTACGGGCGAGCCGACGGATTTGGCCGGCCGACAGATTTGAAAGCATGCTTACCAATCTGTCGGCTGGGAACCCGTCCGCCCGACATGTCTGCTGGTTAGTACGCTAACCAGCAGACATGTCTTCTCGCACACGCGCTGAATGATTTCGACGCATGCGCGGAAGTGTTTTACTTCCTGGTGCGGTGATGTGGCAGCGTCAACGGCACCGCCACTTCACCGACACGTCAGCGCGCTGTCTGCTGGCGGGGATTTTGGTTTGCTCGTGTGTACACGCGAGCAAACCAAAATCCAAACAGACAGATTTGTTCAAATCGGTCGGTCCGACCGATTTGAACAAATTAATTGCCTCGTGTGTACGAGGCCTAAGCCCCGTACACACAGACACAATGGCCCGGATTCACATACATTGGCGCATCTTAATGCCGGCGTAGCGTATCTTATTTACGCTACGCCGACGCAACGCTCAGAGGGAAGCATGGAATTCACAAAGCAAATGCTCCCAATGTTGCACCGGCGTAGCGTATAGTCGTCGGCGTAAGCCGACTTAAGTCAAAGTAGGTGGAAATGGGCGTGATACATTTAAATGAAGCGTGACCCCATGCAAATTGTGGCCTGAGATTCAAACAAGTACTAAAAACGAACGGCGCATGCATCGTACCTTGGACACATCCCTGTGCGCATACTCACAGTCACGTCAAAATAACTGACTAAGATATGTTGAATCACTGCCTACGACGTGAACATAACCTACGCCCAGCCCTATTCACGTACTACGTAAACGACTGGTCCATACCTTTGCATGAGTTGCACCTCCAATATGGGGAATAACTTTACTCCGGACGTAACCCTTACGCAAATCGCTTAAAACATGCGCCGGGCGCAAGTACGTTCGTGAATCGGTGTATCTCCTCATTTGCATATTTGCATCGAAAATCAATGGGAGTGCCAAATGCGTCCAGCGTAACTATGCGCCCACTATACACCGGTGTAGTCAAGTTACGTTGGTTGGATGAAGTCAGTTTTTAGGCGTATCTTAGTTCTGTGGGCACGGTGCACAGATACGACGGCGCATATTTACACTTAGGAGTATCTCGAGATACGTCATCGTAAGTGCTTTGTGAATCCAGCCCAATGTCGGGAGACATTTGCCTGTTCAAAAAAAAAAAGCAGCCGAAATTCTGCCCGTGTGTATTTTAAATGATAAAAAATGACACATATGTATTTGTTCTATTTTCATCTCGTCTCGTGACATCTTTTTAATCCTTTTAAACCGTTTTTTGTTTTATTATATTTATATCCCATTGGACAGTAGTGAGTCACTAGTCTATATCTACATTGGTAACTAATTGCCAGTGTCTGCGCAATTTGGCACAGCGCGCATGCGGGTCGCATGGCTTTCCAGATTGAGTCTCGGCTCGCCTGCTTCTGCGCATGCGCGCACTGACGTCTACGATGACGTGTTGGCCGTTATGACAACAGATTACTTTATAAAGGGGAATGATCTGGTGTGTCACCCGTGCCCCATGAGGAAGCCATTTATTGCGAAACCGGTCGGGCGGGACTTTGTGTTGTACTGGATCATCCCCCGCTGAATACATTTTCCTTTATCAAATCGGACGGGTTAGGTTTCTTCTGGACTACTTCCGGCCGGAGCTCCATTTTAAACAGACATGCCTGTTTTCTTTGTTTTCATGTAAGTGAGTTTTTGTCTCTTTTAAATAAATATTAACCTACGGTATTACACTATTTTGGCCTTTTCTTGTGTCTCTCCATGGCAACTGGCTTTGAGTTCCTTGTCCAACTGACGTGAATGGGGATTGACACCTGACCTGGTCCAATTTTCAACCTTCCAGTAACCAACCACATGCTTTTTGGGGTCTTCTTTTAAGTAAGAGACCACCAGCAATCTGGTAAGCAGATCTTATATCTTCACGGTGGAGGATCTTCTATCAGCACTTCTTATCAGAAAGTCACCTTACCATGTGTTTATACACTCATTCCACTGGTGTATTGAATTCACGTTGCTTATTATAAAGACTGTGATTTACCTTTTAGAAATTCTCATGGACAATAATTTGGGACAGTAATTTGTTTATATTTAAGTTCGATTTTCACTTTTGTAGCGCATCCCGTTTTTTATCGTTTGTTTTACACTGTTATAGCTAGTACAGTCAGGTGCAGCTTCAATAGAGCGTTCAGTTGCTCCCTATTTTCACCAATTTAGAGCATTTAGTTGCTCCTTATTTATTTTTTCTAATTATTATTTTAGCGCAGTTGATTCCTTTTTTTCTTTTTGCCGTGTGTATTTTAGTCTGTCTGACAATCTGTTGGACGTGCATGGTGGAAATGTAACTGTTTTTGGAAACTGTTGAAATGTAGGGGGTTTAGTTCCGCTTTAATCTTTAAGCTGTCAGCAGATCGGCCCTACAAATTTGATAGTGCCTAAAAATAGAGAGAAACTGAGCATGTGCAGAGCAGGATGAGACCATGTATTACTGGATTTTAACCTCTTCAGCCCTGGAAGATTTGGCTGCTCAATGACTGGGTCATTATTTGTGTTGCGGCACTGCGTCGCTTTAACTGACTGTGCGGTCGTGCGATGTTGTACCCAAACAAAATTTACGTCCTTTTCCCCCCAATAATTAACCTTGTTTTTGTGTTATTTGATCACCTCACCTTTAAAAAAAAACACAATGGGGGTTATTTACCAAAGGCAAATCCACTTTGCACTACAAGTGCAATAAAAGTGCACTTTCAAGTGTAGTCACTGTAGATCCGAGGGGGACATGCAAGGAAAATAAAAAAACAGCATTTCAGCTTACACATGATTGGATGATAAAACCAGCAGAGCTTCCCCTCATTTCTGATCTACCCCTCAGATTTACAGCGACTGCACTTTCAAGTGCACTTGTAGTGCAAAGTGGGTTTGCCTTTTGTAAATAACCCCCAATATCTTTTACTTTTTGCTATAGTAAATATCCCAATTTTATTAAAAAGAAGCGTATCCCGATATGTATTCATCTACATGTTTTTGGTAAAAATATCACAACAAGCGTATATTAACTTCTTAAGGACCGCCTCCTGCACATATACGTCGGCAGAATGGCACGGCTGGGAACATCCACGTATATTTACGTCGGTTCTAGTACCCAGCCGTGGGTCACAGGCACGCGCCTGCGGTGCGCTCCCGTGACCCGGTCCGAAGCTCCGTGACCAGGACCACGGGACTCGCAGAGCCGATCGCCGCTGGAGTGCGGCGATCGGTCCCTGGAGCTGAAGAACGGGGAGAGCCGTGTGTAAACACGGCTTCCCCGTGCTTCACTGTGGCGGCAGCATCGATCGCGTCATCCCTTTTATAGGGGGGACGCGATCGATGATGTCACACCTACAGCCACACCCCCTACAGTTGTAAACACACACAGGGAACACATAACCCCTACAGCGTCCCCTTGTGGTTAACTCCCTAACTGCAACTGTCATTTTCACAGTAAACAATGCAATTTAACCACTTAAGACCCGGACCAAAATGCAGGTAAAGGACCTTTCCCCTTTTTGCGATTCGGCACTGCGTTGTTTTAACTGACAATTGCGCAGTCGCGTGACGTGGCTCCCAAAACAAAATTGGCGTCCTTTTTTTCCCACAAATAGAGCTTTCTTTTGGTGATATTTGATCACCTCTGCGTTTTTTTTTTTACGCTATAAACAAAAATAGAGCGACAATTTTGAAAAAAATGCAATATTTTTTACTTTTTGCTATAATAAATATCCCCACAAAATATATATAATTTATTTTTCCTCAGTTTAGGCCGATACGTATTCTTCTACCTATTTTTGGTAAAAAAAATCGCAATAAGCGTTTATCGGTTGGTTTTCGCAAAATTTATAGCAGATAATAGCAAAAAATAAGTTTTATTGCATTTTTATTAATTTTTTTTTTTTTACTACTAATAGCGGCGATCAGCGATTTTTTTCGTGACTGCGACATTATGGCGGACACTTCGGACAATTTTGACACATTTTTGGGACAATTGTCATTTTCACAGCAAAAAATGCATTTAAATTGCATTGTTTACTGTGAAAATGACAGTTGCAGTTTGGGAGTTAACCACAAGGGGGCGCTGTAGGATTTGTGTTTTCCCTGCGTGTGTTTACAACTGTAGGGGGTGTGGCTGTAGGTGTGACGTCATCGATCACGTCCCCCTATAACAGGGATGACGTGATCGATGCTGCGGCCACAGTGAAGCACAGGGAAGCCGTGTTTACACACGGCTCTCCCCGTTCTTCAGCTCCGGGGACCGATCGCCGCACTCCAGCGGCGATCGGGTCCGTGAGTCCCGCGGTCCCGGTCCCGGAGCTTCGGACCGGGTCACGGGAGCGCGCCGCGCGCGCGCCATTGACCCACGGCTGGGTACTAGAACCAACGTATATATATACGTTGATGTGCCCAGCCGTGCCATTCTGCTGACGTAAATGTTCAGTAGGCGGTCCTTAAGTTGTTAACCACTTCCCGCCCCGCCAATAGCAGATTTACGGCCGGGAAGTGGTTATGAAATCGTGACTAGACGTTCTCAAACATCCAGCACGATTTTATGCCGCGCGCGCCCGTGGGGGCGCGCAGCGCGGCGATCGCTGATGCGGGGTGTCAGTTTGACACCCTGCATCTCCGATCTCGGTAACGAGTCTCCGGCGGAGGCTCGCTACCACGTGATCAGCCGTGTCCAATCACAGTTGATCACGATGTAAACAGGCACTGACTGGCAACATATACATCAGTGCCACCCCTCAAAGTACATCAGTGCCACCCCACAGTGTCCTACAGTGCCACCCCTCCGTGCCAATCCATGCCCAGTGCCCACCTATCAGTGCCCATCTGTGCCACCCATAAGTACCCATCAGTGCCACCCATAAGTGCCACCCATGAGTGCGATTCTGTGCCGCCTATGAGTTTCCAGTGCTGCCCATGAGTGCCCATCAGTGCCGCCCATGAGTGCCCATCAGTGCCGCCTATGAGTGCCCATCAGTGCCACCTATGAGTGCCCATCAGTGCCGCATACCAGCGCCGCCTATCAGTGCCCATCAGTGCCACCTCATTGGTGCCCATTAGTACTACCTCATCAGTGCCCATCAGTGCCGCCATATAAGTGCCCGTAATTGAAAGAGAAAACATACTTATTTACAAAAAATTTAACAGAAAAAAATAAAAAATTTTTTTTTTTTTAATTTTCAGTCTTTTATTAGTTGTTGCGCAAAAAATAAAAAACGCAGAGGTGATCAAATACCACCAAAAGAAAGCTCTATTTGTGGGGAAAAAAGGACGCCAATTTTGTTTGGGTACAGTGTAGCATGACCGCGCAATTGTCATTCAAAGTGCGACAGTGCTGAAAGCTGAACATTGGCTTGGGCGGGAAGGTGCGTAAGTGCCTGGTATGGAAGTGGTTAAATGCATTTTTTGCTGTGAAAATGACAATTGTTCCAAAAATGTGTCAAAATTGTCTGAAGTGTCCGCCATAATGTCGCAGTCATGAAAAAAATCGCTGATCACCGCCATTAGTAGTAAAAAAAAAAAAAATTATAAAAATGCAATAAAACTATTCCTTATTTTGTAAACGCTATAAATTTTCCGAAAACCAACCGATAAACGCTTATTGCGTTTTTTTTTACCAAAAATAGTTAGAAGAATACGTATCGGCCTTAACTGAGGAAAAAAAAAATATATATATTTTGGGGGGGATATTTATTATAGCAAAAAGTAAAAAATACAGAATTTTTTTCAAAATTGTCGCTCTATTTTTGTTTATAGCGCAAAAAATAAAAACCGCAGAGGTGATCAAATACCACCAAAAAAAGCTCTATTTGTGGGGGAAAAAGGACGCCAATTTTGTTTGGGAGCCACGTCGCACGACCGCGCAATTGTCAGTTAAAACCACGCAGTGCCGAATCGCAAAAAGGTCCTTTACCTGCATATTGGTCTGGGTCTTAAGTGGTTAATTGGTTTGCACAAAAGTTATAGCATCTACAAACTATGGGAAAGATTTACGTGGCGTTTATTTTATTTTTTTACTAACTAGTAATGACGGTGATCTGCAATTTTTTGCTGTATTGTGACGTTGTGGTGGACAGGTCAGACATTTTTGACACATTTTTTGGACCATTGACATTTACAGAGCAATCAGTGCTATAAAAATATAATAACACTGATTACTATGTAAATGCCACTGGAAGGGGTTAATACTAGGGGGCGATAAAGTGGTTAAATGTGTTCTTTATTGTGTGTTCTAACTGTGGGGGTGGGACTAACTAGGAGATTTGACATTCTGTCATCTCTCCTTAGACAGCCACATGCATCAGGCTCCCCACTGTTCAGGGCCCTCTGGTGGCTCTTCTGGGTGAAGCCATATATGTACGGGATTTCGCTCAGGAGAGACATTCTGTGAGCGTGAGCCGGTAGGGAACCGGTTAAACAGTATAAGTACTTATTTTTAATGTTTTACATAACTATACCTGTAAAAGGGGCCAGCCTGAAGTCATCTAGCAAGACTTCATTTTCTCACTAAATTTCCACTTTAAGTGGCCTTTTAGAAACAGTCATTAGTGATATACAGAGTTTTGGGCTAAGCAAAGTATCATTGTGATCTTTTTTTTTTGTTTACAAACTTTTATTGTGAAAGGTAAGTGGTGGTACATATCCAGGAAATTAAAGCATATATATAAGGGAATGTAATACATATACAGAGTCAGTCTGTGTACAAGGCCTAAGACAACTTGTGAAGACCATAGATAATTATACATGATAGGAAAAAACGTAGGGGCAGGAGTAACAAAAACACAATGGAGGAATAAAACAGTGACAGTTGGGGTATGAGATGTTTAAAAAGACTAGATAGGGTTAAAGAACTGTGGGGAATGTTCGAACCAGGGAGACCATTTATTGACATATATATAGCTAGTATTTTGCAGGATATGGAATATTTTTTCCATTAGGCAAATGTTGTTAATCCTTGATTTAAGTGGAACTATTGGTATAGTCGGTGATTTCCAATGTAAAGCTATCAACCAATGTATGGCTACGCATATTGTGTGTATCAATCTCATATAACAGGTGGGGAGACCCGAGATTGGAGAAAAAAAAGGCAGTTATGCAATGTTAGGGTAATGTTCTTGTCTGAGATTGTGGATGCAAATTTCTCTAGCTGTAGCCATATGCTTTTAATTTTGTCACAATACCAAAATGTGTGGGAAAATGAGCCTAAGGAGTTACAGTTTCTGAAGCAAGACGGGGAGGATGAGGGAAATATTGAGTGAAGTTTGGTGGGTGTATAGTACCATCTTGTAAATAGTTTCAAGGCCGTTTCTTTGATAGAAATGGATTTAGTGCACATATGTAGATTATTTATACAATTGTTCCAATTAACTGTGGAGTATGTAAAATTTTCTTCATGTTCCCATTTGATCATGTATGGAAGTTTGTTGAAGTCTGGGTTGTTAATTAAGAAAGAGTAAAGTATGGAGATGAAACCTCTTTTCCTGGGTGAGTTTAGACATAGGTTTTCGAAAAGGGATGGGGGTTGGGTGTTCAGGGTCTGGAAGTGTGTATCGAAGAACTGCTTAATAAGAAGGAAATTGCGGAATTCTGAATCTGGGGCGTGGTATTTTAATTTCAAGGCGGGGAAGGAGATAAAATTGGTGCCCATTATGAGCTTGGAGAGTGAGGTCAGGTTGTTGTTTATCCACCAAGTAAGATCTATAGGCTCACGAGCGTTAGGGGTGAATTTAGGGTCGCCCAGGAATGAAGCGTGTGGGGGGGATTTGGAGGTAAGGTTAAACTTTTGGTTGTGTAGCTTCCATAGTTGATATGAGTGTGCAACTAATTGATTACGAGTGGCCAAAGAGGGAGTCGGGATTTTGCTTCCCCATAGTAAACCTGAGATAGAATATGGTAAGATCGAAGCTCTCTCAAATTCCACCCATGGGATTCTAGAATTCGGAATATGCCATTGTGCTATTTGGGTCCACCTGGCAGATAAATAATATAGGCAGAAGTCTGGGAGGCCGAAGCCACCACATTTGTGGGATTTGTATAAAATTAGTCTTGATAAGCGTGGGTGGGAGTCTGCCCATACAAATTTGTTAATGTCTGATTGGAATCTGGTGATAAGGGTTTTATTGATTCTAATGGGGAGTGCTCTGAAAAGGTACAATATTTTGGGTAGCAGTGTCATCTTAATTGCAGTGATTCTGCCCAAAAACGAGATCTTAAAGGATTTCCACATTTTAAGAGTAGCTCTTAATTTTTGTATCATTGGGATGTAGTTTTTGGCTTCTAAGTCATTGAGATTAGGGGTTAGATGTATGCCTAGATATGGGAGGGATTCTAACGAATAGGAGAAGTGGAAGGAGGAACGCAAGGATTCTATTGTAGAGGGGGGGATGTTTATCGGCATGCCTATTGATTTAGTGACATTGATGGTGAGGCCCGAAATGGATGCAAAGCTGTTGAGGGTCTGTAGGAGGCTGGGTAAAGTGGTTTCAGGTTGGGATAGGAATAATAACATATCGTCAGCATACATACTCAATTTGTATGTGTTGGAGCTTGTTGAGTACCCTGTGATGTTGGTATTGAGTAGGATCGCTGTGGATAAAGGTTCAATAGCTAATGCAAACAGTAAGGGGGAAAGGGGGCAGCGTATCATTGTGATCTTAATGAGTTTTCCAAACCATGTATCACGGTTATTAAAGGATGCACACACCAAGGCCAAGATGCTAAGGGCGGCTCCCTTTGCGACCTAGCGCGATCCGCCCCCTGGAGTGGGGACAGAGGGACGGACGCACCAGGAGGCACCGGTACCGACAGGCGGACGAGGACTGGATCCATGGAGCAGAGATTGAACCAGAAGCAGGTTGCTGGGGTCAGCCGAGGAAGCACACGCAGGTGGTCCGGAAGTCCAGGTAGCTGGAGCTGGGAACAAGCAGAAGATTAATCCGGGAAACAGGCCGTGGTCAGGAGGGTTGGAGAGATCAGGAAGTCCGATAGTTCAAGCCAAAGGTCAAGGGCAGGAGGCAGCAGCAGTCCGGTAACAATAGCCAAAGGTCAAAAAGGTTCAGGATCAGAAGGTCGGAAGTATCAGATGCACTCAGAAGCTGTGACAAGCCAGCAACCAGACAGGGGGAAGAGGATGGCTTAAATAGCCCGCCTAAGCCACTGATTGGCCGGATGGGGAGCGTGTCCGTGCGCGCCCTGCGTGCGCCCTCGCCGCGCGCCTAAGACGTGCACGCGCGCGCCCGAGCCGCACACGTGCGCGCCCGCGGTAAACGGCCGCGATCGGGAAGTTCTGAAGCCCTGACAGTGCCCCCCCCAAGGGGCGGGCTCCGGACGCCCAAACTGTCCATCAACTCCGGATGGTCTCGATGGAAAGTTCAAATCAGCCGAGGGACATGTAAATTTCTGGAAGGCTCCCAGGAATTGTCCTCAGGGGGATAACCTTTCCACTTAATTAAGTACTGAAGTTGCCTCCCTCTTTTTCGACAACTCAGGATGGATTCCACCTCGAATTCCTTTTCTCCTTCGATCACCACCGGAGGAGGTGGGAGCTCTTCTCTGTCAGGGAAAGTGTCTGGTATGACAGGCTTGAGCAGGGATGCATGAAAGAGAGGGTGGATCCTGTAGGAGTCCGGTAATTCTAATTCAAAAGCAACCGGGTTGATTTTCTGCTTGATCTTAAATGGGCCGATGAATCTAGGGCCGAGTTTCCGGGAGGGAATTGGTAGTTTGAGGTTTGCGGCCGATAACCAGACCTTTTCCCCAACTTCGAAGTCCGGGCACTCCTTCCTCCCCCTGTCGTAAAACTTTTTGTAACTTCTTTGGGCTTGCTCCATGGTCTCCTGGAGTTTCTGGAAGTTTTGTTGCATAGCAGCTATGCGTTCCTGGACAGCTGGAACCGATATTTCGGGAATAGAGTCCGGAAAGAAGGAGGGATGGTATCTGAGGTTGGCCCAAAACGGGGTTTGGTTAGTAGACGAGTGAATGGAATTGTTGTAGGCAAATTCTGCCGATGGCAGCAAAGATACCCAGTCGTCTTGGGATGATGAACAAAAACAACGGAGGTACTGCTCCAACGTTTGGTTGGTCCTCTCTGTCTGACCATTGGACTGCGGGTGGTAGGCAGACGAGAGGCAGATCTTAATTTCAAGTGACTTGCAGAGCTCCCTCCAGAACTTGGAAGTAAACTGCACACCCCTGTCTGACACAATGCTCTTGGGTGCCCCATGGAGTCTTATGATTTCCTTAAAACAAATCTTGGCTGTCTCAGCCGCAGAGGGTGTACCAATCATGGGCAGGAAGTGTGCTAATTTGGACAGTCGGTCAATTACCACTAGGATCGTAGTAAAACCTTCGGAAGGAGGCAGATCCACAATGAAATCCATTGAAATATCTGTCCAAGGGCGTTCTGGAACAGGGAGAGGTTTGAGTAGGCCCCAGGACTTAGTGTTCGGACCCTTACAGCGATGGCAGCGAGTACAAGAGGACACATAGGTTTTACAGTCTAATTTCCACTTTGGCCACCAGAAGGAGCGTCCTATCAGCTCTGAGGTCTTCCGTGCTCCAAAGTGGCCCACCAGCTTGTGGTCGTGGAACGTGCTTAGCACTAACTGCCTTGTTTCCGCAGGTACAAAGACTTTGCCCCGCGACCATAGTAAGCCGTCTTGTTTCTCCAGAGAGAGTGCCAGTTGGTCGGTGCATTGGTCGGAGGCCCTTTTAAGAGAGGTCAGAAGGTCAACTGGAAAGATTAATAGAAAGTTCCTGGGGGTTAAGATGGTACTAGGTTCCAGTGGATCGGGCGTTTCGGTGAACATTCTGGAAAGAGCGTCTGCTTTCCCATTCTTTGACCCCGGTCTGAAGGTAATGTGAAAATAAAAATTAATGAAGAACAGGGCCCAGCGAGCTTGTCTTGGTCTTAGGCGTTTGGCGGATCGTAGGTACTCCAGGTTTTTATGGTCCGTAAAGATCAGAATGGGGTGAAGGGCACCTTCCAGGAGATATCTCCACTCTTCCAGGGCAAACTTAATTGCCAGTAGTTCCCGGTCTCCGACGTCATAATTTCTTTCTGGAGCGCTGAGTTTTCGTGAAGCGTAAGCTACAGGGTGTAGCAAGGACTTAGGTCCCTGTCTCTGCGATAAGATAGCTCCGATAGCAATTTCCGAGGCATCCACCTCCAGGAGAAAAGGCAAGGTTGGGTCCGGATGTTTTAGAACAGGTGCGGAAGAAAACAAGGTCTTGAGTTTTGTGAATGCCTCCTGTGCTTCCTGAGACCAGTGGAAACGGCACCCCTGCTGGGTTAGTTTGGTAATAGGGGACACAGTGGATGAAAAGCCGGCAATGAATCTTCGGTAGAAGTTGGCAAAGCCAATAAACCGCTGTACCCCCTTCTTGTCGGCCGGTGCTGGCCAGTCCTGGACTGCTTTGACTTTTTGTGGATCCATGGATATCCCATTGGTTGAGATGATAAAGCCCAAAAACTGAATTGTGGTCTTTTCAAATTCACATTTCTCCGCTTTGAGGTATAATTTGTGTTGTCTAAGGATGGCCAGGACTTGTTTAACGTGGACCCGGTGCACTTCAAGGGAGACTTAGAAGATGAGGATGTCATCTAGATAGACGACCAGGAAGTCGTCCAGGAACTGGCGGAAGATGTCGTTTACCAGGTGCTGGAAAGTGGCAGGGGCATTACAGAGACCGAAAGGCATCACCAAGTACTCAAAGTGGCCAAACCTTGACCTGAAAGCTGTTTTCCACTCGTCCCCGGGCCGGATTCAGACAAGGTTGTAGGCCCCCCGGAGGTCGAGTTTGGAGAAGACCCGGGCTGAACGGAATCGCTGGAACAGTTCCCCGGATCAGGGGTAACGGATAACGATTCTTGATAGTAATCTTGTTCAACTCCCGATAGTCGATGCAAGGCCTGAGGGAGCCATCTTTCTTTTCGACGAAAAAGATTCCTGCGCCGGCTGGAGAGGAAGAAGGACGAATAAACTTTTTTTCTAAGTTTTCGTCGATATAAGCCTTGAGGGCTACTAATTCAGTCTCTGATAGAGGAAATATTCTCCCAAAGGGAATCTTAGAACCAGGCAACAGGTCAATGGGACAGTCGTATGACCGGTGTGGAGGAAGGCGGTCTGCCTGCTGTTTGTCAAAAACATCTTTAAATTCTGAGTAGACTGAGGGAACATATTGTAAGTCTTTTGACGTCGTCATCAAGGTGGAACAAGCGGGTTTAGTGGGTACGAGACAATGTTGAGCACAGTAGATTGAGGGGAACTTGACCTCCTTTTCACACCAGTCTATACTGGGTTGGTGTACTTGTAGCCATGGGAGACCCAAGATGATGGGGGCCAGTGGAGACGGGATAAGGTCCAGGCACAGGTATTCTTGGTGTCCGGTATCTGAGACGGCAAAGATAGGTAGGGTCTCCTGGGTAACAAGTCCTGAGCGGTGGAGTGAGCCGTCTGCCAGATGGATCTGTAAGGGAGAGTCCTTAGGACGACAGGGGACATGCAGCTTTTGGGCCAGGGCGGAGTCCAGAAAGCAGCTGCAGGCCCCAGAGTCAACGATGACCGGCAGCCCGGTCGCCCCCTCCGCGAGCTGTAGGGAGAGAAAGAGGACAACATAAGTCTGAGGTAAGTTGGTAATGTGGTAATTGAAGGAGGATGGAGATCTAGACTTACTGGGTCTAATGGGACAAGTGCGGATGAAGTGGCCTGCTCCACCACAATACAGGCACAAATTTGACTGGCGTCTACGCTGCCTTTCTTCAGACGTGAGGGGAGCCTGGACCAGACCGAGTTGCATGGGCTCCGGATCCTGAAGCGAGGAGACGGGCGGAACCGGGAGAGGCGGCGGAGCTGGAGGGAACCTTGGTGGGGTCCAGCTGGACCGAGTTACTTGAAAGCGTTCTGATCGGCGTTCTCGTAGGCATCTGTCAAGTTGGGTAGCTGATTGAATTAATGCGTCCAAGGTGGCAGGTGGGTCAATTCTGGCTAGTTCGTCCTTGAGGGACTCTGATAGGCCGAGTCGGAATTGATACTTCAGGGCGGCCTCATTCCACCCTGTGTCTGCAGACCACTTGCGGAATTCCGCAATGAAGTCCTCCACCGGTCTCCTCCCCTGATTCAGTTGGTGGAGAGTAGCTTCAGCCGTGGCCGAGCGCAGGGGATCATCATACAGTTCAGACATGTTTTTAAAGAAGGTGTCTATAGTGTCCAGTATTGGGCTCCTCCGCTCCATTAGGCTGTGTGCCCAGGCTTGTGGCTCGTCCGCGAGCAAAGAAATTACAAAACCTACTTTCACGGCTTCAGAACAGAAAGTCCTAGGTTGTAAGGTCAGGTATAGCGAGCAGGCATTCTTGAACGCTCGGAATTTCTTGTGGTCGCCAGAAAAACACTCAGGTGTTGGGACATGAGGTTCTGGCTGGGTGACAACCATCGCTGGTCCTGGGGATGACTGGGAGGAGGATGCTCCTGTGGCTGGAGCCGCGGGAGGGGCCGCAGGTCCAGGCGTGACAGCCATTTGTTGGAGGCGACCATCCATTTGTAAATATCCTTCCTGCAATTTCTGTACCGCGTCAGTTAGTGCTGAGACTTGTTGGCAGAGAGTCTCAAAGGGAGAGCGCACCCTGTCGGCCTCGGACATCTGGCTGGCTTGTACTATCACGGTTATTAAAGGATAAACTCACCAAGGCCAAGATGCTGAGGGCGGCTCCCTTTGCGACCTAGCGCGATCCGCCCCCTGGAGTGGGGACAGAGGGACGGACGCACCAGGAGGCACCAGTACTGACAGGCGGACGAGGACTGGATCCGTGGAGCAGAGATTGAACCGGAAGCAGGTTGCTGGGGTCAGCCGAGGAAGCACACGCAGGTGGTCCGGAAGTCCAGGTAGCTGGAGCTGGGAACAAGCAGAAGATTAATCCGGGAAACAGGCCGTGGTCAGGAGGGTTGGAGAGATCAGGAAGTCCGATAGTTCAAGCCAAAGGTCAAGGGCAGGAGGCAGCAGCAGTCCGGTAACAATAGCCAAAGGTCAAAAAGGTTCATGATCCGAAGGTCGGAAGTATCAGATGCACTCAGAAGCTGTGACAAGCCAGCAACCAGACAGGGGAAAGAGGATGGCTTAAATAGCCCGCCTAAGCCACTGATTGGCCGGATGGGGAGCGTGTCCGTGCGCGCCCGTGCGCGCGCCCTCGCCGCGCGCCTATACCGCGCACGCGCACACCTAAGACGTGCACGCGCGCGCCCGAGCCGCGCACGCGCGCGCCCGCGGTAACCGGCCGTGATCGGGCAGTTCTGAAGCCCTGACACCATGTTTTGTATGTATCTTGCACTTTCTAGTAATGGCTGATGTCAGATACAAACTTTCAGCTTTGCGTCCAACAACAGCACTGTCAAAGTCTTCAGCAGTATCTTGTGAGAATGAGATCGGTGGCTCTGTCTTTTCACATAAATACTGTTTTTACAGCCAGTGTGACAGCATGGATCTTTCATAGCACAGATGTGTTAGATACATTTTTAGTGGGTATTCAAGCTTCTCTAATAGCTAGAGTAAATCCTCTGCTTAAATACTAGGGATGAGCTTCGTGTTCGATATGAACATATGTTCAACTTGAACATTGTTTGTTCGTACGTTCGTCGAAATTCGAACAAAAGCGGTCGTTCGCGCCAAATTCAAGTGATGCAATACACTGTATAGCTTAAATAGATCAGTTCTTCCTAATTTACTGGCAGGCAGGTGATTGTGCTATTTAAAGACGTTATCACATGTATAGACACCCAGCAGGTACAATATTTAAAGGAATTTTTATTTTTATTTTATTTAAGCATCAATAAAATCACTGCTCCTGGAGCAGTGATTTTATTAATGCTTAACTTAAAAAAAAAAAATGAAAAATTCCTTTAAATATTGTACCTGCTGAGTGTCTATAGTTTTCCTGTGAAAACGTCTTAGGCCTCGTACACACGATCGGACTTATCCGATGAAAACGGTCCGCGGACCATTTCCATCGGATATGTCCGATCGGGAGTTTGATCCGATGGCGTGTACACACCATCGGATCAAATTCCCCGCCGCCGGACGGCGCGGTGACGCGGCGGTGACGTTGACGCCGCCACGTCACCGCTACGTCACCGCACCAGGAAGTAAAACACTTCCACGCATGCGCCGAATCCATTCGGCAGCGGCGCGGCGGCGGTGCGGGACGACATGTCTGCTGGTAAGTGTACTAACCAGCAGACATGTCGGGCAGACAGATTCCCACCGGATAGATTTCAAAGCATGCTTTGAAATCTGTTGGGTGGAAAAATCTGTCCGCTAGCCCATACACACGAGCGGAGATGTCTGCTGAAACGGTCCATCGGACCGTTTTCAGCGGACATATCCCCTCGTGTGTACGAGGCCTTAGAGAACCCAGGTCTTTTTTCCATTGATACATGTTCCCTGGGGCAAGACCCGGGTTCTCAAAGACGTTTTCCAACAATAACTTGAATATTGGTCTTTAAAATGATCATTTTTGAATTCAAACGTTCGAGTCCCATAGACTTCAATGGGGTTCTAAATGTTCGCGCGAACCGTCGGTCTGTTCGACGGTTCTGTTGCGAACTGAACGTGGGGGTGTTCGGCTCATCCCTATTAAATACTAATCACCGTTGCATTGCCTCTTCATTGGTCACATGACCAGGTATCACATGGTTGAAAATGTTGCCTTTTTACCAAAAAAGTTAAATTTTTCTGATATGCCATTATTGGTAAGTCTTTAAAAACTTTAATGAATAAACATACACTGCACAATAATACATAATGAACATTGTTCTGGTATGCCAATAAATGACTGCTATACATATCAACAATTAATATTTTGTCTTTCATATTTTAAACAGGTATGCAAATGCAAAAACACAACAAAATTAAACTAGAGATAATTATTAAAAATAAATAAAAAGCATTGTCCGTTTACAACAAGCAGGCATGTTATAGTTGGTGATAATTATACACTTAAGTAATGCAATTGGACATCCAGCACAATACAATTCCTTTTTTCCTCTCAGGAACTTGATTGTGCCTAATTGGAAGCTGAAAAACATCTGCCTCTGTGTTCTATTGTTTGTGTGTTAAAAGTTTTAAATTGATTTTTACAAACAACCAGATTTTCCTGGCTCCTGTGAGGCTTCATACAAAATGGATTTTTAATTCTGAGAGAGCGTATTGTGATTAAATATCCCTTTGAGCTTCATATTTCTGTTTTTGTAGCAGAAACTATACTCAAGTCTCTTTATAGCCCCAGTGAGAAAAATATTATGGTATAATTTTCACATACAAATGTAACACTTTTTATAACTACTGTAAATCATGAGCTAAGAAAACTTTTGAACAGCTGGGATCCTTCTGTAATCTCTGTGCTAAATGAGTCGGGATATAAATTTGTATGTACGATGATCCCTTAAAACAGTTTTATATACAGTAGCTCTCTGTGGTTCTGACAGTTGCAAGTGGCCATTAGATATATACAATTAATACGATACTGAGATTTAGTGATGCAAAGTAACTATTTCAGGATTGGCATTAATTGGGTTTTGAAGGAAATACATTAAAATATATTGACTAAATATGAAATGTTAACATTTTAATTACATCCATCTGTTTTTGGAGAGCCCGCTTAAATGTATGTTTGCTAAGGGCCCTCATTCCACCCCACTGCTTTTATTCATTATTTATATGTCCAGTCAGGATAGGTATGGGGTGATTTGCTGGACCAGAAAGGCAGAGTTTGTTGTGGAGAAATGTGTGAGACAAGAATGTGCAAGAGCAAGACATATGTATAACATTAACCCTTGTGTGCCCAGAGATCATGCCTAGATGCCCAGGAAAACTTTTGCAGTGACAGGATGCATTGATTAATTCAACAATAACTAGGATTTTTTGCTTATTGAAATAATTTTTTATATTTCCAAGAACATACAAGGCTCTTATTTTGTACCTTGTTTAGAAAAAATGCAAAGTTTATTTTTTACTTTTTAAATCGTTTTATTTTTAATACTGCAATCTTATCATTAGAGCAAGTTTTCAGCTTGCATATGTCAGAGATGACATAGCAATCACACGATCGGGAATTAAGCTTATCAGACTCATGGGCTGGTGGTTCTAAAAGAGGAGAATATTTATATTATTTATATATTTTAAAATTCCCCAGCATGGGGCATTCTGCTGGGGAACTTTTATATACAGGCAGTGGGAAAGATAGGATTAATTTGATACATTGCCAATAATCATATATATTTAACCACTTGACCACTGGGCACTTAAACACCCTTAATAACCAGACCAATTTTCAGCTTTCGGTGCTCTCACAGTTTGAATGACAATAACTCGGTCTTACAACACTGTAACCAAATGAAATTTGTGTCCTTTTTTTCCCACAAATAGAGCTTTCTTTTGGTGGTATTTGATCACCTCTGCGTTTTTTTTTTTTTTTTTTGCTATAAATGAAAAAAGAACGAAAATTTTGCAAAAAATAATAATTTTTCTTAATTTCTATTATAAAATTTTGCAAAAAAGTAATTTTTCTTCATAAATTTGGCCTAAAATGTATATTGCTACATATCTTTGGTAAAAAAAAAAAAAAAATGTTGGATATTATTTAGTCTGGGTGAAAGTTATGGGGTCTACAAACTATGGTACCAATTACTGAAAATTGATGAATTTCATCACACCTAATGTACTGACAGCCTCTCTCATTTCTTGAGACCCCAACATGCCAGAAAAGTACAAATACCCCCCAAATTACCCCTTTTTGGAAAGAAGACATTCCAAGGTATTTAGAAAGAGGCCTGGTGAGTTTTTTAAAGTTGTCATTTTTTCCCACAATTCTTTGCAAAATCAAGATTTTTTTTTTCCATCAAATTTTCATATTATTAGGTTATTTCTCACACACAGCATATGCATACCACAAATTACACCCCAAAACACATTCTGCTATTCCTCCCGAGTATGGCGATACCCCATGTGTGAGACTTTTACACAGTGAGGCCACATACAGAGGCCCAACATGCAGGGAGCACCCAGGCCAATTCTGACATTTCTCTCCTACATGTAAAAATCATCATTTATTTGCTAGAAAATTACATAAAACCCCAAAACATGATATAAAAATACCTCACATGTGTGGTTTGAACACCGTTTTTATATGTGGGCGGGACTTGCGTATGCGTTCGCTTCTGCATGCGAGCTCACGGGGACAGGGGCGCTGTATGCCCAGAGTATTGCGGAGTATGCCCAGAGTATGGCCAGAGTATGGCCAGAGTATGGCCAGAGTATGGCCAGAGTATGCCCAGAGTATGCCCAGAGTATTGCCAGAGTATTGCCAGAGTATTGCCAGAGTAGGCCCAGAGTATGCCCAGAGTATTGCAGAGTATGCCCAGAGTATTGCAGAGTATGCCCAGAGTATTGAAGAGTATGCCCAGAGTATGCCCAGAGTATTGCAGAGTATGCTCAGAGTATTGCGGAGTATGCTCAGAGTATTGCGGAGTATTGCCCAGAGTATTGCCCAGAGTATTGCCCAGAGTATTGCCCAGAGTATTGCCCAGAGTATTGCCCAGAGTATTGCCCAGAGTATTGCCCAGAGTATTGCCCAGAGTATTGCCCAGAGTATTGCCAGAGTATGCCCAGAGTATTGCAGAGTATGCCCAGAGTATTGCAGAGTATGCCCAGAGTATTGCAGAGTATGCCCAGAGTATTGCCAGAGTATGCCCAGAGTATGGCCAGAGTATGCCCAGAGTATTGCCAGAGTATGCCCAGAGTATTGCAGAGTATTGCAGAGTATTGCAGAGTATGCCCAGAGTATTGCCCAGAGTATTGCCCAGAGTATTGCCCAGAGTATTGCCCAGAGTATTGCCCAGAGTATTGCCCAGAGTATTGCAGAGTATGCCCAGCTGAGGTATTGCCGAGTATTGCAGAGTATTGCAGCAGGGATGGCTGAGCAGGGAGGGATGGATGGATGGATGGATCTGTGACTACATTTGTCACAGATCCAGCCCGCAGCACTGCCGCTGCCATCCGCTCCCTCCCCTCTCCTCTCACACTGTACCGATCGGTACAGAGAGAGGAGGGAGGAACCGGCGTCAGCACATGACGCCACTTTGTTGACAAGTGATCGCGCCGTCATTGGACGGCGCGATCACGTGGTAAACCGCCGCTATCAGCGGCGATTTACCGTGATCCGTGATGCGCCGGGTCCTCTGGACCCGGCGGTCACGGATGTTCCCGTGTGCGCGCCTCAGGGGGCGCGCGGGGGCGCGCGGGAGCGCGATTCTAAAAGGCCGTTAATTAACGGCCACTTAGAATCAAGCAACCGCCCTATAGCCGTACTTTCGGTATAGGGCGGTTGCAAAGTGGTTAAAATACGTTTTAACAATTTTTATACATTATCCTGTATTGTAAAAACACAGTGTAAGCACACAGTTCTTGACTCCCAAAGCAACAACTTTTTAATCGTCTGTGTGGAAGTCAATCGGTCAAAAATCCATGCATGCTCAGAATCAAGTCGACGCATGTTCCAAAAAGTTGAACTTCATTTTTTTCAGCATGTCGTAGTGTTTCACCACGTTTTGGCACGGTCTTTGACTGATGGTGTGTAGGCAAGACTGATGAAAGTCAGCTTCATCGGATATCTGACGAAAAAATCCATCGGACTAGATTCCATCAGATATCCGATCGTGCGTACAGGGCTTAACAGTAATGTATTGAGTGGTGCATAAATATGATGTAAGGAGGTTGCAGGTGATTCAAGATGCTTTAGTCAAATCAACATGTAAAAACTAATTAGGGGAAGAATATCATTCAGATTGACCCAACGCTGGCATAGCTCACATTTAAAATGCTTGCATACATGAATTTAGACTCTACAGGCCATGGATGGAAGTGAATATAAACATCACCTAAATGGAGGAAAATACTTCAACTGACTGATAGGACAGGAGAGCAGAGTGACAGAACAATGAGCTCATTAGTATTCTGCTTATTCTGTATTGTCCAGTCATAAGCTAGTAGGACAAGATATAGTATTATGAAACTGCAGTGGATATAATTAGGTATTCTACCTTACCTGTGTAGAAGAAATGTTTAAATCTTAGATAGATGGACAGAAATATAAATCTTGTGATAGGTAAAACAGCTCCCAAAGGTGTTTTATCAGGTTGAGGTCAGAACTCTTTGCAGACCAGTCAAGTTCCTCCACCCTAAGCTCCCTCTTCCCTGTCTTTATGGACCTTGCTTTGTGCCCTGGTGCACAGTCATGTTGGAACAGGAAGGGGCCACCCCCAAACTGTTCTCACAACATTGAGACCTTGCTTTGTGCACTGGTCCAAATCAATTAGTGGGGGAGGGATTAAGGTGTTTGGTTGCTTTTTAGTGGTTGGTCTTTGCCCATTAGTTCCAGGAAGCTCTTAAGGTGTAAGTATACCAATACTTTGTTGACAATTTTATGCTCCCAACTTTGTGGGAACAGTTTGGGGATGGCCCCTTCCTGTTCCAACATGACTGTGCACCAGTGCACACAATGTCCTTAAAGACATGGATGAGTGGGTTTGGGGTGAAGGACCTTCACTGACCTGCACAGAGTCCTGACATCAACCCAATAGAACACCTTTAGGATGAATTCGAGCGGAGACTGTGAGCCAGGCCTTCTCGTCCACATCTGTGCCTGACATCACAAATGCGCTTCTGGAAGAATGGTCAAACATTCCCATAGACAAACACCTAAACTTTGTGGACAGCCTTCCCAGAAGATTTGAAGCTGTTATAGCTGCCAAGGGTGGGCCAACTCAATATTGAACCCTACGGACTAAGACTGGGATGCCATTAAAGTCATGTGTATGTAAAGGAGGGCGTCCCAATACTTTTAGTAATATAGTCTATATTTTATCTCTGCATTTAGCTGTTAGTCTGGAGTTCAGCTTTAAATGTAGACCTGTAACAGTATAGAATATATTTTGCTTTGGGAAACAATGAAATAGAAAAACTTATTTCATAGAAAGCGGGCAACATACTTCAAGCTTTTGCTTTCCAGCACTCTAAAAGCCAGAATGAGCTTGCTTTGTTTTAGGCTAAATCTTAGCTTTATAAACTTGAAGCAGCATTTTTTCCCATGATGACAGCCCCAGGGATACACCAGAATTCAAGGAAATAGGGTCAAGACTTGGAATACTACACTGAAAGGCTAGGGAGTTTTAGAATAACCCTGCGGTGATTTTTTCAATAACATTCGTTGTACTTTTGCAAAGAATATTTTTTTATTATAATAGCTAAAAATTATTATATCTGCGTGGGACAATATTCACATCATAACACTACTGCGTGCAACTAATTACTGTATGTTGTTAACAAGTTCTTTTTTTTGCCAAGAAAAATATGGACTTCTAAATAAACCATACAAGTCCATCATGTGAATGTAATGAGAACAGTAAAAATGTCAGTGCAAGGCCAGGAGTTTACCTGCTCTGCACATGATAGTTTTAACAATGCTTTATTTGTAGCACTTTATAAAAGGCATATTGTATGAGATTAATGTGTGAATCAGAAGCCACATACCCACACACACACATTGCATATATATAGATAGATATATGTTTCAGCATAAATGATATCTGTTCACAAATGATGCTCATCTTACCCAATTCAGTGGTCTCACCTGTCAGCCTTATGGTGACCCTGTCACAATTTAGCCCCATTACCTGCCTACAGGTGAACACAACAAAATCTAAAGCATATAATGTGTCTATGATACACTGTAATACAACTAATACTGCAACAATCATTACATTCTGTGTTCACTCAAAGTTATTTTATTAGCCAGTCACGGCACAATCTCCTTTAGCCACTTGTCCACCGCCCACCGTCAAATGACGGTGAGTGGAGGACTCCAATATCCTGACGTGCAGTCATTTGAATAGGGAATGCGCACGATCGCGTGCGCGCATCCCTATACTGTCGGTAGCGGCGTGTCACGGAGACACCGCTCGTTACCCACAGGGGTGAGCAGCGGCGCGGATGCGCTGTTTACCACGTGATCGGCCGTGATGAAGTCACGGCTGATCAAGCCTGGCAACACCCCCAAAGTGCACGGCGTGTGTGAGCGATCGCGCCGCGTGTGCCCGTCGGTGGCAGCGTGTTCCCGGGAACACTGCTCGTCACCGAAAATGGTACACAGCCATTGGTCAGGGCTGTGTACCACGTGATCAGCTCTGATCACTAGTGTAAACAAAGAGCTGTAACTAACTGTTACCAGCTCTTCTCCACTCACACATCGTTTCCAGTGTGAGGAGAGAAGAGCTAGAAGCAGTGAGTTACAGTTCTGTGTTACTGTAGTGTCTGCACAAACACCACATCTGTCCCTTTGCCCCCCCCCCCCCAATTGTCACCAGTCACCCAACAGTCACCCATAAAGTGCACCTGTCACATAAATAGACTGCCATCAGTGGTGCAACCGTCACCCACCAGTGACCGTACCCTGTCACCGTCACCCACCAGTGACCTGGCCTGTCACCTGTCACCCACCAGTGACCTGCCCTGTCACCTGTTTATGAAGAAAAAATACAAATTTGCTCAATTTTATGACAGAAACAAAGAAAAATGCAATTTTTCACAAAAATCTACCGTCTTTTTTTATTTATACCGCAAAAAATAAAAAACACACGCGTGATTAAATACCACCAAAAGAAAGCTCTATTTGTGTGAAAAAAAGGATGCAATTTTTATTTGGGTACAGTGTTGCATGACTGAGTAATTGTCATTCAAAGTGTGAGAGCACAGAAAGCTGAAAATTGGTCTGGGTAAGAAGGGGGTTTAAGTGCACTGTATTGAAGTGGTTAGAAACAGCACGCTCGCGGTTTCTAAAGGTTTATAAAGTGAGCCTGCGCCGTTGATTATGGCACAAGTGCCTTAGACATTGGTGAAAGTCTCATTTGTAAATTTCTCCTAAACCGTGAAGGCTTACCTGTAGGTAAAAGTGGTTGTAAAGGGTTTACAACCACTTAACCACTTGCTTACTGGGCACATATACCCCCTTCCTGCCCAGGCGAAATTTCAGCTTTCAGCACTGCGTCACTTTAAATTAAAATTGCGCGGTCGTGCGACGTGCCTCACAAACAAAATTGACGTCCTTTTTTCCCCACAAATAGAGATTTCTTTTGGTGGTATTTGATCACCTCTGCGGTTTTTATTTTTTGCGCTATAAACAAAAAAGTGCGACAATTTAAAAAAAAAAGACATAATATTTTTTACTTTTTGCTATAATAAAAATCCCATTTAAAAAAAAAAAAAAAATTCTCAGTTTAGGCCGATATGTATTCTACATATTTTTGGTAAAAAAAAAAATCGCAATAAGCGTATAGTAATTGGTTTGCGCAAATGTTAAAGTGGCTACAAAATAAGGGATAGAATTATTTTTTTTTTTTTACTAGTAATACGGCGATCTGTGAATTTTGTCAGGACTGCGATATTGCGACGGACACATCGGACACTTTTGACACATTTTTGGGACCATTCACATTTATACAGCGACCAGTGCTATAAAAACGCACTAATTACTGTATAAATGTGACTGGCAGGGAAGGGGTTAACACTAGGGGGTGCGGAAGGGGTTAAATGTGTATCCTGGGTGTACAAAGGACACAGCATCAGTCTCATCTCCCTGACAGGATGTGGAGCTCTGTGTTTACACACAGAGCTCTATGTCCCTGCTCTAAAACTGCCGATCGCATGTACCTGACGGACATTGCGACTGCCAGGCATGCCCGTTGGCACCTCGGCGACGCGCCGGGTGCGTGCGCGCGCCGCCATTGGCGCGCGCGCACCCTCCAGTGGCCAGAGAAGATGATGCCGTCAAATGACGGCGGCTGGGATATTCAGATCCCATTTGTCGCCGTCATTTGATGATAAACGGGGATTCAAGTGGTTAAATGGACTAATGTCTTTATTCAACGTTACCAATTATATAACTATGAGTAAAAAAATATCCCAAATAACAAGTAGTCAAACTCCATTGTGCTTGATCTAAAGCCTAATGAAGTTTGCTTTTGTAATAATTTTAGGAAACTTAGTGAGCTATCAAGTAGAAAATCTAGGTTGAAAGCTGTCATATGCTGGGTTTCGGCACATTGGACCTTACAAATAGACTTAAAGGAGTTGTAAAGGATTTATTTTTTTGTTGCTGAAATGACTATTTACAGGGTATAGAGACATAATAGTTAACTGATTCATTTTGTTTTTTCATGTTTCCTGCTTCTCTGCTGTACAGAGCCACAAGCCAATACAGAGCAGTGATGATTTGGAAAACGAAACTGATTGGTGATGAGGGGTTTTAGACACACAGTAATCACACCTCTTTGATTAGTGACCACATAGAGAAAGCTCCCAGTACTGTGGTTATAAGGAAATAGACAACCAGGAAGTGTGGAGATCAGAGAAGAATTACAGCAACTTGAGAGCAAAAACAAACAATGAGGACATGAAAACAGCAGTAAAGGATGCTATTAAGATAAAAAAAAATCCTTTACAAACCCTTTAAACTAAAAATTTAGCTGATGATGCAAAAGAGAAAAAAAAATTGCAACCATCGGAAAGCCCTGTCCATTATATCATGCTGCTATAAGATCTGCAGGGCACCTTTGCAGACTTTTGGAAAATAACAAAGCCTTCCCAATATTATCATACATAAATAATGTAACGGTTTACATTGAAGACTAGGATATACTGTACATCTGCAAAAGGTAGCTACTAAGTTTAAGTCATCAAGGAAGGCAAGTCTTACTCTTTTTATCTATGTTGTGTGGAAAATAGTCAATTAAAGCAGAACTAAAGCCATCAATTTAGTGGTTTCACAAAAAAAAAATTTAAGGCATGGCATAAACAATACCTGTCACAGGTACTTGTCCTCTCAACCAACTGACAGGCCAGCAAACCTAACTAATCACATGTGCAACACCATGGCAACTGCAGATCAGAAGCTTAGACTGCAGTCTTCTTTGCCCTATAGCAGGGGTCTCCAAACTTTCTAAACAAAGTGCCAGTTTTACTATGCTTCAGACTTTAGGAGGGATTTACTGTGGCCATTGAAAGTAGAAAATGCATCAGTTGGAGTAAACAATGCCTCATGTCCAATATGAGGACCAGTCTATTGTTCCTGTGTGCAAACTAGAAGACTATACTAGATCCATGGAATAAGCTAGCCTTTATTTCTACATGTTCAGATGCAATGCTATTCAAAATATTAGGATATCAGGAACTATATGGCTTTGGCTGGAAAGGAATTAGCTAAAGAAGGTGAATGCCAGGATGACAATTAAAGTGGTTGCAAACCTCAAACATGAAATATATACCAAGCATATCCTTCTATAGTGTGCACTTGTCTCTATCAAGATCACTAAGGGTAAGATTTACTAAAACTGATGCACACAGAATCTGGTGCAGCTGTGCATAGTAATACATCAGCTTCTAGGTTTTATTTTCAAAGCTTAATTAAATAAGCTGAAAATAGAGGCTGATTGGTTACTATTAGGGATGAGCCAAACACCCCCCCATTCGGTTCACACCAGAACCTTCGAACAGACCGAACTTTCGCGCAAACATTTAGAACCCCATTGACATCTATGGGACTCGAAAGTTCAAATTCAAAAGTGCTAATTTTAAAGCCTAATATGCAAGTTATTGTCGTAAAACGTCTTTGAGAACCCGGGTTTTTCCCCAGGGAACATGTATCAATGGTAAAAAAGTTTAAAAAATGGTTGTTTTTTCAGGAGAAGGACTCCTGAAAAAACAACCATTTTTAAAACTTTTTTTCCAGTGATACATGTTCCCTCGGGCAAGACCCGGGTTCTCAAAGACGTTTTCACAGGCAAACTATAGACACCCAGCAGGTAAAATATTTAAAGGAATTTTTTTTTTTTTTTTTTTATTTAAGCATCATTAAAATCACTGCTCCTGATGCAGGAGCAGTGATTTTAATGATGCTTAAATAAAAAAAAAAAAAGGAAATTCCTTTAAATATTGTACCTGCTGGGTGTCTATGCCTGTGATAACGTCTTTAAATAGCACAATCACCTGCATGCCAGTAAATTAGGAAGAACTGATCTAGCTAAGCTATACAGTGTATAAATATATGTACAACACCTGGGATGTATATATATCCTCTGCACACTGTAACATAAACTGACTAGCCTGCCTGCCTGCTCTATCTACCTGCAAAAAATGACACTCTCTCTATCTCTCTCTGTTAACTGCCGCAACACACTACACAAGGCCGCCCTGCAGACGGCCTTTTATAGTGTGGGGCATGTACTAAACCCCCTGAGCCATATTTGGCCAAAGCCACCCTGGCTTTGGCCAATTATGGCCCTCCATTTTTTGCTCGCTGTGATTGGCCAAACATGCGGGTCATAGTCAATGCTTGGCCAATCATCAGAGCACAATGCCACAGTAAATTATGGGCCGTGACGCGCCACTCGAATTTGGCCATAACGTTCAAAAATTCGAATCGAACGCGGAACACATCCCTAGTTACTATGCACAGCACCAGATTATGTGTGCACCAGTTTCAGTAAACCTCCCCCTAAGTGAATGTATGCTTTGTTCCTCTGGTATCAATATGAATCACTTCTGACAAGTTTTCCTGACACCAAGAAAAAAAAGGTGACAGGGAAGGGAGCTCCAGTTGATTGACAGCCTCAGCTCTGTTCCTGTGTGCCGTGTGAAGGGGTGTCTCCCTTCACTACAATCGGCTCTTACTGAGATCAATCATGTATAATTTCAGCTCTCTGCCTCATTTTTTTCTGATGGCTCCATTCCTGTGTGCTGTGTGACGGAGATGTGTCCCTTCACTCCAATCTGCTTTCACTGAGCTCAGCAATGTGTAATTTCAGCTCTCTGCCCCATTTTTTGTTATGACAGCTCATAAGTTTTGTAAATTCCAGAAATTGTGTTTCAATTATTGAAAAATTTTCACTTCAAAATAGTACAAGGAACAAAAAGTCATATGAATGACAGGGGTAAGAGACAATACTGTACAGATTTACAGATTTGTCAAAGAAGGCATAATCATATATAAAACCATTTACATAATTGTTTCATAAGAAGCAACAGTCATACAAGGGGAGTAACAATACAGTAGTGATCATACACCGAGTGAATACCAGTGGCAAATCATATAACAAATAAGGTACAGTACGTAGAGTCCGTAAGCAGTTAGGTTCTTATATTCATTGAGCATTAACGTGAAAATGTTGTTGGGACTGGGTGCTGAACAGAGTAATGCCACTGCAGCCAAGGTTGCTATAAGGAAAGATATTTTCTGTAGGAATCTCTGCCGGAGGCAAGCACCAGTTCATATGAGCAATGTTTGTTAATCAGATATAGGGTGGCCAAATTTTCAAAGTCTGGTAATGCTGAGCCTGTCTGCCAGGAGAATGTGTATTACTGAGTGTCTGACAGATTTAATAGGGCCAATCCAGGGGAAGGAGGTAATTGGTTGTGAGTTACCATTGAGAGCATCTGGAAGACCTTCTGCCAGTAGACGCAGAAGATATGCAGGATGTCTTCTGCTTGTCCCTAGTATTTCCAACATAAATGGGAGGTTTGATTGTATAATGTAGCTTGCTTAGCAGGGGTTAGGTACAATCTTAGGGAAATGTTTTGAGTTTTCTCTTAGAGAGTAGAGCAGCTTGTGAATTTGTAAATGTACTTGAGGGCATGGGTCCATTGACAGTCTGTGAATGTGGCTTTCAGGTCTGTCTACCATTGTAAACATGGTTTAGCTTTGACAAAAGGCTTTTTCAGTTGAAAGTGGAGTATATGAGTGATATTCCCTTTTGGTCGGTAGTGGTGCCAGTCAGGTAATGCCATACTGGTCTGGGAATTACATACAGGGGGTGTGTAATTCTGGACATATTGTGGTTTAGGCAGTTGAAGGTGAACATTGTGTTGGGCGGTAGTTGGAACTCCTAAATTCCAGAATTTGAATGGTTGTAGAGAATAGAAGACCGCAGAGAAATTGGTCCAACTAATGTATGAGGATTTGTTTAATCTCTGTGTATCACCAGACTCCAGTCACTTCATTGGGTATATGTAAATAAGTAAAGAGGTAAAACAACTTTAAGGCCCCTTTCACACGATCGGACCGTTAAGGTCCGCCTGTCAGTTTTTACGGCGGACCTTAACGGCCACTCCATAGGACTGTAAAAACTGACAGGCGGACCTGAACGGTCTGATCGTGTGAAAGGGGCCTTAAAGTTGTCGGATGTCAGCGGAGTGTGAAAGGAGCCTACGTGGTAATGTTTTATAAATATAAATACAAAATTTTCATGTCTGATAGGTGTGAAACCCAATAGCTGTAAATATGGGATTTTTAAATCATAAACAAACAAAACAAGTTAAAAGCCAGGGTCATGTGGGATTTTTAAATATATAAAAAAAAAAAAAAACATGAAGCAAGTTTAAACCTACACAATTAAAAGGTCCATAGACAATGAATGTAACAATAAGGTACTACACAGGACATGTGTTGTGTATATTGAGATTCAGAAAAAACTGTGTTTAGTATTTGGCTTTAATATCAACTATTTAAAGGCACTATGAAGATAATACTGATTTATCCTGACAATTCTGCTAATTTTTGCTGCATGATTTTCAAGATTCTATCCACAGTTTACTGTCACAGTTCTATATTGTAAAGTAGTAGTTTCATATTTCATGTAAATATGAGGTTTCAGTTGGCATTCGATGGAAACACTAGTTTAACATGCTGACACTTTTTTGATAAAAATATATCAGTCTTTGTAATTTTTAAACTGTTGACTGTAACTATTAAACCACTTCCAGCCCAACCTACTTTTGGCATTCCTCTCCCCAATTTTTTGTCTAATATGAAAGATGATGTTATGCTGAGTAATTAGATACCCAACATGTCACACTTTAAAATTGTCTGTGCACACTCATGGAATGGCACCAAACTTAACAATCTCCATAGGCGACGCTTTCATTTTTTTTTTTACAGGTTACTAGTTTAGAGTTACAGAGGATATCTTGAACTAGAATTATTGCTCTCACTTTCTATGTTCGAGGCGATACCTCACATTTTTTGTTTTAAATGCTATTTACATATTCGGGCATGACCTACATATATGTTTGCTTCTGCGTGCGAGCATATGAAGATATAGGCACTTTAAAAAAATATTGTTTATTTTATTTGTATTTTTTTATTTCTACCCTTCCCATTGAATTTTTTGATCACTTTTATTCCTAGTAAAAGGAATGTTAACATTCCTTGTAATAGGGCATGACAGGTCTATAAGTCCCTACGTCTCTCCTCTATGCTGGAAAGCCTGAGTCTAAAAAAAAACATTGATTTCAGTCTGCCGGTGCTGGAAGTGACATCATGACATTGCTTTTGGCCTCTAAGGGTCATAGAAATGGTCGGTGACCATCTGGTACACAGCCAGCTCTATGGTAAACTGTCAGTGGTGGCAGATTCATTCTCCCGCTCCCCAATTGAGAGACCAGAAAGCACTGGAGGGCAGCAGTATGGGGGGGTCCCCTTGCACTGCCTGTAAAAGTAAACAAGAGGCTAAACAGCCGCTAAGATGGTTTTACATGTGGGGAATCACCAGCTGAAAAAAGATATCTGGATGATGTCACTTGAAGTCCAGAATGCCTTATGATGTCCACCTAAGGAGAAATTGATTAATGTCGACACATCAATTTTTTTACATTATAAAAAAAAAAATCCGTAAAATATGCTCATACATGTGTCTATCAACTCACTTTAAGGGAGGTACATAATCCTTTTTGAAATATAGGAGAATATGCAGTGATCACTTAGACATATAAACTGATGCCAATACAGTGCCTTATTCTGGTAGGAGGTAGTGAACCGTCTTTACTTTTCTTATACAGGGAATACACACTCCTATTAACTATTGGCATAACAACCATTAAAGACCATAACTATGAGTCTATACCTTTCTGTTATACATGGAATACAAACAACTATAAATTATTTGTCATAAACCATTAAAGACAGTGGGCCAGATTCAGATACACTTAATATTGCGCTGCGTAATAGAAATACTCTACGCTGCCGCATTTTACCAGGCTCTACACCGAATTCTGGTAGATTTTTGCCCATACGCTACGGCGGCGTAGTCTATTTTTTGCCGCGTAATCGAAATACGCGATTAGGGGGCGTGAAGCATTTAAATTAAGCGTGTTACCCTGCGGCGATCGAACTGCACATGCTCCGTTCAGAAATTGCGCGAAATCACGTCGTTACGTCATTCGTTGTTTGAGTAGCGTCGTTTACGAACATTCCTATTACCGGACGACTTACGTAAAAAATAATAAAAGACATCCGAAAACGTAGAAATTTGACGCGGGAACGACGGCCATACTTAACATGGGCTGTCTAATATTAGAGCAGCAAAAAGCTGGTATAGTGTTACGCAAAAAAAAGATGACTAAAGGTGCCGTAAGAGATTGCGAATGAAGATCGTAATTTCGGGGATCGCCGGCAAAAGCTCATTTGCATACCCCAACGCGGAATACGACGGGAAGTCCACCCAGTGGCCGCAATTTTATTGCAGCGTAGATCCGAAGGTGTACGAACACGTAATCCAGTCGAATTGAAGCCCGCAGCCGTCTATTTATGGTTTGAGGTTTCCGACTAGCTAAAAAACGCGCGTAATTTGAAATTACTCCAGTCTAACACCAGTTAGACAGGAGTTACAGCTCTCTGAATCTGGCCCAGTAACTGTACGTATAAGCTCAGATTTCTGCCTCAAAGTTACTGTAAACTGCCTACAGATTCTAAAACATTGAGATCAAACTTTTGGTGCTATGTATGATTCATAGACTTGGATCATTCGAGACAATAACTGTAGGTAAATGTCCAGATGTTTGTCTCAAAGGTACTGAAAATTGCCTCCAGATATCAAAGTATGGAGGACATACTAGCCATCCTTTCAGTATACAGTATATGCTCAATGATCTGCCTCAAAAATGCTGTAAACTAGCTAGCTGATGTCGGTGTCTAGAGCCTAGAGATCACACTATCGGTACTGTCAATACTAGGCTGGCTTATTCTCTCTTGTTTAAAGCAGTTACACTGCCTGTGCTAATGTTACTCATACTCAGCTTGGATCACTGTTTCCAGATCACACTGCCTGTATATTGTACTTACTGACCCCTGCCAAATCTCCAAATGTTCAGCTCTTGGACTCCCTCCCCACAAAAGAACCCCATAATCCCCCAAATAGAACTAATAGTGCTCCCAAAATATTGAATTGACCTACATGTTTGACCTAAAAACAGGCTTTGTCAGGGTAATAGTGCAAAAATCAGTCCATGAAAAAGGAGAAATGCAAATTTGGGGTATGAATGATCTTTTATCCTTTTTCATTTGCTGATTTTTGCATAGTATTACAATACAGATAGTGTGATCTCTATTCTCTAGACATCTGAAAGCTAGTTCACAGCATTTTTGAGGTAGATCTTTCAGCACAAAGTATATACTGAAAGGGTGGTTAGTATGTCCTCTATACTTTTATATCTGTAGGCAGTTTACAGTACCTTTGAGGCAGACATCTGAGCATGTACTTACAGTTACTGTCTTGAAAGGTTTATGCCAATAGTTAATAGTTTGTATTCCCTGTATAACAAAAGTACAGACGGTTCACTACCTCATCTTCCAAATAAGGTATTGGCATCAGTTTATGTCTAAATGATCACTGCATATTCTCCTATGTTTCAAACAGGACTCTGTACCTCTCTCAAAGTGGGTTGATAGACACATTTATGTTTATATTTTACTGACTAATTTCAATAAAGGTTATGTTTTATACCAATGGCATAAGTGTGTTGGGGAACGCACCACTGCTCTCCTTTGATTGCCAGCTAGGGTATTTTGTTTTTCCATATATGAAGGCATTGGTGTGAATCATTTTGTAAATTATGTGTACTCAAATCAAGGTGAGTTTTAATATAATCTGCAGCTGTTTCAATCAGTGTTTTTACTCTGCAATACTGAAATGTTTCAGGCAGCTAACAGCAACTAGTTGCAGATTCATTAATGGGTTAGCAAACTGAAAACCTACTTATATAGATAGTGTTAAAGATGGGAAAGTCATACATTAATCTCACAAGTAACAACAATACTTTATGTTTATTAAGTTATGCTAAATTATGATTGACAAAGGCTGGGTTTCTCACCTAATTTGTGTAATCATTTGACATTCATTTCCTATTGGGTTACTCACTTTTTCATCTCCACAAGTAAACTGAAAGTAGTCTAAAAGACTCCTTTGCTAGTTTTCTCAAAGGAAGCCAAGGAATGTGATTTCTGTAATACCAAAAAAAGACATTAAACCTGATATTGTAGAGAGAGATACAAAATAACATCAGCAGAACAGCTACTGTATACTGTATGACTGATGAGATTTTTTAATTATTCACTCTAGTGAGTTATTCACTTCTTCTTGTTGTTGAAAATATACCCTCAACATCCAGGTTTTTAAAGCGTTTGCAAAATAACACTATTCGATTAACAGAAATGCACAGTCCCCTGAGAAACTGTAATGGTCAAGTGTTTTTAGAAGTCCTACATTTTAAGATGGACAGTATGTCTGCTTGCAGTTGTGGTCATCTCACCTGTACATGTCTTAATTAACATCTGACCATGTGGCTGTAAATACATTTGCAAAGGTTATGGAAGTACATAAAGAGAAATTACTAGTCTCCTGGCAGACATCTGCTGCACAGAATAAAGTTCAGTGAACAAGTATAAAGATATTTTAAATGTTGAACAATCTTTTAGATATTATGTTTGGGGTAGAAAACTATAGAAATAAATTGCAATGAAAAAACACATTTTGATTGGGCAGGAAGATGCCTTCTGAGAACCTAAATGTACATTGGTGCAAATGCTTCCCCTGTGCCCGCTGTTCACTCCTTGATTAATGAACAATTGGCCAGCTTCTTTATAGTGAGAAAAGAAATATAGAGCAGTCTTGTCACCGAGTATTGATTTCCCTGATGCATTTTTAAACATTCCTATTTATATCAACAGCATAAATATGTTTTGAGGGAATATTTTAGCATGCACAGTAAAGCTGAAACGACGATCGTTTTGTTTCCTTGAACAGGAGTATGTATACAGATTTGCAGTGTTTTGCTGGCTGGCAGTCCTTTCATTAACATCATTCAGTGATACATTTTTTCCTTTAAACAGAATCTTTATTCATACTATACCCCAAATTTTATTGATGTAACATTCTATCCTTTGAGAAAACCATAAGGAAAGAATGTATACTAGGTAAATTAAAAGGAAATCCACTTGACTCAGAACCTTCCTCCTATGGACAGAAGAGTTTCAGTCTATTAGCTTTGTTACTGGATGGACATTCGCGCACAGATCTGTTATGAAAATGTAATCAATCTCAACATTTTAATGTCCTTTTGTAGAGGCCTACTGTATATGCACATACTGTGGTTGAATTAATAAAGACAAAGAGGTTTTTCAATTTGCAAGAGAATTTTCACTTTACAAGAAAATGTTCCCTAAGTTTATTGAATGAGGTGGAGCTTGATCAAATCATATACAAGCCAACAATTTTTTCCATACATGTGATTGGGTATTTTTTGCAAAGTGAACTTACATCACATTCACTAAACTAAAGGAAAATTCCTTTAGGAACAGCCTATTTGCCTTTATTTATTCAACCACACTGTATTTCCCACATTTGTTTTTTTTCATTGTCAAGGTACTTTTGTGGAGCTTCATGTGTTGCTGACCAGGAATGTCAGTGCTAACAAGGCCCAGTAGACTAAAACAGTACTGCCCTCTGAGAGCAAAAACAATATGATGCTTGAAAAAAGTCCAGTCAGTGGGAATTTATTTTCAGGTTTACCTAGTAGGCATCAACTGTACAACCTAGTTAGAGGCCTATCTTTGTACATTTCCCACTCTTCCCGCTAATACTCGGTCACCTGTTGAAAACAAGAAACAAATAAATAGTTGAAAACAAATACATTTATTTTATGTATATACCTATATAGATATACACTCAAATCTAACATGGCTATCTATTTGCCTATACCTAACAGTCAATAAAAAAAAAAAAAGTGAAAAAGTATCAAGCAAATGTGACTTTTTAAAATAAACTTTAATGGTTTGGGGACAACCATTAACAAGTTTTGTAAACTGTTGTTTTATATCTGTTTCTATTGTATATGTACAGTACACTGTATATTTGATAGAGCAAGATAACCTATCTTAGATTTACAGAACCTTTTAATAGTGCCAAACAATAAGGCAGTGTTCTAACATTGGTGGTACTCTTGAAAGTGATATTTACAATATGGTCAAACCTGTAATTGTTACAGTAGAAGTCAACTTGCCCAATCACCAATGCAGTGCTGTGAGTTGCTACCCTATATTAGGGTCTCTTAAAGAGAACCTAATATAGACTGTATATACCGTACATATAAAGGATATATATAACATATACAGTGTGTGTGTGTATATATATATATATATATATATATATATATATATACATACAGCATCACACAAAAGTGAGTACATCCCTCACATTTTTTAAAATATTTTATTATATCTTTTCATGGGATAACACTGAGGAAATGACACTTTGCTACAATGTAAAGTAGTGAGTGTACAGCTTGCATAACAGTGTAAATTTGCTGCCACTTCCAAATAACTTAACACCCAGCCATTAATGTCTAAACCACTGGCAACATAAGTGAAAATGTCCAAATTGGGCCCAATTAGCCATTTTTCCTCCCCGGTGTCATGTGACTCGTTAATGTTACAAGGTTTTAGGTGTCTTAAATTTAGTGTTATCACTCTCACTCTCTCATATTGTTGCTCTACATGAAGATGGCCTAGGATATAAGAGGATTGCCAAGACCCTGAAACTGAGCTGCAGTATGGTGGCCAAGACCATACAGTGGTTTAACAGGACAGGTTCTACTCAGAACAGGCCTTGTCATGGTCGACCAAAGAAGTTAAGTGCTCATGCTCACCGTCATATCCAGAGGTTGTCTTTGGGAAATAGGCTTTTGAGTGTTTCCAGCATTGCTTTGAAGGCGTATGGGGGTCAGCCTGTCTGTACTCAGACCATATGCTGCACACTGCAGGTCTGTCATCCCAGAAGGAAGCCTTCTCTAAAGATAATGCACAAGAAAGCCTGCAAACAGTTTGCTTAAGACAAGCAGGCTAAGGACATGGATTACTGGAACCATGTCCTGTGATCTGATGGGACCAAGATAAACTTATTTGGTACAGATAGTGTCAAGCAGGTGTGGCGGCAATCAGGTGAGGAGTACATCTCTAACTTCCACCAGCTCCATGATGTCGTCATGGAGTAGTAGAAGTGGACTCCAGTTGCAACCTGTGAAGCCCTGGTGAACTCCATGCCTAAGAGGGTTAAGGCAGTGCTGGAAAATAAAGTGGCTACACAGAAATATTGACACTTTGGGCCCAGTTTGGATATTTTCACTTAGGGGTCTACTCACTTTTGTTTCCAGCGGTTTAGATATTAATGACTGCCTGTTGAGTTATTTTAAGGGGGACAGCAAATTTACACTGTTATACAAGCTGTACATTCACTACTTTACATTGTAGCAAAGTGTCATTTCTTCAGTGTTGTCACATGAAAAGATATAATAAAATATTTACAAAAATGTAAGGGTGTACTCACTTTTGTGAGATACTGTGTGTGTGTGTATATATATATATATATATATATATATATATATATATATATATATACGCACACAGTATGTATGAAATATTTGATTTATAAATGAACATTTCCTATGTGACAAGGTACTTGCAAAGCATTGTGGGTTAGCTAAAAAGAATGTAGTCCTACATAACCTCCAGACTGATATAAATTGTCAATCATGTATTTTTAATAAGCTAGTAAGAGTACCTATATTTTACTTCATAACAACCTCAAACTGAGAGTGGGGGGGGGGGTAGCACTGGGAACCAACCAGATGGTAAATGCAAATGTGATCATAAGGAACATACTCACAGGAGGAGACTTTAGACTAAGCATAGAGCATTTCTTTGCTGTTGCTCTTTCACTGGCCATTCAGGAGGTTGGAGAAGGAATGCTGGCACAACTATATTCCTTAACTATAATAAAGAAAGTTACGTTCTCTACTTGGCTGTGCTGTGTGATGGGGCTTTGTTAATCTGGGGGGCTACATCACTAGATACAACAATTATTTGGAAGTTAAAACAGCTACCTTAGAATTATTCAGTCTTTGTATATAGCTGTTGGCCTGGAGTTCAGCTTTATAGCTCTCGGGATTAAGTTGTCTGATTAAAGTGGCTGTAAAATATATATAGGTACTCCTCGTTTAATGCCTTACCTGTTTAACGACCACTCAAACTTACAACCAGCTCTTCCCACCCAAATGACGCACTATGCATCTTTGTACTGTACAGTACAGTACAGAATGTTCATTTGTGTTTTATACTTATACAAATTAAAACAAAGTTATTGTGCTGGAGTTTTGTATTTAGACCTTTTTTTCACAGTACAGTACAGTAGTTAAGAATGCTTAAAATATTGATTACGTGTGATTCCTCGTTTAACAACCAATTTGTTTAAGGACCTGGTCGTTAAGTGAGAAGCACCTGTATAGATATCTTATTAAAATAACAAACATGTTATACTTACCTGCGATGTGCAAAAGTATTGCACAGGATGGTCAATGAACATCTTCTTCTGGGGTCCCCTGCTGGTGCTGTCCTCATCCTCTTCAGGGTCTGCCCCCATAGCAAGCCACTTGCTGTGGGGGCAGAAATGTGGGCTCACTTCTGACCTCTGTGTCCTGTGAGAAGGGGTATTGAGATATGGTTTAGGTAAGTATACAGGGAGGTGGAATTGGTGATACAACTACTGAACATTTTTTTCCTTCATGTAGGGAATAGATTATAGTACAAAAAGTCCTGGCTTTAGAACCACTTAAAGGATATGTCACTTCTGTGATGTTTTTCCAGAAATCCCATGGAAGTATATATTTTCAACTTAAAGAATACCTTCTGTGTCTCCTTAAAACTTCCAAATGCTGTGATCCGACCTCCTGTTAGAGAGTGGCTACATTAATTCTCTGTGGTCTCATTGTATGTAGGAACATAGAAATATTCTCTTGATAACTTTGGTAATAGATTGCAGACTTTATACTGTGGGATTTGTGGTGTGCATAGGGTAGTGCACATAAAACTAAAGTGTAGTGGAAAATAAGCAGGTCAAAAGTTCATGGAGGACAGTACATGGAGGCAGATAAACACAGTGGGAAACAATTTAATGAAACATAGATTTCAGCGCCATTAAGTAATTAATGTGTATGAATTATTGGAGCATAGATATGATTTAGTGTCCCTTTAAGTTCTGTAAACAGGCTTCTTTAAGCATAATTGAGAATGCTACAATACTTCACTTGTGAAAGGGAGGTTAGAGCTCCTCCTATTGGCTAAATAGAAGAATAATATTTGTATGCATGTTTATGTATGATGTATTTACCTGTCTAAACAAAAACCCAAACACCCTTATTAACAATGCAGAACAGATGAGAATCCTAATCATTGCCACAGGGAAAATTGGAGAAAGGAAAAAAAAATGTGCTAGATTTCCCTGGCTATATAAAGTAGATGAGCTAAGGTATATAAAAGTGCCCTTATTCTTTAATGAATTTGTTTTTCTCTTTTATAGGTACTCTAAATTGCTTTATGTTTGTAAATCACATTTTGTTTTTGTTGAATAAAATAGCCTATTTAAAATTACAGTATCTACCAAATGTAAAATGTTCCTTAACAATGCTTTATTCTGCAATGAATGATTGATTCATTGATTCCCTGTGCAATGGCTGCATTATGAACTTCATTTAAAGAGTATCTAGTAATGTCATTTTATGCTATGTACTGAGAGGTTTTTAGCAATATGTGACATAAAATGATAGTATTGCAGAGGTGGGTTGTACATGTAATTTTAGTATATATTCAATATTTATAGCTAAAGTAAATCTAAAGTGCTCTCACTCTGTTTCCCAGGATTCGCCACAATGTGTCTGAGTGCTGATAAGCTGCTGACTACATTAAATAGACAGAATTTAAGAATAAGTACAATTTATTGTTTTCCCCCTTCCATCACTACAGAATACATTTTTGTGTGAGCAAATAAAATGCTGATCGTATCTTTTTCAGCTACATTTTGCAAGCTGAATATTCCTTTGTGTACCTGAACCATAATAACTGTATTAGTCAGTATAATAGACCTCTTACAACACAGAGAATACTTTAGTAGGCACTGTGCTATGACATACCAATGGACATCTTGCATCTTTTCCCATTAGAATATCTGATATAATACAAGTAATATCTTAGCTGCACACGATAAGTAGGGAAACACATTGTAGGTTTATGGATTATGTTCTGTTTATGCATTCACAACATACATATCCCCTAACATAAATCACTAAATAGGATGTAGCCAGTGTGATTTTATGCAATATATAAGAACGTTCAATGCTGCCTATATGCCATTTTTCTGAGCTTCAGTTATCTAGGCCTGTCCCAAAAAATGAAAAACAAAATTAAAAATCCAAAAATAGCAATAGTATTTTAAACACCATGGGCCAGATTCAGGTAGATGGGTGCATCTTTATGGTGGAGTAACGTTTCTCATTTACGTTACTCCGCCGAAACTTTAGGAGCAAGTACTGTTATTCACATAGCACTTGCTCCTAAAGTTGCGGCGGCGTAGCGAAAATGAGCCGGCGTTATTCAAATTGGGCGGGTAGGGGGCGTGTATTATGTTAACTATGCGCGATCCCGCGGCGAACGTACTGCGCATGCGTCGACTGTCAGTGCGCATGCTCCAAATTCTGTCAGGGAACGTCAATGACGTCAATCTCCATTCACAGACGTTTTACGCAAACGACGTGAACATTTTTAAATTCGACGCGATGACGACGGCCATACTTAACATAGGATACTCCACTAGGGGCTTGTTTTTCTTTACGCCGCGTATCGCTTACGGAAATGTCGGAAAGTCACTGCGTCGGGCCCGAATACAATCGTGAATTGCCGATTCTTGCTGATTAACATATTTTCGGCATTAATCAGCGGGAACGCCCCGAGCGCCATTTTTAAAATTGCAGTTCCGATACGACGGCGAAATACAATTACGCCACTCGTATAGGAACTCCAACCCGGCGTTTCTTGTTTTCTGCTTACAGATAACAGAAACGCCGGCTCAAAGTAAGAGTTAGGCTGGAGTATCACTGATACTCCAGCCTAACTCTACCTGAATCTGGCCCCATGTGTTTGTTGTGTGTGTGCATTTGAGGACAAAGAGTGGGTCATTCAAGTGCAACACATGCATGCCTATGTTTTGGATAGATGGTTCGGGAGATGGATGAATATATCTTTAGTTTTCCACAGATTAATTTTAGACAGCCTTAAAGTGTAAAAGCAACATTTTGAAAGGCATAGTTTGTCCACCTTTGCAAAACATGCACATTTCTCTATGTTTTATCACTTTAAACACACTGCAAGTATAGAGAAATAATGGTTACTGTACCATAAGTATAGTGCACTCCTAAATCAACAATGAACAAAAATGTGTGTCTTCCTCTAAATGCATACCATATTTTGTGTAAAAAAATCGCAATAAGCGTTTATTGATTGGTTTGCGCAAAAGTTATAGCGTCTACAAAATAGGGCATAGTTTTATGGCATTTTTATTAATATTTTTTTTTTTACTAGTAATGGCGGCGATCAGTGATTTTTATCGGTACTGCAACCTTATGGCAGACACTTTTGACACATTTTTGGGACCATTGGCATTTTTATAGCGACCAATGCTATAAAAATGCATTGATTACTATAAAAATGCCACTGGCAGGGAAGGGGTTAACACAAGGGGGCAAGGAAGGGGTTAAGTATGTTCCCTAGGTGCGTTCTAACTGAAGGGGGTGGGACTGACTTGGGGAAATGACAGATCACTGTTCATACATTGTAAGAACATACGATCAGTCATTTCTCCACCTGACAGGATCGGGAGCTGTGTGTTTACACACACAGCTTCGGGGTGTCAGGACCAGGGGCAAGCGGGGGGGCCCATATTGGCTTCATAGCGAGATGACGTATAGCTACCTGCCAGAGCTGACCTGCCGCCGTATAACTGTGGCGGCTGGTCGGCAAGTAGTTAAGGGGATACCTCAAGCAAAACAAAATATTTTGTCTGGTACCAATTTTAAGGTGAACTCCAAAAAAAAAAAAAAGTGTCAGTCCCCTAAAAAATTATATCAAACCCTTAATTTCAGCATGCAGCCTGGCTGGCAAGGAAAGGGGAGGATGAATGTGTGCTCTCAGCTCCGGAACAATATCAGGCCACACACCCTTAATGGGGGGGAGTTCCCCATGCAAAGCACCTTGTCCCTATTTTGATGAGGACAAGATGCTCATCCTCACAACCCTTGCTTAGTGGTTGTAGGCAGGGAGCTTATTTGAATCCAGAAGCCTTATTTAATAACAGGGGGTCCCACATATACCACTCCTCCACATGAATGAGTATATATTTTTTTTTTTTAAAGTCCAATTAAAAAAAAAAATCTGAGAAAAAGTCTCTTGTTGTAAATCTAATGCCAACCATAATGTCCACCACTACCAACTCGATGAAAAAAACCTACCAACTTGAGACACACGACTTAACCCCAACGATAACACTAACCGAATGACAGTTCCAGGATCTTTCAATGATTATATAAAGGAAGCGGATAGTGATGACCCAAATATTTAGGCAATGATGTAAGGCTCCATTCCCTTACAAACAGAGATTTCCAGCCATGTGAGTGAAGGGGCCATGTGATGTCAGTGTTTGGCAAGGATGTAGCGGCTGAAAGCAGCCCTTACTATTTAAGCAAACATTGGCAGCCTTAAGCTGTCACGTTTATCCACGCTGCTTTCCCTAAATGTTTGGTGTTTACACTAAACAGCCATTGTTCAGTGCAAACTAACTTCCCAACCGAACACTGAAGCCCTGTACACATGCTCGGTTTTCTCAGTGGTAAAAAGTCCTCCGAGCAGGTATCCCGGCCATGTGTATGCTCCATCGGCACTGCCTCACAGTGTTTCTCATAGGTAAGTAGTAGATCTGGTGGAAAAAAGAGTAGGTTCTCTATTTTCCCACCAGGATTCCCGGCTGTTTTCCTGACGGGAAAACTGCGAGGAAGCATACACATGTCCGGCTTTCCCGGCCAAAAGCTCTCCTGGCAGTTTTCCTGCCGGGAAAACTGGTCGTGTGTACGAGGCTTACGTTTATTCCTAGTGCTTTCATATGCTAGAAATATTAGTTGTGTCTAAGGCCACGTACACACGATCAGACCGGTCCGATGAAACATGTCCGGACCGTTTTCATCGGACCAGGCTGAAGTGGTCTGATGTGTGTACACACCATCGGACCAAAAATCCGATAAGACCAGAACGCGGTGACGTAGAACACAACGATGTGCTGAAAAAACGAAGTTCAATGCTTCCAAGCATGCGTCGACTTGATTGTGAGCATGCGCGGGTTTTTCGTCCGATGCTTTTGCATAATAACCATCGAATCTGTCCGTCGGACAGATTTTAAAGCAAGTTTTAAAACTTTGGTCCGACGGACAACGGTCCGATAAGCCGTACACACCATCAAATTGGTCCGATGAAACTGGTCTGCAGACCAATTTCATCGGACCAGTCTGATCGTGTGTACGCGGCCTAAGAGTATATTTACTGTAGGTTGGTACTGGCAGATGTACAAGTATTTGACACGTATTGGTTGAACATTCTTAGCATAAAAAGTTCATTTTCCTTCCTCAAATGTGGTAGCTTTTCTTTCCTTCCTATAATCTAATTTTGTTAAACGGCATGAAAAATATATATATATTTTTTTTAGGTTTTCAAATAAAAATAGAAATATCCAAATCATTTTAAACCATGACACAGTGATCTTCTGTACTAAACAGTAATTTACATTTACACATGAAGTGCTTTGCAGCCTGCTGTTGTTACGGACTTGATGATTGCAATGCTGTCATTGCATATGGCTGCAGCCATTACAATTATGTTGTCTTACCATATTTTCTCTTTTTTTTCCAATTACCAACAGAAAAAAAAAGTTTAAATCAATTTATAGGGATATAATGGGATCTGCATAGAACATAGTCTTGTTCTTATTTCAGTTATTGATTTTCAACATTTGTAGGCTATTCTTGTATGCTTCTGTTAAGCCTTATTTGTTTCAATCCAGTTTTCACACTTGGAAAAAATAAATATTCTTTGAAAAAGAGCCAGCCTAAGAGTATTCCTTCACTTGATTTATGGGACGGTTACAGCTTCCTGTGAAGAATAATGGAAGCTAATACAGTATTGCTTGTCTGTTCATCTAATCTTTTCTGTAATGTCATCTCCATCAGATCTTTTCTAGAAAAGCAACATATTGAAATCTCTATAATATGCGGGTGTTGATAAGACATTGTGTTTTAGATTAGAATACTCAGATATTCAAATCAGAATCTGCTGCCATGCTGAAAAAAAGTCTGAGGCTTAAAGTTGATAAGTTATATTTGGTGGTATACTTGTTTAGTATGTGTATATTCTGTAACTTGTATTCATATATTCATATGCTTTAGATTATTATGTTTTTTTTTACTGAAACAAGTTAGATTTTTTATTTACCATATACTGTATGTACAGCAATCCCCCAAAACGGCATGGGGAACTACATTATTAATTATGTGTATACTTTATTTGTTCATAGTTATGTATACCTGGAGGCTTAAATACTGCCTTTGATAATATGTAGCTGCAGGCTTCTAAAATAGGTCATTCAAATGGGTGATTTGGCCCATATAGGCTAAAATACATGATGGTTGTATACAGCTGTATGCTATTCCAATCTGTATTCTTGCACAGGGTCTATGCTTACAGGAACACATGTTCTAAATGCAGAAAGTTCATGTTTGAGGCAAATATCCCTGTAAACATAAAGCCTTATATGCAAGTGCCAGTCAGAGCAGCATACAGCTGCCATATAGTATGTCATTGATTTTTACAGGCTCCTGGCAGTATGCTGTACACTGCACCTGTGTCTCCCGGTGATCAACATGTGCTCTGTTTTATGCTATAGCACAACTGCCCTTGAATAGGGCATAGACTGGTGAACCCTTATACATCTACATTAATTAAAAAAAAAAAAAAACATCAAAAGGTGTATCTAAAGCCACTGTTTTGGTGAAGAGGTAAGAACTTCTATCTGTCTTTTTTTTCTGCTGTCTGTGTCCATATATGTGAGATTCACACTTTCTATTTGTCCTGGTGACCTGTATTACCAGGACTGAAAATTTGTGAACATCCCAATTCCCAAATTGTGATTTGTTACCAAAACAGCAAAAAAAGAGAAATCTTCCAAAGACATATCTGTTCTGTTGAGCTCTGACTTGGAGACATTTTTTCTTTCCTGTTTTGTCTACAGGACAGAAAATCAAGTAAAATCTCCAAGATAGTACCCACCTTGGCTGGCCAGTGGGTTATGGAGATGCGGAGCTATTTTTTTTTTTCGTTGCGGCCGGCGCATGCGCAGTTCAATCGGCACGGGGGCGCGCTTAATTTAAATACAAGCCGCCCCCTTCGATTTACACGGGGATACGCCGGGCCATTTATGCTACGCCGCCGCAAACTACGGAGCAAGTGCTTTGGGAATAAAGCACTTGCTCTAGTACGATGTGGCGGCGTAGTGTAAATGGCTAACGCTACGCCGCCGGAGTTCTATGAGAATCTGGCCCTTTGTGTCTAACTATTGATTATATGTGATATGATGATATGTTATTTTGCTGATAATGCCTGCCATTGATATATTGATATCACCCACCTGTGTTGTGGGACCTTATCCAAACTCTATCTTGATATTATTGTTTGGATATGAGTTGTATACTTTCTCTTTTTCCATACAACCTTAATAAAAACATTGAAATAGGAATCTCCAAAATAATAAGCAGATGGCAAAAGCAAGCAAGCAACCAACCAAAGGGTTTTAACCACTTTATACTCTACTCAAAATGAAAAATGTTGTATCTCTATACTTTAAACCAATATGTTGTATGATCTTTTTTAAATGCTGGTTAGTAAGGGGTTTCAAACATTTCCCAGTACCACAGTTAAGAGAAAACATAAAATTGTACAATTTACTAAAGGATTACCTTATTTATCGACATATAACACCCACAGGCGCAAAACATGCACCTTTATTTTAAGAGGGAAGTTATAGGAGAAAAACTAAAATAAAGAACTTTGAGGCAAAATAGGGGTCAGTGCGCATCAACACAGCCTTATCAGAGCCTATCTGTAGCCTCACCAGTGCCAATTAATGTAGCCTCACCATTGCCTAGCAATGCAGCCTGATCAGTGCCCATCTGCAGCCTCACCATTGCAGCCTGATCAGTACCCATCTACAGCCTCACCATTGCTCATCAATGCAGCCTGATCTGTGCCCATCTGCAGCCTCACCATTGCATTCTGATCAGTGCCCATCTGCAGTCTCACCATTGCCCTTCAATGTAGCTGACTGGCTCTTATGATAGACAGAACACTGGTCCAATGCCGGTCCAGGAGAAGGGACTTTGAATTACAGAAGCTGATGAGTAAACAGGAGATCCTCGCGCTATGAAATCTAACGGCGCTCTTCCCACACCCCCCCCCTCCCCTCTGAGGCAGCCCAATGCAAGTATTAGTGTATAACACGCACAAACTATTTGCACCTGATTTTCAGGGGGAAAGGGTGTGTGTTATATGCCAATAAATACAGTATGTATATTATTTTTGTTCCATTAAATATAAAAGTGGTAGTAACCTCTACACACTTTAACAGAAGACTTTTTATATTGTAAAAACTTCTTTATTTCAGTGTCCCTGGCTGGTATTGGGTTCAGAAACACAGACCGTATCAACTGTAAAATGAGTAAAGCCTTTGAGCATTACGACTCCCCAAGCATTTGTACTGCAATTTTACCTCTGTACCTCCGATTATGCAGCTCAAGTGTATTCAATTGCTTTGGTCTGGAGTTCTCTGATACTTTGGAAATAAGTTGTATGACTTTAATAAGATTTTATGTCATTTTGGATTTAACCTCAAATAGCAAGCAATTGTTAGAAATGACTTGCTAAGCTATTGCTAGACTTGCCAGGCTTCACAAGTGTGTTGCACAATTGCAACAAGTCCACATTTCATGACTCATGGTCAACTTTCTTTGCAAACATGGATTTGTGGAAAAAGACATGTGACCATGTCTTTTAACAAAGAGAAATTGGACTTTGTAGGCACAACCCGATAAAATTTATAATATTTTTTATAGAAAAATACAAAATACATGATATTAGCACTATAATACAAAAAAAAAAACAATAAAAGAACCCCATTCTTATCACTCTGGAAACTAACGCTCAATAGCCACAGGGCTATATGTAGATGATACAGTATAGGCCCTGGGTGGAGTGATGATTTTAGAGGATGATATTGAATGGATTCTTGAAGGATTAAAATTCAGCTCAACATGTTTAGCGACTTGACATGCGTCATAAATTTTATCGGGTTGTGCCTACAAAGTCCAATTTTTCTTCGTTAAAAGACATGGTCACATGTCTTTTTCCACAAATCCATATATTGAAGGATGTGGCACATATCTATTAGTGAGTGAATGATTACCACCCTAGGGCAATTGTAATCGTAAACAACACTTTCTTTGCAAACAATCCTGCAAGTTTGCTGCAAGTTTGCTATAAATTGGAAAAGTCTCAACTAGAATTTGTGCTTCAAGTGCTCTACAAGTATACAACTTGCCAGTGAAAATGTGTAGCGAATTAACAAGACTTACAATTCAACATTGCTACAAATTTGTGGCAAGTTATCCTTGCTATGTGGGAATAAAAAGCCTAAGATCCCTAATGTTTTTGTTTATTTATTTATTATTTGTCTGTGTCTCACTGGAAGAATTACATTCAGTTTTGGTCTGGGAGACACAAAAGGAAATGAGAGAAGATTTTTACAATCCCCTAATAGTTGTCATGGGAACAGGTTTATCCATTGGAAAATGTTCATTTCTGCTCCTAACTGTAAACTTCTATTTCCAATTGCTTTCTGCCCCAGTGACAATGGTCACCAGGAACATTGGATAGGGTAAATGTTTCCAAGAATGCACAGTCAGCAAAAAAAAAAACTATTGCTAAAAAAAAAAAAAAAAAAAACTGGCAACTGTATAACATAGATATACAATGGCAAGGCGGCTCGGCTATGCCAGATCACGTATCTAGTACATGATCTGACACTTCCAGTTGGGGACACACACGAGAACTTTTGGCAATTAGAGATAAGCCGAACACCTCCCCCGGTTTGGTTCACAGCAGAACATGCGAACAGGCAAAAAATGTGTGTGAACACTGTTAAAGTCTATGGGACACAAACGAGTAAAATCAGTCAATCAAGTGCTCATTTTAAAGGTTAATATGCAAGTTATTATTATAAAAAGTGTTTGGGGACCTTGGTCTGGCCCCAGGGGACATGTATCAATGCAAAAAAAAGTTTTAAAAACGGCAGTTTTTCCGGGAGCAGTGATTTTAATAATGCTTAGGCCGCGTACACACGACCAAATCTGTCTGCTGGAAACGGTCTGCCAGACAGTCCCAGCAGACAGATTCGATCGTGTGTACGGGCGAGCAGACGGATTTGGCCAGCCGACAGATTTGAAAGCATGCTTACCAATCTGTCGGCTGGGAACCCGTCCGCCCGACATGTCTGCTGGTTAGTACGCTAACCAGCAGACATGTCTTCTCGCACACGCGCCAAATGATTTTGACGCATGTGCGGAAGTGTTTTACTTCCTGGTGCGGTGACGTGGCGGCGTCAACGTCACCGCCACGTCACCGACACGTCAGCGCGCTGTCTGCTGGCGGGGATTTTGGTTTGCTCATGTGTACACGCGAGCAAACCAAAATCCAAACAGACAGATCTGTTCAAATCGGTCGGTCCGACCGATTTGAACAGATAGATTGCCTCGTGTGTACGAGGCCTTAAAGTGAAACAATAAAAGTGAAATATTCCTTTAAATTTTGTACCTGGGGGTGTCTATAGTATGCCTGTAAAGTAGTGCATGTTTCTCGTGTTTAGAAAAGTCCCTGCGGCAAAATGACATTAATAAAAGGAAAAAAGTAATTTAAAACTGCTCGCAGCTATAATGAATTGTCAGGTCCCGCAATTCAGATAAAAGTCATTGAAAAAATGGCATGGGTCCCCCCCCCCCCCCAGTCCATTACCAGGCCCTTTGGGGTTCCCACAAAAATACATGCCAGACCCTTATCCAAGCACGAAACCTGGCAGACCACAGGAAAAGAGGGGGGACAAGAGAGCGCCCCCCTCCTGAACCTTACCAGGCCACATGCCCTCAACATGGGGAGGATGCTTTGGTGTCCAAAGCACCATGTCCCTGTGTTGATGGGGACAAGTGCCTCATCCCCACAACCCTAGCCTGGTGGTTGTGGGGGCCTGCGGGCGGGGGGCTTATCAAAATCTGGAAGCCCCCTTTAAAAAAGGGGACCCTCAGATCCCACCCCCATGTAAATTGGTAATGGGGTATATTGCACCCCTACCATTTAAAAAAAAAATGGTAAAAAACACAGGAGACAGCTTGGGACAAGTCCTTTATTAAAAAAAATTCCAGCGATGTAAATCCATTCTAGATGCGCTATAGAGAAAAAAATGCCGACATGATCTGCTTCCATGGGAGGTTCCCATCTAATGACACTACACTCGCCGTGACAGCTCCTAAATAGATAAGGACAGGCCACCCGTCACGTGTGTGGGTGACCCCGCCCCCCTCTGATGCAACAGGGGTTTCCCTTGGCATCAAAGGGGGTCGGGGTCACCTGAGACACCACAGGGATACCCTGTTGCGTCAGAGGGGGGTGGGGGTCTCCCGCACAGGTGACGGGTGGCCCCACATCAGCTATTTAAGAGCTGTTACGGGGGGTGTAGTCTAATTCAATGGAATGTTGAGGGCATGTGGCCTGGTACAGTTTAGGAGGGGGGGTGCTCTCTCGCCCCCCCTCTTTTCCTGCTGCCTGCCAGGTTGCGTGCTCGGAGAAGGGTCTGGTATGGATTTTTGGGGGGATGCCTACACAATTTGAAAAATAAATGGTGCAGGGTTCCCCTTAATATCCATACCAGATCTGAAGGGCCTGGTATGTAATTTGGGGGGACCCCCACGCAATTTTTTTTGTTACATTATGGTTCGGGGTTCCACTTAATATTCCTAACAGACCCAAAGGGGCTGGTAATGGACTGTGGGGAACCCATGCCGTTTTTTTCAATGACTTTTATCTTTATTGCGGGACCTGACAATTCATTATAGCCGCAAGTCATTTTAAATGACTTTTTTCCTTTAGAAATGTCATTTTGCTGCAGGGACTTTTCTTTTTTTTTGTTAACAAACGATTTTATTGTAGAAAAGGTCAAAGTACAAAAGAAGAAAACGATAACAATGATGGTACAGGAATGTATACAGGTATCATTGATAATTAACATTGTGTAGAAAGAAAGGGTTTATGGTCAGTAATATTTAAATTTAAACCAGAAGTGTGGCGTCCCAGAGCGACCATTTTTTTTGATACTGGGGCATAGAATCATATAGTGTATGGTGAATTCTCTCTGAGAGTTTGATGTTTGTCATACGGTTGAGAATCTGTGGCCAGGGTACCAATGTGGAGCGCCAATTAAAGGCTATGGCCCAATGAATGGAGGTGAGAAATGTGTGGATGAGCCTTGTGCTTGATGTTGGAATATCCTTAATAGGGCCGAATAAGAGGCAGATTAGGGGTGTGAGATGGATACTTCGGTCGGCAATTTTATCAATTACAATGCTGGCCTTGTGCCAAGTTTCCATTAAATGGGGGCAGTCCCAAAATATATGCAATAGCGTTCCATGGGCGGGGCATCCCCTGAAGCAGAGTGGAGACAGTGAAGGGTAAAATGAATTAAGTTTAGCTGGTGTGAGATACCATCTATAGAGCAATTTTATAGCTGATTCTCTGATAGATGTTGTTTTGGTACATCTGTGGAGGTTAGTGAAAATGGTATCCCATTGCTCCAGAGTAAATGAAATGTTTAAATCCGATTCCCATTGTAACATGGGATGTGACTTCTCAGACATGTTTGTTTCATTCAAGCTTTTGTATATTCTGGAGATCAAGCCTCTATCACGAGGGGAGGAGATGCAAATTTGTTCAAATTGAGTATAGGGGGGGTGAAGCGTAAGTGAGTAGAATGTCTGATAGAATTTTCTAATTTTTGTATAATTTTCAAATTCCCCGAGAGACAGGTCATATTTTGATTGCAGGTTGGAGAAAGTGCGGAATGAGTTAAGGTGAGAGAGCGATTTCAAATGGGTTAGGTTATGTGATTTCCAAAACGTAAGTAAGTTTGGGTTATGAGTTCTAACTAAGGGGGAAAAACGTGGGTCACCTAGGAATGATGCCAGGGGGGGAGTGTCAGAAGATAGTTTAAACTTTGGGGTCTGTCTGTTCCATAGTTGGAGAGAGTGGGTGACAATACGGTTTAATGCTCTTATTTTTTGTGGTGGGATGGTTTTGGACCAGAGGAGTCCTTGTAGGTTGTAAGGTAGGATAGACTCCTCCTCGAACTGGAGCCAAGGAATTTGGAGTGGAGGGGCATACCATTGGGCTAGTTGGGTAAATCTGGCCGATAAGTAATAAAGCCACAGATTTGGGATACCTAGGCCGCCTTTTAAGTGAGGTCTAAACATGAGAGAATAACTAAATCTAGGTTTCCTGTTCTGCCAAATAAATCTGTTAGTCTCTCTTTGAAGTGAGTCTAGTGTTTTTTTAGGTAAAATAAGGGGGAGGGCTCTAAAAAAAAACAAAAGCTTGGGTAATATCATCATTTTTACAGCGACTATTCTGCCCGAGAATGAAATATGGTATGATGACCAGAGTTTAAGTAAATTTTTAATATTGTTAAATAAGGGGGGATAGTTTGCTTGGTATATAGTGTTATACAGGGGTGTAATCTGGATGCCCAAGTATCCAAACGAATCGACATGCCAATTAAATGGGAATTTATCTTTAAGTGAGGCTATTAAGGTCGAAGGGATATTAATCGGTAAAGCTGAGCACTTTGATAGATTTACACCTAGACCTGACAGGTCATGGAAGATGTCTAGGGTTTTAGTTAGATTGGGTAGGGAGATGAGAGGGTTAGTAATGAATAAGAGAACATCATCTGCATAGAGACTCAGTTTGTATTCCTTGAGACCTTTAGAATATCCTTTGATGTCAGCATTGTTTCTGATAGCACAGGCGAGGGGTTCGATTGCAAGGGCAAAGAGTAGGGGGGAGAGTGGACAACCCTGTCTAGTGCCTTTAGTCAGGGGGAAAAAGTCAGAGTTGTTTCCTGGGAGTTTGATGCGAGTTTGGGGGTTATGATAGAGGGCCTTAAATCCATGAAGGAATTCATTCCTGATACCATATTTGGGGAGTAAGACGTCAAGATAAGACCAGCTCACACTGTCAAATGCCTTATGTATATCCAGACTGAGCAAAAGTGTGGATTTGGAGTGCAAGTTGGAGTCCTGTATGATATTGGCGGTCAGTCGTATGTTGTCTGTTATTTGTCTGTTGGGAATGAAGCCCATTTGGTCAGGGTCTACTAATGGGGAGATTACCGCAGATAATCTGTCCGCCAAGATACGGCCAAATATTTTTAAGTCATTGTCAATAACCGATATTGGGCGGTAATTTTGGGGGGTAGAGTGATCTTTATTTGGTTTGGGAAGTAAGGACATGTTAGCCAAAAGCATCTCTGTTGGGAACTGACCTCCCTGTAAAATATTATTAAATAATTTAGTAAGGTGTGGGACAATGGTAGAGGTAAATTTTTTATAATAAGAAGAGGAAAAGCCGTCAGGGCCTGGGGCTGTGGATGTCTTTAACGTTCCAATGATTCTATTGACCTCCATGTCAGTACAGGGGGCATTAAGGGAATCAATTTGATCTCTAGTAAGGGTAGGCAATGCAATGTGATTAAGCCAATCTAGGGAGGATTGTTTTGGAAGTGATTGGGGCGATGAAAGAAGATTTTTATAGAAGTCTGTGAACAGTTTCATGACCTCTTTGGGATGGGACACCATGTTACCAGCTGAGTTCCTTAGTTTGTATGTATGTGCGGGTTTTATAGATTGATTTAACTTTCTGGCAAACATGGTGGAATAAGTATTGCTGTTGAGGAGGAATCTAGCCTTTGACCATCTGAGAGCTTTTTCAGTGTCATTTGTTAATAAGGTGTCTAAGGAAGTGCGTTTCTCTTGGATTTGCTTAAAGAGATCATTAGAAGGATCTTGGTTGTGTCTGTGATATAGGTGGTCTAACTCTTTCGTGAGGGATCTAATATCTGCAAGCTTGGCCTTGTTTTTGATAGAGGCAATGTTTATCAAATGACCTCTCATTACCGCTTTATGCGCCATCCATATAGTTGCAGGAGATAAGTCGGGTGTAACATTGTGCGTAAAATATTGCTCGAGGTGAGATAAAATTTGCTCTTTGCTTGATGGGTCAGTGAGTAGGGAATCATTCATTCTCCAAGAGTGTGTTGAGTTGGCTAGACCTATGTGAGAAGTATTAAAGGAGACTATATGATGATCAGACCACGGGCATGTATGGATATCAGCATTGGAAGAATTGGCCAGCAGGATTGGGGTGCAGAAGATGTAGTCCAGGCGGGCGAAGCTATTATGAGGATGAGAGTAGAATGTGTATGACTTTAGGCCAATGTTATGGGCTCTCCAGGTGTCTACTAATTGGTGGTTGTAAAGTGTCCTGTTCAAAGATTTGGGGAAAGCTTTAGAGGAGGGGACAACTTTGCTCCTGTCTAGAGCTGAGTGAGCCGCTAAATTAAAATCCCCCCCCCACTATAAGATGAGTGGAGTAATAATTGTCTAATGTTTCGAAGAATTTGATGAAAAAGCTAGACTGGGCATCGTTGGGAGCGTACACAGAGGCAATAGTGATGGAACGTCCCTTGATTGAGCCTTTCAGAATTAGATAACGGCTGTCTGGGTCCCTAAAGACATTTTGAATGTCAAAAATCACAGAATTCTAACGTATATAGCAACACCTCTAGATTTAGAGTTGTAAGTAGTGCAATAAAATTGATTGTAACTTTTGTCGAAAAATTTAGGGTGATTGTCTGATGCAAAGTGAGTTTCCTGCATCAAAATTAAATCTGCGCCCAGCCTTTTGTAGTGGCGAAAGGCCTTCTTTCTCTTTTGGGGTGAGTTAAAGCCTTTGACATTGTGGGAGATCACTCTGAGGCCCATTGTATTAGTATTAAAGAGCGATGGTAGTTATGACCTAGTGACATATGGGCGCCAAGACTAAGGTCTAGCATATAGTGAAATAGAAATGGTAGTAATGTTGTGGCAAACAACAATGACTCTATAAATGAAAGATTACTTCCGTTGGGGGAAAAACTAGGGACGACCGTGTTGTTCTCTGAATATCCACATTTACAATATAACAAAACATACATCAATATATAACCTAGAAGATTATCTGTTACCCTTTCAATAATGGGTATTATATTGAACTCATAAGCGTGAATCATGGAGGATGGGGTACCCGAACTATAGAATCGGCGTGATGATGAACTCGTAAAAAACAAACAATAAGTATAGAAACATATCATTTCAACGTGATACTTTGGGTATACTAGAAACATTTTGTATGACCTTTTCAAAATTTTGTAAAAATAGAAAATTTCACTGAAAATATGAAAAATATAGTAAAACATATGGGGGTCAGGGTGAGGAGCACTACCTGACCAAAAAAATTGTTGAAATGGACAAAAACGTCCATTACTCACAAATGGAACCTCCATTATAATGACCGTGTAAAGCAGGATCAGTAGCAGAGATGTTTCTACTAGATGAGTCATGCTTTAGGAGTCCTTTGTGAGTGGGGGAACAAACTAGCAGAGGCAGAGCAGAACAGCCTCAGCGAGGATTCTATAAACGAAAATATAAGTGCATGCCGTAACATATCAGACATATTGTTAAAGTATAGATCAAATGGTAAATTTTCAAGCAGTCAATCTAGCAAACATATTTCAAGAACTGTAATAACTTCTCCCTGAATAGTGTGAAAGAGAGAAAAAAAAAAAAATAAATAAATAAATAAAAGGGGGTGGAGGGGGGTTCTTTGCATGTATGTGTAAAGGTATACTGCAACTTGTTGAACATAACAAAATGTAGAATTGTGAATGATGTATTGTCCATCGAACTGTCAATCCAACTCAAGATTGTTATAACATTTATTTAAGTCATGCAATAATGCAAAGGGGGTGTGGGGAGATGGACATTGAGAGAAAAAAAAAAAAAAAAAGGGGGGAAACACAAAAAAAATATTTCCCTTTTTCTCTTCCCCTTTAAAACAAAAAAACAGGGAAGAATTTTAACTGCAGGAAAAAGATTGCTTAGTGTATGAATGTTCATGCGTCTAGGTTTCTGAATGGTTGTCGCCATCTTCTTTGATCACGACGCGTAGATGGGGTGGCCCAGATAGGTGAGGTATGGGGAGTAGAGGGAGGTCTTGCATCGGCACTCTGTTCTAAAAGACCCAGTTTCATAAGGAGATCCTTGCCCTCTGAGACGTTATAGACCGTGTAGGTGGTGCCATTGTGGGGAACCGTGAGTTTAAACGGGAAACCCCAGCGGTACCTAATACGAGCTGATTGAAGAACCGAAGTCACCTCCTTCATTTTGCGTCTCCTTTCTAGGGTAGCTTGAGAGATGTCTGGGAAAATTTGAATTTTGGTGCCATCCAATTCAATGCTGTGCATATTTCTCGATGCTCTTAAGATGTTTTCCTTTGTGATATAGTCTTTCAAGCATAGAATGATATCCCGTGGAGGTTTATCTGGGGGCGGTTTAGGACGTAGGGCCCTGTGAATTCTATCACACGCAAAAGAGGATGGAGGTGAATCAGGAAGGAGATTATGGAATAGTTTGGAGACTGCCGGCATCAGATCGGCGACTGACTCTGGGATTCCGCGAATCCTTAGGTTGTTCCTTCGGTTACGGTTGTCCAAATCTTCCACTTGTGATTGTAAGTATGTGTAGTTTTCAGCTAAGAGTTCAAAGTCCTTCCTGAGGTCAGTATGAGCAAGTGATAGTTCGTCGTGTTTGGTTTCTAAAAGGTCGGTGCGACCTCCCAGGGTTGCGATTTCCTGTGTGAGGGTGTTTGTTGTTTTTTGAAGCTCACATTGTATTTTGTCTACAAGTTTTTCATAAATCTTGGTTAAACTGGAGTCCAAATCTGCTTTCGTGATCTGAGCGTAGGGCTCATTTTTATTATGTGAGGAAGCATAATTCTGCGAGATGGTGCAAGCAGATGGTGAGAACTGAGGTGGTGATGAGCCGTTGTTTTTCTGCGTCATTTTCTTCTGTTCCTTGTTGTGCAAAGAATATGTGACCAGAGAGTGCTGAAGCGCACGGCGGTTATATGCCTTCTTGCCCGACGGCATGCACAGGTGTGAACTGCAAGGGTGTATGTAAAAGATAAAGTCAATTATTAATTAAGCTTTTACCTTACAGTATGAGTAGAATCCTCGCTTAAACGATGTGGTGTTTAATAACTGATGGTGAACTGCATCGTGCCACGCATGCGTCCCCACTTATTAGTAGGAGTGACTTTCAGTACATTATCTCGAGCAAAAGATTAGCTTTCAAGCAACTGGGGGGTTGTATTCAAAGCGAAGGACCCGGGACACTGACAGGGTAAATTTTAGACCAGGTGCATATGAAATGTTGGTTCTCTAGGCAGTGGTGTGTAGCAATAAGGTTGCTCCTGTGTGTGACACAAACTGCATCCCAGACAAAAGTGGTGAGGGGGTCTTGGGTAGGAGGTAGGTTCAAAAGCTGGATAAAATGAGTGTCACTGGTAATAATTATCTTGGCCTGGGAAGTGGTAACCCTGGGCAACCTCTTGTGAGATGGGGTGTGTTGCTCTTTGATGTGAATTTGGATTCAGGGTGGACAGGGGGGCTGCTAGAGCAAAGGAGGGGCAGCAAGATGTTCAGTGTCACACCACTCACCTCCACATCATGGCGATGTCTGCAGGCACCCCGGATTACAATCAGCCCTCCTAAACGTCAGGGTAGCACCCAGGGGGGGGGGGAAGCCTCTTGTTCCCCGAGACACAGCACACTAGCTCCCCTGCTTCTCGGTCAGGAAGGCCTCAAGATAGCGGTGAGGCCTCCAAGGAAGCCGCCAGCCGCGGGATAGATTTATGTCCGGGTGGCCGTCCCCAGCACAGGGCAGAGGCAGGGAAGCTCCGGTGGACCAGGATGGGGAGATCTTCACTTGTCCCGCAGCCGTGGGACGCTGGCTCCGTTGGATCACAGTTCACGTAGGCCCCAAGATGGCGGCGGGGCCTCCGTGGATGTAGTCCGCCGCGGGGCGGGTTACTCACCGGGTGGCCGAGCCTGGCACAGGGTAGAGGCAGGGGAGCTCCGGTGGTCCGGGAGGGGGAGATCTCCACCTGTCAAGCTGCCGTGGGAAGCTAGCTCCGTGGGATTCCAGTGCTCGTAGGCCCTAAGATGGCGGAGGGGCCTCCGTGGATGTAGCCGCTGGACGGATTCTTCACCGGGTGGCCGTCCCAGGCACCGGACCGAGGTAGGAAAACTTTGGAGGTCCGGGGGTGAGGAGATCTACACTCGTCCCGCGGCCGCGGGACGCTGGCTCTGTGAGATCCTAGGTGTCACAGGCCCAAAGATGGCGGCGGGGTTTTCTCAAGCCGGGCCGGCCGCGGGGTGGATTTTGGGCCGAGCGGGCAACCCTGGAACAAACGGAGGGTAGGTAGTCCTTCAGGGTACGTCTAGGGGTTAGGATGGAGGATTTGGTGGCCAAAATTTGAGATGCTGGCAAAGGATGGCTGCGGATGAGTTCTGGGCCTGCAGAGCTCTGCCAAAACACGTCCTCCTTGGTCTGTATCAGGACACGCCCGCTGCAGGGACTTTTCTAAACACGGTAAAAATGTGCTACTTTACAGGCTTACCATAGACCGCCCCCAGTTACAATTTTTTTTTTTTTTTACTTTTATTGTTTCAATAAGCATTATTAAAATCCCTACTCCCGAAAAAACTGAGGTTTTTAAAACTTGTTTTCTCCTTGATACATGTGCCCGGGGGCAGGACCCAGGTCCTCGAACACTTTTTATGACAATAACTTGCATAAAAATTATCCAGAGTGTGTGGCCATCAATGCTTTTTCTGTTCCTGCTCTTGGACACAGCCCTGGATCAAGATCGGGCTTGGGGGGCCTCACAAAGAATAAAATAAACTCAATTATGGGTCATGGTTGTCCCCATCCCTTTCCAAATCTCCGCTCTCCTCTATGGGGGGATCGGATGAACATGGACCGCCTGTCCGTGTTCACCCAATCCGATCCGCAGATGGATGAAAAAATAGGATTTTCCTCCGTCTGCAGAATCAGACCATAGCGGGGACCGATGAGATTAGGTGTCAGTGGATGTTCATCTGCTACTATCCCATAGGGATTAATGTATGTCCGTATTTCATCCAGAAACGGATGGATGAAATACAAACATACTGTCTGCATGTGTGAAAGGGGCCTAAATAGCTCTTTCAATAAATCACAACTTAAAATGCTTAAATGATAAACTGTTATTTTATGATAGAGTGTAATAGTGTTTAAAATCACAGACATTTCTAGTGGCAAATTGTCAAAATATAGGACTGCCCCCGCAAATCAGGTAAACCTAATAGCAATGTTCTATCGACTAGAAGTAATGAAGGAGTAATTACATTTAAAGCAATGATGAGGATGTCTTTAGGCATATAATGATGGAACAACAGGGTGCCTGCCACTAAAGCAGTCCAATAAGAGTACTCTGACCCCATACCATGTCAGCTTTGGTAATATAAATAATGCTTCTTTTTTTTTAAATATATTTTAATATTCTGAAATGTATAATTGGTGGAGGGCAGTGGGATATTTTAGAGCCTGTGAAAGTGCATGTACTGTAAAAGTGCTTCAGTATACTGAGGATCCTCACAGACTCCCTCGTCTGCACTTGGATAGGTATATTTTATTTGAATGCATTTTATATTGAATGGCAGTGTCAATTTTATGACGTATAGGATGCAGGATACATCAGATGCATGCTGTAGAAATTTAGCAAGGCATTTCAAATAGCAGCAGTGTTGTACATAGTGTAGTAATCCACAGCCACAAGCAAGTTTTTAGTTCTCTGTAAAAGGATCAGTTGCAGTTAAAATATGATCAATTGCTGTAGGTGACTGCACTTGGCATACCATCATTTGCCAGCATAAAAGAAAATGGAATTCATAAAGGAAACAAAATAAAGGTCTAGTTAGGAACCACAAGCCTTCCAGTTATTAAATAGTTGGAAAAAAAATTGCTACATGTGTATTCACCCTTATCGTGCAGCACAATACTTCTGCTTTATCACGTCTACAGTGCGGAATGTGTTCTCAGCATGTCTGATAAATCCTGTCACAGATGTCTGTCTTTCCATATAGATTATTCAATGGAAGAAAAGACAAGAATCTGGAAGTAAAAACCCATAAATGTGCTTGTCCTATAATTCTTTTTAATTCAGCAATCCAATATAAAAGACTATAGTGTAGAATCCAGTCCATTACCCTGCTGAGCTACAGGCCAGATTTTCCACTGAGCTTTCCCTACATACAAAGTTGGCTGGTGTGTCGTTCAGCATCCCGGTAGCTGCCTTTTTTCATCAGACTAGCAATGGAAAAGCTCTGTACGGATGCACTGCTGGATTCTCTGAACTGAAAAAAATCTGTGGGACCTTTTATTTATTTATTTGACAGTCTCGTCGTCAAGGTAAGGCCAACCGACAGAATTAACAAGGCTCGCATGGGTGCTTTATTAGAGACAAGGATTCCTGCTCATTCATTTCAGCCAGCATCTTCTAGTAAGTCCTCCTTTCTGATGCAGGAGACTGAGAGCAATAGGTGGGAGGGGAATGCTTTTTGTACTTAAATCCAGAGGTCTGTGTGAAGTGCTATCATCACGTTAGCTGATGTATTTTAAACTGAAGACCGGGATGGCTCTGTCACTTGGAATATGCAGCCGGAGTGTGCTTTGTTTCATTGTGTCTTATTTTAAATATATGCAATTCCATTACAACATGTGCAAGGCCCATTAATACAAGCATGTAAGATGCATCATGTAGATGTCTTGTCTCTGGTAGAGTGAGTTTGCAGAGGATGCTGCTACAGTGCTGAAATGTAACTGTTAAGTTAAGTGAATTCTGTGGATGTGGAGAGCAGCTAAGCAATGCTGTGTTTATTCATATAGTATCAGTCTGGTACAGCAGTACAGGTGGACTTGTACTGTATATGCATTTTATTTTGCTCTGTTTACCAGCAGCACAAATATAACCCATTGTTAGTTACTCTTCTTTTTAAATAATAACCTTAAACATATATTTTGTTTATTGAACATTTATCAATATTTGTGGCCATTTTTTTAGGTTAACACTTTCTGTAACATGTGTTGCTTTCTTTTAACTCATTTTTTTTTAAATTAAGCTTTGATCATGCAAAACTCACCAGGCAGTATTGTGCATTTCTGTAAACCCATGTGGTTGAGTGCCTTGATGTATAGGATGCTGGTATTATATTTAGTACTGCAACACTGCTCTCATGAGTCTACAAACTTTGTTATCAAGAAGCTTGCAGAAAAGCCATGTTCAAATTGGATAAGAAAAAACTCATATATGCACACGTGTGTGTGTGTGTCTGTTTTTGTATATGTGGATACATACATAATATACCTCTTTTTTTTTTTTATGAGTAGTGGCACAGAACTAATCACCTATAAAATATGCTTGACAACGTGCCCTTTCATAGATCCAATAGCCTCTTCTGTTTCCAATGCCTGCAGTATTACGATTTAATGAAGTTTCATTTTAACTACTAGAATCAATGATTCCCCCCAAAATGGTTTTTACCATTTAGTTCTACCTGTTCAAACTAATGAGTTTTTTTTAGATTGCTGTTTAAATGAAGCGTGGCCAGTAACAAAAGATGTACAGGTAAAACATGTAACTGACATTCATTCCCAATGACTTACCAAGACTACAATGAGGCAAGGTGTAAAAACAGCCTCAATATGTAAGTATTTAGATGACTTGTACAATTGCTGATTGATATTTTCAACGGCTGTTCATTATAAGCTCTGCCATTGAGGCAGTGTGAGGGCTTTCAGAAAGATGGAGTGGTGTAATTACTAGGTGCACATGTTCATTAATCCTTGCTGGCTAGGAAAAGCTTCAAGTTCTTCTCCAGTGGCCCGTTTGTAAAGCTATAAATATCTAAATTGTGCCAGCCAAGAAGTCACACAGAATGGTGGCTCTTTGTGGAGTTCAATTTCATGCGCTATTGCATTGCTTGCGTGTTAGAGACTGTTTTGCGTTTTTCACTTGAAAAAAATCATGTCACCATTGATACTTTGAAAGGTCTTGCTAAATAATCATAAAGTGCAGGAAAATGAGGGGAATATTAAATCTTAACTCGTAAGTTCAGTCAACTGTAAGCTTTAAGGAAGATTTGGTGATGTATTTAAGATACTAGTATTGTGGCCTTATACATGGTCCCTAAGAAATCTAGGAATTAGTTCAACTGGACTATGAACAGGCCTATCAAGTGTATTCTTTTGTTGTGCCACAGTGGGAACTATGGGCTGCCTGGATGTCTAGAGTCAATTGCCATTAAAATACTTTCAGACCTAATTGTTTTAATTGAACAGCGGATACTCTATAAAGCTACAGATACATACGTGAAAGAAAATTTTTACTTTGTCATAAGATGATCCTATTTACTCATAGCCCAGCTTTGAATATTTCCTAAAGCCCAGTACACATGGCTCAAATGTTGGGGCAGCATTAAATGGAAACCGGACAAAATTCGGCCTGTGTGTGTGCCGCAGCCGGTGTCGAAGGATCATAACCGAAGGTCTCCCGATTGGCGCTCTTAGCCAATGGCTGAGAGCACTGACCAGAGTGTTCAAATAGGGGGGCGTCCCCCTGTCAGAACACAATAGCACAGCAGGGGAGATTGATGTGCTAACATTGGATTGTTAGTACAGTGTTTTTGACTTGAGCTGTCACTAGTAGTGTGTACAAGGCTTTAGTGTAGTACATGTGAAGTGCCCATCCCCTGGTCAGTATATGGGCTTTGTTTGCACTAGGAACTAAAGTTGTTGTAAAGGCATAAGTTGTCTCACCCTAATCCATTCTCTGCATTAGGATAAAAAATCGTCCATAATCGGCATCTCCCAACCTCCCTCATAAATACTTGGCTCCATTTTTCGATCCACCACTCTCCTTGTCTGCTCTCTCTTCTTTTCCTTACATGACACAGAGGCATCATATTATGTAATACAGGTTAACATTTTACAATAAATTAATTAATTCAAAATAAACATGATTATTTATTTTTTTCAAATAGATTTTTATTGAGTTTTTCAATAATACATCATTAGAGACATTGAAAAGTTCAAGCTTAAATAAGCACAAGCAGTGTCACATTAATGGATATAAGTTTTAACATATCACGCTCAGAACAAGGCGTGTGTACTCATTATGAAAGATTAACCACTTGCCTACAGGGCACTTTCACCCCCTTCCTGCCCAGACCAATTTTCAGCTTTCAGCGCTGTCACACTTTGAATGACAATTGTGCAGTCATTCAACACTGTATCCAAATGAAATTTTTATCATTTTTTCCCCACAAATAGAGCTTTCTTTTGTTGGTATTTGATCACATCTGTAGTTTTTATTTCTTGTGCTATTAACAAAAGAAGATGGACAAGTTTAAAAAAAAAACACAATATTTTTTACTTTTTGTAACAATACATATCCATTTTTTTTAAAACACATTTTTTCCGCAGTTTAGGCCAATACGTATTCTTCTACATATTTTTGGTAAAAAAATCGCAATAAGCGTATATTGATTGGTTTGCATAAAAGTTATTGGCCCAGATTCACAGAGCAATTACGCTTGTTTAACTGGTGTTAGACAGGAGTAATTTCAAATTTTGCGCGCCGTATCACTAGTTTGAATCCTCAAACCATGATACGGCGGCTTCGGGCTTCGATCCGAGAGGCTTACGTCTTCGTAAGCCTTCGGATCTATGCTGCGATATTTTTGCGGCCGCTGGGAGGAGTTCGCGTCGTTTTCATGCGTCGGGAAATGCAAATGAGTTTTTACGGCGATCCACGAAGATACGAGCGGTCTTCGCAATCGCTTTCGTCTATTTTTTTATACGTACTGTTAGACCAGCTTTTTGCTGGTCTAACGGTGCGTATCCCATGTTAAGTATGGCCGTCGTTCCCGCGTCGAATTTAAAATTATTATTTTTTTTTATGTAACTCGTTCGGGAATAGGAATCTCCGTAAACGACGCTACTCAAGAAAAAATGACGTAACGACGTGATTTCGCGCAATGCACGGCGGGAAATTTGCGAACGGAGCATACGCAGTTCGATCGCCGCGGGAACGCGCCTATTTTAAATGCTTCATGCCCCCTACTCGCGTAGATGGATTGCGACGGGAGAAATACACTACGCCGCTGTCGTTTACTGGACAAAATCTACCTGGATCCCACGTAGAGCCAGGTAAAAAACGGCGGCGTAGTGTATTTCTGATACTCTACGATAATCTAATTCTATCTGAATCTGGGCCATAGGGTCTACGAAATAGGGGATGGATTTATAGCATTTTTATAATATATTTTTTTTTTTTACTAGTAATGACGACGATCAGCGATTTTTTTTTTTTTTTTTTTAACGTAACTGCGATATTGCAGAGTACACATCAGACACTTTTGACACATTTATGGGACCATTCACATTTATACATCGATCTCTGCTATAAAAATGCATTGATTACGGTATAAATGTGACTGGCAGGGAAGGGGTTAACACTAGGGGGCGATTAGGGGTTAATGTATTCCCTAGGGAGTGATTCTTACTGTGGGGGAGGGTAGTGACTACAGGAGGTGACCAATGGGTGTTCCTATGTACAAGGGACACACCATCAGTCCCGACTCCCTGACAGGACGTGGATCTGTGTGTTTACACACACAGATCCACTGTCCTGCTCAGTTACTGGGCAATCGCGGGTGCCCGGCGGCCATGTGTGCGCCCCCTATTGGCTTTTAAAGGCGCAATGTCATATGATGTCTGCCCAGAACAACAGGGTTTTCCTCCCGCTGTCTTTTGAGTGGTTAAAGGAAATACAAGAGAATAAGTAGGGGAAGGGGGTGTGTAAGTGATGGATAGGATGGGGGGCATGAGGAAGTGAGGAGCGAGAGAGAGGGAAAGGGAGAGAGCATCACTGTAAATACAAACCAAATTTACCATAGTATTTTCAATAAACATGATTTTTCAGGTAAATAAATGTGCGTTTTTTTAAACTGCGGCCGGCAAGGAACTGCACCTGAGATTTGTGGATTGTGGGTACAATGCCAGGCTCCTGAAAGATGTCTGCCTGTACTGTACCTTCTATATGGGTAGACAGTGACTGAAGTGCAGGAAGAGTCAATGAACTACGAGTGAGCTCATCAGTGCTCTCATAGTTAATTGAGAACTACAAGCCATCTGCCAAGTGAAAGAGCGCTGTTCAAGGCAGATCCAAAACAATACACCTCACACATACTCTCCAGCATGTGCAGGCCCAATTCGCACATCTGTGGCATAAATGATTAAGTGATCATGATTAGGAGCTAGGTAGTGTGAAACGCGTGAACCTTTTTTCTTAACATCTTAGAAAAGGTGAACATATCGTTTAACACTTAAGATTTTTTTTCTTGTGGTTTTAACACCTAATTTACAAAGCTTTTTAGTAGTTCAAAAGCTTTTTTGAATTTGAAAAATACTTTAGCTTCTCGCCTGCTACACGTTGTTAAATCTAAAGAATAACTGCAGTTGAATCCAAAAATAAATAAATATATATATATATATATAGAAAGAAATTTTTTTCTTTTTCTGCTAGCACATAATAAAAATGAATTCAAACTGAACCCTAAGCAGATATAAATATCACTTTATTTAAAGTGTGTATTTGTTAAAAAATGCGAGTACCTTATTATGTCCCAATATCAGCCTCTTGTCTTCACATGCACATCAACACACCAACACCTACACCAGGAGAGGGAAGGCCAGCCAGTCAGTGTGTTATGCATGCACATGTGCTGACAAGGAGCACGTGGACAGAAAGAAAGAGAGAGCAGTTTGCTTCTCCTTTATTGTACAACCTATGTGGGGCAGGGAGGAGACCAACATGTATTGTTTAGCTGCAGTAGAAAAAATTTAGTTTACCAACCTTTCCACTGTCTATTCAGCTGCCCGAAATTCAGCTATAGCTTCTACTTAAGGATCCATAACTTATCCAGGATATACCGATTAGAAACACAACTCTGCTTCCTCTTTCTCCCTCTGACTCTCCCTTTTTCTTCCTCTGCTTGTTGATCACAAATAGTTTGGCAGTAAAAAAGTACAGCGATGATCAATAATCATTAATGATTTAATAAAATATTAGGTAAAATACATAATATGATTGGTAATGTAAACATTTTTATCATAAAAAAAATGAGTGTTCAAAAAATCAGCACTATGGACAGCGCAAAACGTAATGCTGATTGCCACTTATCTTTAAACTAAAATGAAGGGTACATTTACATGCAGACTTTGAAATGTATAAAAAAAACATATGGGAATGAAGAATCATGTTATAATTAGGGCTATTACATGTGAATATGATCTCACATTGATTTTAGCAGATCAAGTCTATTTTCTATAAGCAGAAATGCATTAATGTACAGTACCAAGTTAAGTGAACTTTAGCCCAAACATTTTAGGTTTTGGATAGATAGATGAGTTGTAAGGTTTTTATAGTTCTCTTTGAATCTGTTTAGACATTTTTAAAGTGGTTCTAAAGGCTCAAGGTTTTTAACCTTCATGCATTGTATGCATGAAGGTAAAAGAAAACTTCTGTTTGCAGTTTCCCAATACTTACCTGGGTCCTATCTCGATCCTGCAATGTGCACAAGAGCAGTGGCTCTCCAGGGTCTCTACCTCCTCATTGACTGGGACAGCAGCAGGAGCCATTGGCCCCCACTATTGTCAATCGCAGTCAGTAAACCAATGAGGAGAGAGTGGGGGCAGGGCCGAGCAATGCTCTGTGGGAATGGACAGACAGAGAAGCAGCTCAGGAGTGAGCCTGCTCGGGTGTCTCATAAAAAGCTGCTTGATGTGGGGGCACTCAACAGAAGGGAAGGGCTATGAGCGCTGGAGGGGGGCCCTGAAGAATAGGTTTAGGACTGCTCTGTGCAAAACCACTGCACAGAGCATGTAAGTATTACAATTTTTTTTTTTTTTAAGAGAAAAGAAACTGCCTTTAATATCACTTTAGCTCACCAACAGTGGAAGATAAAAAAAAAAAGAATTTTAGGGAAATGGCTTTTACTCATTGCTGCTGTGTTACAAAGAAAAGTTACCTATAATAGAGTGAAATTGACACTTTCATTGATGCTGGATAGTATACTGTATGCTATGGATCTGGCCCACTGCAACTATGAGAGATGTGGCTCTTATACACAGAAGTTGTAGTATTCTTTATATGCACTCCCCTTGCCCATACAGAATGACTAGTTCCAAGATTATAAGGAATTCTGTGAATAGGCACAGGTTGAGGGAGCAGATAATGCAACTTCTGGGTATGAGAGCCACAGCTGTCATAGACACAGTGGCCCAGAAATATTGCGTAATCTATACTTTCTAGTATGAATGAAAGTGTATATTTACTAGAATTTGCAATTCTGAATATAGGATGCACCTCATTAGAGGTACTTTTTTTTACACAAAAAATAATGACTAAAAAACATTTGCCCGGAGTTCTGCTTAAAGGTAAATTTCCTAAACCCCACATATTGGGGTTGACTGGAGAGTGCAACATCTGGTACAGCTGTGCATTGTAGCCAATCAGCTTCTTACTTTTGCTTGTTCAATTAAGCTTTGACAATAAAACCTAGAAGCTGATTGTTTTCTATACAGAGCTGCACCACATGTGCCACTCTTCAGTTTCAGTAAGTCAATCCCATTGTAATTAGTAAAAAAAAAACACACAACATAATCAGATGTTTTTACCCCTCTCTGAATTTATTCAAAGTGAAAAAAGAGAACATTTTAGCTAGAGTTCTACTTAAAAGAAAAACTTTGAAAATAGACAAAGTGAGGTTGATGAAGTGTTGGTGAGAGTTTATTTATTCATGGTAACCTTCGTGTCATCATTATTGCACGATGAAATGAAGCCAGCTATAACATTCTGATTCCATATTTTTCATGTTTTAGTATTCTCTCAGCAGTGGAAAGTCAATGAGTGAGAATAAATCTCTTGACAGCAGAATAAAAAGAATTAATTCCACTTTTGGGAGATGAACTATAAGACAGAAAAATGTTAATCGACCCAAAAATGTAATGGGGTTTTTGCCACTGGCAGGAACTGTTTGTGTCTTTTCAAATTTAGTTAAAATCTGAAGAAGACATCAAAGATGTTTGTGCAATACTAAACATGTATTAAATGAAGTTAATATTGAAAAACATGTGATGCTAAACACACACTGTTTAATTTGCATTGTGCCTTCTATTTCTGTATATGGATGATGGCACTAATTATTTTATTAAAAAAAAAAAAAAAAGTACCTTTTTCATAATTGATACACAGCTGTCACATGACTCAGATCTTCCCCAGCCTGTCTGGAGGGAGATAATAACATATGCATATGAGCTTCTAGTCCTCTGCTGCTGGTCACATGTTAAAAAAAAAACAGCCTTTGGAATAAAGAACAAAAATAAATAAATAATAACAATACATTGCTTTAAATTGGCATACACATATTTATTTGAAATCAAATCTTTATTATTTTGTGGAAATAACATGATGTGGGTGGATTTCTGCCAGTCAAAGGCTGTGGTATACCCCTCCAGCCTGTGTCTTAGAATAAGAGGGAGATGAAGCCTCCATCTATCAAGATGTAAAATCCCAACCCGCTGTGTTTAGCTGGTTAATGGGCCTGGAGGAGGAGGGAGTAAGTGCAGTGTGCGGAAAATAATCTGAGCACTGACAGGCTGACCCCCCACCCCTTCAACCTCTGCAGCAATGCTGGCAGCACTCATACGTCTGTTTCCCAAAGACAGCATCTGGATATGACACTGAGCATGTGCACTTAACTTCTTTAGGCGATCATGGTGAGGCCTGTTCTGAGTGGAACCTGTCCTGTAATATGACCCACTGTATGGTCTTGGCCCCCGTGCTGCAGCTCTGTCTCAGGGCTCTTATAGCCTTTGTCACCTTTATGTAGAGCAACAATTATTTTTTTCAGATCCTCAGAGAGTTCTTTGTCATGAGGTGCCATACTGAACTTCCAGTGACCAGTATGACAGAGTGAGAGCGATAACACCAAATTTAGTACACCAGCTCCCAATTCACACCTGGGACCTTGTAATACTTACGAGTCACATGGCACTGAGGAGGAAAAATGGCTAATTGGGCAATTTGGAAATTTTCACTAAGGCCTCGTACACACGAGGGGATATGTCCGCTGAAAACGGTCCGATGGACCGTTTCAGCAGACATCTCCGATCGTGTGTATGGGCTAGCGGACAGATTTGTCCATCCGACAGATTTAAAAGCATGCTTTGAAATCTATCCGGTGGGAATCTGTCCGCCCGACATGTCTGCTGGTTAGTACACTTACCAGCAGACATGTCGTCCCGCACCGCCGCCGCGCCGCCGCCGAATGGATTCGGCGCATGCGCGGAAGTGTTTTACTTCCTCGTGCGGTGACGTGGCGGTGACGTGGCGGCGTCAACGTCACCGCCGCGTCACCGACACGTCACCGCGCCGTCCGCCGGCGGGGAATTTGATCCGATGGTGTGTACACGCCATCGGATCAAACTCCAGATCGGACATATCCGATGGAAATGGTCCGCGGACCGTTTTCATCGGATATGTCCGATCGTGTGTACGAGGCCTAAGTGGTGTACTCACTTTTGTTGCCAGTGGTTTAGACATTAATGGCAATGTGTTGAATTTTTTTGAGGAGATTTACAAATTTACACTCACTACTTTACATTGTAGCAAATTGTAATTTATTCAGTGTTGTCACATGAATAGATAGAATAAAATCTTTATAAAAATGTGAGGGGTGTACTCACTTTTGTGAGATACTGTAGATAGATAGATAGATAGATAGATAGATAGATAGATAGATAGATAGATAGATAGATAGATAGATAGATAGATAGATAGATAGATAGATAGATACTCTGTGTAAAATTGTGTGAATGGTTCTGCCCTTTTACTTCATGTCCCTTCTCATTTCTAGCTGTGATTACTTTTTTTGGTGATTTAAGTGAAAAGCATATTGATGTTTTTCTCTGCAAACTTAAAGGGGAACTGCACTGTATTTTTTTTGCCATTCTGAAGCTTCCCTCCAACCACTTTGCATATTATTTTATACATACTGTGATTCAGTATTTGCCAAATATTTTGCAGAAATCTCCCTCCACTAAGTCTGGCTGTGCCTATTTTAGCTGTGGGCAGCTGAAGCTGCTGCCTGTTCTCTTTTCGGATTTACACTCAGAAGCACACCACCAGCTCTGCAGCTCTCATTGACCCTCTTATGACTTACCCCCTCCCTCCTGGCAAACTCTCACAAGAGAGAGCTGTGATGATGTCATAAGCCAAGGCTAATGACCAGACAAGAAACAGGAAGTGGGTTGTATAAGATGTTTACTACCACAAAAAAAATGTTTTACTATCCAAAGTTAAAAAAAACAGGTCAGAAGATTTAATAGATGGAAAGTTGAAAAAATTACTGAATGTCCTCTTTAATAACTATGGGCCAGATTCACAGAGCCATTACGCCTGTCTAACTGGTGTTAGACTGGAGAAATTTCAAATTACGCGTGTTTTCTAGCTAGTCGGATGCCTCAAACCATGAATAGACGGCTGCAGGCTTCAATTCGACTGGATTACGTGTTCGTACGCCTTCGGATCTACGCTGCAATAAAATTGCGGCCACTGGGTGGACTTCCCGTCGTTTTCCGCGTCAGGGTATGCTAATGAGCTTTTGCCGGCGATCCCAGAAATTACGATCTTCAATCGCAATCTCTTACGTCACCTTTAGTCATCTTTTTTTTGCGTAACACTATACCAGCTTTTTGCTGCTCTAATATTAGACAGCCCATGTTAAGTATGGCCGTCATTCCCGCGTCAAATTTCAACGTTTTCCGACGTCTTTTATTATTTTTAACGTAAGTCGTCCGGGAATAGGAATGTTCGTAAACGACGCTACTCAAACAACGAATGACGTAACGACGTGATTTTGCACAATGCACGGCGGGAAATTTCTGAACGGAGCATGCGCAGTTCAATCGTGTATTTCGATTACGCGGCGAGAAATAGACTACGCCGCTGTAGCGTACGGGCCAGGTAAGTTCTACGTTCCTCGTTCAGAGGTAAGTATTTCATAATGAGCTAGTATGCGGTGCATACTAGCTTATTATGTCTTTTGCCTTGCAGGTTCTAAAAAAATAAAAATAAATGTATATGCGGTTTACAACCGCTTTAAGTTGACATATTTGACATGGAATCCCTTCATGTGCTCACGTTATGTAGGCTTGAACTCCAGCCAAAACACTTTTACTAACCTTTGGATAGAGACAGGAAGGAATGAAATCTTTCAGGTATTCATTACATTTGTACTTGGATGGGGACATGCACTTGTGTTTTAACCTGGTGGCTGTTTTTCACCAGGACAGATATTGAGGGAAAATTGTAGAAATATCACTTGACCAGAAAAAGTAAGGCATTCTCTGCCAAACGACGAAACTATAATTTTGAGGGAATGTTCTCTGATTTAATGTTACATCTCTCACAACAGGAAGCAAAAACAAAATTTGGATTGAGTTTAGGCTCTGGTAAGTATTTAGGAGGGGCTGGGGAAGAGCTAGTATTGAATAGTTTCTTACTCTACTTTTACTCTACTAATGTAGAGCAGTGTTTCTCAACTCCAGTCCTCTAGGCACCCCAACAGGTCATGTTTTCAGGCTGTCCATTATTTTGCACATGTGATTTGATCAGTTTCACTGCTTTAGTAATTACCTCAGCCGTTTCATCTGAGGGAAATCCTGAAAACCTGACCTGTTGGGGCGCCTTGAGGACTGGAGTTGAGAAACATTGATGTAGAGAATGCATTATGGTATTATGGTACACCTCTTACCTTTACAGCCACTTTAAGTAAAGGGTAAATTTCCATGAGCAGTATGCACAATATTTGTTTATAAAAGTAATGATGGCAAGTAGAGAACAGGTTTTCTCAGACATACTATTAGCAGTGTTGCAACACATCACATGCACACATACTATATATATATATATATATATATATATATATATATATATATATATATATATATCAGGTACATGACAAATATAAATAGAAAGGTTTGGACATGCAAATGCCTCCTTTATAGTATTTAAAGTATCATAGGGTAGGAGGAGGGGGATTAGGACAAAGGATTGTTACCAAGTTCCTATATAGTATACACACAGTATAACATAATGTCAGGGGTCTCATACTGTTGTGTGGATATATCAATATTAAAGGAGAAAATTTATAGTAGAAAATTGAAAAGATATGGGCAAAGAAGGAAAAGAGGGAGAAAAAGAATACGAAGAAAGGCAGACCAAGGGTCATGCCAAATCTAGTTTGTGCATTTAACCACTTCCCTACGGCCGTACGACTATATGCGGCCGCAGGGTGGTTCTAAATCTCCAGGCTGCCATGTTTTCACGGCAGCCCCTTTCTGTGTTCTGTGAGCGCGCAGCGGGGAACATGTGTACTGGCCGTGTCCCTTGGACACAGCCAATCACAGATCGCCGCGAACGGCCAATCAGAGTGGCCATTTGCGATGCGATTTGTGCAGCGAATGAGAGATGATCTCATATGTAAACATATGAGATCATCTCTCATTGCCGGCTCTCACAATGACAGCGTCCTGTCAGGGAGAGAGCAGACCGATCTGTGTTCCTAGTACATAGGGACACAGATCGGTCACCCCCCCTCCCCCCACAGTTAGAACACAATGCAGGATACACATTAACCCCTTCCTCACCCCCTAGTGTTAACCCCTTCCCTGCCAGTCACATTTATACAGTAATTAGTACATATTTATAGCACTGATTGCAGTATAAATGTGAATGGTGCCAAAAATGTGTCAAAAGTGTCCGATGTGTCCGCCATGATGTCGCAGTCGCAATAAAAATCGCAGATCGCCGCCATTACTAGTAAAACAATAAATAATAAAAAATAATAATTCTGTCCCTTATTTTGTAGGCGCTATAACTTTTGCGCAAACCAGTCGCTTATTGTGTTTTTTTTTTTTTTTTTTACCAAAAATATGTAGAAGAATACGTATCGGCCTAAACTGATTTTTTTTTTTAAATTGGGCTATTTTTTATAGCAACAAGTAAAAAATATTGTATTTTTTTTCAAAATTGTCATCCTTTTTTGTTTATAGCGCAAAAAATAAAAACCGCAGAGGTGACCAAATACCACCAAAAGAAAGCTCTATTTGTGGGGAAGAAAGGACGCCAATTTTGTTTGGGAGCCATGTCGCACGACCGCGCAATTGTCAGTTTAAGCGACGCAGTGCCGCAAGCTGAAATTTCACCTGGTCAGGAAGGGGGTTTACATGCCCAGTATGGAAGTGGTTAAATATGAGGCAATGTAGGATCGAATCCTTCAAAACATAAACATTGTTTCCAACGGATCTCTACTTTCAGGAACCTTCCATGAGTATACTTTAGCATAGCTATAAAGTTCTCATTTATTATAATACCTATAATTCTTCCCCTGACTAGTCAGAAACTAAGCACAGGTTGTATTTACAGGTATATCACAGCAATAGCTTGTCTGGTTCTTAGAAAAATGTAAGGGGCTAGTTTCTCTTTGTGATGTTAAAGTCGTGAATTTTCCTATTTCGTTTTTTATTGATTTCATAGTAGGCAGCAGTGAAGTATATAGAATGTATAAGATTACACACTCTGATTCATAGTTGCTGGAACTTGGGGCACTCCCACCAGGCATAGAACATAGATTCTCAGAAAGACAACCCCTAAAGCAAAGTTGGAATGCATTCTGCCTGTATTTTGCTATACTTTCAAGAGTCAGATAATAATCTATGAGGAAGTTACATATGTTGTCTGTTGCCAGGACAGTGGATGATGTTTTAGCAACCACCGGTCCCCAATAGTTAATGTTTTTTTAATGAATATATGGATGCACTAAATTACGTCTGTATATATATATATATATATATATATATATATATATATATATATATGTGTGTATATGTATGTGTATATATATATATATATATATATATATATATATATGTAATGTTCACATGAAAAACAAAATTCCTGAGCTGGTGGATTGTGTCCCCTTATTTCGTCATTAAAGTTAATGTAACCCTTAGCTAATAATTTTTAGTATATCAGATCCAGCTGCCCTTTTTATTTGATGAAGTACATTTTCACCTTTTTAGTGATTATTGTAGCTCAGTACTGCTGATCCCTTGAAGCCTCTTTGTAGCAGTTTCTTCACTATATTAATTCACTCCAGGGATGGCTGCATAGCATTTCCAGGGCCAGTTTCCTGTAACAAAATTGGACAATGCCTGTGTGATTTGTAACAACTACTTGTATCCTTCAACAAAAGCACATATACAGGGTTACAACACAGCACAATTTGGAAACATGAAAATGACAGTTTCATCTCTTAACTACTTCCTGCCTGCATGATGTCATATGATGTTGTGGACTCAAATTGGCTATATCTGCAGCTACCGGCATCATACAGATATATATTTTTTCAACTACTGATTCCCCACACTGTAAAAGCCATCCTAGGAGCTAAATTTGCCATTAGATTTCTTTTACAGGCAGAGGCAGGGGACATCACCCTCCTGATGCCCACCATCACCTCTCCAGGCTCTCCTGTCCTATCCGTTGGCGACGGCAGGATACCACAGAGCTGGCCAAGGAATGGATGGTTCCTGGCCATCTCTATGACCCTGGGAGGCCAGAAGTGACGTCATGACACAATTTCCGGCTCTGGCAGATATAAAAAGCAAAGATCAATTTTTTATGTTTTTTTTTTTTTTGTTGATCTTATGTTTTCCAGGGTAAAGGAGATATCTGGGGTCTTATAGATCACATGTAGTTTGAGTGCTGGTTCACACAGAATCGAATGATAAGGGAAATCAAGTTTTTTGTAATGGTGCCCATTCACATCAATATGCGCAGTGCGATTTAAAAAAAGGTTCCTGTAATACTTTGGTGTCATTTTAGTGTGAGTTGGCTCCAAAGAGAATGATAACCACATCTAAATTTGCATGAAAGCCCACAGTACATAAGCGCCCTGAAAGGTGCATCAAAAACTCATCCAGTAGTGTAAACCAAGCCTGAAGATCTTGGCTTTTTTCTTGCGCTCTATAAAGTGAGCTAAAAAAGGGGAGGTTACCAGGGTCATAGTAATTGATTACTCTTTAACCAAGTTGATTTTGAAGGAAAAAATGTAATTTCGAAAAATCATGCATTTTTTTTCTGTGTAGTCAAAGAAGATACATCGTTTTTGTTTCCTTGTATATTTGATTGTTTTGCTCCTATCAGACCTCTCTCTGTATCTTACCTCCTATGGGACATCATGTCACCATGTCTTTAAATCATTTTCACTTTAAAACCCATCTTACAGCTCGTCTGTTCAGCAAAGTGGTAACTAATCACTAAACTATTGTATGGCATGCAGTTGTGCATGGTTTAATCAATGCACACAAACCCTTGGCCAGATCCATCAAGCAGTAAACTTAGAATGGCTTGCGTAATCGCAGAGGACAGCTCTGGGGTCAAAATTGTGTTTTAGTTACAGGAGAATTAATATCATTATATATGTGCTCTGGTTTCATTCTGCTACAGAGCTTAAAAATAATATACACAAAAAAGTAATGATGTGTATAAACGCTTCCACATTAGTAGTGTGATCCTTCTAAACTACTTAAAGCTGATGTGTGATTGGCTGCTTTGAGGCATAGAAAAACATTACAGCATTTTAATATCTACTAATTATAATAATTTGCTGTTTTTTTGCCAGCTTATTTTTGAAATATGTTTGTTGTATCTTTAAACACATGTGTCATCCAAATTTACTAGTACATTTCCCAACCTGAGCAGCATTCACTGACATTCAATAACTTAATTTTCTTCCCATAGAAATTATGTACAATTAGATTTTTTTTTCCCCATATCTAGTATTATATTAACTATCACTGATCATTCTCTGATTTCAAAAGGCAAATAGGAATGGGTCTCCCCCAGAAAGACCCATTCTTATTAGTTGTCTAAGGCAGCGTACACACGAGGAGACATGTCCGATGAAAACCGTCCGCGGACCGTTTTCATCAGACATGTCTCCGCCGATCTTTTGGTCTGATGGTGTGTACACACGATCAAACCAAAATCCCCGCGGACAGACAGTGGCAGTGATGTTGACGCCGCGATGTCCGCAAACCAGGAAGTAAAATGCTTCCATGCATGTGTCGAATCCATTCGACGCATGCAGGGGATTTCGGTCCGCTGGTTAGGCGTACTAACCAGCGGACATGTCCGATGGACAGGTTTCCAGCGGACAAGTTTTAAAGCATGTTTTAAAACTTTTGTCCACTGTAAACCTGTCCGCTAGGCCGTACACACGATCAGATATGTCCACTGAAACTGGTCTGCGGACCAGTTTCAGCGGACATGTTTGATCGTGTGTACGCGGCCTAAGACTACATTCCCTGCATATTCACAACACACAGACTACAGTCTTCGGCCCCTTTCACATGATAGGCCCGCTCGGATCCCTGTCTTTTTTCAGGCGGATCACACATTGACATGTATGGGTAGCGGTAGGCGCATGTCAGAGGAGATGCATCCGATGACACCCGCCTGCCATCCGATAAGATCCGCTAAAACAGAAGTATGGATCAGATGAAAACGGACAGGCAGACTCTGTTTTCATCCGATCTCCCATAGAGAACCTGTCATCTGCTGGCTCAGCGGGGATCAAAGGAGCGATGCCCCACTGAGTTGTTATGCCCTGTACACACGATCGTTCCATCCGATGAAAACGGTCTGATGGATTTTTCCATCAGTTATCTGATGAAGCTGACTGATGGTCAGTCATGCCTACACACCATCAGTTAAAAAAACGATCGTGTCAGAACACGGTCACATAAACCATGTACGACAGCACTATAAAGGGGAAGTTCAAATCAAATGGCGCCACCCTTGGGGCTGCTTTAGCTGATTTTGTGTTAGTAAAAGACGATTCACGCTTTTTTGTCTGTTACAGCGTGATTAATGTGCTCTCTCCATAACGAATGCTAGTTTTACCAGAACGAGCGCTCCCGTCCCTTAATTTAGTCTGAGCATGCATGGATTTTTAACCGATGGACGTGCCTACAGATGATCTTTTTTTTTTCTATCGGTTAGTTAACCATCAGATAATTTTAAAACGAGTTCCTATTTTTTTAACCGATGGTTAAAAACCCGATGGGGCCCACACGCGATCGTTTAGTCTGATGAAAACGGTGCATCAGACCGTTTTTCATCAGACAAACCGATCGTGTGTACGCGGCATTAGAGTCCTCTGAGAAGATCTGCTCTGTGTGAAATAGGTCTTAGGCTGATATCAGACAGTCGATACTGCCACAAGCAATTCTTGGTTTAAATTGCAAGTGGCAGGATCACTAAGCGGCTGCCTGTCTGTGCCTATGGATTCACTTCCTTACTATCTGAGACAGCAAGGTGTTGCTCCTATTGCGAACACCTGAGAACTAACAGCATTAGAGGGGAATGAATAAGCTGCTTCAGCTGGAAAGGGAGCGATTCATTAGGGACAGACAGAGTGGGGTTGATTTACAAATAGGTCCATGAAGACATGGATGCGTAAGTTTGGGGTGGAATAACTAGACTGGCCTGCACAACTTAATAGAACACCTCTGAATTAGAGTGGAGATTGTAAGCCAGGCCTTCTCATCCAACATTAGTGCCTGACCTCACAAACGCGCTTTTCGAACAATGGTCAAACTTTTTGACATATCCACACTCCTAAACCTTCCCATAAGGCCGCGTACAAACGACCGGTTTCCTCGACAGAATCCATCAAGAAACTTGGTGGGAGAGCTTTTTTTAAGAGGAAAACGGTCGTGTGTATGCTTTTCATCAAGTAAACTCTTTTTCCTCGACGGGAGTCGTTGTGTTTGTGAACGAGGAGATTTGGTCTTGACAGTGTGTGCACAAAGACAGCTTGTCCAGTACCTCGACACTGAGAACCAAGCGATCCAATGCCGCTAAATGCTCGGTTTTCAGAGATCCCTGAGCAGAGAGCTGCAGACTGTCATTCATAACTCTCTGCTCTGCCCCCCTCTCTCAGTGTAGTGCTGAGCTGTGGAAGGGGTAGGGGTGGCTAGCTCAGGCTCTCAGCAGGTTGCAGACTTGTCAGGATGATGCGGTGCCTGGACTGACATCCATTATGTCAGCAGAGCGCAAACTTCTGCAACGTGAACTGCACTCCTGTGATCCATAGGAGAAGTCCAGCCAAATAAGCTTTGGCTGGACTTCTCCTTTAAAGTTCATGTATGTGCACAGGCAGGCAACCCAATCCTTTTGGTAATTTAGTGTGTGTGTGTGTGTGTGTCCAGGGCTTTTTTTCAGGGGGAACTTGGGGGAACTCAATTCCACCACCTCTGGCTCAGACCCTTTGGTGCCTGCTCACCACAATCACTTGTAAATACAGAAGTCTGGTTTCTGTGTTTACAAGTGACAGCTCTGAACTCTGAACTCTGTTCGTAATTCAATCCTGGTATTTAATGCCCCTTTAAGGCCCTTCTACTGTTTGTGAAATCTGACGGGGTCGTGGTTGAGTTCCTGCACCTATTTTCTGAGAAAAAAGCTCTGTGTGTGTCTTTATATAGATATACTGTATAGATATATCTATCTATATATATATACAGTATATATTAACTGTAAAGTAACCTACAGTGCCTGCCGCCGGGAATGTGTTTTTAGCACGACAGCATCGTGCTGATTCTCGGCGTCAGGGTGCCGACATCTCGCATTCGCTGGAATAGTAAAAGCACAATCCAGCGAGCGCGTCATAGAAGCAACGGGGATCCGACGTGGATTCCCGCCAATTCTACACGTGGGCGGCGTTTGTTATGAATCCTGAAGGGGAAGTCCCCACCGGATTTTAAATAAAAATCCGGCATGGGTTTCCGCCTCAGGAGCATACTGGGCCCTTAGGTCTGTTATGGGTTGTAAGGAGACCCCACCTACGCCCAAAAAATGGCGTGGGGGTCCCCCCACAATCCATACCAGACCCGTATCCAAAGCACGCCAGCCGGCCGGTCAGGAGGGGAGTGGGGGCGAACGAGCGCCCCCCCTCCTGAGCCATACTGGGCAGCATGCCCTCAACATGGGGGGGTCAGGTGCTCTGGGGCAGGGGGGCGCACTGCCGCCCCCCCACCCCAGAGCACCCTGTCCCCATGTTGATGAGGACAGGGCCCCTTCCCGACAACCCTGGCCGTTGGTTGTCGGGGTATGCGGGCGGGAGGCTTATCGGAATCTGGGAGCCCCCTTTAATAAGGGGGCCCCCAGATACCAGCCCCCCACCCTAAGTGAATGAGTATGGGGTACATCGTACCCCTACCCATTCACCTGCAAGAAAAGTGTAAACACAAATTAACCACACAGGGTATTGAAATATTTTATTAGTTGGCCACCGGGGGGTGGGGGGGTGTGGTCGCTTTTATAAAAGCGCCCCCCTCCAGCGGGCTTCTTCCGACATCTTCGGCGGGGGGGTTGGTCTTCTCTGCTCTCCGGGGGTCTTCTCCGCTCTCCGGGGGGTCTTCTCCGCTCTCCGGGGGTCTTCTCCGCTCTACGGGCTCTTCTCCTGCTCTCCGCTCTTGATTCGGCGCTGTCCGGTGCCTTCTTTCTCTTCAGGACTGGCCGCCGCTTCTGTCACGTCTTCTTCTTCTTCTCTTCTCTTCTCCAGATGTTGACGCAACGTATCCTCCCGCTGTTATGCCGGGTGTGCGGCTCCCAGTGACTTATATAGGCCTATCTTGTGACGTTGCAGTCCCATCATGCTGCGGTAGGTACCACGTGGGTAGGTAGCACGTGGGTAGGTACCACGTGGTACCTACTGGAGCATGATGGGACTGCGACGGTGATGTAGTTCAATTTTTCCGAGCATGCGTCGACTTGATTCTGAGCATTCGTGGATTTTTCTCCGACGTAATTCCACATCAGATTTTTTTCCATCGGAAGAATTTAAAACATGTTCTATTTGTTCAGATGGGGCCCACACACGATCGGAATTTCCGATGAAACAAGTGCATCGGACTTGTTTCATCGGAAAATCCAATCGTGTGTACGCGGCATTAGTGTTAAAAGCCCAATGTGTGCTTACTGTTTGAAGTTTTTTTTCAAAAGTTATCTTCAAACCTCAGTTCCAGTTTTTTTGACTGACCAAATTTCACAAAGGTTAGAGGAACTGAAACCTGAAGTTCCACAAGTTTCAAAGAAAGACAAGAGAAGACTTATGTTAACATTTTATTTTTTTTAATAATAATTTATGGCCTGCAAATAACAAACCATTACAAATGTGGGTCCTGTAACTGAAAATGTATGTTAATATTAATTTCCATTAATATGCAGTCAAAGTAATATGACTTTATTGTGTGTCTTTATGTGTATAACTGTAAGGCCCCATACACACGATCGGACATATCCGATGAAAACGGTCCGCGGACACACCATCGGATCAAATTCCCCGCCGCCGGACGGCGCGGTGACGTGGCGGTGACGTTGACGCCGCCGCGTCACCGCCACGTCACCGCACCAGGAAGTAAAACACTTCCGCGCATGCGCCGAATCCATTTGGCAGCGGCGCGGCGGCGGTGGGGGACGACATGTCTGCTGGTAAGTGTACTAACCAGCAGACATGTCGGGCGGACAGATCCCCACCGGATAGATTTCAAAGCTTGCTTTGAAATCTGTCGGGTGGAGAAATCTGTCCGCTAGCCCATACACACGAGCGGAGATGTCTGCTGAAACGGTCCATCGGACCGTTTTCAGCGGACATATCCCCTCGTGTGTACGCGGCCTCACACCATCCTGTTACGTACATGAGTACTCCAGGCTTTGGTGAGCTGTGCTTTCCATATTTGTGTCTGCAATGTAGTGTGGTACTGCCTGTGCTCATCACTAACATTGAATAATTGATCATAGAATGAGCAGTCAGCTCTATTGTAATGCCTTTCCATTTGATTGTTATGTAGTAAATTATATTACATACACATAGCTAGCAGTTTCCCCATACAGTTATCTGTAAAAAATATTGTTACTTGGCTCCATGAAATTTAGATATAATGATGTTCCTGGCTCTGATTTTGTCACTTTCAGCCCCAAGGCTTAGAGCTATTACCTGCAAAAATACAGAAATGTAGTATCTAATCTATATCTATCTATCTAGCTGTTTACACAGAAGTGTTTTGGGCCTGTTTTGTGCAGGAAAATATCTGAGTCCTAGAAAATGTCTGATTTCTGATTATTTTTGGGGTCAGATTTTTAATCACAGTAAAACCACTTTAATGGCACGTCTAGTGTTATAGGTTAGACCAGTGTTTTACAACCTTTTTACAGTCTGGGCTGAAAGCATTGAAAAGCATTTTCAGTCTTGAGGCACCCCTTGCCAAGGCTTGGTTTACGTTACTGTGTGTCACAGAACACGCGCAAAATCGTACCCATTCCTGGCACACAAAAAAATTCTCTGCTCTTTAGGGGTGCCATTAATTCTTATGCCCCGTACACACAATCGTTTTTCGTCATGAAAAAAAAACGATGTTTTTAAAAACGTCATTTAAAATGATCGTATATGGGTTTCACATTGTTTTTCATCTTCTGATTTTTGGGTTGTAAAAAATGATCCTGTGTGGGCTAAAACGACGTTAAAAACTACGTTTTAAAACCAGCGCGTGCTCAGAAGCAAGTTATGAGACGGGGGCTTGAATGGAACTTCCCCTTTAGAGTGTAGTCGTACGTGTTGTACGTCACCGCGCTTTGCTCATCATTTTTAGAAAAACGATGGTGTGTGGGCAACATAGTTTTTAATGATGAAGTTGGAAAAACATTGTTTTTTCTACATGCTGAAAAACGACTTGTTTTTCTTCATGCCGAAAAACGATCGTGTGTACGCGGCAATAATTGCCTTGTGGCAAAAAAAATGGGACTGGGACTTCTTTCCCTGCATTTCTGTGGGTAGGGCAGACCATTGAAATAAATGCGCTGCCCTACCCTTAACATGCATCCACACAAATGTGAAACAAGAGTTTGTTCACATGTGAAGTTGATGGGGCAGTAAAACCATGTGGTTGAGCTGTTTTTACCACCCACAACTGCTCCTCCTTTATCTGCAGAAAAAGCAGCAGCTGAGGGCGTACACATGCTGTTGTTGAAGCACTGCAACCACACTGCAACTGTGTGCATTGCCACGGTTGTGGTGTGGTGATGTTGCATTTACAGGGTTAAAACAGGTGGTGAGAAAGCAACATATTGCCTCTTTACCACTTGTCAAATGCCTCTGAAAAGTGAACTGAGAATGGACTGCTTTTCCAAGGAGCAGCAATCCTTGCTGCTAATATGAACAACCCCTAAAAAAGCAGCTCTGATGGTACAGGAATAGGGGGGGTCAGTATAAAAAGTAACATACATACATATATACACATACACACATACATGTACAAACACACACACATGCACACACACATGTACATGTTCACACAAACATACACATGTACATACATACACACATAAAGACACATGTACACACATACAGACATATGTGCACACGCATACAGGCACATATACACACACACATGTACACACATAAAGATACATGTACACACAGACACATGCACACACATGCATACAGACACATGTACACACATACAGATACATGTACGCACACGCATACAGACACGTGCACACATTTAGACATGTACGCACACACATACAGACACGTGCACACATTTAGACACGTACACACACATACATACCCATACAGACATATACACATACATGCACACATATATACACATACACACATACACATGTACACACATATAGACCTACATACACACACATGCAAGCACATACACACACATATGAACACGTATACACACACATGCAAGCACATGCACACACAAACCAAACACATACGGACACATGTACACACACAGACACTTACATGCAGACACATGTACACACACAAACACTTACATGCAGACACATGTGCACACACACAAACGCATGTATAAAGCTTTTCAAAAGTTCTAGGACAGTACCTTCCTTCACACACCTGGGTACTGCATTGTAGGAGGAGGCAGACAGCACAGCACACTCCCTGTCCCTTTACTTTCACTTTACTGAGAAGACAGACAGATCTGCCTCACAGTGCCAATGTACAGTTTAGCTGGAGATCTAGAGTTTAGGCTCACATAACAGCCCTCCTCTACCATGATCCCGTGACACCCCTGAGGGTGGCACCCCCCCCCCCCGGTTGAGAAAGGCTGGATTAGACTTATAAACAAGCCATAAGGCTGAAAAATGTACTTCAGTACTTTAAATAATTAAATACAATGGCCCAGATTCACAGAGAATTAGATTCTCGTAGAGTATCAGAAATACACTACGCCGCCGTTTTTTACCTGGCTCTACGTGGAATCCAGGTAGATTTTGTCCAGTAAACGACGGCGGCGTAGTGTATTTCTCCCGTCGCAATCCATCTGCGCGAGTAGGGGGCGTGAAGCATTTAAAATAGGCGCGTTCCCGCGGCGATCGAACTGCGCATGCTCCGTTCGCAAATTTCCCGCCGTGCATTGCGCGAAATCACATCGTTACGTCATTTTTTCTTGAGTAGCGTCGTTTACGGAGATTCCTATTCCCGAACGAGTTACGTAAAAAAAAAAATATATATTTTAAATTCGACGCGGGAACGACGGCCATACTTAACATGGGCTACGCACCGTTAGACCAGCAAAAAGCTGGTCTAACAGTACGTATAAAAAAATAGACGAAAGCGATTGCGAAGACCGCTCGTATATTCGTGGATCGCCGTAAAAACTCATTTGCATATCCCGACACATGAAAACGTCGCAAACTCCTCCCAGCGGCCGCAAAAATATCGCAGCGTAGATCCGAAGGCTTACGAAGACGTAAGCCTCTCGGATCGAAGCCCGAAGCCGCCGTATCATGGTTTGAGGATTCAAACTAGTGATACGGCGCGCAAAATTTTAAATTACTCCTGTCTAACACCAGTTAGACAGGCGTAATTGCTCTGTGAATCTGGGCCAATTTGTTTAAGAGGCATCAGATATTTTAAAGTGCTATAGAAATATACATTAGCTACATGAACATGTGATAAATGTAGCTTCTGTAGGGCTAGTGCTACATTTTTTTTTAGGTCAGATTAAATAGTTGCATATTGGCTTAGTGGGAAGGATCTGTGTCACTGAGTCACTGTATATAGTGCTGATGGGCATATAATCTAAGTATATGGCATATAATGCTGATAGCAACCTTGTTTCATTATTTCTTCAGGTAAACAGCCTCAATTAGTGAGTATCCAAAAACCTTAAAAAATATGTATGGATGTGAAGCGCTAGACTCAGATCTTTGAAAACAGTATTCAGGGATCACTGATTGGGCTCAATTGTTTAGGAAAGCCAGGAAATCCCTATTACAAATTAGGGTCCCCCAAATGGAGGCAAAACCCTCCACATAGAAATAGAAATTAAAATGACAAAAATAACACCAACCAGTCAACTATTAAGATGGAAGGCTGACACTCTATACATGTTTCTGAACAATGACTGCAATCATTGTAAATATGCAAGTTTGGTGTAGCCTTGTTAAGGTACAGAAACAACACAACAAAGTAATTTAAAATCCTCATACACACGACTGGTTTTCCTGGCAGGAAAGCATTTGCCTGGGAATCCCAGACGTGTGAATGCTCCCGAGCAGTTTTCCCATCAGGAAAACAGCCAAGAATCCTGACGGAAAAATAGAGAACCCTGCTCTCAATTTTCTCATCAGGTTTCCTGGCAGAGTGTTTCCTGCCGAGAAAACCGGTCTTCTGTATGCTTACCTGTCCGAAGGTAAACCCACGCATTCTCGATAAGCCTTTGATGTATGCGCGGTAGCATACAAGGCAGGGTTGTAGGGTGTAGCAAGATGGCGGCGACGGCATCAAATGTGATGAGTGGCGGCTCATCATAGTCAATGACGTCACTGCGTTCTTGCTATTTAAAAGAACGACAGTTCTTTTGAATAGCCTTCTGTATGCACGGCTTGGCAAGAAAAGCTTGCCAGGAATCCCCTTTAGGAATTCCCAGCCGTGGCAGGATTCCCGGCCGTGTGTACAGGGCCATAGTGTTTGTAAAGGGTATTATGAACAACAGAACTGGAGGTTTTTTTTCTTGAAAAGCGGAAGCTTATTTATTTTTTAAGATGGAATTAGATCTGTCAATCTATTTTATTCCAGCAGTAGGCTAAAAAAACTGTTCTTTGCCATTTGATTGTTATTCAAATAGCTTTAAGTTGGTATGCTGGGCAAAGAAATCTTCTGCCAGGTGCAGTAACAAAAAGACATGTCCTTTGTGTGCAACATAAAAATTAGAACAAGAAGTACTTGCTGTACAAATAACACATAACTGTAATGTCATGAAAGTAGAAATTATATAGACTTGTGCATTCTGTTTCATGGTAATCTGTCATTTTAGACTTAAATTATCATGTTGTGTTTGAATTTGATATTTATAGCAAAGCTTTAGAAAAGGTTCAGCAAAACACCTTTGAAAAACCTTTCAAAACGTGGTGGTGGAAGGAGCTCTTGTTTTTTTAACTGACTAGGGTCACAATTTTAAAAATATAGTATATCTTAAAATATTGTTTCGCCCTCCTTTATCTATAAATGGCATGATGTTTTTGGTGACTATGATTTTAGGGTCTTGTAACTTGTGGGACATAAAAGTACACACATTATCCAAATTTATAGTTACTGTTAACATATTTATCAGGAGAAGACTATGGAGACACCTTTATACCTAGTTACTATGTTAAGAATGGCCTATAAAAAACAAACTAATGGCCCACTAACAAAATACATAGTATCCATTATTGCCACGGTAATAAAGGGGGTCCCCAAGAGCTTGCAAATAAGTATACAAGAGTATTTAACTTTGAGCAGAACCACTGGTGTATAGAATATGTTAAGCTTGGGCCTCAACATAACTTGTCTTTGTGATCATAATCCATATATATGCTACAATTCATTTATAACTTGGTATAGTTTGCCAGGCCCACAATGGAGGTTTTCATGTTGAACAATTGTACTGTATATGCTTAGAATATTTTATTCATTTTTAATATTCTTCTTTGTGTTAATAAAACTACAAATAGTAAACAGTAACCAACTGTTTTGCATAGTTACAACCAGGGGCGGACTGACCATTGAGTCACTCGGGCACTGCCCGAGGGCCCCATGCCACTAGGGAGCCCCATCAGGGATGTCAGGCTCAATAAAACCAGGGACAGTATGTAAAAATCTATGTTTTTTTTTTACATCTGTCCCTGATATGTCCAAAACCGACATGCTTTTGATGTGAAAATTTCAAGATTTTAGCTGCCCCGCCTCTGCACTGTCTCCTGGCATGGTGGCCATCTGTAAGCCCAGGGGCCCCATAATCTTCTATTGCCCGGGGGCCCCATGAGTTGTCAGTCCGCCCCTGGTTACAACATAGCTTAGCAGAGACCGAGAGCTATACTTAAACTATTTAAAAATATTTATCCACCAACACTGTTAATAAATGAATTCTAAAAGTCAAAGCATACATGGGTTGAAAGAGTCAACAACCAGCCAGAATGTATAAGAATTGAGAAGAGAATTATTATGAACTCTGTGGTGGGTTAGCTTTTATTACAAGGGGTCATCCATTAGTGCATCACTCATTGCTGGAAAATCTCCCCTTGTTGTCCCACATTCACACATACTGACCCTTGAAAACCCCCACAGTGCACTAAGCTAAAAGGTACTGATTACCCCCATAGGAAGCTTCATAGGAAAACTGCTGACAATTGGCTCAGGGATGCATTCTCATGTGTGTGCCTTTTACATATCAGATTATAGGACAGATAACATGATAAAGCCATTGGAAGGACCCCTGTATTCTACACTGGTTATATGAGCACGACTCACATCTTTAGTTTCAGTATTAAAAGGACGTGATTGCATCTTTAAATTTTGGAATCCCTGTTCTCATGAAAGAATGTGACCTATCCACAAATGAAGGCCTCATTTACTTTTACAGCACATCAGCACAATTTTCATAATCTACTAGAAATATAACTGTAATTTTAGAATACCATGTTTTAAGCTAAATTGCCCTTTACCTGTGCCTTATTATATCTTTCCTGAAGGAAGACTTGACTAAATATACTTTGCTAGTTCAGTTCTGATTTTTTTGTAAAAGTATGTAGAAAATGTGGAGGATATGTTTCATGTTGCATTATTGAACTTGAAAAACCTAATCTGTTAGTTCCATGCATAATAAGTGCCCGTCTAAAAATAAAGTAATGTATAGTCTTTAAAGTGGAGCTCCACCCAAAAGAGGAAGCTCTGTTTGTCTCCACCCCCTCCCCCCGCTGCCACATTTGCCACTTTTTTGTGAGGGGGCAGGCGCCTGGTTTTGACAGGTACCTCTTACCCCTTCCCGATATTGAAGTTTGACCACCTCCTCCTTCCCCCGCAACCGGCCCTTTCACAAAGCACAGCATGCTTTGCACATGTGCAACAGGAAACTGGCTGTGAAGCCGCAAGACTTCACTGCCTTTTTCCCTTAGTCAAGATGGCGGCGTCAACACCCGATTGAAAAATCGACATGGACGAGGACACCTGGATTGCTGTATAGGTAAGTGCCCTAATATTAAAAGTCAGAAGCTACAGTATTTGTAGCTGGCAAGTTTTATTTTTTTCTGAAGAAGCCTGGAGCTCCTCTTTAACCCCATAATTCCGGCACCTCCCAGCTCTTTAAGAGGTTTCTGATGCCTGGAGGCAGGGCTGGGTTTCTGATCAAGTAGCCGCCATGATTGGCTGTCACAGCGGTCACCTGAACAGAAAGCTCCCGATGACAAGTAGAGGTTACAGTTGGTAAGGGTGCCAGGAGCATGCAGGGCATGCTCTCTTGGCGCAGCTTTGTTTACATTCTGGTTTGCATATATGTGGCCACTCACTGTTAAGGTCCACCTGCTAAGAGGCCGCATAAATGTGTACCACTGGTGTGAAGACGTTATTTATATCTTGTAACATACCATTGACCTCCCTAACTGCTGTAGTAGAAAAATAGCTTTCCATTCTTAAGAGTTTCACCTGCACACGCTGTTTCATGTTATGACTTCTGGCAGTAGTATTCTTATTATACATGGCAAACAAATGCTGAAACTACATTGACCTAGTTTTGATAATGAGGGTTTGTAAATTGCAGTTATTTAATGGCAGCACATCCTAAATGGTTGCTATCCACAAATCTGTGTACTGTTGCTTTGACAAGCAAATTTACTGTGTTTCTATAGTTCTGAAGCCTAAAGCATACAAATGTTGATCACTTACAGATGCAGCTATAGCTATTCCAGAGGGAAATAAACCATCTGTTATTCTGTGATTATCCTATATTTATAGATATAAATGACTTTTGAAATAACTATATATAATTTTTCGAGTTGGGATGCCTCTTGCTGCATCTCTAGACTCAACACTGCACAAAACTCCCTTTTCTAATATTATAGAAGCATATGGTAAGAACATGAATTACAGTATATCATTTATTTGAAATCCTTATGCATCAAGTAATAACTGCAATAATAACTAAATGCTAACAAAATTCTAAAGCATCAAGTACTACAGGTATTGTTTTAGTAAAGGAAATTGCTGCAGCCTCTATGTGTACAGCATTTTTTCAACTTTGATTACCTTCTTTTACAATATACAGTTTAATCATAGTTATATTTCTAAAGGAATTCACTAAAGAAGCAAGTTACACTTTCTTAAAAGCCCATATCACAAATTACAATTTTACTATCTGGACTTAAAAAAAAACTGTGCAGCTACAAATATTTGTGAACATATGTGGTAGTGGATAGCAAAAGTGACTTATGAGGACATTCAATAGAAATTAAGACTTCACCTTTCACCTTTATCGGCAGAGTTTAACTGCTCACAATAAATAAAAGCCTTTTCTAAGGTCTGTTCTGCTTAAGCCATCGCAATGTGCTTATTTCTCATTTACTTAGTCCATGGCAGCTTTGAATCTGCACCTCTCTTGGTTCACAATGTAAAAAAAAATGCATTGTGAACCCTGAAATCCTATAGCATCATGTGACCATCCAGAAAACTTCATATACCATCATGCACTGCCTTACTGAATTGGGTGTGTTTTACTTGGACCACACCTCTCTCATTACTATACCACCTCTTTTTTTATATATTTCCAGCCACTTTCCTACTTCTTCTTTTAATATGGACAAACACTGTACATTCTGATTGTCTAATGTCATTTAGATCTATCATCAACTATATAGTGCAAAGTCGGATTTGATCCAAATTAAATTAAATTAAATGGATTGTTCTGGTAGGTCCTCCTATGACATTGGTAAATCGTGGTTTTGGTCATTTTAAAGGAAATGGTACAGAGATACAAGTACATGGGAGGGAGACATCCAGCTGTCAATGTTCTTGTAATCCAGCAATAGCTCAGGGAGGGTATAAACACATCAGTTTCACTTTCATGCTCCATTGACACCTAGTGTAGTGGGAGTGCACTGTTTTTATTGTGACACACATAGGGCAGCCCATTTATTTCTACGTGCAACAAAGATGGCAAAGTAGCTCATGGGACATTTTGGTGTGTTGCACACTTTTATCGTTCATTTTTGCACACAACAAAATGCGTATGTTCTTCCACACTTGGGGTGCCATTAACAATTAATGTCACTGAAAGCGTAATTAGTTAATTTTAGTTGTATAAACGTGGCCATACACTACACAAACTGATTGTACAATCTCTGTACAAATTCCTTTAGATTTGCCAAAACTGTTTAATAAGAGAACATACCTATCTATCCAATAACTCTATATGCAGTCAGGCAGGCCAGTTGATGGCAGACCTAAAGGAGATTGTGTAGTGTATGGTGAGCTTTACAGACTTCAAGGGACACATATCTTCTGTTTTGAATGTTACAGCTCTGCTCCAGGTAGGCTATTATGTTTTCACTCAAAACTTCTCAGGCCCCGTACACACGACCGGTTTCCTCGGCAGAATTCAGCAAGAAACTCGATGGGAGTATATTCTGCCGAGGAAACCGGTCGTGTGTACGTTTTCATCGAGGAAACTGTCGAGGAACTCGTCGAGCCAAAAAGAGAGCAGGTTCTCTATTTTCTTGACGGGAGTTGAATTTGGCTCGTCGAGTTTCTCGTTGGGCTGGTTTCCGACGAGAAACTCGAGCGTGTGTATGCTAAGAAACCTGTGCATGCTCAGATTAAAGTATAAGACGGGAGTAAAAGTATCATTTGTAATGGGGATAACACATTTTTCAAGCTGTAACAGACTGAAAAGTGCAAATGGTCTTTTACCAAACTTTTACTTAACACGCAAACACATGAGATTAGCAAAAGCAGCCCCAAGAGTTGTGCCAGTGGAATCGAACTTCCCCTGCTGTAGTATGTGTTGATGTCACCGTGTTTGAGAACGACGAGATTTGGACAAGATTTGGACAAGCCTAACAAGGAACTCGACGAGGTAAACGATGGGTTTCACCTGACGAGTTTCTCGGTCGTGTGTACGGCCCTCACACTTTGCCAAATTAATGACATATGCAGTAAGCTAAATGGATGATCAGCAAAGCGTGATGTTGGCTATGTATTGAGCGAGAAGGGTGCTCACTGATAATGATTGCATTAAAAAAGCTTGTAAGTATCGGGTGGGTGAGAGCAATCTCCTGGAGGTGGAGGGCAGGTGCAGGGTTTGTTTCAATGAGGTCAGCTGGTGAAGTACTTTCTCATTCTACTAGCAGCTTTTACATCCTAAAAGACGGATGCTAGAAATTATTGGAAGATTTGTCTATAGAAGGGACTGGAGGCTGAGGAAATTCCTGCACTAAAATATAACAGCTTTTTCTTTTCTGAAACAGAGGTTCATTAATGATATATTGGTACATAGGGAAGCTGTAATTTAGAATAAAAAGGTGAATTTTACCCTTAACCTACATGCGTACTGTCTGTTAACTGTAACATAACTGTCAAGAAGTATGTAGGTCAAGTGTTTCCCGGACATGAAAACTGAGACTATATTGAGTCCAGTAACTCAATATTCCTAAATGTCTGCTGGGCTCCCCGTTGCTGCATAGATGTCAGAAGCATATAATGAATTTGAGACCATGACATGCTCATCTTAATGGCTTTTCTAAACATAAGCTTAGAATGTTTGACAGCTATTGTTTTTGATCCAAAAAGGAATACGTTGCAAAGGCTTCTTTCTCCAATGCATGTATGTACTAACAATTATCAAAATAAGCGGACAATAGAACACAGAAAAAACTACCTTGGTACAAAACAAATTGCACATTTCTATTAACCTCTCGCCGACCAGCCACCGCAGTTATACTAATTGGCTCAGCTGCGCAAATCGCCATAGGTGTAAGTCGGTTCATGCACAAGGTTTTGTGGATGCTTGCTTGTGCCCATTGGACAGTGGGGAAGCAGGCAGGCTCAATCTTGACCGGCTGGCTGAAACAGAATCTCCGTTCTATCAGGCAATGACACAGGATCTTGTCTTCCTGCTATGCAGGAAGATGGATCTATGTGTTGTTCCAAGCAGCCTATCCCCCCACACACTTAGAAACACATTTAACACCTTGATTGCCCTGATGTTAGACCCTTCTTGCCAGTGTCATAGGTACAATGTCAGTGCATATTTTTAGCACTGATCACTGTAATAATGTCACAGATTACTCTGGGGGCTGTGCTGAATATCAGCGCAGCCCCCATAGGATGCCCACCCAGGACCACCAGGGATGCCACCAGGACCACCACAGATGGACACCACTGATGACCACCAGGTATGCCACAAATGGCAACCAGGGATGCCAAATTGCCAATATGTGCCCACATATGATGCCAATGTGTGCTCACATATGATGCCAACCAGTGCCTATCAGCAATGTCTGCCATTGGCTCTATAGCAGTGATTCCCATCAAAGCCATCTATCAGTGTCCATCAGTGCCACCTATCAGTGCCCATCCATTCCTATCAGCGCCACCTATCAGTACCCATAAGTGCTGCCTATCAGTGCCTATCAGTAACACCCATAAGTACCCATCAGTGCAGCCTTTCAGGTCTCATTAGTGTCACCTATCAGTGCCCATCAGTGTTGCATATCAGTACTACTTATCAGTTCCACCTATCAGTGCCCATCAGTGTTGCATATCAGTGCCCATCAGTGCCACCTATCAGTGACCATCAGTGTTGCATATCCGTGCCCATCAGTGCCCATCAGTGTTGCATATCATTGCCCATCAGTGCCACCTTATCAGTACCTGTTAGTGCAGCCTCATCAGTGCCCATCATTGAAGGAGAAACATTCTTATTTACAAAATGTTGTAACAGAAACAAAGAAAACATTTTTTTTAAAATTTTCGGTATTTTTTTCATTTGTTTAGCAAAAAAATAAAACACAGAGGTGATAAAATACCACCAAAATAATATTTTGGGTACAGTGTAGCATGACCATGCAATTTTTATTTGAAAAGCGACAACGCTAAAATCTGAACATTAGCTTGGACTGGAAGGGGCGAAAGTGCTTGGTATTGAAGTGATTAAACGTTGGTTACTATCTGTCAAACTAAACGTTCAGGAAAGGTTGTAAAACATCCCGTGTGCATTAAGCCTTGATGCTATTATTGGGAAATAATAGAATTCTATGATGAATAAACAACTCCACCTCCTTTCTCTACTTCTTGCATTTTTTTTTCCTTTTTTTGCTGTATTTATTTTCAGTCATGTGATCATTATAAAAAACGAATATAGGAAAGTGCACACTACTTTGTGATAGATATACAGTTTAAAAATATGGACAAAGGCGCCATGTATAACAACTTCTATATTGTTTATTTAGTGAATTCTCCCCTTCTCATTATACACGTTAAAGAAGTCTATCAGGCAAGCAATTGTGTTGAAGCTTTAATGAAACCTGACATGCTAAACAGTATAATTCCTCTACATGAGCCTTGCCCTTCACTGATACACAGTAGCTATGCAGATGAGGAAAAGCATTGAGTTTTGTTTGAACAGCAGGAATGTCAGAATGTCAAGGTCACAAAACCTGGCACTCTGAAGATGATTATGTGATATATTATACATTTTATTTCCCAAAGTATATCATTTCTTCTTGTTTTCAACAAAAGCATCCTGAATATGTTTTTTGTGAAATTATGACAGGACCCAATAGGTCATTGAAACACCCTGGTGTATTCAGGATTTCATTTTTTAAGAAGTGAAACAATGCCAAATGACAATTATTTCCCTAAGTTATAATATCAATGCAGTAAGTGCATTTTGCTGCAAGGCCTCTCAGATATAAGCAGAAAAGGGATAATTGTGTTTTCATTTAATATTGTTTGCTGTCATAGCAGACAGAGCAGTTCACTCAGTGTGTTTGCATATGGCTGCTAAGGGATTGCAGATAAGAGGTTCTCCTATTCTTCATGTCAAGTGAACATATCTGAGGCATTCTGCTCCTCTACTCCTCAAGAATGTAAACAGGATTTTGCTGCAGCTGCAGCTTACATCTGCCCTGCATAAGCATAATTCCTAATACATTCTGCTCAATTTACATTTTTCATTCATATATTTCCTATTTTCCAGAAAACCATTACATGACAAAAATGTTGTTTAAGTCCAGGCTGGTTTTAGAAATTTGTTGCATTGTTTAGATATACGTGTTCAACTTGTATTTATTTTATATTTATTTATGACTTTAAACACCACAATGTGATTTTTGACCCACTTGTAGACTGGTAGCCTGGCATCATTTTCCATCTATTCAATAACATATAGGGGTTGATTTACTAAAGGCAAATCCACTTTGTACTACAAGTGCACTCTAAGGGGGGACATGAAAGGAAAATAAAAAAATTGGATGATAAAATCAGCAGAACTTCCCCTCATTTCAGATCTTCCCATCAGATCTAAAGTGACTGCACTTCCAAGTGCACTTGTAGTGCAAAGTGGATCTGCTTTTAGTAAATCAACCCCATAGTATATAAAATTATTTTTATTTTATTTATTTTTTTAGCCATTGATAGTGTTTTCTGTCATGGATGCTCATAGCAAAAGCTAAATTACTGAACAGCTGTTATTCATTCACTAACTATTCAAAACATAATAATTGTGTAAAAATATTAATACATTAATACAAGAAAACAGACTTAAAGTAGAAGTAAAGTCTACTTCCATCTGTTGACGGCGCTCCCTTCTCTTCCCTGCAGTAGCTGCTCCGTGACTCAGGGCAGCTGCTGTTTCTGAATCAGATGACCGCACTAATTAAATAATAAAATATTTTTTTCATTTACATACATCTCTTTTACAAGCAGTATACAGCATAGGTAGAGGGAGGGGGTAACAGTGTTTTTAAGTAGACTTATATGTAGCCTTCAGTTTCTCTTTAAATTCCTAATTTAAGTATATTATGTACTATATTACTTTTCAAAATCCCTAGCTTGTCTTAACATTACAGACTTGTAATTCCCTGCAAAAATCAGATTGGGAGTGAAAGGGGCATAAGTTAAAGCCAACTAGGCTTTCCTGGCCAGGGCTGAGCCTAGGGTCACAGGCGCCTGGGTGCAGAAATATTTCTGGCGCCCACACATGGGTGTGGTCATTTTACTAACTCCTCCCCTTTACAATGGCAACGACTCAACCACAGAAATGCTCCCCCATGAAGTCTTCATTACCCTAGGATCCTTACATGATCTCTTAACAATAAACAAAATACAGGAAGAGAAGCATAGTACTTTATTGGGACCTGGAGGGGGGCCTCTCTGATTGACACATAGGGCTTCTGTTAGAGAGTCTGTTAAAAAGACCCCCAGACATTTTACAGACATGATACAGGAGGCGGTCAGTGACCGCAGACATAGTACAGGAGATGATCAGAGACTGCAGACATAGTACAGGAGACAGTCAGAGACTGCAGACATAGTACAGGAGATGGTCAGAGACTGCAAACAATAGTACAGAAGATGGTCCATTAGACCCCTTTCACACTGAAGGTTTTTTTTTAGGCGCTTTAGCGTTAAAAATAGTGCCTGAAAAAAGCCTCATCTGTAATCCCAGTGTGAGAGTCTGGGTGCAAGACGTCCAAAATTTTCTTGCAAGTAGCTTCTTTGAGGCACTTTCGTGTGTTTATACACATCGGCACCCCCACCTCTGAAGGCTTATAAGGGGAGAGCTGTGTATTGATATCAGGGTGTGGCTGCTCTTTTAACTATACAAACACAAGCAGGGTAGGTCCTTGACTAAGCTGTATTCTTTCAATTACAGAGAGGTTAAAACTTTGGAAGGTTGGTAAAAAATTCCCAGCACCAGCAGTGTGAAAAGGGGTTGAATACACTTGTCACCACCAGTGTGGAATGACGAGTGTATTCAACCCATTTTCACACTGCTGGTGCTGGGACTTTTTCAACAACCTATCATCCATCATTGTTGGTGATTTTTGGATAGGACTGTTTACAGAGTTTATATTGCAATTCTTCCTTATTGGCGCTGCACCCTTACATCATTGAGAATCACAAGAAAAGCATGTTTATCTTATTACGGTGAGCAGTATTTTTCACCTGGTGGTGGCGACACAGAAGCATAGTGAACTCATTTGGTGGTGTTTTTTCTTCACTTTTGCAAACATTGGACCATTTGTACTTGCACTATATGGAATTTATATTTATTTTTCTTTTTTATCTTTTTTTAGGGATTGTGATATTTGAAAGATTTGCTGCTTTTGAGCTGGATTGGGGATATTAATAGTTTTGCTGTACTATTGTATTATAATAATATCCACTTAAGGACCGCCTACTGCACATTTACGTCGGCAGAATGGCACGGCTGGGCACATCAACGTATATATACGTTGATTTTAGTACCCAGCCGTGGGTCGCGGGCGCGCGCCCGAAGCTCCGGGACCGGGACCGCGGGATTCGCGGACCCGATCGCTGCTGCAGTGCGGCGATCCGTCCCTGGAGCAGAAGAACGGGGAGAGCCGTGTGTACACACGGCTTCCCCGTGCTTCTCTGTGGCTGTAGCATCGATCGCGTCATCCCTGTAATAGGGGGACGCGATCGATGATGTCACACCTACAGCCACACCCCCCTACAGTAGTAAACAAAACACATAGGCACACATCCCCTACAGCGCCACCTGTGGTTAACTCCCAAACTGCAACTGTCATTTCCACAGTAAACAATGCAAATTTAAATGCATTTTTTGATGTGAAAATGACAATTGTCCCAAAAATGTGTCAAAATTGTCCAAAGTGTCCGCCATATTGTCGCAGTCATGAAAAAAATTGCTGATCGCCGCTATTAGTAGTAAAAAAAAAATAATTAAGAAAAATGCAATAAAACTATTCCTTATTTTGTAAACGCTATACATTTTGCGAAAACCAACCGATAAACGCTTATTGCGATTTTTTTAACCAAAAATACGTAGAAGAATACGTATCGGCCTAAACTGAGGAAAAAAAATGTTTTTTTATATATTTTTGGGGGATTTTTATTATAGCAAAAAGTAAAAAATATTGCATTTCTTTTAAAATTGTCGCTCTATTTTTGTTTATAGCGCAAAAAATAAAAACCGCAGAGGTGATCAAATAACACCAAAAGAAAGCTCTATTTGTGGGGAAAAAAGGACGCCAATTTTGTTTGGGAGCCACGTCGCACGACCGCGCAATTGTCAGTTAAAGCGACGCAGTGCCGAATCGCAAAAAGGGGCAAGGTCCTTTACCTGCATTTTGGTCCGGGTCTTAAGTGGATATAGAGCATGATATATTGATAAGTGTTGTGGAATCACTGTAAGGAGCTTTAGCTGACAGCACGATATATATATATACACATCGTTTTTTTTTTTTTTTTTGGGAGAATCACATATAATTGCACTGGTTGTGATTAACCACTTGCTTACTGGGCACATATACCCCCTTCCTGCCCAGGCAAAATTTAAGCTTTCAGCACTGCGTCGCTTTAAATTAAAATTGCATGGTCGTGGGATGTGCCTCACAAACAAAATTCACGTCCTTTTTTTCCCATAAATAGAGCTTTCTTTTGGTGGTATTTAATTACCTCTGAGGTTTTTATTTTTTGCGCTATAAATAAAAAAACAGCCACAATTTTTAAAAAATCGATATAGGAAAGTGAGGGGGTGCAATCAGAGCAAAATTGTTGAGGTAAACTTATTTAAATATAAAAATGAAAAAAACACAAGGTTTAAAATTCACGTGAATGCAAACTGAACACAAAAGAACTTTCACAAAATTCACAAAATACATACAACAAAGAAAAAAGTGCAGCGCAAACAATAAACAATAATATATATATGAATCTTTTTTACTTTTGCTATATAAATAAAAATATAATTTTTTCTCAGTTTAGGCCGATAAGTATTCTACATATTTTTGGTAAAAAAAAATCAAAAACAAAAAAAAAAACCCAATAAGCGTGATTGGTTTGCGCAAAAGTTATAGTGGCTTCAAAATAGGGGATAGAATTCTGACTTTTTTTATTATCTTTTTTTTACTAGTAATACGGCGATCTGCGAATTTTGTCAGGACTGCAATATTATGGCCACATCGGACACTTTTGACACATTTTTGGGACCATTCACATTAATACAGCGAACAGTGCTATAAAAATACACTGAGTACTGTATAAATGTGACTGGCAGGGAAGGGGTTAACACTAGGGGGCGAGGAAGGGGTTAAATGTGTATCCTGGTAGTAATTCTTACTGTGGGGGGAGGGGACTGACTGGGGGAGGTGACCGATGCTGTGTCCCTATGTACAAGGGACACAATATCAGTCTCCTCTCCCTGACAGGACGTGGAGCTCTGTGTTTTACACACAGAGCTCCACGTCCCTGCTCTGTCACTGGCAATCGCGGGTACCTGGCAGACATCGCGGCCGTAAAAACCCGCCGGGCGGGCGGGAAGTGCTTAAGATTAGTATATTTGTTTGTATGCTTGCACAGTTATAATAATTGATTAGTGAATATTCAAATCCTTGCTTAAACCCTAGCTCTCTTTAAACACCATCCAATGTGGGTATTAAAAAGCTTGTTCTACAAAGAAATAGTACTTCCTTTTCTTCTGTGTACCTTCTAGTTCTTGGTCAGGGATAATGTACTGTACTTTACATAAAGCTTTGTCTACTCAAGTGGTTATTACTGGCTGTCAACCTCTATGTTTCTATTTAAACTGCTATACATCCTCTAGAGAGTAATATTTTCCAGCTGTAGCTTTTGAATAATCAATATGAGAACTGAAGGCAGTTTACCCAAGAGATGCTGTGCAGTAACTAATAATCATCTGTCCATTGAGATATATGATGAAGAATATTATATTGTGCTGATATAGTAATCACTGTTGTTTTCATAGGAAATCATTGTTACTTTTTTACATCTTGGCTTGGGAATTTCATTCCCTTCATAAATATTAGAGGATGAAGTTGTTGTAAAATATTACATACTATATGTGTATATATATATATATATATATATATATATATATATATATATATATATATATATATATATATATACAAACATACATAGAAATGATCAGATCAGACTTCTCTGAAATATAAAAAGTCTCATGCTTATGATACACAGAGAAGTATTATGTTATGAATGCTGCATCTGAGTTTGCAATAAATGTGGTCTGGCTGAGTATACCTATAAGCTATTAAAATCTGCTCCTTGATATCACTCTACCACTAAAGCTCTGTCTTCAAAGAACAGTAAATCTAGTTTGCTTCACAAAACATCATTCTTCGGAAATCTTGAGCTGCTTTAAAGTAATGGTCCATCCAAAACTGTTTTGTAAATGTTTAAATAGAGTGGGTTAGAATCTCAGGTTTTTCTTTTGTGTACGTTTTGGGGGTCTCCCTTCCTTTCTGCTCTAATGATGGATTCCATCTGGGTTGAGAAGGTATAAAAAATAAACACAGACATCAGATTTAGTTCATGTACCAGTTGTGCAAATTTCCAAATTTAAAATTTCTCACACAAAAATACTGACAACGCTTAAAAAAAATTCTACTCTTTCTGAAACTAAAGTGTGGGTTTTGAGGTCTAATTAAGATAAAGTTCTCTTGTTTCAGATTGCACAATTTTTTTGGATACCCCAACTTAACCACTTTCCTTACATTCTGGTGGCATCATGCTGGTTGAGCATGATGGTACCACAGCATGTAAGTGCAGATTTAATATCACGTCTATTCCCATAATTATTTGAGAATATTTGCAATCTTCCTTATAGCATTGTAAATAAGTGCATCATTAACATGTCAATTCTGCATAGAAATTGGGTTTCAGGGACTAGATATCTACATTAAAGCAGACCATCTTCCCCTTCTGTCTACATGAAACTGCCAAAGTTACTTAATTTAGAATTGTTAAATATATAAATAAATATAATTATTTAATATCCTAATATGCTAATGCTCTTTTCCACATTCTCATGTAAACTAGTGCCCCCCATAATTTAAATGCACAGTCCAGTTTTTTCTTCCATGTTTTCTGTGCCGTCCCAAAGCTGATATCACTGAGGCCTTGTACACACGATCGGACTTATCCGATGAAAGCGGTCCGCGGACCGTTTCCATCGGATATGTCCGATCTGGAGTTTGGTCCGATGGCGTGTACACACCATCGGATCAAATTCCCCGCCGGCGGACGGCGCGGTGACGTGGCGGTGACGTTGACGCCGCCACGTCAACGCTACGTCACCGCACCAGGAAGAAAAACACTTCCGCGCATGCGCCGAATCCATTCGGCGGTGGCGCGGCGGCGGTGCGGGACGACATGTCTGCTGGTAAGTGTACTAACCAGCAGACATGTCGGGCGGACACATTCCCACCTGATAGATTTCAAAGCATGCTTTGAAATCTGTCGGGTGGACAAATCTGTCCGCTAGCCCATACACACGATCGGAGATGTCTGCTGAAACGGTCCATCGGACCGTTTTCAGTGGACATATCCGCTCGTGTGTACGAGGCCTAACAGATTTTGGACATGGGCTGTGTAAGATCCGGTTACGTTTGTTATTATTTATACACGGCATTGGCTTAAAGGGGTTGTAAAGGAATTTTTTTTTTTTCATAATAAGCATTCTTTACCTGCAGACATTCCTCTTTTCACTTCCTCATTGCTCGTTTTTGCTCAGAAGTTGCTCTATTTCTTCTCTGTTCTGTTCACTTCCTGCTTTTCTGATTGTTACTCACCACCGTGAATGGAGGCTTTACTGCGGTGGTCAGTGACGAGCTCTCCCCCTCCAGGAAACTACATCTGTGCGGCAGGACGCTCTCTTTGTGTTAGAGACTTCAAGGAGGTGTGAATTACTGGGCGTGCCACAATTCATACTGGGAAATGTAGTTCTTACATGAACGAGTGCCGCAAACCAGGAAGTGAATGAGAGAACAGAGACTAGAACGCCAGAGGTGATATAGATGAAGGAATTTAATAGGTATTTACTCGTTTCTGAACAGAATCATTATACTATTCTGTCTGTCTACCTTGCAGACATTGGCCCAGATTCACATACAATTAGATTGGCGTAGAGTATCAGAAATACACTACGCCGCCGTATTTCACCTGGCTCTACGTGGAATCCCGGTAGATTTTGGCCAGTAAACTACGGTGGCGTAGTGTATTTCTCACGGCGCAATCCATCTACGTGAGTAGGGGGCGTGAAGCATTTAAAATAGGCACGTTCCCGCGGCGATCGAACTGCGCATGCTCCGTTCAGAAATTTCCCGCCGTGCATTGCACGAAATCACGTCGTTGCGTCATTCGTTGTTTGAGTAGCGTCGTTTACGGACATTCCTATTCCCGAACGAGTTACGTAAAAAAAAAAAAAAATAAATAAATTTGACGCGGGAACGACGGCCATACTTAACAGCTGGTCTAACAATAGCTGGTCTAACAGTATGTAGCAAAAAAATGACGTAAGCGATTGCGAAGACCACTCGTATCTTCGTGGATCGCCGTAAAAAGTAATTTGCATATCCCGACGCTGAAAACGACACGGACTCCTCCCAGCGGCCGCAAAAATATCGCAGCGTAGATCCGAAGGCTTACGAAGACGTAAGCCTCTCGGATCGAAGACGGAAGCCGCCGTATCATGGTTTGAGGATTCAAACTAGTGATACGACGCGTGAAATTTGAAATTACTCCTGTCTAACACCAGTTAGACAGGCGTAATTGCTCTGTGAATCTGGGCCATTAATTTTAGGCAACATTTTTTTTCTTTTACAACCCCTTTAACCACTTAATACCCACCCACCGTGAAATGACGGCGGGCGAGATACTCAATTATCCTGACATCACGTCATATGATGTGATGTCAATTTAAGCCACTAGGTGGCGCGCGCGCCTGCCGGCGCCGCGCGTGCGCACCCGTCGGGTTACTAACAACACCGTGCGCGTGCCCGGCGGCCGCGATGGCCGCCGGGCACCCGCGATTTCTGTGTAACTGAGCTGGGACGTGCAGCTCTGTGTGTAAACACAGAGCTGCACGTCCCTGTCAGGGAGAGAGGAGATCGATTGTGTCCCTTGTACATAGGGACACAATCGGTCACCTCCCCCAGTCACCCCCACTCCCCCTACAGTAAGAACCTAGGATACACATTTAACCCCTTCCCCGCCCCCTAGTGGTTAACCCCTTCCCTGCCAGTTACATTTATACAGTTATCAATGCATATTTATAGCATTGTTCACTGTATAAATGTGAATGGTCCCAAAAATGTGTCAAAAGTGTCCGATGTGTCAGCTATAATGTCGCAATCCCGAAAAAAAACGCAGATCGTCGCCATTCCTAGTAAAAAAAAAAAAAAATCATAATTATGTCCCCTATTTTGTAGGCAATATAACTTTTGCGCAAACCAGTCACTATACGGTTATTGCGATTTTATTTTTAAGTTTTTTTTTACCAAAAATATGTAGAAGAATACGTATCAGCCTAAACTGAGATCAATTTTTTTTTTTTTTTTTTATGGGATATTTATTATAGCAGAAAGCAAAAAATGTTGTGTCTTTTTTCAAAATTGTCGCTCTTTTTTTGTTTATAGCGCAAAAAATAAAAACCGCACGGGCAATCAAATGGCACCAAGAGAAAGCTCTATTTGTGGGAAAAAAAGGACGCCAATTTTGTTTGGGAACCACATCGCATGACCGCGCAATTGTCAGTTAAAGCGACGCAGTGCCGGAAGCTAAAATTTGGTCTGGGCAGGAAGGGGGTGTAGGTGCACAGTAGGCAAGTGGTTAAGCAATGTGAGCTACAATATATTTCTTGATACATTGGTGAAGCCATGCAAACACTAACAAAAAAATCTTCCAAGATCTGGTGGAGAAAAGACAATTTTCTGTGCAATTTACACACAAGATCTCCATGGGAGGCAATGATCACATAGCCTTCCCAGTGGACAATAGGACAGCACTGGCTACATCACAAGTTCCGAAGAAAATCAGAAAGTACAAATGATTAATAGAGTGTGTTTCGTGCAACTGTGTTTTTTAGGTTTGCTTAGAGGACACAGTGTCAGCTCTTACAATTCCAAAGGGATCCTATGGTCTTGTTTTTATTCTGCTTTGCACAGATTGCACTAGACTGTAATGCATATGTAAATTAGAATGATTGGGATGCACTTACTTTCATATTGGCAATTGTCGGTAATAGTAGCATCTTGTTGTCTTTTAATTATGTATACAAAAATCTTACTTGGTAACCCTTATTACTTTTTATTAAAAATAGAAAATAGGCTTAGATGTATTTGTGATGTGAATGGATCCTCATACAGTTAATATGTATACAACATTCAACATTGCTCATTCAAATGGATAAGATGCTGATGCATTCTTTGTGCAGTCACAGCAGGCAAACACAACACACAGTGGCCTTGCTGTGTTAGCATTAGTGTTGAGCAGAATATGCCATATTCGAATTCGCGATATATCTCGAATATATAGTCGAATATTCGACAGATATTCGCTAAATACGAATATTCGTGATATATTTTCGAAATGAAATGATTGCGAATTTTCGCTATCGCGAATGCGAATGCGATTGCGAATTGCGAATTGCGATTGCGAATATTCGAGAAATGCGGAATGGAGCACTCTGATTGGCACAGAATATTCGTGATATATTACAATATAAAATAATTGCGAATATTCGAGAAATGCGGAAGGAGCACTCTGATTGGCTCAGAATATTCGTGATATATTACAATACACAATAATTGCGAATATTCGGCAAATGCGGAAGGAGCACTCTGATTGGCTCAGAATATTCGTGATATATTACAATACACAATAATTGCGAATATTCGGCAAATGCGGAAGGAGCACTCTGATTGGCTCAGAATATTCGTGATATATTACAATACACAATAATTGCGAATATTCGAGAAATGCGGAAGGAGCACTCTGATTGGCTCAGAATATTCGTGATATATTACAATACACAATAATTGCGAATATTCGAGAAATGCGGAATGGAGCACTCTGATTGGCTCAGAATATTCGTGATATATTACAATACAAAATAATTTCGAAATTTCGAGAAATGCGGAATGGAGTACTCTGATTGGCTCAGAATATTCGTGATATATTACAATATAAAATAATCGCGCGATATCGCTATTTGCCGAATAATCGCATTGCGATTTTTCGGCAATATAAAATGAGCGCTGCAGCTACTCGGCCCAAGGTCTCTAATCATACCAGCAATGCTTTTAGACGTCGATGGGGATCTCTAGGATGTGATCTGTTCTAAAAAATTTTTTTAAAACATTCGAATATTCGAAATAGCGATTATTCGCCGCGATATTCGCGTTATTCGCGAATACTCGAATATGCAATATTCGTAGCGAATATTCGCAATGCGAATATTCGTGAGCAACACTAGTTAGCATGTATCTACTTTGGAATGGGGAAAAAAAAAAACATACATTTTCCTATTTCATCAAAATCTGACCTAACTCTACAAGAAAGAAAACATTTATAATATCTTTTAGTTAAATATGTGTTCTGTTAGCATCTATGCTTTATTGTTTAAATTATCCCAGCTTTTCCCATTACTAAGCCCTGTCATTCCATCAGCATTAAAGCAGAGCTAAATATTTGTGTTTAGCTGCATAGCTGCTGTTGTGGATGGCTGCAATACTTGTCTATGTACTGTTGTGTTAGGGGTTATCTCAATGGGGGATCACCTTCCCAGGGAAAAAGGTAGTCCAAACGGCAGGTTTTCTTAACCACTTAACCACTTAAGACCCTTTAGACCCGTACCTTTAGGCAGGTAAAAGACCTGGCCAGTTTTTGCAATTTGGCACTGCATCGATTTAACTGACAGTTATGCGACGTGGCTCCCAAACAAAATTGGCGTAATTTTTTTCCCACAAATAGAGCTTTCTTTTGGTGGTATTTGATCACCTCTGCGGTTTTTATTTTTTTGCGCTATAAACAAAAATAGAGCGAAAATTTTGAAAAAAATATTTTTTTAAATTTTTGCTATAATAAATATATTGCCAAAAACATAAAAAAAAAACTTTTTTCCCTTAGTTTAATCCGATACGTATTATTCTACCTAATTTTGATAACAAAAAAATCGCAATAAGCGTTTATCGATTGGTTTGCGCAAAATGTATAGCGTTTACAAAATAGGGGATAGTTTTATTGCGTTTTTATTATTATTTATTTATTTATTTATTCATTCTAATGGCGGCGAGCAGCGATTTTTTTTTGGGACTGCGACACTTCGGACAATTTTGACACATTTTTTGGACCATTGTCCTTTTCACAGCAAGAAATGCATTAAAATGCATTGTTTACTGTGAAAATGACAATTGCAATTTGTTGGATTTGTGGAAAGAAGCATGTAACCATGTTTCTATCAAGAAGAATTTGGACTTTGTAGGCACAACTCATTAAAATTGGTATTTAATAGGAAAAAAACAAAACATATAACATGACAATTTTCACTATAATATGCATTGGAACAGAATAAAGGACATTAATAGTGGAACCACATTATGATCCCTCGGAAAAAACACACTCGATAGCCACAGAGCTATATGTAGATTATACAAATTAGACGCTGGGTGGAGGGGTGATTTCGGAGGAAGACATAGAATGGGTTCTTGAACGATAAAAAACACAGCTCAACATGTTTCGCGACTTTTCTTGCGTCGCTTCTTCGGGAGCTTCTAGATATCAAAAAACAGATATATATACACAATAATTAGATTTAGGCAAACTACATTTTCAAACAAGCCTATGTTATAGGCAAAAAAGTGACTGACATTGCATGTACATGTATCAAACATACTCACCGATAGACGGTGTTTAATTAGTTTAGAGAAGAAAAAGCTTGCTTAGTGTGTCCCAGTGAAAAATACCTATTGACCATCAGAGCGCAACCAACGCAATTTGGGATGGGGACTGATGCAAAACACCCCAATTCCTCACCGTGCGCCAAGGCAACAACCAGTTGGGGTATCAAAAAGAGTTTCTGGTAAAAAATAGGCAAAGACAAACCATCAATGATCTGACAAGATATGTAATATATAATCAACACATCAATATATAGTTGATTTGGAAATAAATCCAATCAACAGGTGTGTGTGACATAAATTAGTAGGGTACAGAGAATAAACTAATAAGCTACCTTGTATAGTCGTGGGCTGGCTTCCCAGGTATAAAGCAAAGAAAAACGACACTCCTCAAAGGGCATCAATCACTAGTTTCCAAAAGCGGTTTTTAAAGTCATTTTGTTTGTATGCTGTTTGCTTCTGTGTCCCAGTTATAATCAGCCTGGCTGTAATACACCAATTCCACCACATCACCCTTCGCCATTGAGCACAACACCAGCACGGCCACGTGAGCCATCATCGGGTCTGGTCTTTTGCATAGTACTCTGTGCGAGGACTTTTTCGACCTGCTGATGGCGTTCATTACGGGTTCCCCCCCCCTTTTTTTAATTCCATCCTGGGGGACCCCCCCACCACACATTTAGCCCTACCATCGCGCTAGCCCTAACCGTCTCCTCTGCGCATGCGCTGGCTCGCGCATGCTCAATGTGGTTTCCTTGGACAGCCGGAAAGACGCCAATCATCTGACATCATCGGAGGAGGGTTTAAATAGAGATTCTGGTCTGCTCACTGTCCAGGTGTTTGGAGGGGAGAGCAGTTCAATCCCAGCCACCAGCACGGCCGTGCTTTATCCCTTGCTCAGATCCTTTTCTTCAACAAGACATCTCTAGGTATGATTTACAAATCTTTTTACCTCTTTGCTGTATATTTTTGAAGTCCACAGCCCTTATCTAATTGTTCGCTGGTTGTCTCTCCCACTTCAACTAATTTCAGTGCACTTCCCAGTTTGGAAGTATACTGGACGTCCTCTATCGCCATCTTGTGCCCACTTTTCAGAAGGCTCTTCCAGCAACAATGCCTATGTGTTAGGTATATCACATACATAAGGTAAAGTTAAATCTTTAACTACCTGCTAGCTGTGGCGCATTTGTGATGTTATATGTATACATATATTTCTATATATATGTCACCATACATACCTTAAAATTGCTTATTTTTTAGAGAGTGTTTAGAAACCTCTTTTGGAAACTAGTGATTGATGCCCTTTGATGAGTGTCGTTTGTCTTTGCTTTATACCTGGGAAGCTGGCCCACGACTACAAGGTAGCTTATTCGTTTATTCTCTGTACCCTACTAATTTATGTTACACACACCTGTTGATTGGATTTATTTCCAAATCAACTATATATTGATGTGTTGATTATATATTACATATCTTGTCAGATCATTGATGGTTTGTCTTTGCCTATTTTTTACCAGAACCTCTTTTTGATACCCCAACTGGTTGTTGCCTTGGCGCACGGTGAGGAATTGGGGTGTTTTGCATCAGTCCCCACCCCAAATTGCGTTGGGTGCGCTCTGATGGTCAATAGGTATTTTTCACTGGGACACACTAAGCAAGCTTTTTCTTCTCCAAACTAATTAAACACTGTCTATCGGTGAGTATGTTTGATACATGTACATGCAATGTCAGTCACTTTTTTGCCTATAACATAGGCTTGTTTGAAAATGTAGTTTGCCTAAATCTAATTATTGTGTATATATATCTGTTTTTTGATATCTAGAAGCTCCCGAAACAGTGACGCAAGAAAAGTCGCGAAACATGTTGAGCTGTGTTTTTTATCGTTCAAGAACCCATTTTATGTCTTCCTCCGAAATCACCCCTCCACCCAGCGTCTAATTTGTATAATCTACATATAGCTCTGTGGCTATCGAGTGTGTTTTTTCTGAGGGATCATAATGTGGTTCCACTATTAATGTCCTTTATTCTGTTCCAATGCATATTATAGTGAAAATTGTCATGTTATATGTTTTGTTTTTTCCTATTAAATACCAATTTTAATGAGTTGTGCCTACAAAGTCCAAATTCTTCTTGATAGAAACATGGTTACATGCTTCTTTCCACAAATTCATATATTCAAGGATGTGGCACATAGTTACTAGTGGGTGAATGATTACCACCCCAAGGCGATCGTAATCAGAATAACACTATAATTGCAATTTGTTTACACACAGCTCTCCCCGTTCTTCAGCTCCGGGGAGCGATCGCGGGACTTAATCTGGTCCGCAGGACCGCGGCCGCGGTCACGGAGCTTCGGACTGGGTTGCGGGCGCGCACCAGTGACCCACGGCTGGGCACTTAAAGAGGAAGTACCTGTACATGCTTGTGCCCAGCCGCGCCATTCTGCCGACGTTAATGTGCAAGAGGCGGTCCTTAAGTGGTTAAAAATCTGACTTGTAGCCAGTTTTATTTTAAAAGTTTACAGAAAAATTAAACAAACAGAAAATACATCCTTGCCATCCAGGCACTAACTAAACATTACAGGTTCCTAACAAGTATAGGGTTTCTCCCATTCACCCACAAAACAAAGATAATTCAAACCTTCAATTAAGCAGCTCTCTCATGATTTGTTTCCTGTGTCCCAGGCCAAAAGCAATAATTTGCTCTAGCCCTGCTTAATTTTTACCACCTGTTGGTGGACACAAGTGGACCACAAAGGGGTCAATTCACAAAGAGAAACGTTATTGGTTTTCTTCAGGTGTTAAATTAGCACTCCTTATTTAACGCTAGCAAACATGGTATTCACGAAAGCTATAATCATTATTTAACATAGTCGTTATGGTTTTCAACTGACTCTTTATCCAAACGTTATTCTAACTACTCAGACGTTATTATTAAGATTCGGGACGTTAAAATAACTCTTAAGATCGTTAAATAATGCTGGAGAGATGCATTCTGGGAGCAGAAGGGGAGGAGAACAGCTGCATGTGGAAAAGAGCAGATACAGACAGAGAGAGAGAGAGAGAGAGAGAGAGAGAGAGAGAGAGAGAGAGAGACACAAGCAATACACATGGAGATTGAGCATGTGATGTGCAAAACTTCTAGTGTGTGCTTTTCTAAAGCCATGTGTATTTCCTCATACAGAGAATAAATCATGGGAGATGATAATCGGAATTTAGCTATCACCTGGGTTTCAGAAAAGTCATCCAAAATAGTATGTGAACGGAATACACGTTTATAAATCTGAACAACATTCTAACGTGTTCTTCTTCACCTCTGGATAATTTTAAGTTCAAATAGAGCACGGTTCTAGCTTGCCCAACACTACACTACACTACAAAAATCGCCAAAAGCTTCCTCTAACAACAAAATATCGCCTGGGAAATGTCATAACGCCACCCTGAGGGAGGTGTTAATTTAACGATTGCTTAACGATTGATAACTGTCCAAAAAATCTTTGTGAATTGCACTTCTGTACATATTTAACGATTTGAATCTTTAAAATAACGATTTGAATCTTTAAAATAACGATTTGAATCTTTAAAATAACGATTTGACTCTTTAATAAGGATCCACACCTTAAAATATCGTTTCTGTGTAGGGAAACGTTATTTGATGATTTTTCAGAGCGTTAAATCGTTTAGTGAATTGAACTAGCTTCAATAACGTGCAAAATCGTTAAAATAACACTCGCAATCTGAAAATAAAGCTTTGTGAATTGACCCCAAAATGTGGTCCAGAGCCAACCCTGCCAAATTGGCTGGTAAAACCCGGGCTGGATTCTACCTTAGTTTTCTGCAAATGAATGCATGCAAGGTGAAACATAACTTCCATCAATCACCTCGCCTTTCATAATGTCACATCAGCTACTGGTGTGCCATGGTCATCAGCATCTATATATGATGATTGAATAGCTTCCAACAGCATTCTATAGCTAGCTAAAAGGGACTAAAACGTTAATCACTTGGCAACTAAGCAACAACTTGATGCAATTGCTGAAACACAGACATAGTTTCATTAACTACAACTGCATATTTTTTCTAAGAATGAAAGTTATATGAAAGCCAGATCTCAGGTGACCACAAAATGATGTACAAAGCCACTTGTGTGACAGAATGGGATTTTTTTCTGGAAGTAGTGAAGGCTAAAAGTGGCCCTGTCACCACAAGGTTACTTCTGAACAAAAGGCAGCCTGTAAAAGAAGAGTGAATATACTTAATTTTCCATCAACCTGTTTGTTGAAGAGCCACTGCATTGGTACTCCCAAGCCTTTGAAAGTATTTCAGCATTTAGGAGGGTTGAATACTTGATTCACCTGAGTACACTGTGGTTCCTCCCACTAGCATGCATCTCCTCTAGGGAATTAAAGGGAAGTGGGAGGTACCACAGTATGCAGCAGAGTAGCAGGTAATCTATGCAACTGGAAGGCCTCGTACACATGACCGGTTTTCTCGGCAGAATCCATCAAGAAACTTGGTGGGAGATCTTTTTTGGCGAGGAAACTGGTCGTGTGTAAATTTTTCATCGAGGAAACTGTCGAGGAACTCGACGAGCAAAAGAGAGAGCAAGTTCTCTTTTTCCTCAACGGGAGTCCAAATTGGCTCGTTGTGTTCCTCGTCGGGCTGCTTTTCGACGAGAAGCAGGTTGGCTCTCCTTGGTAAATCACTGTAGCTATACGTCAGCTGCTTTAAGACCACTAGCAGCCAATGCACATACTCGGCAGCCGCAATGTCCGCCAGGCTCCCGTGATCGCTCCTGAGGGAGACAGAACAGAGATCTTCCAATGTAAACAGACAGATGTCCGTTCTTTCAGGGGAGAGAAGACAGATCTTCTGTTCATGCTGGTTATGAACAGCCATATGTTTTTCCGTCTCCAGGCAATCCCATTCCCCCCACAGTTAGAAACACTCCCTAGGACACACATTTAACCCCTTGATCACCCCCTTGGTGTTAACCCCTTCCCTGCCAGTGATATTTACACAGCAATCAGTGGTTATATTTCTCTGTATAAATGTCAATGGTCCCAAAAAGGTGTCAAAAGAGTCTAATCTGTACGTTGCAATGTAGCAGTCTCGTTAAAAATCGCCGACATTACTAGTAAAAATTAAAATTGATAATAAAAATTCAATAAATGTATCCTCTATTTTGTAAACACTATGGGCCAGATTCAGAGAGCCGGAACTCCTGTCTAACTGGTGTTAGACTGGAGTAATTTCAAATTACGCACGTTTTTTAGCTAGTCGGAAACCTCAAACCTCAATAGACGGCTGCAGGCTTCAATTCGACTGGATTACATGTTCGTATGCCTTCGGATCTACGCTGCAATAAAATTGCGGCCACTGAGTGGACTTCCCGTCGTTTTCCGCGTCGGGGTATGCTAATGAGCTTTTGCCGGCGATCCCAGAAATTACGATCTTCAATCGCAATCTCTTACGGCATCTTTAGTCATCTTTCTTTTGCGTAACACTATACCAGCTTTTTGCTGGTCTAATATTAGACAGCCCATGTTAAGTATGGCCGTCGTTCCCGCGTCGAATTTCTACGTTTTCCGACGTCTTTTATTATTTTTAACGTAAGTCGTCCGGGAATAGGAATGTTCGTAAACGACGCTACTCAAACAACGAATGACGTAACGACGTGATTTCACGCAATGCACAGCGGGAAATTTCTGAACGGAGCATGCGCAGTTCGATCGCCGCGGGGACGCGCTTAATTTAAATGCTTCACGCCCCCTAATCGCGTATTTCGATTACGTGGCGAGAAATAGACTACGCCTCCGTAGCGTACGGACAAGAATCTACCAGAATTCGATGTAGAGCCTGGTAAAATACGGCAGCGTAGAGTAGTTTGATTACGCAGCGCAAAATTAAGTGTATCTGAATCTGGCCCAATAACTTTTGTGCAAACCAATCCATATACGCTTATTGAATTTTTTTACCAAAAATATGTAGAAGAATAAATTTTGGCCTAAACTGAGGAAGATTTTTTTTATATTTTTTTAGGGGATATTTATTATAGCAAAAAGTTAAAAATATATTTATTTTCAAATTTGTTGCTCTTTTTTTTGTCTATAGCGCAAAAAATAAAAACCGCAGAGGTCATCAAATATCACCAAAAGAAAGCTATATTTGTGGGAAAAAAAGGACGTCAATTTTGTTTGGGTACAGCGTCACACAACCACGCAATTGTCAGTTAAAGTGACACAGTGCCATATTGCACAAATTGGCCTGGTCATTAACCTCCCTGGCGGTATGATTCTTTAAGATTTTAGGTGCTGAAAGCGGTACCATTATTTGCAAGGGAATTAGGCGTTTTATACTGTAGGCTTGTAATTCTTAGGAATAACTCACTGAAATCTATCCAAACAAGAGTCTAATAGGCATCCTGGGTATGATTTTTTTTTTTTCTTATTAAAAATTATAATATAATAAATAATTATAAAAAATTATAACAAATAATAATATAATTATAGTAAAAATTATTCAATAATGTAATCAAATCAAAATCACTGAAATTTGCTCAGTTGCAGAATTTTTGCTGTCATTATTTTTTTTTTTTTATGACGAATTTCCCCACAAATCGCTATCACTAAATTCTGCAAGTGATTCTGATTTATTATCGCTGTTTTTTAGCTGCTCTAAAACAATTTTTGCCATAAAGGGACACTTTTGGTTGCTATGGGCAATCTACAGTTTGCAGGCAGAAAGAACAGTTTTTATTATATAAAAGGACATGTAGTGTACAGGGCAGACCACTAGGGACATGGGGGGTGTGTATTTTTTACATACAGTACTGTAATCTATAAGATTACAGTGTACTGTATGTATAGTGTTTGTTTACTTTTTTAAATTTGGCGCCGTTTCCCCCCCTACGTCGCGACGCTCGCAGGGAAGGGAATCGGCGGAACACACAGCATCAGGCGGACATCCGCCCGCCGTGTACTGCGGGGATTCATCGCTGGATCGCAGAGAAAAGGTAAGTAAACTTTTTTCTGCATCCAGCGAGGCAAGTCCGTGTGTGGCATGGGGTTACCGATCGTAGCTTTAAAATCTCACCCCGTGCCACACACGGGAAGACCGCCAGGGAGGTTAAGAAGGCAAATCCTTCCAGAGCTGAAGTGGTTAAAGTCTACAGGCTTAAGAAATTGATTTGGTAAATGGATAGAAAGCTGGCTAAAAAATGTATTCAGAGATTGGTGATTAATGATTCTCACTCGGAATGGTCAATCGAGAACATGGGGACATGACCTCAAACTAACTAGAAGAAAGTTAAAAACCAGTTTTAGAATGTATTATTTTATTAAAAGTTAATGCTTGGAATTAACTTCCAGCAGAGGTAGTGGGACAATGAATAGTAAATGGTTTCAAACATGCTTGAAACAATTATAAATCTATACTCAGAATTTTTTTTAATGAAAAAAAAAAATCAAACAAAACAAAAAAAGACAAAAAAAAAAAAAACTCGATGGACTACTCAGTTTTTTTCTGCCATCAGTTTCCCATGTTTTATTGTTTATAATAGTACCGGGGGTAGTCGATTTTAAGGCATTTTTGATTTCCTCCTGGGAAATCAGGAAGGATTTTTTTTGTCCCTCACTAGAGCAAATATTATCATGCTTATTTGAGATTTTTTTTCCTTCCTCTGGATCAATTGAGGGTAGAGGATTGTGTTTTTGGATTTTTTATTTGTGTGTTTTGCCATTGGTTGAATTAGATGGACTTGCGTCTTTTTTTCAACCAGACTAAATATGTAACTATATAACTATGTAACTGTTATGAACTTTACATAACTATTGTGGTGCCCCTTTCTCTTGTGTTCTCATTTACCTGCCCAAGACAGACAAAGAGATAAAAAAAAAAAAATGATACTTATTTTTATTAAGGAAAACAGTATCAGTATCTTGCATCTGACACAGAAATGTATATATCATCAATAAGGTTGTATAATTGTTATTTTATTGTTTTTAAAAGGAAAAAATCTTGTGCAGGGTGAGGTAACCATATCTGTATAAATCCACCCTCACCCACTTATAACTCAGCTGGATGCAGTATACAACCACTACGTCTGAGCAATGTCATAAGACTGGGTAACAGTCAGGCCTCGTACACACAAGCAGACAGATTTGTTCAAATCTGTCTGTCCGACAGATTTGAACAGATCTGTCTGCTGGGATTTTGGTTTGCTCGCGTGTACACACAAGCAAACCAAAATCCCCGCCAGCAGACAGCGCGCTGACGTGGCGGTGACGTTGACGCCGCCACGTCACCGCACCAGGAAGTAAAACACTTCCGCGCATGCGTCGAAACCATTCGGCGCATGTGCGAGAAGACATGTCTGCTGGTTAGCGTACTAACCAGCAGACATGTCGGGCGGACGGGTTTGCAGCCGACAGATTTCAAAGCATGCTTTGAAATCTGTCGGGTGGCCAAATCCGTCTGTTTGCCCGTACACACGATCGAATCTGTCTGCTGAAACAGCCCGTCAGACGGGTTTCAGCAGACAGATTTGATCGTGTGTACGCCGCCTCACTGTTCCTTTTAGGTTCAGACACCAACCGACAATGGGTATTTTAGTGGTGGCTGTGACAGAGTGAGGAATGGTATTCTACATTTTGGAATTAAAAGAACGCACTTCACAGCGCTGTTTTTCAAACACTTTAGCAAATATTGACCAAAGAATGTATTTGGAACTAGTTGCTGAATCTTCTATAAGAGGCTACAGAAATAATTTGAGCTTGAAGAGATGAACTGTGATACCTTTAGTAATAAACCAGTAGGATCTGGTGCTGGGATCTCAACATTAGTATTTTCTGGCGCAGATGGCATAGTTAGTGTAATGCCGCGTACACACGATCGGTCAAACCGATGAGAGCGGTCTGATGGACCGTTTTCATCAGACCAAACCGATCGTGTGTAGGCCCCATTGGTTATTTATCCATCGGTTAAAAAAAAGCAAACTTGTTTTAAAATTAACCGATGGATACCTAACCGATAGTGAAAAAATGATCGTCTGTAGGCACGGCCATCGGTTAAAAATCCACGCATGCTCAAAATCAAGTCGACGCATGCTTGGAAGCATTGAACTTCATTTTTTTCAGCACGTCGTTGTGTTTTACGTCACCACATTCTGACACGATAGTTTTTTTAACCGATGGTGTGTAGGCAAGACTGATAAAAGTCAGCTTCATCGGTTAACTGATGGAAAAATCCATCAGACCGCTCTCATTGGTTTGACCAATCGTGTGTACTGTACTGGTGCCAGGAATGGTGCTGTGCAAGAAAAAAAAAAGGACGATGCATCCTATGCATTACAGTGCATTGTAGGAAAATTCTGCTTCTGCCAATTTAATATAGGTTGTGATGTGTTTCAGCTCATTGATTTTGAGTGAGCTGTTGACCACAATGTGGGATGATGTATGACGACAGATTAATTACAGCACAAAGTGTTGTGGTGTGAATGCACCCTCTCAATTCTCTTGATTCTTGTGCTTATATCTTCCTCGAGTCACTTATTGCACAAACCACAGTGGCAAAGGGATATACATGTGGCATTTGTTTTAATACACTACATGGTTGATTAACTAAAGTCAAATAGACTGCGCGCTATGCAAGTACAGTTGCATTTATTTTCCCCAGAGCTTAGTGAATGTGGTGATTTCCATTATCCAGTCATGTACAAGCAAAACTGCTGTTTTTTGTTTTTGTTTTTCACCTGATTTTTTACAAAGTGAAGCTTCAACACATTTGCTAAGCTCTGGGAAAACGAGTGCAACTGCACTGTTTATTTGCCTTTAGTAGGTCAACCTCTAGGCCTTGAGTTCAGGGATACAATAAACTATAATGTTATATCTTTCTAGCTAGCTATTACAGCATTGGCCTTTTTAAAGTATTTCTTGAATCTGGAGACCAAAAAATGAAAATTTTGTGAGTATTTCCCAAGACTGCTTTAATGAGGTTAATATAATATATTCAGAAGCTCGGTGGTATAAGGGAATTGTGAAATGATATTTAGTAAAAATGTGTCCAGAACCTCTGGCGTTTTAATACACACTTATTTGGGATATAGATATTCCTTCAATCTAACCCAATAAATGTCTCATCCTTTCAGGCAGCCCAGAAAGCTGACAGTTGCCTCCAGACTGTGCAGTCAGTGTGATTAAATCAAATTGAAACAATATTCACAGAATTATCATTCCCACATTTAGTACAACAGCTTCTTTGAGTTAATCGACTGGTTTATCATAAGTCATTTGCTATAATCTTGTTTTCCACTATTTAATACTCGCATATACTGTAGATTGTCAGTGTCCCAGGCCCATTATTTTGTGAAAATATGAGCTTTGAAAAATGGTTGGCAGGCTTTGGTGCATCATCTTGCATGATGAATTTCCTGGTGTTTTTGTGCTAACTAAATTTTGTTGCTGCCCACCTTACTTTTTAAATATTTTAATACGGTGATGAGAACTATCAATATATAGTGGATAACTTTGTTGTGCATGCAGTTTAAATTGAAACATTGACAAAATCAAATTAACAAAAGTGAATAATATTGACAGTTTTGAGATATATTTGGATTTCAATATAAGAAAGCATTTTTACAAAAATTATCATGGTTTGCTTACAGCGGAATCACATTTTGAATCTTGACTATGAAAATAATTTTCCATTTAAAGCCGGCCTTCTGAATCAATGTCAATTCTCTTGTCCACCATTGGGGGTTGAATAAGTTAATATAAAAATCTCAGCATTTCCTATATAAGATTCCAAAATAGATCTCTGTATAGCAAATTCTCTCTTCTCACAATCCCAATTGTATTGTAGATATTTTACCTGGGAATTAACCTGTGCATTTCTGGGTAAAGTAACAGATTTTCATGCCACCTTCCCCAACTGCACATACTTACCTTCTCAGGGTTATGGAGCTTTTTCGTGTAAACGTGCTGGTGATAGGTGATTGGTTGAGACTGTTGACATGCTTGTTAAGTACATCTTGAAGTGTAAGCATAGCCAAAAAGAAATTTTTGTGTGTGTTTTGATAAAAGTAGGGTATCTGTTCCTTTTATAGTCCTGAGATGCAACGTAAGTTATTGGAAAGGGGAACTGCCACAGAAAAAAGTGTTTCTATTGGAAAATGTACCCTCACCTCTTGTTCTGATGACAACTCTAAAATTGACTTCCCCGTTACTTTCTATTTCCATAACCATGATCACCAGGACAAATAACAATAGTGAATCTACCAAGACACAAACAGCAATAAAAACATGACCGGGTTGTAACTTTTCCCTATTCCAAAATGGTGAAAAAGCTTTGGCTTTACATTCATTTTAAAATTACTATAATGATAAAACTATAATCAACTAAAAGTCCACTACTCATTTTTCAACTGCTTATAATATATTTTTTTATTGATTATTGTACCACCGATATACTAATGGGTAATCCATACCATAGGACCATACAAATGCATTATTATCTTTAGAAAAATAAATGATATGTAAACAGTCATGCATATATTCAAAATATAATCTCTTGGGAGTAACTGAGACCTTGTTAAAGCTATGAAGGCAGTGTTGTAGAAGGCGTTGTGTACTGCCGACTTAGGGATGTTGTAACACAAACTTGCCATGAGCCTTATGCAGCAGTTGTTACTTTAATGAGTACACAGTGCTCAGTGAACAGAAAATAATCCAACTGTTGTCCTGTTTCATTTTCTTTCGTTTTTTAAAAAGAGAATGTGTCATTAAGCTAAATACCTGTCGGTTGGAAGCTGCCATTGTCCGACTTACAAGTTGTATGCTAATTCCATGCTTCTCACCACACTTGTGAAGCTGAACTGATGCTTTACTACCTGGAATTCGCAGGCAGTTTGTTCTTCCAAAAATAGGAAACTCCATTGGAAAGGTATTTAGCTTGGCAATGAACTTCTTTTATTGAAATGGCAAAAAAAAACATTTGCTCCAGGCCTTAAGGTAAGTGGCTTAGTTCTCTGTAACACTAGAAAGTCAGGACTACTTTTAAAGGTCTGCCTAAGTCCTGATTATGCAAATGTTCCTTGCAGGAAAAACCCCAATCTATAAAAATGTCCTGTTGTGATGCTAATGGCTTTCCCTGTAGAGCTGAAAGTGACATAAAGGCCATCATCATGCCAACATTCTAGGACCTCTCTACAGGATATATATATATATATATATATATATATATATATATATATATATATATATATATACATACATACATACTGTGTGTTTATGTGTGTATACATAGATATCTATATTTTATTATATATAATTTATTTTATATATATATATATATATATATATATATATATATATATATATATGTGTGTGTGTATTTCACCATCTAGTGGCTTTATTTATCATATACTGGCTAAAGCTGAGAAGCTGAGTATGAAAGCATAATTTACCTACTAGATTTATTTCCTATGGTCATTATCTCCATCTAATAGCCATAAGCCATAATGCAGTATAAACATTGTTTATTATCTTGCCTTTATGGCTGATCACCAGGCCATTCTAACAGGCAATACTTACAGGTTGTGTTGAGGCTTGCACTTAGGCCTCACACCCATGTTCCTGTTTGGTCATAATATGATGGGCTGCCAAACTAACCATTAGCAGGAGGAGGAGACAGGAAGCAACAGGCATGCTTTAACACTGTCAATAATTGTGACAAATTATCTTTGAAAGATAAAACAACATGTTTTGCCTAAAATGAATGGGCCAGATTCACGTACATCGGCGCATTTTTGGACCGGCTTAGTGCAACTCCTTTAAGTTAGACTGGCTTAATTTCGAGGCGCAAGTACCGTATCCTCGTAGTATTTTCGGCCAAATTTGCACCGGTGCAATGTAAATTCCGAGGCGTAAGGCGGTGTAATTCAAAGTGGGAAGGACGTAGGCGTGTTCCATTGAAATGAGCCGTGACCCCATGCAAATGAAGGGCCGGCCAGACCGGGCATGTGCACATGAAGCAGACAATGGTCAGCACCTCTCTGAGCATGCTCAGAACTCGGCACGGCGCAATCAGTTAGATAGGAACTAGGCCCGTCAGACTTAGTGAGCTATGCACAGTGATTAAATAGACCGAGAGAAATGCCCTTCCATTGCAAAAGTACATCCAATTTTGTGTCGCGTCGGTGTGTATATATATATATATAAAATATTAAATAAGATAATTATAATAATATTAAAATTAGTAAATTTATATTAGTTAAAAAAAAATATATATATATGTATTATATTAAGTATTATAAAATATATACTAAACAGAAAAAAATGTATATAAAATATATATTTACCCATTAGGGTGAAAAGAGCCACTGGCAAGGAAATGAAGTGTTGCCAGTACCTTGCCCAGTGGCGGTGGGCAGATCCTCTCCCGTGTAAGAACAGGGGAGTCCGCGCTATGGGGAATAAAGTAGCTGTTGCCTCCCAGTAGGATCCCTATGTGGGGAGCTAATATAAATATGAATAGTAGAAAGGGAAATGGCGCTGCTAAATTAATACCTTTGTCGGGTATATCCGTGGGGTGAGCCCAATGGTAATAGGCCCCCCTTTTGGCTGGAATTAGGGTGCAATTGGAGAGATACCCTGTGTTAATAGGAGGGTAGATGTTGGTTCCTCAGCTTCCACTAATTTCTGTGAAATTGAGTAAAGATGGATTAATTAGGTCAGGAGCCTGTGCAGGCCAGCAGGCCCAAAGATTGCTAAAGTAAAATGATCCTATGCTGCTATAAGGATGCCAGTTGTGACCGATGCACCCTAAACCATATAAAACAAAGAAAAAAATGTGTCTCTAGAGTCTAATAGGTAGGAATCCCTACTAGTGTGGTTACTAGTGTAATCAACCACACTAGTAGGGATTCCTACCTATTAGACTCTAGAGACACATTTTTTTCTTTGTTTTATATGGTTTAGGGTGCATCGGTCACAACTGGCATCCTTATAGCAGCATAGGATCATTTTACTTTAGCAATCTTTGGGCCTGCTGGCCTGCACAGGCTCCTGACCTAATTAATCCACCTTTACTCAATTTCACAGAAATTAGTGGAAGCTGAGGAACCAACATCTACCCTCCTATTAACACAGGGTATCTCTCCAATTGCACCCTAATTCCAGCCAAAAGGGGGGCCTTTTTCCATTGGGCTCACCCCATGCATATACCTGACAAAGATCCTCTCCCGTGCCCTCCTCCGTGCCCTCCTCCTTCTGCGCTCATCTAAAGTCAGTAGTATAGCTATGAGCAAGGATGCCCGTGGCATGTTGGCATACAGATTAATGTCCTACAAGTGTGGCTGCTCAGCTCGTCCCTAATGGTGTTGCTTTTGCTGACATGTAGACGGATTGTCTAATTTTAAACCTACTTTTATTTGGTCTAATTTTAGACTGGCCGTGTAGCTGATAAGCACATCGTGTAGACTGCACCGCACAAACTTACTTTTGTGGATCCCTGTAACTCCCGCATTTGCATATTTGCATAGCAAATCAATGGTGTGTCTAGTGCAGTTTTGCACGCACTCTGCGCCGGTCTATCTAAATTACGTCGGTCTAAAAAATGTGGATTTCAGGCGTATATCGTTTTGGGGATACGGTGCATAGATAAGCGTGTGCATTTTTAGACTTACGCGTGCCTAACTCGTGATACTCCGGAGTAAGTGCTTTGTGAATCTGGCCCAATGTCTGCAAGGTAGACAGACAGAATAGTGTAAGGATTCTGTTAAAAAACAAGTAAATACCTATTAAATTCCTTAATCTATATCACCTTCGGCATTCTAGTTTCTGTTCCCTCATTCACTTCCTGGTTTGCGGCGTTCGTTCATGTAAGAACTACATTTCCCAGTATGCATTGTGGCACGCCCAGTAATTCACACCTCCTTGAAGTCTCTAACACGTAGAGAGCGTCCTGCTGCACAGATGTAGTTCCCAGGAGGGGGCGAGCATGTCACCGACCACCACAGTAAAGCCTCCCTTCACGGTAGTAAGTAACAATCAGACAAGCAGGAAGTGAACAGAACAGAGAAGAAATAGAGCAACTTCTGAGCAAAAACGAACAATGAGGAAGTGAAAAGAGGAATGTCTGCAGGCAAAGGATGCTTATTATGAAAAATAAAAACATTTCCTTTACAACCCCTTTAACCACTTCAGCCTTGGAGGATTTGGCTGCCCATTGATCGGGTCATTTTTTGCGATTCGGCACTACTAGTAATGGCCACGATCTATATATCGCAGCTTTGTAAATACTATGTGTAAATAAAAAAACACATATATATATATATATATATATATATATATATATATATATATATATATATATATACATTTTAGCCTTGTCTTCAGTCTTGCACAGTTACACTGTACTGAATAGATTAGTGTGTTAAGCTTCCCACAGTATGCATTAGAACATGGGTCTTCAAACTACGGCCCTCCAGTTGTTCAGGAACTACAATTCCCATCATGCCTTGTCATGTCTGTGAATGTCAGAATTTTACAATGCCTCATGGGATGTGTAGTTCCGCAACAGCTGGAGGGCCGTAGTTTGAGGATCCCTGCATTAGAAGATGCAGCATGTCAGATGGAGCTCACCTCATTTCCTGGCTAGAAGACATCCAGAATTTTCAATTCATATCCTTTTTAACTTAACTGTTCCTGATTCATCATGGAAGCATGCAGACTGCCCTAGAAATGTCAGTTTCTCCCAACTTCCACCCATCAAAGTATTTTGAGTTTTTCCAAACTATTCTCAAAGCCAGCCCATTGCTTGCATCAGGATTAAAGGCTCATAAGAGAACTAAAGCAGAGTTCTGTCTTTGGAAAGCTATTTACAGCACCCTGCTAGTCCCTTCCACCAGCTATGATCTGCCTGCAATGAATAGATAAGCACAGAGACCCAGTAAGGATGTCATTGGATCTAAACAAAGCATGTAATGAAAACAGGTTTTATTTTAACAATTTAATTGCATATTGATGAAAGAGAGGGGTAAAGCAGGGAAGATTAAACTTCAGCTTTAAAATGTTTACAAGAGCCTACTAAGTTGTCTTTTTCTCTGAGCTTCTAAACATTTAAAGCCCAATTTGACTTGTGGTGTTTCACAGTTTAAAATAGTATTAACATTGGTCACTGTTTGACACCGGGATGTTATAAAAAAATGCATATTGATAAAAATTCTCTGATTTTATAAACTTTCTAATTCCATGACAGCCTAAAACAGTAATGTAAAAATGAAAGTCATTTCTAATAACAGGCACAAGATACAAGGTATTTATGAAGATTATATATTTTATTAACAATTGATTACAGAAAACAACAAGACAGACAGAGATTTTTAAAAGACTTTGCAAAGTACCTTGCATCTCAGTGCCTATAAAGTCCAGTACTGTACCAATTTTTTCAATATTTCTAAATTCATGGGATGTGGCACATATGTATCCTTTTTGGTATCCACAGTACCACTCTATGGCAGGAAAAGGGAGTCACCCCTTTAGGTAGATCCTATTTGTAATGAACCTCTTCTCCGAATCAGAAGCCACGGGTGCTGGCAATGCGTATAGCAATGAGCATGAAAGGAAACTTCTTTACAGCCACACTCCAAAAAAATATTTTGCCTTTAATAGTAAAGTAGGATCAAAAAATACATGCCACTGTAGAACGGACAAAAGAGCTGATGCGTTTCACACTGTCAATCAGTGCGTAATCAAAGGGGTTGTAAAGGTAAACCATTTTTTCCTTAACTAGCTTCCTTTACCTTAGTGCAGTCCTCCTTCACTTACCTCATTCTTCCATTTTGCTTTTAAATGTCATTCTTTCTTCTGAGAAATTCTCATTTCCTGTTCTTCTGTCTGTAACTACACACAGTAATGCAAGGCTTTCTCCCTGGTGTGGAGAAAGCCTCTTGAGGGGGGGAGGAGCGAGCAGGAGTGTCAGGACACCCACTAACACACAGCTTCTTTCTCTATCTGCAAAGTAGATAGCATCCTGACCCTCCTGCTTGCCCCCTCCCCCTCAAGAGGCTTTCTCCACACCAGGGAGAAAGTGTCACATTACTGCGTGTAGTTAAAGACAATAGAACAGGAAGTGAGGATTTCTCAGAAGAAATAAGGACATTTAAAAGCAAAATGGAAGGATGAGGTAAGTGAAGGAGGACTGCACTAGGGTAAAGGAAGCTATTTAGGGAAAACATTTTTTACCTTTACAACCCCTTTAAGCTAAATTAAGTGTGTGTGGTCATACTTTAAAAAATCTGCTATTTCAATTTCTAATATCACTTGTATTGCAATCCCCAAATTTGAAATCATATACTTTGTAAAAAGTAATGCACATTGTTGGCAATAATATTGGAAACCAAGAGTAGGTCACGTCTGTTTGCGTTGGTTTTGGATGGTATTATGTTTTTGATTAGCTCATAGTACTTATTGATTTCTTTACTTTAAAATGCAGTACACACATTCTAAATGGTGAGGTCACATTTAGTAAGAAAACCCACTTGTTACTTTTAATGGGTAAACAGATCAATGGGAAGATACTGTGTTTTATTACTACAGACTGTGAATATGTGATGACTTTTTCTTTTTCAGTAAGTTATATTATCCATAAAAATGTGTGTTCATGCTAAATATTTGAATTATCTGTCAGAATAATTAAATTTCTCATTTTATAAAATCATAATGTTTTTTTGAAACAGAGTTTAAGTGCATGTAAAATCTGTCAAACACGAATATATGTTATCATTAGTGTAAAGCTGCAGAGCCGAAGCTTGAAGCCGATATACAAACCATTTTTCTAGTTCTATTCCTCCCTCCTGCTCCCCTGTTATGACATATCAGCTCTGCCAAGCAAATTTGCATGACTTGTTTTGAGGGTGAGGGACTCCCTATGCGACATTCACCTCATCTGTTGACTTCAGTAATAAACCATGTCATGATTTACAAAATCATTCCTATTTACTTACCTTTTATTTCATTTTGTCTCATCTGTGCTTGTGATGTCTCCCAGTGAGGCTATTGTTGCACATTAATTAGCTTTGAATGAGTACAAGCTTGTGCAATACAACAATTTTAATTACATATATTTTTTTTTATGTACATTGTATATTTTACTAATGTTCTTGTTTAATTCTATTAAGCACTGTGTTTAGCAGTTTAGGCATGTGGAGGAATCAATAGCAGCCAATCACGACAAATATTGTGCTGCAAGTAGTTAACTGTTTTCTTTGAGTTGCCAAACATAGCACATCACAGTTGCTCTGTGCATTACTTCATACAACCTGCATCACCTTTTCCATCAAGTATTAGCCCTTAGACAAAAATATGAGAAAAATATGCAAGAAAACAGTATCCATTTAATTTTAGAACCCCCTAGCTATTTTTAAAGCTGTTTTTTCTTGCAATGTGTTGACATGTCACATTTTACAGCAACAGTACAAACATAGCTTTTTACATTAAAAACAGTTCTTGAGCTCCAGTTATGTGACTTTGCCTAGGCCAAGATGATAACATCAGTCAGCTGCAGGCAGAAGAAAACATTTCCTCTATCCCAGTATTCAGACAGCAACATGACTTATTAGAGAATTATTGTAAAGTCTGTAAGAGATGTTGAATAACTAAGTCATAAACATGAGTTTACCAAAAATCGGACGCTAGGTCCACTGTTTTCCTCGAATAATTAGGAGAAATTAGAAGTGTGTGTGCGTTTTTTTTTTTTTTTTTTCCAAATCTTACTCCTTCCTTCTTATGTGATTATGCTTAGAGAATAACACCAGGAATAATCTATTGTTTACCATTCAGAAAAGGCGTTGTTTTCTTTTCAGCGAATGCTAGTCATTCTCCTATTGGAAAAGGGTAGATTGTGATGCCATCAACCCCTCCTTTCCACCTCATCCAATCAGAGAGTGATTTATATTCAGTCAATATAATACAATTCCATTTCTGAATGGTGTAGGTGCTGAGTCAATGACTGTTTGTTTTTTTCTTTGTACCAGAGGGGAAGTTTCTACAGCACTTCCAGCATGGGAAAGCTTTTATTGTATGTGGCATGGGCTCTCCTGCAGCCCTCTGGATGTGACATATTGATAATTATTGGTAACCAAGCTTGCCCAATGTATAGTTTAATTATTCCTAGAGTTTAGCTTTAAAAGGCAACTAAAGTTTTTTTTATGGTTTTTGCCAACATTTCCATCCTAATAAACTAAAGATATACGTATCTTCAGCTGCTCTTAGCAGAATCTGTAGTCAACATTTTAGCATCCTTATACCTGCATAGGTGATAATAATATAAATAAATGAGCCACTAAATGTCATGTGACAAGTTGACTTATGGGCACTGATAGGTGGCACTTATGGGCACTGAAAGGTGGCACTTATGGATATGGAAAGGTGGCACTGATAGATGTCACTTATGGGCAGGCACTGAAATGCAGCACTGATTAGCAATTACATAATAAATTACATGAATGATAAGCGGAGAGGAAGGATTGTGCAATGCTAAATGGCTTATAGCATTGCAAAATCCTTCCTTTCCTCTCATCATTCATGTCATTTAACTTCTAGTATGTATACTGCAACACCCATATTGGTACACCTTGCACTTGGCTGCAGTAAGCCAGCAGCGGACATCTTGTTACACCCAGCCCGAACTATATGAGCTGGGTGAAACAAGATGTCTGATGCTGGCTTACTGCAGCCAAGTGCAGGGTGTACCAAGATTGGCGTTGTGATGTTTACCTTCTGACGGAGTCACGGAACATCACTTCCTGTACTTCCGGTCCGGATACTGAAACTAGTATCGGTATCGGGACAACCCTATGGATAACCATTTACTGTATTTCTATACCAGCACTCACACAGCTGCAGGAGATTTAAGATAATGGGCTTTCAGGCTATGAGCAGATAAATAATACTGGACTTTCAGGCTAAGAGCAGGCTTTGACCCTGGAAACCGGAAAAGGGGGTCATTTTAGATATGGACCTTAATGGGAAAGTTTGTCTGATGTCAAGAAGCTGGAGATTTAATTTTTATTTGTTCACCCTTTATTCAGAAGCAGCACATTTATAATCAGTATACCACAATGTCCTGACTTGTAAAGAATGACATCTATTTGGAATTCTGAAATATTTATGAAAACAGGATTTGCATTTTTTTTCTATAACCATTAGTTTAATTCACATACTAATGCACTCTGACTAAATAATTGAGCACATTACTTTAATTACCCCTTTCCTCAAGATTGATTGCAAACAAATTTACGATTTACCAATCTTAAATGTGCTATTGTTTTTATATCTCTCACATTCTCTGTTTCTCCCTCTTTCTCAGTCCTTCTCTTTTGTTTTCCCTAACATACATACACTGTGCTTCATTCATGAAGCTACAATACCATTAACAACATTTACTTAGGGCTTGCTAATGTGACACAACACACCCTATTTGCAATCACAGGTTGATGAATCAAGCCCATTTTTTCTTTTCATCATACTCTTTCTTCCTTGCTCATCTTTTTATTTGTTTGTTATCTCTTTTTCTTACAGTGGGCTGGTTAATATATAACCTGATAATATGATATGGAATATTGCATTAATATTTAGTACTTTGTTCTTAGTTTTAGAAAGTAAAATATGAAAGAAAAACAAAAAAAACTTGAAGGCCCCGTACACACGAGCAAATCTATCTGTTCAAATCGGTCTGTCTGACCGATTTGAACAGATAGATTTGCTCGTGTGTACGGGGCCTTAGATCTGTCTGCTGGGATGTATTGGTTTGATCGTGTACACACGATCAAACCAAAATCCCCGCCGGCAGACAGCACGCTGACGTGGCGGTGACGTGGCGGTGACGCTGCCACGTCACCGCACCAGGAAATAAAACACTTCCACGCATGCGTTGAATCCATTCGATGCATGTGCGAGCAGATATGTCTGCTGGTTAGCGTACTAACCAGCAGACATGTCGGGCGGACGGATTCCCAGCCGACAGATTTTAAAGCATGCTTTGAAATCTGTCGGCTGGCCAAATCTGTCTGTTTGCCCGTACACACGATCGAATCTGTCTGCTGAAACGGTCTGGCAGACCGTTTCCAGCAGACAGATTTGATCGTGTGTACGCGGCCTAATACATTTCCCTGCACTAGGGGGTGCCAACAATACTTAGAAATATGTGCATCCAGTGAATACCAAAACCTGTTATTGATAATAAAGTGCTTTAGTGCCAATGTTACTGTTATTAATTGTTCTCCCAATAAATGTAACTTCATTCATGAATAGATAAATAAAAATATAACTACATTCATAAGAGGTGCATGATTCATAATAATATACAACATATAAAAAAATAAAAAAAACAACATAAAAAGTCTTTGGAAGCCATGGATCTGGTGCTCTTTAACAAGTCCATTTAAACGTGCTATGTCCTTGTTATGTGAAAGTGCTTCCACTCGTGCTCCACCTCAGAATATATGCCCCTTGGGGGGGGGGGGGATAAAAGACAGTGTGTATACACCTAGGGTCCTTGGCAATAGCATAGATTCCTCTTCTCTCCTTCCTACAGTCTTCTATATGCTCATTAGTTGTAGGCTCATGCAAAGTAAATTGACAGAGGCAATCCGCATAATGTAAATCTGTATCATTTATTTAAAAAGTATTAAAATTGCACTTACAATCATGCAGTAAGTATGAAGGATGTAAAACACTGTGTTCGGGACGCCCTGTGTTTCACGAGCCAGAACTGGAAGTGATGTAAGGAAGCAAGAGGCGCTTCCATGTTCCTGTCATCAATGTGATGTCCTCAGGAGTGGGTTAGACAGATCTGTTAGACAGGACAATTTGGCCTGCTGCAGGCTGGCCTATAAACTGAGCTGGGATTTGTTTTTGTTTGACATGCATTGCCCTTCCATGTGCTTCCTGCCGTTAAGGCCAGTTATAGATGGGGCAGTTGCCATTTGTTTGTACCAAGTGTGAATGGGGCCTAATGCCGCGTACACACGACCGTTTTTCGGGTTGTAAAAAGATGACTTGGTCTAATGGTCTAAAAAAAACAATTTTTTTTTCAACTCGTTCATTAAAACGGCCTTGCCTACACACGATCGTGAAAAAAAAATGCACTAGCAAATCGCAGTGACGTACAACACGTACGATGGCACTATAAAGGGGAAGTTCCATTGGGATGGCGCCACCCTTGGGGCTGCTTTTGCTGATTTCATGTTAGTAAAAGACGATTTGCGCTTTTCAGTCTGTTACAGCGTGATGAATGTGCTATCTCCATTATGAACGCTAGTTTTACCAGAACGAGCACTTCCATTTTATAACTTGCTTCTGAGCATGCACGTTTTTTTCACGTCGTTAAAGCCCACACACGACCATTTTTTATGACATTAAAAACGACAACGTTAAAAACAATGTGAAAAATGTGAGCGTGTTCAAATTTTTTAATTGCCATTTTTTTACATCATGAAAAATCCTCTGGAGCCCACACATGATTATAATGATTATAATGTTTTTAATGACATTCAAAAAAAAACATAATTTTTTACAAATTTTGTACTCGTGTGTACGCGGCATTAGACAAAAAAAGGTCTAAAAATATACTTATTTATTTTTCTGTGGGTGACTTAATCAACATCTCCTTTCCTTTTCTATGTTAGAACAGTTGCTGAATCAACCAGTGTTAAGGCTAAAGGCATTACATTTAAACTTTGGCAATACATTTTACACTGTATTAATGAACTTGTAAGTAGTTGTAAGTTTATTGTGTGTTCTGCCTCCCTTTAGTTACATTTCTCCTTGAATTTCAAGGTCAGCTATTTCATGCAAAGTGAGCTTATGATGTGATGAATGTGATTAACTCATAATTCATTTTTGCTGGCAGCCTTCATGCAGTTTTCAAAAAGCTAATGGGAAAACCTTAATTTCTTCAATATAAATAGAGATGGATTGTGTTTTTTTTTTTTTTTTTGTTAAAGCTACCTTTAATATACATTTAACTTTACATTATATACCATCCAAATGTACATAATTATATTTACTATTTCAGTTCACAACAGAATCTAATTTTACACCATCAGTATTGCATTTATATATTCAGGGAATTAGAAAGATCTACTTATTAAGTAATTCATATTTCACCATATAAATGAATCCACCCAAGCAGTATATAAATCATGGAATTTCCTCGAAAGGGAGTCAAAATGGATACTTTTCAGTTGAGCTACAATCTAAAGGCTTCTAAGGAGAATAGGATCCACATGAAGTGGTACTTTTGAGCAATAAGGTGCTCTCCATGCCTTTATGACTAAGCCTCTTCCAACATATCAGAGTCTTTCAGTCTAACAATGTATGCATTATTGTAAGTCTTCTGAAAAATGTTTTTTTTTTGTTACTTATAATAGTATTTTTAAATGAAACTCAAAATATCAGAAAATAAATAGTCAATAAGAGGCCAGTTAGTCACCTTACCTGCACTACCCAGACAATTAATTATTCTGTTGGATTTGAGAGTCCAAACCCTGGGTAAGTTCAATGTTGCATGATGTTGGAGTTTACGCAGGGTTAATGACTGCTTCAGCTTCCTCACATGTCAGTGTTCAGGCCTGGCAATTGAATGTTTAGGCCAGAGTACTGATTTCTATGAGCATTTCACATTATCCTCCATACCTGGAAGCATCAGGTAAAATGTTCTTCGGCACTGAGATTTTTCAGGATAACTTTGGTGTAGTTATTGCCATGCTAGTACATTTCTGTGTTGGAACAGTTTTTTTTTTTTTGCTTTGAATATTAACTACAAGTATAGGGTTGTTTGATCAGTTAATTTTAAAGGATACATTCACCTTTTGGAACATGTTATACCCATATTTATAACATGTTCCAGCACAGTTTCCCTCAACCTCCTCACCTCCCTATCCCATGATTCTGACAGTGGGTGGAGGTTCCTCTCCAAACTGGCCACTTTCGTTTTTTAATATCATTAGAAAAATGCCCTAATAAAGGGTTTGATAGGACTTTAAAGGTACCAATGCATAACTTATGTAAATGGAATATTATATTCACATCTTTGGAAATATTGCAAATAACATACAAGGCAAATGTGGTTCCATGCATATAATGTATATAAACTTTATATACATCAATTAACCCCAGATGCCCTAATACTCCTAATAAACTATATTGGTTAATTCACAGTACATAATTCCATTATTTAGTTCAGGTAGGTATCAGGATATCGAAAATCCAACATGTTTCTCAAGTCAGCGCCCTCTTCTTTAGGAATCTTTGGAGGACAGTAATCTTTAATGCAAATCACATTGTTGTGTCATATAATATAAGAAAAATACCATACAATTTTGTATAAGGGCCAAAAGATCTACCTCCTGAACAACAGTAACCCAATATTTTCTTTGTGTACAAATTAAAAGCAAAATTATGTTCTCATCATCCAATCATTCTGCATGCTAAGCACAGGGAAAGGACCTCACCAACCAGATACATGTTGGAGGGCAGCAAAAGGCCTTGCATAATACTATAATATAAAAAATGTATACTTTAAGGTGTGATGGTAGGAAACTCAATCTCATATAATAACACATTTGTTGTATGTAAACATATATAGGACACAAGAACATTTAATTTAATTGTAAAAATAATCATAAAGCTCAGTAAAATTGTTCTATGTCAATCGTTAAATAAGGCCATGACATACCTCCAAATATTAAATGGACAATAGAGACTCCTCAAGACTGTTGCAACCAAGAAGCAGCCATGATAAAGGGCACTGCAATAGTAATTGTTGTGCCTATTTATAGCTCCCTTCATTGACCTGGACCCTTCCTCCTTCTAAGGCTGGTCTTACAGGAATATCTGGGGTAAATATATATATTAGTGTGTGTGTGTGTGTGTGTTTATAACAGTGTTTGACTTGTATTTTACTTTCAGGTATTCCAATAATGTGATTAAAATATGTATATGTACATATATATATTCAATTTGGGATGTGGTACCTATAATAGCATTCTAGATATTGATATGCCCCCCTTTTTTCTCACTTGTAGTTTCAAAGGACTGTGGGGGTGCTGATGAGCACACTTGCAATCCATTCACAAGTACACCAGCTTTCAAACAGAAAGCCTGTACAGAGGTAGGAGCAGAAAGACAGAGGACTTGTCTGCAGGAGCCTGACATTCCACCCACATTCTACTGATCATCAGTGAAATTAGTTTGCTGGCACCTGGGGAAAACATAATAAATGCTCATTTTTCCCACAAAAATATGTTCACATGTTCTCCGTGCAATTTATGGTATAGGTGTCCTCTTACCTTACCACTGTAAGGTAACAGCGTGTAAATGTGTCTTTCAATCTCCTGGTGGCTCCTGATGTCTCAGGCTCTGCTGGTATGTATCTTTACTTTGGCATCAAAGTCCCCTTTAAGTGTCCCTGGTGTATCTGTATCAGATAGCCTCACATTGGGGCATGGGGGGATGTAAAGATAGATGCTCAATAGTGTAGTATTTAAAACATGTATTGGAATCAGCAGCAATAATAAAAACAGGTACTCACAAAGTAAAGTATTAAACAGGCATATCAAAAACGAGTCACAAACTCGTCCAATATCACTTCCAGTGCCCTGCGTGTAATGTTTATTTTTACAGAAACACTATTACCATAAAAAGCTCATACAATACAAATACATTACCATAAAAAAATAAAAACAATACATTTAAGTACTGATGAATGTTTAACTATAAATATAATAATAATAATATTTGGAATTTAGTATCACAGTTATATTGCACATTATATTTTAACCATAGTAGAATATTGGGAACAGATGGTGAGGTCTTGGTTTTAAATGCTAATAATAGATTTTACTCCTTGAGAACAGCGGTCACAGTGTCCTCCATATGCAGTATATGAAATATAAACGTATTCCCTGGAAATAATAAGGTCAGCAAGGTAAAGGAAACAATATAGTTCTTTACTAAATGTTTAGCTGACTCAAATGGACATTGAAGTGTCTTTATTCTTCACAACAGTAAACCATATTGCTGAGATCTAAAGTCATTTTTTCTATTGACAATATCATATACATTAAAGTACACTGAGAACAAAATTGTGCTGTTATGGGAAAGCCTGAAGAAGTAGAAAGTGTCATTTGTACTTCAGCCTTTTTTGTAGACAGGACCATTTATAAAATATATCCTGCTGCCAAACAAGACACACAACACTGAGTGTCTCTTAAGGATTTGTGCAAGCAACTGCTCTTAGTTGAAATTTCTTGGAAGTCATTTTATAATTTTAATATGAACAATCATCCAATTATCACAGTGAGTATTGAGCAGATTTAGTATCATCAATACAGCAGTGCTTACATTGGAAAAGGTCCATTGAGTTGGAAAAAGTGTCCAGTCCTCTCTGTTGATAACACAGATTGCCATTGCAGTAAAGTACTGCCCCGCTAACAGTAAAAGAGATCTGTATACCCTGCAGTAAATTGTGAATTTGCACAGTGGCTGATGTGTTGGCTGTGTAGAGGTTTGGTTATTCAGTTCAGGGCAAGCAGACCCTTCCCTGTGTGTTCAAGTTTATCTAAACCAAAGAACAAAAAATAACATTATTTTGCAACTTACCAGGCCTTGTCACAGTGGTGGCTTCTCTGTGTTGTCCTCTGTTCAGATAGCTGGCTGTGTGGGGGGCTGCTGGTAACAAGCTTGAGGGGATCCCAAAGACTCTGAGTGGATCCGGGAGTCATCTCCTGTCAGCTGCAATATCACTGGATGTGGGGCATGGGGCCATCAGGTGCGTATTGGGAGAATGCATGCTCCTTATTCAGGCTGTGGAGGCCACACCTCTGCTGATCAGTGTATGCTTAGCTATAGACTACTTTGTTTCAAAGCCCATTCCAACTTTTATGTGCCTGTTCTTACCGCACTCAGATGAGCACTGCTATATCTTCCTATTCTGGGGCTACAGAGCATTTTTCCTTTCACCTCTATAACAGATACGAGGTGTTATGTATTTTACAGAAATAGCTGAAAACTGTGCTAAATGATTGTGAACAAAAAGTCTTGCGAGCTACCAAAAATGTATATGCTTAACCCTCCTGGAGGTAATCCCGAGTGTGGCTCAGGGTTAAAGTTCAGTACCATTAGCGGTAGCCCCGATCCACACTTGGGATTGCAATCCTGGTACAACATACTTACCTTGTCACCAGGATCCTGCAATGTCCCCCCTCTGTGTCCTCTGCCAGATCATCTGCCTGTTGTCGTGTGTTCCGGGCTCCGTTCCCTCCGGTGTCGTGACGCATGTCGGCGGAGCCCAGCGGTAAATTAAAAAAGTACAAAAAACATAACACATACGGTACACTTTAATCTTACAGATTACATTACTGTATCAAATCATTTCACATCCGTTTTGTCCCTAGTGCTTTGTCCAGTGCCCTGCCTTCACTTTTAGCCAGCCAAATGGTCTGGGACTTTAGTGGTTAAATAATAATAATTATTATTATTATATTATTATTATTTTAATAATTATAGTTATGTATTATATTATGGTTTAGAACACGACGTGCTGAGAAAAATTAAGTTCAATGCTTCCGAGCATGCGTCGACTTGATTCTGAGCATGCGTGGATTTTTGACCGATGGACTTCCACACAGACAATCGTTTTTTTCTAGCAGTTTTTTATCCATAGGAAAATTTTAAAACATGTTCTATTTTTTTTTTCACCGTTGGAAAACAAACCGATGGGGCCCACACACGATCAGTTTGTTCGATGAAAACCGTCCATCACTCCATTTTCATCAGACAAACTGATCGTGTGTACAGGGCTTTAGACAATTAGCTTTTAATTTGCAGATGACTGAACAAAAGAACTAGATTCTTCCATCCACGCAAATGAGGTAGATGGAGGAATCACATCCTCAATGTCAGGACATTGTATACTAACAGTGGAACGTGCTGCTGTCAGATACACTAATTGGCAGCTGTAGCCGCTTATTGACAAGGGCTGTCTAGCATGTCCTTTTGATAGATGTCAATCAAACAATGGATTTCCATTGAACAGCAAAGGCCACATAATGCTTAAAATTCAGCCGATCTCTGCTGATCAGTGTATCGCTAGCTATAGACTACTTTGTTTTAAAGCCCATTCCAACTTTTAGAGCATTTATTTATTTAATATAATGACAATTCACAGAAGACAAGTTGCGTTATTTGACCAAATATGTTTATGGAGGCCTAATATATATTTTCAGAAAAAATGTTCACTCATGAGAAGGCTAATGTTCCCCACTGTATTCAAGAGGATAACTGCAGTCTTAACTAAAATGCACCCAAGACATTGTCCTTCTTCTGGGAAATTGACAGATACCAAAAGATTGTGTCCTAATTATTAAATTGAGATACTATGGAAGATATAAATGACCTGTATATAAAATACATGAACTACTTTTTTTCAGCATGATTAGCAAGGAAATTGATTTATCAGATAACCTTACTGCTTTTGGACTTTACTTTACAAACTTACTCTCTCACTGGCAGTGACAATATCTAAACATAATATATTTACTTTTTATTTTTCTACTACTGTTTTATTTATTAATTATCCTAAACAAAGTACCAAGATAATGAACCTCAGATAGTTTTTTGCCCATTTTGTGAAGTGATAGTATACATTTATTTACCAAAAACGTGTGAGTTTTGTTTACAGGTATGTATATAGCACTGACAAGTTATTTAGTGTTTTGCTTGTATATTGTTTGTTCTCAGACTGCTTACAATCTACGGTCCCTATATCACATGCATATATACAAATGCTGGGCCAGATTCACAGAGCGATTACGCGTGCGCAACTGCTGTTGCGCGTGCGTAAGTCTAAATGTGCGCGTGCGTATAGTTGGACGCGATTCACAAAACAATATACGCCAGAAATCTACGTTTTTTGGTCCGGCGTAATTGAGTTAGACATTCGCTTCCCTTCGCGCAAAACTGCGCTAGACACACCATTGATTTGCTAGTCAAATATGCTAATGAGGGAGTTACGGGGATCCACAAAAAAACGCAGTTGCTGCGCAGGCTACGCGATGTGCGCAACTGCAAAATGTCCTGTCTAAAGTTAGAGCACATAAAAGCTGATCTAACTTTTGAAAAAAAGTCTAATTGTCAGATAAAGCAACACCGTTATTGAGGAGCAGACCACACACACGTGTTGCACTACAATTTGACTGCCAACATGCTAGGGGCATCGTCGCTCATAGCTGCACTAGTGAATATAGATGACCAAAGAAGGAGGAGGGCACAGAGGATGGCACGGAGGATGGCACGGGAGAGGGTATACCGCACCCGCATACACCTGTTTGGCATGAATGATTCAGAGGTCTTTCGCATCTTCAGATTCCCCCCTCATGCCATCCTGGAATTAACCACAACCTTGCAGGAGGACATCACCAGCCCAACACAACGCTCACATGCAGTGCAGCCACTGGTCAAGGTCCTGGCAACACTCCATGTCCTTGCCAGTGGCTCTTTTCAGCGTACAAGTGGAGTGGTGGCTGGGATGTCACAATCCTCCATGAGCAGATGTGTGCACCAGGTTGTCCCTGCAATCCTCACACGCTTGGCCAACCAAATCATCAAACCCACCACTGAGGAGCTTCGAATCAAGGCAATGGCAGATTTCTACCGAATTGCCAGATTCCCACGCACCATCGGGGCCATAGATTGCACACATGTGGCACTCCAGCCCCCCCATGAGACCGAGCACATGTACCGCAATCGGAAGAATTGGCACTCCATCAACGTACAGGTGATAGTTGATGCCCAAGGCCTCATATGGCACGTCCGTGCCAAACACCCAGGGTCCAGCCATGACAGCTACATCTACAATCAAAGCCACATCCGAACAGAATTCGAACAGAACGTGTATGGGAACACCTGGCTGGTTGGTGAGTGACATGGGAGTCAGGCATGACTATCCCCTCCCGTGATGCACAACAGAAGTGGCACATGCATGACTAACATTCTCCTGTCTTTTCCTTTACAGGTGACTCTGCATATGCACTGGGACCCCATCTCATGACTCCTATCCGGAACCCCCAAACCCCAGGAGAGGAACGATACAATGAAGCACACATCAAAACCCGTGCAGTGGTGGAGCGCACCTTTGGCCTCCTGAAGTCACGTTTCCGATGCCTGGATAAGTCTGGGGGTACACTGTTGTATTCCCCAAACTTCGTGTGCCATATCATCGCTGCATGTTGCATGCTACACAATCTCGCAGTGAGGAAGGGCCTGCAGGTTGAGCTACGTGATGATCTGACCCCCCAACCAGAAAATCAACCCCTAACCGAGGATACCCCGTCTTCTGAGGGAAGAGCAGTCAGGAGGCAGCTCATATTGGGCATCTTTGCACGTTAAACACACACATTAATCATGGCACAATGAGAATGCATGCATGCACACCACTATGGTCCCTAGCACACACACCCCACATCCTCATCAAATTGGATTGGCACCAGTCCACCATGCAAGACTGGTGAGCAGTAACGCCACGTCAAGGCTCCAATTATGTCACTGTACATTCATACACCATTCACACGGACCTGGGAATCACTTCTCCCTGGTCCTGGGGAACCCTTCTCCACCAAAATTGAGGGTGACACCCCTTTTCCAGCAGGAATGTCACCCCCACATTCAAACATCATTCACAACCCAAAATATGCCAAAAAAGTCAAACAAACAAAAATGCATAGAAACAAAAAATGCATAGTAAAAAAAAATTGCTTAGAAAAAACAAAAAAAAGCAGAGAACAAAAATAAAAAAGCTTTCAAAACAAACAAAAGGGGGAAAAAAAAATTAGTGCCCTCTGCCTGAGCCACGCCTGGGGCGCCCCCGGCCACGGCCCCGGACCCTCAGGGGAGACGCATGGGGGAGGGGAAAAGCCGGGGAAGGAGGAGCAGCCCCTGAGATCTGCCCACCTGGCGGCCTGCCCTCCAAGGCCACGGCTATTCTGTCCAGGGCAGCACCAAGTGTTGCCGTGTTGCCCTGGATAGCCTGGGTAAGGGCCCTCACATCCTGCCCAACGCCTGCTGCTGTAGTTTGCAGGTCATTTAGGCAGGTTGTGGAGGCCCGGGAGTGGGAGTCCAGGTTACCCAGGCTATCATTAATGGAGGACAGGCTCTGATCCACCCGCCCCATAGTCTGGCAGAGCTGTCTCAGAAGGCGGGTCTGGGTGGCCAGGTTCCTTCTCAGACAGGCGGGCATGAGATTGGGCGCCCCCCTGGTGCTTGGGGATGACCTCCTGGCTCTTGCTGATGGTTGTGGCCGGGGAGAAGGGGAGGCCCTTGTGAGGGGAGCCATGTTGGGGGAGGAGGGGGGGGGGCTGACCCTTAGGGAGGGCAGGCTTCTTGCAGCCAGAGGGGAAGAGTCCGCAGAAACCAAAGGGCCAGTGCCTTCCATGGACTCCTCCTCCTCATGATTCTGCTCCTCCTCATGATCGTCCTCCGCATGATCCTCCCCCTCCTCTTGTTCCTCCTCTGCGGACTCTGGCCTTGTTGGGGGGGCCTCATTAGGCTGCTGTCCTGGGGTTGGAGCGGTCAGTCCAGATGGCCCTGCACCCTCCTGCACAGCTGTGGATGACACAAAACATTCACAGGTTGGAGGATCCACACACTTGCCACATATTCCCTTTCACCCCCTCCCCCACACATGCTACACACCTGAGAGAAATAAAAACCTTACCTGGCACCGCGGGGACCGGACTTGTGTCAAAGCCTGGCAGGCCCTCCACTTCATGCCGGTGAAAGGTCAGGGCCACCACACGCTCCGTCTCTGAAAATCTAACCCGGCATGGTGGGCCCCCTCCTGTGCCCCTGGCATGGGCATTTATTGCGGCCAGTTTTTTTTTCACCTCACGCCGGAGGTCATTTATTTTCTTTTCTATCCCAGAGCGGGTCCGTGTCTCCCCCTCCCCCGATGAATTGACCTGCTCCGTGATTATATCCAATATCTCCCTCCTCCTGGCCGGGGTGGTGGTGGCACTCTGCGGGCCGTGGAGAAAACGCCCATAGTCGGTAATGGCCCGGGCAAGAATTCTTTTTTCCCCCACAGTAAAATTGAGCTTTCTTTTTCTCTCAGTCATACTTCCAAACAAACTCACTAGCAGTCACCAAAAATCTGTCACAAATACAAGCACAACCAATCAGACAAGAACACACACAAAGAGAAAAAGAACAGCCAAAAATCACACTAGCACTCAGCAAGAAACAGACACAAAAAAATCAGATGAAAAAATAAAGCAAGAAAACAAACGCTCAGAAATCTATCAATCAAACAAACAGTCTCAAACACTTATCAAAATACACTTTCACAAAACTACCAACAAGCACAAGATCACACAGAACACTAATCTCACAACTACAAAACACACTCTAACGAACAACAGAGCAAAAGCACTTGATTCAATGGGAAGGGACACAAAGGGATGTACTTTTGCAATGGAAGGGCGTTTGTGTGTGTCTATTTATGCTGTCTGCGTAGTTCACAACATTGCCCTAGTCCATTTCCAATTTCAATGATTGCGCCGCTCCCGAGTTGTGAGCATGCGCACAACGGAGCTGACATGGTTTCCTTCACGCGCGCATGCGCGAGTCGGCCGGCCCTTCATTTGCATGGGGTCACGGCTCATTTCAATGTAACACGCCCACGTCCCTCCCAATTTGTATTACTCCTCCTTACGCCTACGGAAAAAACCTTACGTTTGCGCAAGCTCTTGCGTAAAAGCTACGTGAATCGCCGGATTACGCGGCTAGATTGCGCAAGTCTAACGGAAAAGTGGTGCGCTACGCCGGAATGATAATGCGCCGATCTACGTGAATCTGCCCCGCTATTTCCAATTTAGACAGGGGTCAATTGACCTACCAGCATGTCTTCCGAGGAAAGCAGAGCATATCCAAACAAGCACATCAAATATATGCAAACTTCATGCAGATAATTAGGTGTAAGGTGGTGGCTCTTGGGGTCTCATTCAGGCTTGTGAGCTATGGATAAAGCTATACTTGGAATAGAAGTAATAATTCATTTTTCATCATCCTTTTTTTTTTCATGAGTTGGAATTCTTAATGGGATCACATGCACCAAAAGAAAGGGGGCGAAATACCAAAGGGGGGAACCCAAACATGCATAGAGAAAATAAAAAACCATGAACCAATATAATTATAAAATGTTTATTAAATTTACAACGTCCATATATTCGACAACATATATGACCATTATTTGGGATAACATTGGCCACGGCCTGGTTCACTGTTTTTTTGAAACCGTTGATAACATTTTAAACTTTAATTAAAACTTTAACTCTTGATACACCAACTTTAATAACCACCAATTCCAGCCCAGCCACTTGAGACTCGATCTGATCCATCATTAAGCATCAAAAACTTGACTCAACTCTCCCCTCTGAAAAAATATTTTCGGAGTGAGCCACCACATAAACCGGCCGCGACGGGGAAACATGGGGGGGGGTAGGGCGGGGAGCACCTCCTGCTGCTTCTGATGTAAGCCTGGCACCGAACCAGGCCAGACTGGACCCTTAAATAGGCTCTTGGCTGAGTTCCAGAATTTTCTCAAGCACCACTTGACCTATTTAGCCCAATACCTTACCGCCTCACAGCCCTCCTAGATCCACCTGACCCTCATTAACCACACCCTAGTTAACTGCTAACCTTCCAAAACTGAACTTTCCTCTGGCTTTTAAATAACCCCTGACCGCTACATAACCCCTGCCAGCTGATTTCCTAATTACCCTTGCCTCAACAGCCCTGCTAACCACCTAATGCTGCTGCAGTGATCCCATCCAGAAAGGAGGGCCTATAACAGGCAACCCCCTTCCTTTTTCAGGAAATCAGAATTATATGCAGATTTTGGAAGTGGGAAGATTATATTTTCTCAGACCGATCCAATGAAAGATGTTTATACAAGGCCATATTAACCCGAAACGGAAAATGTATTTGAATTACTTATACAGTTCATATTTCATATTTAAACCCCTATATGAAAATGTGCAGCATTAGCAGACAATAGCACAAATATCTGCATCAAATACGCAGAGCTCCTGTCTGATGTTATTACGTGTTCATTGCACTTGGCTGCCCAGGCTGACACAAACTGTTTGAATGACAGCACAATAATGCGTTAGCTATTCTTGAAATTATGGACATGCCATGCAAAATGTGCAGACAAACATTCAGGCAAGCATGCACATATTCATACCATTTCTGACACATTATATTAGAAAGTGTTTTATAAAACCGCCACATATGCATACACAAGTAGACACAAATTGTATTTTAATAGTATTTAAAAAATATATATACATATTTTTCTATAATACAGAGCCACTATTCAAAATGTCCATATATATTTTTTTTGTTTTACTAAATAATATTCACATATACAGTGGCATCAATGGAGCAACAAATTAGGCTGAACAATGTGGCACATCAGTGTGCACACAATGCTAGCATGGATGTGCACAGCAAAATATGCACATATGGGCAATATACTAACAAATATGTTTTTTTTTTGTAATACACCCAGGGTCAGTACAATGGGGGCAAAGGGAACACCTGCCATGGGCAAAGTGTTGTCATGTGGAGGGTAGGGGAATTAATGGGCCACTCTGTAACTGGTGTCCTGGGATTTTAGAGGGTAAAACAGGTGGTGAGGTGATGATATGAGTTTCTATAAATGTACTACCTTTTTACAATTCTGTAAACAGTATTGACACAGAAAAAAAACATACCGTATTTTCGACGTATAAGGCCGCGTACACACAATGAGACATGTCCGCTCAAACATGTCCGACGGACCGTTTCCAGCGGACATGTCTCATCAGATTTTGGTCCGATGGCGTGTACACACCATCGGACAAAAATCCCCTCGGGCTGAGGACGCGGTGACGTGGCGGTGACGTTGACGCCGCCACGTCACCACTCCAGGAACAAAAATACTTTGACGCATGCGTCAAATCCATTCGATGCATGCGGGAGATTTTTGTCCATTGGTTAGGCGTACTAGCCAGCGGACATGTCGGACGGACGGGTTTCCAGCAGACAAGTTTTAAAGCATGCTTTAAAACTTGTCTGCTGGAAAAACCTGTCTGCTAGTCCGTACACACGGTCGGATATGTCCGCTGAAACTGGTCTGCGGACCAGTTTCAGCAGACAAGTTTGATCGTGTGTACGCGGCCTAACACACACTTTTTTTCCCTTAAAATCAGGGGAAAATGGCGTGTGTGTGTTATACGCCGATCCCTGCTGTCTGAGGGAAAAGAAGCGAGCACCGCTGAATTACATAGAGCCGTGAGCTCCTTCCTGTGTATCTGGCACTCCATCACACACAGCCATGCCTCCTGGCTCCGCATTGGACCACTGTACTGTCTATCATATGAGCAGGGGCAGAAGGCGTGGCTGTTAATGAGTGATGGAGCTCCGGGTACACGGGAAGGAAATCACGGCTCTATGTAATTCAGTGGCGCTTGCTCCCCCTCTTCCCTCGGAGACAGCAGGGATGATCTGACACAGAAAGGTGAGACTGCATATGGGCACTCAACAGGCAGGGCATTTTGGTAAATTTATAGGCTGCAGATGGGCACTAATCAGGCTGCAGTGAGGAGCAATTCTGCAGATGGACACAGATCTGGTTGCATTGAGGCTGCAGATGGGCACAGATCAGGATGAATTGATGCTCAGATACCATTATTTAGTTTCAAAGTGGTTTATTAAAAACTAAAAAACTAAAACTACCCTCTTAAATTAGTGCGTTTGTTATACGCTGATAAATATGGTAGTTTAAAATGAAAGCTAGCTAAATGATTTTTGCTTAACCACTTAAGGACCGCCGCATGTACATTTACGTCGGCAGAATGGCACCGACAGGCACATCAACGTATATATACGTTGGTGCCTTGGGGGGGATCGGGAGTCCCCCGTACATGCGGCGGTCCGTGCGGCTGCAGGAGCGATCCGACAAGAGGGGGCGGCTATCCGTTTTCACCCACCCCCTCCGGATCGCTCCCAGCCAATGCACGCGCCCGCCCGCCCTGTCACTTCCTCCTCCTGTGTAAACACAGGAAGGAGGAAGCTATCTGATCTCTCCCTCGGCGTTTGTTTCAAGCGCCGCTGAGGAGAGATCACAACACAACAAGTAAGTCTGCACCAACAGCACACTTACACACACACAAAAACACATTTAACCCCCGCGATCGCCCCCCCCCTCCCCCTGTCACAGTGTCACTGAATGCAGTAATCATACATGTATGATTACTGTATTTAGTGTCAGTGTGACAGACAGTGTGACAGTCAGTTAGTGTTAGTGTCAGGATAGCCCCCCCACCCCCCAATAAAGTTTTAACCCCTTGATCACCGCCCTAGTTAACCCTTTCACTCCCTATTGCCAGCATCACTAAGCGATCATTTTTCTGATCGCTGTATTAGTGTCGCTGTTCCCACTAGGTAGCTAATTTTTTTTTAATGCGATTTTTTTTTACTAAAGACATGTGGCTAAATAAATTTTGGCCTAAATGTTTGACTAAAATTTAGTTTATTGGTTTTTCATTATAACAAAAAGTAAAAAATATTGTTTTTTTTTCAAAAATGTCGCTCTATTTTTGTATATAGCGCAAAAAATAAAAATCGCAGAGGCGATCAAATACCACCAAAAGAAAGCTCTATTTGTGGGAAAAAAAGGACGTGAATTTTGTTTGGGAGCCACGTCGCACGACCGCGCAATTGTCTGTTAAAGCGATGCAGTGCCGAATCGCAAAAACCCCTTGGGTCATTTCCCAGCGTATTGGTTCGGGTCTTAAGTGGTTAATCATAAATCTTAAAAAAATATTGGCTCCTCAAATAAAAACATTTTTTTTTAATCTTTGCTTACCAAAATTAACATGCAAGCCCTCCCAAGTATGTGAAACTTGAAAGGATTCAATTTCAAACTGTAAATATAATGTATATCTTATTAGCAAGTTTAATCACTTCAATGCCGAACACTTTCACCCCATTCCTTATCAGGCCAATTTTCAGCTTTTTGTACTGTCACATTTTGAATGACAATTGCGCAGTCCTCCAACACTGTACCCATATTACATTTTTATAATTTAATTTTTTTGCAATATTCAATCACCAAATAAATGAAAAAAAAAAAATTTAAAACATTCCAAATATTTTAGAAAAATAAAAATGTTTTTCATTATTTCTGGTATAAAAGTTTACAAACAAACCAGCAGTCTTTTATAAATTTAGGCGAACATGTATTCTGCTACATTCATTGGTGAAAATAACCCAAACCAGTATATATTATTTAGTTTGTAGGTATATATATATATATATATATATATATATATATATATATATATATGTGAAAATTGATCAAACCTGATGTACTGACAGTCATCTCATTTCTTGAGCCCCAAAAATCCAGAACAGTACAAATATCCTGCAAATGACCCCTTTTTGCAAAGTAGACAGTCCAACATATTTAGTAAGAGGAACATTTTGGGGATTTTGTTTTTTTTTACATACTGTCACCAGTGCAATACAGCATCATCATATAACTGGTGTGGTGGTGAGCAGGGATGCTGACTGGTGATGATATGTCAAAAACACAAATAACTAAAATAAAAGGTAATAATTATCATTACTATAGTAACAATATACTGCTCTAATCTAAATCAGGATTTTTTTACACACTATGATTGCTTATAGAAGTGAATTTCACTGTTATAAACAAGCATTTTTACTGCATGACATAGATTCATTGTTGTGATTAGCTGTGATTGGCCTCACCTAATCAAATCAAAACTAATTTATGTTAGGATGTACATATTTGAATGTCAACATCGCACTTAACCATTAAGGCTATTTAGCCCTGATATTTAAGTGATTGATTTGAGGTGTAGGCAAAGCAAAAAATGGTGAATAAATATATGTCAACATATATGTCCTTAAGTCTGGTGGCCACATTAGTTTTCTTTTCTAGAATTTTTCTTCCCTGGTGACCTGGCATTAGGACATGTCCTGTCCTATGGTGACAACAATTATATATCTATAAAGGAGAAGGGTTGCCCTAGCCTCCTAATTCCTGATTTAGACTACAGGATGGATTACTGATTTATTTACATTTAACCTGTGTCCATAGATAAAGTCTTACTAGGTTTGGGTGTATGAACTGGAAGATGCCATGAGAAGAAAAATACACCGTGCAAAAATTTCAAGGACGAAAAATAGTAAATGCAAAATTTATGTTTAAGAAAAAAATGATTACTATTTGATCTATGAAAACCCTAGGTAAGACTTGACCCCTCAGATATTAATCTATTTTTCTTTAAAATAAAACTCAAAATCCCTTTTTTACTCACATTTGTCCACCCCCCCCCCCCAAAGAATGACACTGCTGCAGTCTTTTGGAACCTTTGAGGAACCCACAGACAGATTAAAGTAAATAAAGGTGGATTTTATACTGTTTTTTTGAGATTGGTAAGGAGAGAAACGGAGGTAAAGAACCTGGATACATTTTAACAGCTGTTTACTCAAAAAACAAAATTACACAATTGTTGGCAAAAATTGTGAAACAGTGGACCGTCTTTTCCTCTGTGTATTCAAGTACAGATAAAGGTTGTCCAGAGATAGGGTTTAGTAGCTGGGGTAGGGCTTAGGAAGATAGTAAATAGCCTACAGGGGTGTAAGATCTTTACCCCAATTCTGGACGATTGGATTATATATTTAGCCTCATTTCATGCATCTTTTTTTAATGATATATCTTCCCAATTTACTGTATGTACTACTAGTCAGTAATAACAATTACAAATATATAGTCCTTATAGGATAACCCCATTTTTATTAACCACATGCCGACCGTTGCACGCAGATATACGCTGGCAGAATGGCACTAGTAGTCAAAAAGACGTATATATATGCCCCCTTTAAGAAGGGGCATCGTGGACACACGAGCCTCCGGCGATGTCCGTGACTCCGACTGCGGGTCCTGCAGACTCGGTGTCCACAGGCATACCCGCGATCGTGTCATGGGGAGGAAGAAGGTGAAATGTAAAACAAGCATTTCCCCAGTCTTCCTAGTGACAGGACAGTATACAGCTTCGTGTAATCAGAAGCGTTGATCACTGTCCTGTCACACAGCCCACCCCGCCTAGAGTTAGAAGCACTCCCTAGGAAACACTTAACCCCTACAGCGCCACCTATTGGTTAACCCCTTCACTGCCAGTGTCATTTTCACAGTAATCAGTGCATTTTTATAGCACTGATCGCTGTAAAAATGACAGTGGTCCCAAAAATGTGTCCAAAGTGTCCGATGTGTCCGCCATAATGTTGCAGTCATGATAAAATTTGCTGATCGCCGCCATTACTAGTAAAAAAAAAAATATTAATGAAAATGCCATAAAACTATCCCCTATTTTGTAGACACTATGGGCCAGATTCACATACACTTAATATTGCGCTGCGTAATCGAAATACTCTACGCTGCCGTATTTTACCAGGCTCTACACCGAATCCTGGTAGATTTTTGCCTGTACGCTATGGCGGCGTAGTCTATTTCTCGCCGCGTAATCGAAATACGCGATTAGGGGGCGTGAAGCATTTAAATTAAGCGCGTCCCCGTGACGATCGAACTGCGCATGCTCCGTTCAGAAATTTCCCGCCGTGCATTGCGCGAAATCACGTCGTTACGTCATTGGTTGTTTGAGTAGTGTCGTTTACGAACATTCCTATTCCCGGACGACTTACGTAAAAAATAATAAAAGACATCGGAAAACGTAAAAATTTGACGCGGGAACGACGGCCATACTTAACATGGGCTGTCTAATATTAGAGCAGCAAAAAGCTGGTATAGTGTTACGCAAATAAAAGATGACTAAAGGTGCCGTAAGAGATTGCGATTGAAGATCGTAATTTCGGGGATCGCCGCCAAAAGTTCATTTGCATACCCCGACGCGGAAAACGTCAGGAAGTCCACCCAGTGGCCTCAATTTTATTGCAGCGTAGATCCGAAGGCGTATGAACACGTAATCCAGTCGAATTGAAGCCCGCAGCCGTCTATTCATGGTTTGAGGTTTTCGACTAGCTAGAAAACGTGCGTAATTTGAAATTACTCCAGTTAGACAGGCGTAATGGCTCTCTGAATCTGGGCCTATAACTTTTGTGCAAACCGATCAATAAATGCTTATTGTGATTTTTTTTTAACAAAAATATGTAGAACAATACAGCCTAAACTGAGGATTTTTTATATATATATATATATATATATATATATATATATATATATAGTAAAACAATTAGCATTTTTTTTCAAAATTGACGCTCTATTTTTGTTTATAGCACAAAAAAAAAAACGCAGAGGTGATCAATTACCACCAAAAGAAAGCTCTATTTGTGGGGAAAAAGGGACGTAAATTTAGTTTGGGAGCCGCGGAACACGACCGCGCAATTGTCAGTTAAAACGAGGCGGTGCCGAATCGCAAAAAGTGGCCTGGTCTTTGACAAAATGGTCCTGGGCTTAAGTGGTTAAATCATTAAAATAACACATACTGTAGAAGCATAAAATAGGGATAGCATAACAAGTCAAATGCTTTGTCCTTTTTGCTTGTGTTTTTTGGTAATTTTTTTTTCCTGAAAACAGACCTGTGATTACATAATACAATATTGCAGCAATTTAGTGTTAGTGAACAATACCTTTCTAATTTACAGTTCCACCGGTGATGATTTTCCCATGGTGTAAGGAGCTCCCCAAGAAATGGGATTTCCTGCTGATATAATTAGCTGTTTTTTGTGCAAATCAGTTGTTATTGCAACACTGGGAATGATTGCATTACTGTAACTGACCAGAAGAGGATTTTTGCAGAGGAAAAATAAAGTTACACTTTAATGATATTATCCTGACATTGTGCTGCACAAAATATTGAATTGCAGAGCAAGGAGTTGACAGGGATATTAATGTTATAGTAAGATATAATGCTATGGTAGGATATTTATAGCAAAATAAAATAGCTGTGGCACTGAAAACAGTTATCTAAAAATTCCACCCTGAACTAATGTTTTCCAAACTGGCTGAACATAGTTATCTTGCCCTTCATTTCCCCTTAAACTGTGGTTATTGATTTAATATCATTATGTTTAGTCATGCCACTTCTCTGGTATAAGAAGGGACAATTCAAATATGAAAAAGAGATTAGCTGCAGATACAGCAGTCATTTCTCGCTGGGATTAAATCTTGCTGCTAAATGGCATAAACGATTCACACATCCAGTGCATTGGATTGACATATACAAATTACTGTTCCTTGTGTAATGATCATTTTGCAGTTTCATTCTAACACGATTGTCTAACTAGCATCACAAGATTGATAAGTGAGTCATTTATGTTGTTACCAAGGCTGATTTTTAAATACTGAAGCGTTTTGTTTTTTTATAAATGAAAACTTAAAGGGGGTCATTTATTATTTTACTTTGTCAAGTGAACCTATTGTCACTGTAAACAGCCAATCGTGTACAGAGGAATAGGAAAAAAAATATTTTTTTTTTTGCACTTGATCAGATGTTGAAGTGACTACAGACTTACTGAGCTAATTGAAACTGTACTATTTGAGTAAATTGGTGCTACGATAGACATATAGGGCCAGATTCAGGTACACATACATTTGCGCAGCGTATCCGAGATACGCTACGCAGCCGCATTTTACCAGGCTCTACAACGAATTCTGGTAGATTTTTGCCCGTACGATATGGCGGCGTAGTCTATTTCTCGCCGCGTAATCGAAATACCCGATTAGGGGGCGTGAAGCATTTAAATTAGGCGCGTCCCCGCGGCGATTGAACTGCGCATGCTCCGTTCAGAAATTTCCAGCCGTGCATTGCGCGAAATCACGTCTTTACGTCATTTTTTTTTTGAGTAGCGTCATTTACAGACATTCCTATTCCCGAACGACTTGCATAAAAAATAATAAAAGACGTCGGAAAACGTTGAAATTCGACGCTGGAACGACGTCCATACTTAACATTTGCTGTCTAATATTAGACCAGCTAAAAGCTGGTATAGTTTTACGCAGCAAAAAGATGACTAAAGATGCCGTAAGAGATTGCGATTGAAGATCGTAATTTCTGGGATCGCCGGCAAAAGCTCATTAGCAAACCCCGACGCGGAAAACGACGGGAAGTCCACCCAGTGGCCGCAAATTTATTGCAGCGTAGATCTGAAGGCGTACTAACACGTAAGCCAGTCGAATTGAAGCCCGCAGCCGTATTTTCATGATTTGAGGGTTCAGAGAAGTGAAAAAACGCGCGTAATTTGAAAGTACTCCAGTCTAATGCGAGTTAGACAGGAGTAAGGGCTCTGTGAATCTGGCCCATAATGCATATATGTAGGTTTGTGGAATACTGAATGGAATTTCTGGTGTATTTGCCTGTTTTTAAGAACAATTCAATGATTAAAATAAATAAATGTTCTGTTGTGTACAGAAAGAAATATGTTTTAAGACATATCACTCTGCAAACCGCAAACCAGAAAACCCCCTTAAAAGCTTTATTTATATTATTATATAATGTGAATATTGATTTTTACCATCTGCTATATCCTGCAATTTTTGCACACAAACACAATGGTCATCATCCCTGTTGAGCCTGTAGGTATGTCACAGAGTTTTTTACTGCCTATTGCAACAGAGAGGTCTTTGAGTTTGGAGGAGAAGCAACCATTGCAAGTCGGCGTCTCTGCCAAGGCCTGCCTTACCTTTACACCCTAACAGATGTTTACTCTTTTGCAGTCAATATTAAATTTGGCTATGTTGACAACTGATAGGGTGCTAGGTCCAGGCACTGTTACAGGGAAGAGGGTCACATGCTCTCCCATACCCATAAGTGCACATGAACAATAAACTGCAAAAAAATGCATGTACATTGAGCATATGGTGATTGAGGGATACCTATTGCAGCTCCACTGTCACCTGTATAGGCAAGATGACAGTGTTTCCTTAATAATAATAATAATAATAATAATAATAACTGTAATGATACTTATCCAATCTCTTTTTAAATTCAAGTATTTATATTATTAGGCATTACACAGCTAAACACATTTACTGTAAAGAATACGTTCTTGTATGGATGTAGACATTATCTTTGCTATACAACCTACTTATGTCCCTTTTCCTTGTACAGCCTTTGGGTAAAAAAGGAAAAGTTATTTTCGGTTTATTGGCCATTATATACATTTATATATTTGAATTAGATCGCCAGTTCATCTTTTTCTAAATGTTACAAGTTTAGGTTGTCTGATCTCATTTTTATCAGTGGGACCTGTCATTCTTTTTATTAATTTAGCTAAACAGGTTAAATCATATTCAGACGCTTTTCATTGCATTTGACAATAGTCTCAAATGCTGCTCTACACTTCAAGAGAGCTGAACCCTAATGCCGCATACACACGATCGATTTGTCTGATGAAAGTGGTCTGATGGACCGTTTTTATCAGACGAACCGTGTGTGGGCCCCATTGGTTTTTTATCCATCGGTGAAAAACTAGGAACGTCTGATAGTTTAAAAAACGATGGAAAAAAAGTGGGCACGTTCATCGGTTAAAAATCCACGCATGCTCAGAATCAAGTCGACGCATGCTTGGAAGCATTGAACTTCATTTTTCTCAGCACGTCATTGTGTTTTACGTCACCGCGTTCTGATATGATCGTTTTCTTAACTGATAGTGTGTAGGCAATACTGATGTAAGTCAGCTTCATCGGATAACTGATTAACCGATCGTGTGTACAGGGCATTAGGGTAACAGGTGGAAGGGTTAATTTGTCTTACTTGTGGGTTACTCTGGACAAAGCCAGAGACAAAGATGGCTTTGGTGTTTGTTTAAGCCTACCTTTGCACTTAATATCACCAGAGCTCAGCATGCTACTCTTGCCAGAATCTACTCTTTACATATGGCACATTTATGCATGATTCCGTTATTGTTGCATATGACTTAACAGATTTGACTTTATATATAATTTGCATATAATAAGTAATTTAATTGTGGCTTATCATGAAAAGCTTTGAAACAAATACAGTGCTGATTAACCACTAGCACTACAAGGCAAATGTTGATGTTAAAATTGCATTTTTAGCTACAAATTACTATAACCTCTCCACCCCCCCCCCCAAAAAAAAACAACACAATATTATACCTACTGTATTTATTGGCGTATAACACTCAATTTTTTACTCTGAATATAGAGGGTAAACTGTGCCTGCGTGTTATACGCAGGGAGCTGTGGAAAGTCTTTTTTCCTGAAACGTCCCTCTTAAAGTTTGGGTGCGTGTTATACACATGCGCTTGCTATACGCCGATAAATGCAGTATTTTTTTTTATAATATATAAAAATAAATAGATAGCAAACATGTCAAGGCTTTAAATGCCTTTACAGGTCATTAGTTTATAGTTAAAGCGGAGTTCCACCCAAAGATGGAACTTCCACTTTAAGTGATGGTGACTCCCTGACATGCAACATTTGGCATGTCATTTTTTTTAGGGGGGTGGGGGGCAGATACCCAGTTTTTATGGGCACCCAGCTCCTACTTCCTCCTAAGGCTTCGTGGCGCTGAAAGCAAGTTCACCTCACCTCCTCCCTCCCTCTAATCTTCTGGGACATGTCACAGGTCCCAGAAGATTTCCTGACCATTCACAGCACGTAGCTCGGCTCATGCATGCGCAATGCACGCCTGGCTGTGTAGCAACATCTGGGCACCCACAGTTAGAATTTTGGCACCTCTGAGAGGAGGGGGCAGAGCCTTGTGATTCTGCATCACTGGGCTGTGGGACTGGTGAGTGTCTGATTATTAAAAGTCAGTCAGTCTGACTTTAAATGGCTGGAACGCCGCTTTAAGTATGAACTACTGTCCTGGAATTATTGCTCTTACTCTGTCATTTTCAACAATACCTCATATGTGTAATAGAATAGATGGTACAAGCATTTGCTAACCTCATGTTGAACTTTTTTGAAGGGGTGTGGGGGGGGGGGGTATAAGTGTGATTTATATAGTTTTTAATTTATTTTTACAAATATTTTTTACATTTATTGCTATCACACTTTGGCCACCAAGCCCCCTATGTGATAGCATAGCATACGCAAGTGACAGGGCCTCTTTATGGAGACATTGGGAGTATATTAGACTTCCAATGCCTCCTAAAACCCCCAATACTACTATCTGAAGACAGATTAGGTTTGAATAGTTTGAACGTGACTCCGGTCCTAGAGCTGGAGAAGCAGCTATAAGCTTGATTTATCCACTTGTCTATCATGATAAACATACTATGGTAGACTAGTGGTTAATAAACTTGATGACAAATGTGGATTTTTATTTTTTTCAGAAATGTTTTGCTTATAGGCTTAGCACCAGTCATTGATTAGTAAATATATACCTAATTTGTCTCTTCATGTTAATGGTAATTCTCAAGCCTGTCCCCCTAGCTTAATGTTACATTAGAGATTAAAAAAAAAAGTACTAAAAAACACATATACAGTATGATGAGATGCTGCCTTCTTAATCCTAACAGAAATTATAATGAGGTCGATGTACTAAAGGAATTGTAAATATGCACACAATGATCTGTAAATATTCCCTTTGAATATTCAATCATGAGAAAATAAATTACCGTTTAACTTTTCCATCTGTATAAAATTGGATAATTTAAGTAAATATTCACCAAATTTGTGTGTAGATCTTTTTATTTACTGTATATAGATAGATACTTGGTTGTCAGGGGACTTGTTCAATGGGTAACTCTGTAGCAGGAAAAGTCCTGCTTACCTTAGCAAGTGTCATGCCGCGTACACACGCTCGGACATTTCAGCAACAAAACCGAGGATTTTTTTTTTTTTTTTTTTAAGGATTGTTCGCTCAAAATTGTCTTGCATACACACAGTCACACAAATGTTGTTGGAAATTCCGAACGTCAAGAACGCGGTCACGTACAACACTACAACGAACCAAGAAAAATTAATTATAATGATTCCGAGCATACGTTGAATTAATTCCGAGCATGCGTAGAATTTTTGTGCGTCGGAATTGCATACAGACCATAGGAATTTCCGACAAAAACTTTTGTTGTTGGAAAAATTGAGAATTACAGTAGCTCTCAAACATGGTTGGAATATCCAACCAAAAGCTCACATTGAACATTTGTTGTTGGAAATTCCGACCGTGTGAACACGGCATTATAGTCCATATTGTAGGCTTTAGATCTGCCTTAACCAGTCCCAGTCAGGTAGGGGAATCCTTCAAGTAGTTCTTTTCAAATGCCTCTTGAAGCAACACAGCAAAATAAAACACAATGTCAGTTTTATATCTATTACGTTTTCAAACTCATAGCGCAGTTCTTAATCCTGTCAGAGCTCCCAGACCTAATATTGAGCCAGGAATCCTGGCAAGTGGATGTGTGGATCAGGGTGGCCAAGCTAAAAAATCTTCCACAGCATGAACTCCATGCCCAACAGAGGAATCTGATGGTCATCCTCTTAATAGGATATTGACTTATATCCTTCACCAGGCTTTCCTGAAGCCCATAACAATCCCAATCCACATTCTGGGTCACAAATACCTCCCATCCACCACCATGTGTGAATTTTATCTCAGACACTGTCTATCTATCTATCTATCTATCTATCTATCTATCTATCTATCTATCTATCTATCTATCTATCTATCTATCTATCTATCCACTATGTTACCAAAAGTATTGGACACCTGACATTTTTCACGCACATGAACTTTAATAGTATCCCAGTCTTAGTCTGTAGGGTTCAATATTGAGTTGGCACACCCTTTGCAGCTATAACAGCATTAACTCTGGGAAGGTTGTCCACAAGGTTTAGGAGTGTGTCCATAGGAATGTTTGACCATCCTTCCAGAAGCGCATTTGTAAGACCAGGCACTGATGTGGATGAGAAGGGTTGGCTCGCAGTTTCCACTCGAATTCCTCCCAAAGGTGTTCTTATCAGGTTGAGGTCAGGGCTCTGTGCAGGCCAGTCAAGCTCCTCCACCCCAAATTCACTCATTCATGTCTTTAAGGACCTTGTTTTGTGCACTGGTCCAAATCATTTGGTGGAGGGAGATTATAGATTGTTTTGTTTTTTTAAGATTGAGATTGGCCCCTTAGTTCCAGTGAAGGGGACTCTTAAAGCTTCCACATACCAAGACATTTGGACAATTTCATACTCCCAACTTTGTGGGAAGAGTTTGGAGATGGCCTTTTTTATTTGTTTCAACATGACTGCGCCCCAGTGTAGGAGCAAGGTACATACAGACATGGATGAGCAAATTTTTTGGTGATGAGTAATTGACTCTAAATGATAGATATAAGGTGGCACTTACAGTGTAAGATTATATTTTCATGGTCATAATATACAATTTTTATATGTATTCTCTTAAATACTAAGTACTAATACTACGGCCCATTCTTCTTTATTGGAATTTCAGCCACATTGGTCATAGTTTTGTTAGTGATAGAAAGTGCCTAAAGACATTCACCAAATTGACTTTTTCTCTCTGTGATGTGTACTGCTTAATCATTCATTGGAAAATTCCCATTCTTTCAGTCTAGACTGTTTTATCATTAGAACATTGATAGACAACAGGGAGCTTGGGGCCACACAAAACCCATATGATCATAGTCATTTCCTTTTTTGCTCTCTCTGTCTATTGATCTTGATGTCACAGAGCGATCACTGTGTATAAACACAGGTTTGTGATCATAGTCTTTTCACCAGCTCATCTAGCCAGTTACAGCTGAAACTGCTGTTTTGGCAGTGATATTACTGCTTTGCTGAAAGAAAAAACATAAATCTAGGAGGATCAGTTCTGTTAAAGTATTACCTGCAATGTCCCTAAAATAGCAATACTTTTATTGTACTAAAGTATTAGTTTATCAACTATAAGTGTTCTGTAGGTTGAATCTTGTTATAAGTTGTAAAAACAAGTCCTGGTTGTAAAAATGTTTGTTTATTTAAAGAACACCACATTTGGCTTGTTTAGTCAGACACTAAATTAAATAAAAACACAAATAATTCTGCTTATTCACTGGAATAAACAAAACAGACATTAATAAATCACAATTCATGCATATCTAAAGCCTTTTTTTGGATAGAGTAACTAAAGGTTAACCTCTCTCCCAGAGTTTTATTTCCATCTTTATCCTTGCTGGGTTTAAGATGAGACACCAACATAGAGGGACAATCTTCCAATAGGGATACTTGCTCGTGGCTTGTGACAACTGTCTGGACAAAGATTTCACCTGCTCTAGGGAAACCTCCTTTCACATCAGAAAGTGAAAGAAATACTCCTTAAAGTGACACAAAGAGAAAAGGGAAACTTGACAGAGGTTTTACAAATGTCATGCTCTATCCAAAATGTAAAAAAAAAATGAGGTTTAAATATACTGTTCCTTAACCACTTGCCGACAGCCGCAAGCTTATTTACGTCGACAGAATGGCATGGGCAGGCAGATTGGCGTACACGTACATCCATTTAAATCTGCCTTGCTAGTGCGACCATGGGTCCCTGGAACTCGATGTTCTCAGGAGTCCCGCGATTGCGGTCGGCAAGGGCAGGACAGGGGAATGCCTTTGTAAACAAGGCATTTCCCTATTCTGCCTAGTGACACTATCACCAATGACAGTTCAAAAGTGTCCGATGTGTCTGCCATAATGTTGCAGTCACAATAAAATATCTCTGATCACCGCCATAACTAGTAAAAACAAATATTAATAAAAATGCCATGAAACAGTCCCCTATTTTGTAGAAACTATAACTTTTGCACAAACCAATCAATAAACGATTATTGCGATTTTTTTTTTACCAAAAATATGTAGAAGAATACGTATCGGCCTAAACTATGGAATTTTTTTTTATATATATATTTTTTGGGGATATTTATTATAGCAAAAAGTAGAAAATATGTTTTATTTTTTTTCAAAATTGCTGATCAAATACCACCAAAATAAAACTGTATTTGTGAGGGTAAATTTTGTTTGGCCACGTCGCCCGGCCGCGCAATTGTCAGTTAAACGACGCAGTGCCGAATCGCAAAAAGTGGCCCGGTCTTTAACCACTACAATGGTCCGGGGCTGAAGTGGTTAAATGAGGATAAATATTAAGATAAAAAAAGTAAAATTATAGGTTGATAAAAAATATTCAAGTGTACAGTGATTACTATAAGTGACATTAAAACTACATACTGTATACAGTATATGCATGCATATTTATATATAACTAAAAGTGCTCTTTATGAACTCTTATCTTTTCTTGGATGGAAGAACCTAACACAGTCTCTAGATCACATACACCCACGTACAACAACCATCGGAAGCTCAAAGAGCTGAGAAAAAGAAGAAACTTGTATTGGAATTTTGTAGCCAAAGGAGAAAATAGTATTGTGCCAATAACAACACTAAAACACACCAACAGCAGAAATCCCCCTGCATACTTTCCTTTTAGCATTATTCCCATGCAAGCTCTTCATACTGCATGGTCACTAGAAGGTGAACAGCTGTCAGAAAGCCATTTGAAAGAACCTTCTTTCATTTGATGCCTTTCTCTTGTCAGTGTGTTTGTATTTGTGTTATTGTTACAAAATAAAGTTTCTCCTTCGATTGCCTTATTCTAATGCTCTGCGTTTCAGTGCTCTCTTTTCTTTACAGATCAAAGAGCAACCAGTCAGGTTTCGTTTTCTATTGTTTTTTCTGCTCTAAATTGATAAAAGATGACATATCATTGGTCACTCTTTGTAATAAGCTAGCATTACTTCTGGCTGTGGTTTTATAACTAAGGTCTTTTAAAGTGTGCCACTGCTGTACCTTTCTAAATATTTGAGTAATCCCTGCAGTAGCTCTAGAGCACCACACAGATGTTCATCATTTATAATTCAATTATTCTCATCTTGCAGCAAGCACCATATTAACCCTTCAATGTTTTATTAAAAAGGAATTGGATAGAGATCTGCATACTGGCTTGACTGTCTCTGATGTTGTCTATGACTTTAGCAACCGTTTGGCTAATAAACGTTTATATATTTTATTTTTGTTGTTTTATATCAGTTTTTTTTTTTACTGACTGTTGTCAATCTTTGTCTAGCATATAAACACATATTACATGACAACATTTTGCCAAATCACTATGGGTTATCTACAGAAACATCACAGCAAAGCAGTTTGCTCCATCTGTCCAATGAATAGTATAACTATTCATATTAATATAATTTATATTATACAAAATGTATATACAGTAGCAGCAACAGTTTGTGCAGCAAGGAAAGAAAGACAATACAGTTACAATACAATTGATATTTTAGAGACAAGGTTGCCTATGTTGGTCTGGCAGCATTGTGGATACATTTGTAGGTTTTAAATGTTATGATTTTTTTTTTCATCCAGCAATTGAAATCTGCTGGAGGTATTGGCAAAGAAGGTTGGCATACACTGAGCAGTTAGTACGGTTGGTACAGTGAATGAGTCTTGCAGCAGCATGTAAGATGGACTAAAGGGGGAGCCTGTGTTCAGGTAGGCCAATGAGTAGGTGATTGCTATAGCCAAGGCCAGAGATGACATGTAAGTAAATTAGTATCCTGATGGTGCTAATAATGTTCTTGTAAATGGCTGGGAGAGGGCATAGTATTTAGTTAATTTTAAATAGTTAGTATTTAGGTATCATGAGCTCAGTTTTTGAAAGATTGACTTTGAAGAAGTGATTTGAAATCCATACAGATGGCAGTTAGTAAGTTATTGATGTGCAACAGGACTGAATGGGTGAACTGCGGAGTAGAGAGATACCTTATATTCAAGTGTAATCAGTATAAAGATTGTATTGAAAGCCGTAGTTATCCTTTGGTTATTAACTGACCAAAGGAAGATATGTAGATAGAGAATAGATTGGGAACAACGACAAAGCCTTGTAGGATCCCAAAGGGTAAAATTAGGAAAGGAGAAGATTTTAGGGTTATAGGTGACACTGCAGGAGCATTTAGATTGGTAGGAATCAGGAATGAGCAGAGCAGTCTTGGATGATAAAGGAGTTAGGCCTCGTACACACGACCAAGGAACTTGTCGGAAAAGACACATAATTTTCCTCGACTAGTTCCTTGTTTTGGCTTGTCTTGAAACTTGACAAGCTTTCTTTGCGTACACACAGTCAAGACCAAATCTCCTTGTTCTCAAACGCGGTGATGTACAACACGTACAACGCGGTGATGTACAACCGATTCCACTGGCACAACCCTTGGGGCTGCTTTTGCTAATCTCATGGCACTGCGTGTTAAGTAAAAGTTTGGTAAGAGACGATTTGCACTTTTCAGTCTGTTACAGCGTGACAAATGTGCTATCTCCATTACAAACGCTACTTTTACTGAAGGTGCGCTCCCGTCTCATACTTTATTCTGAGTATGCGTGGGTTTCAAAGCATACACACAAACGTGTTTCTCATCGAAAACCAGCCCGACGAGGAACACGACCAGAAAATTGAGACTCCCGACGAGGAAAAAGAGAACTTGTTCTCTTTTTTTCTCGTTGAGTTCCACGTCAGTTTTCTCGATGAAAAGCATACACAAGACCGTTTTCCTCGGCAAAAAAGCTCTGCCACCAAGTTTTTTGATGGATTCTGTCGAGGAAAACGGTCGTTCTTTGAGGAGGAGTATATAGTTAACTGGATTTTCTAATTAAATCCTCTGAGTTATCTGATAAGAGTTGAGTCACTGCTCTGGTATATCATTCAAGTAAGCAACCGGGCTTGTTTTTTTATGACCAATGATGTGTAAAGGAACTTGTTGGCTGGAAAGAATTTACCCAACTAAATTTTTTTTCATCAAGGTATTTTTTATTAATGTGTTTAGTGCAACAGAAAAATGTAAATACACAAAGTACAAAACAAGACAGTGTGACTTACAGTACAAGAAGAATTAGAGAAATAGCCTTCAATGCAATTATTACAAATATAATTGTTTCCAGCATAACCTTGAAGCACAGCAATGTAAAATATAGTGTAAATGCATGAAAAATAAAGAGTCAGTGTGATTGTTAATGAGAAATACATTTAATTAAATTTGATATTTTTGGTTACAGAATCCTTGTAGTTTATGAAAAATGTATTATTAAAATGTGTTTTTACCCTCCCTGGTGGTATGATTATGTCAGATTTTAGATGCAGAAAGTGGTACAATTATTTTGCATGAAAATTTGGCGTTTTATATTGTAGGCCTGTAATTTTTAGGAATAACTCGATTAAATTTGTCCAAACCAGAGTCTAGTAGACATCTCAGGTATGATAAAGTTTAAAACACAAAATCTTAAATTATAATGTATTAACCCCCCTGCCGGTATCCCCGAGCGTTACTCGGGGGGGATTTTTCAGGTAAATATCGATATCCCCGAGTCGCGCTCGGGGTGAATATGCAGAGCCTGCAGCGCGCTGGCTTACCTTGTATCCAGGCAGGGTACTGTACTTACCTTGTCCCTGGATCCAGCGATGCATCCGCGCTGTGTGAGCGAGTGGCGTCTTCCATTCGACTCACACAGTGCCCGCGCGCCACCGATCTCCGTTCCCTGCGACGTAACGGCGCACGGGGGCAGAGACCGGCGGCAAATTCAAAAAAGTAAACAAACACATTACATACAGAATACTGTAATCTTATAGATTACAGTACTGTATGTAAAAAGTACACACCCCCCCTGTCCCTAGTGGTCTGCCCAGTGCCCTGCATGTTCTTTTTTTTGTGCCTGCAAACTGTAGATTGTCCATAGCAACCAAAAGTGTCCCTTTATGTCAAAAGTGATTTTAGAGCAGCTAGAAAACAGCGATAATAAATGATAATCACTTGCAGAATTGAGCGATAGCGATTTGTGGGGAAATTCGTCATAAAAAAATAAAAGTAATGACAGCGACAATTCTGCAACTGAGCAAATTTCAGTGATTTTGATTTGATTACATTAGTGAATAATTTTTATTATAATTACATTATTATTTGTTATAATTATTTATAGTTATTTATTATATTATAATTTTATGATTTTGTGTTTCAAACTTTATCATACCCGGGATGTCTACTAGACTCTGGTTTGGACAAATTTTAAGTGAGTTATTCCTAAAAATTGCAGGCCTACAGTATAAAACGCAGAATTTCCATGCAAAATAATTGTACCGCTTTTGGTACGTAATTCCAGACAGAATCATACCGCCAGGGAGGTTAAATAACTATAAATAATAACAAATAATAATATAATAAAAATAATTTTTATTCAATAAATTTTAGTCAATCAAATCAAAAAAATGTAGTCAATCAAATCAAAAACACAGATTATTTTTTGGCCAAACAAGGGTGCAATATTACTAGTCATATTGCTTCAGTAAACATCGTGGGTATGGTAAATTTACCATACCCACAATGTTTACTGAAGCAATATGACTAGTAATATCGCACCCTTGTTTGGCCAAAAAAAATAAAAATCATTGTTTTTGATTTGATTGACTAAATTGACATGGGACAACACAAAGTCCGACGTCACAATCAGGACAATAGAACTGGGTTTCTTTTCTTATTTTCCTTCCAGTGTCATAACGCTTAGAACCGCAAACCACACACATCCTTGTTGGTGCAGACTTATTTTCCGTTGATGGAATGTGTTCCATAAAGTGACGACCAGTCAGGCGTTCTGGGTTCACAACACCAGAAACACGACGTCCAGCTCTATTTACAGTCGTTGGTGTTTGGTGCTTGAGAAATAAAAGTTCGGCAACCTTCCTAACAAAGTCTGCACGAACCACAGGCTTGTCACTCTTCTTTTTTTTTAACAGAATGAAGGCATTCCACAAACACTGTTCAAGAAAATGCCTGAAGATTTTTTTGTATTTTTTCGTTGTTTCCTTATCGCTGGATAAAATGTCATGGCCTAGTCAGCTCTGATCAAATTCTTCATTATTTTCAAAGTGCAAATGTTTCATTATCAGAGAAAAAGTTGTACTCTGACATGACTGTGCCAAAAAAAGGAGTGACTAGTAATTTGTTGGTTGTCCAATACCACTTCTGCAGGGGTTTCTCCACCACTCCCTGAAGAATTATTAGGCCCAGAAACTTCCAGATGTCCTTTTTGGTCACTGATTCCCACTTTCTGCTCCTTGAAAACCTCTGATGCGTAGCAGCTTGTTGCTCCTGATACCGATTTGTCTATGTAACAATTTTTTCAATAACCTCATCCGTCAAAAAGAGTTGGAGGTATGCTAAGGGGTTGTCATCCTCAACATCCACTTTGATACCGGGTGCTTCAGTAAACAGGAATCTTGGGGACGCTACGTGCTCCGTACAGCAATCATTCGAGCACCAAGTCCGCACATCACTGGGCACAGGCGCAGGATTATCACTGAAATTGCTTTCCGTGTCTGATGATGAACGTCCCCATGAATCGCTATCACTCAATTCTGCAATCGATTCTGTATCGCTTTTGAGGTGGAGGCACGCTTTTTTGATGTCATGGTCGTTCTGCAGTTTCCAGACACAAAGTACAGTAAAACTGCAGGCAAGGGCACTGGAGAAAGCACTGGGGGGCAAACTAAGGTACATTTATTTAATTTAGTAATGTAATCCAATAGGATTACAATGTTTCAGTGTGTTTGTGATTTATACATTTTAAATTTGTCTGTTCCGCCCCTTGCGTTGCGACGCTCGTAGGGAATGGAAGCCAGTGCACACAAAGCATCGGGCAGAAGATCCGGCTGCCGTACACTGCGGGAGTGCATTGCGGGATCCTGGAGACAAGGTAAGTAACCTATTCCAGGATCCAGCGATGCAATCCCGAGTGTGGCTCAGAGTTACCGCTAATGGTACTGAAATTCCACCCCGAGCCACACTCGGGATTACCGCCTGCGAGGTTAATTCTGACCATTATACACAAAGAAAACCATTACAAAACGACTTTACATTACTTTTATCTGTCACATTTTAAATCTGTAGGTATTTGGTTGTACTTGAGAGTGGAGTTCTGCTAGCCTGGGAAGGAAAGTGAAAACATAGTGGAAAAATAGAAAGCTATACTTTACATTTGTTTTTAGAGTCATAAATTGGAATGAATGTTCAAAAAAGGGAATGATTTCTGTATAGCCTTCATCTGTCTGTTCTGGGCAATAAGTCAAGCAATAAACAGATCTACTATATGCGAGCAGGAAACCAAAATATGTTTTGACTAGCTCATTGGATTCTGGGATCCATTGGTTTTTACATGCAAAAGTTACATACAAATTACTTTGATCTAAACATTACAATAAGTTAAAAAACACTGAAATTTTTCTGGAAATTGCTGTACTTCCTCAAATTCACCGAGGCTGTTTCCAGCTGCTTGTCAGCAGGTTGAAAAAAAAATCTGGTTGTGTGGAACAACCATGTGTCTGTCTTTACTAACTAACGTATATACGGTGCTTTGAATTTCACACCGGTGACGCGCACCCCCCTACCGCTAGCTTTGTGACCATGCCCGTGGGACCCGCTGACTCTATGTCCGACGGTGTCCTGTAATCGTGTCACAGAGCTACAGAACGGGGGGAATGCCTGTGTAAACAAGGCATTTCCCTGTTCTGCCTTATGACAGGACACTGATCGTCTGCTCCCTGTCATTGGGAGCAGCGATCAGTGTCATGTCACAGGTAGCCCAGCCCCCATACAGTTAGAATCACTCTCTAGGATACACTTAATGCCTTTCTCGCCCCTTGTGGTTAACGCCTTCCTTGCCAGTGTTGTTTACACAGTAATCAGTGCTACCGAGTAGGAATTTCTGATTATTAGTGGTCAACAGTATCAAAGTTACTGTACTGTCTGGTACTTCAATGAAAGATTATATTACTAAGTTAAATAGGCCCCAATGGGCTGTGGCCAATGACTGCACTAACCATGAATGACCAGTATAACTTTACTGAGCAGTTCTAAAGACTATGAGAAATGGCCAAAAAGACATAGGTGTAGCAAATGGATAACAGCAGAAGGTTCCAAAATACAGTAACAATGAACTAAATTTGGCTCAAATTCTTTTAGAACATTTGCAAATACCCATATTGGCTGTTTTGTCATGGTTTCGATGGAATCCTGGTCCATGTGGTTTAGTTTGCTCACCTCTATGTATTAAATGTATTATGCACTTTGCAACATTTTGTTATTATTGCATATGTATCAGTATAATGCTGTGCTTCTTTTAGTAAATTGTGCATTTGTGCTTGAAGCAGCTTGTAAAACAGATGCACACATTTTATGTCCTTACCATGTCATTACCTTCAGTAACCAAATGTTTTATGACTTGCTTTATTATCACATGAAAAACAAATGGAAAAGAATATAGCCCTATCATAATGATTCAGTGCTCCACAATTGTTCTTATGGGTATTTGCCCACTGCATAATTTTTAATTACATAAAAAGAGTGTCAATAAGATGATTGATAGAAAAAATGTAGGAAGTAAGAACAGAACATTTGCCCAAATCCCTTATGACTCACAGAAACTGTACATAAAGTTTAATGCATATTATTTAACAGGCTGCTGTATTTTTACAAGTTTCCATTTCTAAGAATACAGGGCAGCTGAGGATTGCTGAATTTTAATATTGTTTTTGTATTTCCTATTAGTTTCTTTATGTAATATTTTTATTTATGGTTTGAGGTTTAAAAAAAAAAAAACACAGCCTTACTATACCTGCATATGCCAAACTTGTATGAATTAGGTCAAACATATGGCCATTTGGTGACGTTTCCAGCGGACATGTCTCCTCGGATATTTGGTCCGATGGCGTGTACACACCATCGGACCAAAATCCCCTCGGACGAATAACGCGGTGACGTTGACGCCGCCACGTCACCAATCCAGGAAGTAAAATAATTCCACGCATGCATCGAATCCATTCGACGCATGCGGGAGATTTATGTCTGTTGGTTAGGCGTACTAACCAGCGGACATGTCCGACGGACAGGTTTGCAGCAGACAAATTTCAAAGCATGCTTTGAAATTTGTCCTCTGGAAAAACCTGTCCGCTAGGTCGTACACACAATCGGATATGTCCGCTGAAAAGTTTCTCATCTTTGTACATGCTTGAGGTCTACGTTATAAGTTTATTACACCTTTACTAGTCATTGTGTCTTTGAAGGTTCTCATTTTTCCAGGTCATCATAGTAGTTGTTAGTCCCATTCAATTGGAATTGTTTTGTAATGCTGAAGGTGTGTCACTGCTTATCCAAGCAGCTTCTTCAGGGTCCTGAACTTTAAAGCACATAAACTAATGAACATAACTAACTGGTACTAGCTTATTAGATTAGTTATTTTTGCCTATTGGAAGGTCATTAAAGTAGTTGTAAACCCTTACATATACTTAGTGAAGTGACTGGCCTCGGGTGATACATAGATATTAAATAAATCCTCCTACATAAGTTTTACCTGTTTATCTGAATCCCTCTCTCCTCTACATTCAAGATCCATAATTTACACAGCATTTCTGAGCTTCCAGAGGCAAGAGGTCAGAATCCGATGTCACACACTGCACACCTCAGTAAGGAAAGCTGACACACTTCCCCTACACAATCTTATAGAGAAACATGCTGAGGATGTCAATCACAGACTGTGTGCTGGAGTTCCTCTCCCTGTCCCTTTGTTTTGGCAAAACCTGTCAGAAATGACTCATTCAGATACCAAAAAATTGAGACAGCAGGCAGAAAGCACACTGGAATTAAAGCAAGTATACACTATAGAAGGATATGTTTGTTTGTTTTTTCATGTCAGAGGTTTACAGACACTTTAAGTCTCCTCATGAGTCCCCATATTAGTAAGCCTGGGTTAATCTCCTCTTTGCCTGTTATAGTGTCCAGCTCTTGATGAAATGCTGATATAATCCTAGAACAAAGTATCACTTTTGAGGAAAAAAACACTGCGCTAACAGGTGAAAAAATGTAAATTAATAATTAATAAATTATTTAAATTATTAAAAAGAGCTGCCAGTACCAATTACTCAAGATACCCAAAGTAAACAACATATAAATACAAACAAGGTACAGCGCTTAAGTGATCAATGATAGTACACAAAAATTTAAAATTGAATACAAAAATATAATGATAAGGTGATCAAGGATTCCAGAAAGGAAATAATGAAATCTATAAGTGAAATCAATATTCCACCGGATTATATGTGCAATAAAGTCTGTGATGAAAAATATAAAAATAAATGCAAGGTGAAGTGACGTGTACAGATATCTTCTTCCACCAAAAGGACACCCAAATAGTGATATGTAGTCTCCTTACCGAATACACTGACCGTTATTACAGCGGTCTTCCCACACAGACTGTCTCCAGATATATGGGTGAAGGGCCAGATCCTCAGAATCAATAGTCAGCACTAGTGTTGAGCAGAATATGCCATATTCAATTTCGCGATATATCTCGAATATATAGTCGAATATTCGAGATATATTCGCTAAATACGAATATTCGTGATATTTTTTGGAAATGAAATGATTGCGAAATTTCGCTATTGCGAATGCGAATGCGAATTGCGAATGCGAAATTTCGAGAAATGCGGAATGGAGCACTCTGATTGGCTCAGAATATTTGTGATATATTACAATACACAATAATTGCGAATATTCGGCAAATGCGGAAGGAGCACTCTGATTGGCTCAGAATATTCGTGATATATTACCATATAAAATAATTGCGAATATTCGAGAAATGCGGAATGGAGCACACTGATTGGCTCAGAATATTCGTGATATATTACAATACACAATAATTGCGAATATTCGAGAAATGCGGAAGGAGCACTCTGATTGGCTCAGAATATTCGTGATATATTACAATATAAAATAATTGCGAATATTCGAGAAATGCGGAATGGAGCACTCTGATTGGCTCAGAATATTCGTGATATATTACAATACAAAATAATTGCGAATATTCGAGAAATGCGGAATGGAGCACTCTGATTGGCTCAGAATATTCGTGATATATTACAATACAAAATAATTGCGAATATTCGAGAAATGCGGAATGGAGCACTCTGATTGGCTCAGAATATTCGTGATATTTCACAATACAAAATAATTGCGAAATTTCGAGAAATGCGGAATGGAGCACTCTGATTGGCTCAGAATATTCGTGATATATTACAATACAAAATAATCGCGCGATATCGCCGAATAATCGCATTGCAATTTTTCGGCAATATAAAATGAGCGCTGCAGCTACTCGGCCCAAGGTCTCTAATCATACCAGCAATGCTTTTAGACGTCGATGGGGATCTCTAGGATGTGATCTGTTCTAAAAAAAAATTGAAAAAATACGAATATTCGAAATAGCGAATATTCGCCGCGATATTCGTGTTATTCGCGAATACTCGAATATGCAATATTCGTAGCGAATATTCGCAATGCGAATATTCGTGAGCAACACTAGTCAGCACATATGGTATTAAAGCTCATGTAAGATGAAACAAAAAAACTCCATAGTAAAGTACTATTGAGATGCGGGTTTAATAAAAGAATCTGTTGCACTTACAATCAAGCTGAGTTAAAACAGCATGGTATAGACAGAAAGCGGCGTTTCCTCCATTCTAGTCCTGTCAGCTAGACTCCGTGTGTGTGTGTGTGTCTCTTCGTAGACGTGATGACGTTCCTTGCAATTTGGCCACTCCTACGTACGTTTCGTCATGAAAAGACGTCGTCGGGGATAGGCTAATGGTGTATGATGGTGTATCTAGCTGACAGGACTAGAATGGAGGAAACGCCGCTTTCTGTCTATACCATGCCGTTTTAACTCAGCTTGATTGTAAGTGCAACCGATTCTTTTATTAAACCCGCATCTCAACTGTACTTCACTATGGAGTTTTTTTGTTTCATCTTACATGAGCTTTAATACCATGTGTGCTGACTATTGATTATGAGGATCTGCCCCTTCACCCATATATCTGGAGTGAGTCTGTGTGGGAAGACTATAAATCATCCCTGTGCCTAACTGACCGCTGTAATAACGGGCAGTGTATTCCGTAAGGAGACTACATATCACTATTTGGGTGTCCTTTTGGTGGAAGAAGATATCTGTACACGTCACTTCGCCTTGCATTTATTTTTATATTTTTCATCACAGACTTTATTGCACATATAATCTGGTGGAATATTGATTTCACTTATAGATTTCATATTTTTTTTTCTGGAATCCTTAATCACCTTATCATTATATTTTTGTATTCAATTTTCAATTTTTGTGTACTATCATTGATCACTTAAGCGCTGTACCTTGTTTGTAATTAAAGTATCACTTTTGTCCCCCATTTATCTTCACTGTTCCTTTTCACTGATGCTTCATAATTTTGTCTTAATATTATTAAATTTTGTTACTTATTTCTGTATGTTTGATTTTTCTTGAAGTGTGGTTATATTTATATGAACCAGATTCTCACTGGTTTACTGTTGCACTGTGTGCACCTCCCCTCTTAGGCCACACAAGCCCATCTGCCCGAAACAAGGGATGGATGTGCTTTGCCAAAATAAGGGACTTATCCTCACAATTCTTACTTGGTGATTGTGGGGATCTGCGGCCAGGGGGCTTATTGAAATCTTGAAGCCCTCTTTTGTAATAAGTAAGCCCCCTCTAGTAATAAATACATTGTAAATCAAACAAAGCCAAACGACAGCTCCTTGAGTGGTTATCAGCTATATAAAGATTATATAAATAATATTATTTCCCAAATTTGGCCACGTGGACATATTTATAAAATGATATAATGCTACTTTCCTCGCCCATTTGTAGCCAATCCTGGTCATGTAATTGAATGGGCTGAGTGATGTAAGTGGTTGGTATGGATGCAGCAAGCACAAGCAGCTGCTGCTTCCTTAGCAACCCCTGACAGCCAGGATAGTGGTGTTATAATTTCTTAAATACAGTAAGTGACCATATTTAAGCAATGATGTTACCCACAATATTTCCTGCCGATTTGCTTTTGTGGCCTAGGCAAACGTAAGTGAATGGGCTGTGTAACTTCAGTGATTTGTAAGGATGCAGCAGGTGTGAGCAGCCACTGCTTCCTTAACAACCATTGACAGCAAGAAAGTGTCACATTTGTCTATGCCAAATCCCCTAAACATTTGACATTTGGATGAACATTCAAACAGCTGGTGTTCGGTTTGAACTTAACGTTCAAAACGAACCCTGAACTCATCCCTACTCCACAAAAAATGGTCTGATGTTAAGAAGATTGGAATTAAAAAAACATTATTTAGCTTTTTATTTCTGTTATTATTGGTCTGAATAAAGTAGATTCTTTATATAGTTATAATACAGTTGGCGCATAGTTAAGCCATTGTTTAAGGATGAATAAGTATTTTGACTTTGAAAATGGCTATACAATGAGGTACAAAATTATTGCATAGCACCAACATTCAGAGCTTTGCAACAGTAGAAGATAGGAAAGTGTATCAATATGAATTTATCTTGCTTACCATTAAAAAAAAACGTCTCTGGAGCCTATCTTCGGTTTGATGAACTTTGCTGATTATTTGAGCAGGCCATGAAAATATACTGGTTTCTCATAATTTTTCATAGTATTGAAAGCATAATCAAGTAAAAAACACATTTTAGCATAATAGGAAATACCTTTTGCATAAGGAGTTCCTGCTACAAGTGGTTATTTGCACAGTTTCGTTTTGTAGAAGTAAATCCAGTTTCCCTAAAATAATTTATGTCACAAGATGATTTTGCTTAGCCTTCTCTTGGCAAATATTAGAATGGTTTCCATTTTTACTCAGCAGTGAACTTGCTATGGATCAATATCTAGATGACGTATTAACACGTTTCTTAAATCTCTGTTTCATACTTCTACGAGCCACTGTTACTGCAGTCATATAAGTTCATTTCTTCTTTTGGCAAACATTAGAATGGTTTCCATTTTTACTCAGCAGTGCTCTTGCTATGGATCAATATCTAGATGACGTATTAACAAGTTGCTTAAATCTCTGTTTCATACTTCTACGAGCCACTGTTATTGCAGTCATATAATTTAATTTTCCTGCATTGTTAATCATAATCCACCTCTACCAGGCATGTTCTCCTATTCTTGGTAACAGACATCTTTTGCAACCAAAACATGGCATTATTTTTTTCCATTTGGCTTCAAAACATAGGAGTTTGGACTTTCTTGGAAATATGCACATAATTTTATAGTTTATAGGGCTTACCAAAGAATACATCATACATCTGGCACATGTATTCCATGGGGTACATATGATAAAATCGAGCGTAGGAGGATTATTTAAAGTGTATTTATGTTAAACCCTTTTTGTAAAAAGTAGGAATGAATGCTATCATTTTGTTTGTTTTTCTTTTGCTTTTTTTTAAACTTTTAGAATCAAGAACAAATAATTATGTTCTTGAGCAGGTCAGAAACCTTTGCTTAGGTCACAGAATTGTTGTTCATTTTGTGAGGTTGTAAAGTGGTGGTTTATTTATTTTTTTAGTTTAAGCTGACATGGTAATGAAAATATTAAATGTGATTTCAAATCACACCTAATAACATCAAGCAATTTTCCCTCCCTATTTTTTTCTGTTGTTCTATGTTTTCTATTGAACAGTTGTCCAAGCTTATAAAAATACAGAATGTATGTGTTGCCATTCAAAGTAATATGTATCACTCAAAAAAAGGATAATCTGGTTAACACTGATTAAAAAAATCCATGTATTCTTAAAGGATCACTAAAGGATTTTTTGTTTAGCTAAATAGCTTCCTTTACCTTACTGCAGTACTGGTTTCATGTCATTATTGTTAGTTTTTGCTTTGAAGTTGCTGTAATCCTGCTCTGATCTCCACACTTCCTGCTTGTCTGTTTCCTTATAATCACAGTGCTGGGAGATTTCTCAAGGTGGTCTAAACTGTCATTACTGTGTGTCCAAAACTTCCCAGAACCAATCAGATTCATTTTAAAAACAAAACACTGCCCTGGATTTTTTTGTTTTTGTTCTCTGTGTCTATTTCTACTTCACAGAAACATGAAGCCAGTTCAAAAGTGAAACTAACCTGCAGGCACATTGTATGATTGATTTTTATCTATTTTTAATCATTTTGAAAAGGAATCAGTTAACTTTTATGTCTCTATACACTGTAAACAGTGATTTCAGCAAAAAAATTATTCCTTTAGTGACCCTTTAATAATTATCAAAAAAAAATAGATTTAAAGAAAATACTAAATAAAACCTGGCAGTAAATATAAAAGTGCTTTAGTTTTTTTATATTTTTTAACATAAATAGACATGTGACACCTGTTGAATAGACTTAAGACTGAGCAAAGGTACCTACGATAATACAATTATTAAACACTAGTCTGTGTTATTTAAATCTGTAAACTAAAAAGCAAGGCCCAGATTCACAGAGCAATTACGCCTGTCTAACTGGTGTTAGACAGGAGTAATTTCAAATTTCGCGCGCCGTATCACTAGTTTGAATCCTCAAACCATGATACGGCGGCTTCGGGCTTCGATCCGAGAGGCTTACGTCTTCGTAAGCCTTCGGATCTACGCTGCGATATTTTTGTGGCCGCTGGGAGGAGTCCGCGTAGTTTTCAGCGTCGGGATATGCAAATGACTTTTTACGGCGATCCACGAAGATACGAGTGGTCTTCGCAATCGCTTACGTCATTTTTTTGCTACATACTGTTAGACCAGCTATTTGCTGGTCTAACGGTGCGTAGCCCATGTTAAGTATGGACTTCGTTCCCGTGCCAAATTTAATTTTTTTTTTTTTTTTGCGTAACTCGTTCGGGAATAGGAATGTCCGTAAACGACGCTACTCAAACAACGAATGACGTAACGACGTGATTTCGCACAATGCACGGCGGGAAATTTGTGAACGGAGCATGCGCAGTTCGATCGCCGCGGGAACGCGCCTATTTTAAATGCTTCACGCCCCCTACTCGCGTAGATGGCTTGCGCCGGGAGAAATACACTACGCCGCTGTAGTTTACAGGACAAAATCTACCGGGATTCCATGTAGAGCCAGGTAAAAAATGGCAGCGTAGTGTATTTCTGATACTCTACGCGAATCTAATTGTATGTGAATCTGGGCCCATGTATTTTAAACAACTGAGGAAAAAAAGTAATTGCTTACTTGAAGATGTTTAACACCACTGAGTTAATTATTTTCATAAATGAGTAACCATTATAGCATATCAAGTGGCAAAGAGACGCAATACTTCTGTATGTATAGGAAAACAGTCTTTTATTTCCATTTTCTGAACACCTGGAAAAGCATCCCATTTGAGCTTTTTTAAACTCATCTGAAATGTGTGCAGTAATTATCTCACTTCATGTAGTGAATTTCATCAGTGATTTTTGAGGTTCTCTGTTCAGCAACTAATTTCCATCACAAAGCATCTCAGCCAAGCACCCTTTGTGCACATCAAGATTATGTTTCTTTGTCAATAAATAGCATGTTTTTTGCCTTGTGTTAAATCAGGATTTGTTGAGGAGATGATTGCATTTTTGATGATCTTGTTAAAATGCAGGGTTTGAATGGAAGCCATTTGGGTCAAGTGCAGGGTTGCAGTTTGTCTTTGACAATTTACTGACAAAAAAAGCTGCTGAATAAAATGAGCTTGTGATGCTATGCATAGTGGGTATAATTTCTAGCTATTGAAAACAAACAGGAAATTTATGATTTTCCTTTCAGGAAACAAGAAAGTCTGATCTGATAAAATGATGGGAGGCCATACTCATGTTAACTTATTTATACATTACATAGACATATGTATATATATATAGACATATATATATATATATATATATATATATATATATATACACACAGTATCTCACATTTTTGTAAATATTTTATTATATCTTTTAACCACTTAAGACCAGACCTTTAGGCAGGTAAAGGACCTGGCCATTTTTTGTGATTCGGCACTGACAATTGCGTGGTCATGCGACGTGGCTCCCAAACAAAATTGGCGTCCTTTTTTTCCCACAAATAGAGCTTGCTTTTGGTGGTATTTGATCACCTCTGTGTTTTTTATTTTTTGCGCTATAAACAAAAATAGAGCAAAATTTTGAAAGACATGCAATATTTTTTACTTTTTGCTATAATAAATATCAAAAAGTATATTTTTAGAGCTTGCTTTTGAGCTTGCTTTTGGTGGTATTTGGTGGAGCTTGCTTTTGGTGATATTTGATCACCTCTGCGTTTTTTATTTTTTGCGCTATTAACAGAAGAAGGGCAAAATTTTGAAATTTTTTCCCTCAGTTTAGGCCGATACGTATTATTATACCTATTTTTCGTAAAAAAAATTGCAATAAGCGTTTATCGATTGGTTTACGCAAAATTTATAGCGTTTACAAAATAGGGGATAGTTTTATTGCATTTTTATTATTTTTTTTTACTACTAATGTCGGCGATCAGCAATTTTTTTCGTGACTGCGACATTATGGCGGACACATCGGACAATTTTGACACATTTTTGGGATCATTGTCATTTTCACAGCAAAAAATGCATTACAAATGTATTGTTTACTGTGAAAATGCCAATTGCAGTTTGGGAGTTAACCACTAGGGGGCGCTGAAGGGGTTAAGTGTGACCTAATCTGTTTTTCTAACTGTAGACTGTGGGGCTGGATGTGTGACATCATTGATTGTGTTTCCCTATATCAGGGAACACACGACCAATTACAGCGCCACAGTGAAGAACGGGGAAGCAGTGTTTACACACAGCTCTTCTCGTTTTTTCAGCTCCGGGGACTGATCGCGGGACTCCAGCGGCGATCGGGTCTGCGGATCCCACGGTCGCGGTCACGGAGCTTCGGACCGGGTCGTGGGCGCTCACCACGGGTGCACACCCGCGACCCACCGCTGGGCACTTAAGGAGGACATACAGGTACATGCTTGTGCCCAGCCGTGCCATTCTGCCAATGTATATCTGCAGGAGGTGGTCCTTAAGTGGTTAATGTGACAACTGTGACGAAATTACACTTTGCTACAATGTAAAGTAGTGAGTGTACAGCTTGTATAACATTGTAAATTTGCTGTCCCCTCAAAATAACTCAACACGCAGTCATTATTGTCTAAACTGCTGGCAACAAAAGTGAGTATACCCCTAAGTGAAAATGTGCAAATTGGGTCCAAAGTGTCAATAATTTGTGTGGCCACCATTATTTTCCAGCACTGCCTTAACCCTCTTGGGCATGGAGTTCACCAGAGGTTCACAGGTTGCGACTAAAGTCCTCTTCCACCCCTCCATGATGACATCACAGAACTGGTGGATGTTAGAGACCTTGTGCTCCTCCATCCTCTGTTTGATGATGCTCAATAGGGTTTTTTGAGGATGCCATACAGATGCTCAATAGTTTAGGTTTCAAATGGTTTAGGTCTGAAGACATGCTTAACCAGTCCAGCATATTTACCCTTAAGCTTTAACAAGGCAGTGGTCATTTTTTAGGTGTGTTTGGGGTCATTATCATGTTGGAATACTGCCCTGTGGCCCAGTCTCTGAAGGGAGGGGAACATGCTCTTCTTCAGCATGTCACAATACATGCTGGCTTTCATGGTTCCCACACTGAACTTTAGTGCTCTGCTTGTCTTAAGCAAACTGTTTGCAGGCTTTCTAGTGCATAATCTTTAGAAAAGGCTTGTGCGGTGTATGGTCTGGCAGCACTCGTATGTCTATTTCCCAAAGACAACCTCTGGATATGACACTGAGCATGTGCACTAAACCTCTTTGGTCGACCATGGCGAGGTCTGTTCTGAGTGGAAGCTGTCCTGCTAAACCGCTGTATGATCTTAGCCACCATGCTGCAGCTCAGTTTCAGCATCTTGGCAATCTTCGTATAGCCTAGGCCACCTTTATGCAGAGAAACAATAACTTTTTCAGATTCTCAGAGAGTTCTTTGCCATAAGGTGCCATGTTGAACTTTCAGTGACCAATATGAGAGAGTGAGAGCGATAACACCAAATGTATCACACCTGCTCCACATTCACACCTGAGACCTTTTAACACTAACAAGACACATGACACCGGGAAGGGAAAATGGCTAATTGTGCTCAATTAGACATGTATGGCTGTATCTGGGTTATTTTGAGGGGACAGCAAATGTACACTGTTATACAAGCTGTAAACTCACTACTTTACATAGCAAAGTGTAATTTCTTCAGTGTTGTCACATGAAAAGTTATAATAAAATATTTCAAAAAATGTGAGGGGTGTACTCACTTTTGTGAGATACTGTATATAATATAATGTATCAGCAAGGCCAGTAAACGTATGTTATAGTTCAACAGTAAGTTTGCAAAAATGCTTTAAAAGGTGAGCACTTTTATGGCCACTAACAAGATCTTGTACTTATTTGTTTCAGCAACAATTATGTTTGTTTGGTTGTTATATGTTGCAGCACTTTGCTCCTTTTATGTATTGAAAATTGATATAAACCATCCCAATAGCATAAATTAAAATGTATTTAAATAATCAACCTCGATGCCTTAATTTTGTTATCTATTTTTATTTATAAGGACTCTGTTTCAAAAGCTTTGTTTTCCTGTTATTATTTTTAGATTTTAGACATGCATAGTCACAGTCTCTTCTTTTTTTCTCATTTTACTTTTTGCTATTGTGTACAATTTTACAGACTGTTTGTGAGATGTGTTATAATATTACTTTATACAATCCAAAATGGCTATTCCATGTTATTTATTTGCAGGAAGGGAAGGGCTACCTGGTTAAATTTAAAATATCCCCTAAGAGAAGTTCCTCTCTGCCGCTAGTACAAATGCTTTGAGTTATGTTTAATCATGATTATCAGATTTAAACTATTTTAATTGAATTGTTAAAGAAGATGACATACTGTAGCTATCCATGTTTCTAAACCATGTGAAATTATTGCTCAAATGATAAAGGGTATAATTAATTTTCATTAGACATTCCCTCTATATAGCAAATACTGTGACTTTTTTCTGTCACTGATATTACAGTGGGGACAATGATAAAACTGTACTTGCATAGCCATGCATTAGATGTAATATTCTAAATGTTTAACTAACTGACATTTGAATTCTGTTATTAATCCTCCCAACATGAACAGTTTATAATGCAATGTTTCACATGAATTTTGTGTAAAGATTAGACATTTGTCTCCAACAAAGCCTTGGATTATATTTGTCTAAATCCTTGCCTGGTTAAAATATCACCTGCTAGCTAATCTCCTGTCTTACTGTAAGACCCTTGGCTTTGCTTGCAGCGTACATGTCCCCCACCAGAAAACTGCCAGCAATTTTTTTTGTCCTGCAAGGATTACCACTGATGTATGCTAAAGAGCATATATCTGCATTTGTCTGATTGGTTAGCTGGATTCAGACAGCATCAGAACCCAAATTTCAGTAAAAAATTAAAATAAAGGAAGAAGTTGATATCTCTTTTATGGTAAAACCATTAAATATAAAATAAAAACTGTAGCTGCAGTAGCATAGCATTATGTTAATATAACGTATCTAGAATACTTTCCTGAACATTTATAGAATTCAGAAATTAGGAGCACTTATATGTACACAGTTAACATGTTTTATTTTACTAAATATAATGGCTCAAGCACATGAAGCTTAAAAAAGAATGCTTATAAAGGCGTTGAACTTTTTTTTTTTTTTTAGCCTGTAACAGAACCATTATGTAAACCTATGGGGTTTATTTAACCACTTCTGGATCGGCTCAAGTCGATATACGTTGGGTCTTTGAAGAGGGATATCATTGTTATGGCAGCAGTTAGCTACCATAATCTCGGTATCCTCTTCTTTAGTGAGCGGTCCAGTTTCTGATAAAAGTGGTCTCTGCTGCAGAGAGGGCCCCCCTTCCACTGCTCTCCGGTGCCCTCCGCCGCTTACTGGAGCCATCGGTAGCAGCAGAGGCAATCAGGTCCTCTCCCTGGCTTGGTATAGAGATGAGTGAGGGGAAGATGGCCCCCACCCAACTCCATACCATTGCAGGGTGGAAGTAATGTCAAAACGTCACTTCTGCCATAGCTCTTAAAGAGACTTTTTTAATGACATTTTTATTTTTAAATGACATTTATTAATTTATTTTATTTCATTTTAGTGTAAATATGAGATTTGACCCCAGATCTCATATTTTAAAGATCTTGTCATATTTTTTTCTATTACAAGAGATTTTTACGATCCTTGTAATAGGAATAAAAGTGACACATTTTTTGTTTATATATATATATATATATATATATATATATATATATATAAATTTAAAATAAAAGGTAAAATAATAATAATAATCAAAAAATGTAAACGTGCCCCGTCCCACCGAGCTTGCGTGCAAGTGCAAACATATATGTGAGCAGCACCGCATATGAAAATGGTGTTCAAACCACATATGTGAGAGCGCAATCGGTAGAGCGAGAGCAATGGTTCTAGCTCTAGACCTCCTCTGTAAGCAAGCAACCTATGGAGATTTTTAGGGGAAAAGTGTGTTACCATTCCATGAGAAGGCGCAATTTTGATGCTTGACATGTTGGGTATGAATTTACTCGGCATAGATTTGAATGAATTGTCAAAAACCTGTCTATTGTTTTCATTCACTTTTTATGCAGCGCCCAGTGCATTGCAAGGTGTTCGTTGGGGCGAACACCCTGCAAATTTGGGCGTTCAGCATAAGGCCAAACAGGCAAATATTTGGCCCAAACTCATGCTCAGGTCAAATTGTTCGCCCATTCCTACTAAAGGCACATTCTTAAGATGAGCATTTCTGCTGAAAAATGTAGTTTACACATCTAAGCAAGTCTAAGTGAGTTTAAATGTTTCTAAACACGTTTAAACACAATGGGGGTTATTTACTAAAGGCAAATCCACTTTGCACTACAAGTGCAAACTACAACTGCAAAGTGCACTTGGAAGTGCAGTCACTGTAGATCCGAGGGGGACATGCAAGGAAAATAAAAAACTGCATTTTAGCTTGCACATGTTGAATAATAAAATCAGCAGAGCTTCCCCTCAATTCAGATCTACCCCTCAGATTTACAGCGACTGCACTTCCATGTGCACTTGTAGTGCAATTTCAAGTGCACTGTGCACTTGTAGTTTGCAAAGTGGATTTGCCTTTTGGAAATAACCCCTTATGTGTGTGAAACATATGAGTGTAAATGCATTCTAATGGCCAGAATAGACTACTATTCGAACCAGTAGAATGCATTTCAAATGCTATACATGCATTAATGTGCCTGAACACAACTTAATGTGTGTGCAATTTATGGCTTTTAGCACTTTTTTAAGCTGCATTGGCCTGCTAGCAGTTCTGGCATTCAGTTGAGCTGTTTCAGATGTCTTTTGTGCAGGAGGCCTAACACAGATACCGAATATGTTTTTAACATAAAATAACCCCAGCACAAAGAATATGGAATTTATTGCTCTACTTTCCATATTTTTCTCCTTTTGTATATAACTAGTTTATTACACCTGTATAACACAAATTCTGTATGTGCTCCATTTTAAAAGCAATCATAGCAAAAAGGCTAAGACATTTTTCTCTACTGTACACCTACAGTATTGATCTATATGGCTTTTATCCAGGTATAGTCATCAGAGAATCTACTATCTACAGAGAGGGGGGTTTATTTTTGGGAGGGAGTAGCATAGCAAACAGACTCATAATTAAGAAAAATGGCTTTGCATCACATCACCACTTTGCCTTAAACAAAACTCCATGTTGTCTTTTGCAGCATGTTTTCTGTTACTAAATACACAACATATAAATCCATTTAGACCCAAATTGTCTTTCCTGTGCTCACACATACATTAAAGGGCATATTTTTTAAAAGCAGAGAATGTAACATTTACCAAATTTTCATTACAGGTGATACTTCCTGGTTCATAGATTTTAAGTTATGTGTAATGATTAACCACATGTGAATGTTTGGTGAATGTCCTGTACACACAATCGGTCAATCCTATGAGAACGGTCTTATGGATTTTTCCATCAGTTAACCGATGAAGCTGACTGATTGTCAGTCGTGCCTACACACCATCGGTTAAAAAAACGATCGTTTCAGAATGTGGTGACGTAAAACACAACGAAAAAAATGATTTTCAATGCTTCCAAGCATGCGTCGACTTGATTCTGAGCATGCGTGGATTTTTAACCGATGGACGTGCCTACAGATGATCGTTTTTTTTCTATTGGTTAGGTATCCATCGGTTAATTTTAAAACAAGTTTGAATTTTTTTAACCGATAGATAAATAACCGATGGGGCCCACACACGATCGGTTTGGTCTGATGAAAATGGTCCATCATACCGTTCTCATCGGTTTGACCGATCGTGTGTACGCGGCATTAGTGTTGTATGTTCTTTATTGAGAACAGACTTTGGGGGTGATTTACTAAAGCCAAATAGACTGTGCACTTTGTAAAAAAAAGGCCAGTTGTACTCTGCAAGGGCACTTTCTCCAGAGCTTAGTAAATGAGGTAAAGTGTGAAGCTTTTGGAAAGAATACATAAATCATGTGCAAGGAAAATAAAAAAACTGCATGTTTTGTTTGCACGTGATTAGATGATGAAAGTCAGAAAAGCTTCTGCTCATTTACTAAGCAACTACAGCAGCAGATGGTGAGATCCGCTGACTACTGACCCTATTTGTGCGTCCATTGTCATATAGGAGTCGAAGATGACCCCGAGACTTTTGACTTTGGCGCTAGGGATGATGATTTTGCTAAGAATGGGCGGGGGGGTCCAAGTTGTTGCAGGTTGATTGGCGTGAAACAGGAGAAGTTCTGTTTTTGCTGCGTTGAGTTTAAGATAACTCTTTGTCATCCAGTTCTCTATCAAAGAGAGACATGTCTCTAGATTGAGGTGGTGATCCTTTCTGTTGCAAATGCAGAAATACAGTTGCGTGTCATCTGCATATAAGTGGTAAAGCAGTTTTTGGCATTTAGCATTTTGCTAATGATTTCAAAAAGAGGACGAAGATAGATGTTAAACAGCACCGACAGAGGCGATCCTTGAGGGACTCCGCATGATACTGTGCGTTTCTCAGAAGTGAAAGGTTTACATAGTTATATAGTTGTCCATCCAGCTTAACAACGAATTAAAAAAAATACAATCCCATATACACAATCCTATATCCACAGTTGATCCAAAAGAAAGGAAATAAACCAGAGCATCAGCATGGCATTATCCAATTTGCTCCAGCAGGGGAAAACACTCCTTCCTGATTCCCATAGAGGCAATTGGATATTCCCTGAATCAACTTTACCTATAAATGTTAGTATCCAGTTATATTAAGTACATTGGGGAAGGAGTTTAGGCCTTTATTAAAGTAATCTACTGAGATGGCCAGAACCAGCTTTCGAGGGAGTCTATTTGCCTCAGAACTTAGTGAATGAGATGATGTTGTGCTAACTTCCACCATCCATTCATGTGCAAGCAAAAATTATTTTTTAAAGTTTTCTTGTTATGTGTTTGCGCATTTTATGCACAGTGAAATGTCACCACATTCACAATGCTCTAAGGAAAATTTCCTTGCAATGTGCAACTTTCCTTACAAAGTGAATTGCCTGTCCCATTCATCCCAGTTACTTTTAGAACATGTTCAAAGTAGTCAGGGCATATTTATTTTTAGAAGATAAATACTTTTGTGGTAAATGGCAGCCAATTCCTGCTTTATAACTACGGTTGAAATGTTTTTAAGTTATAATGGTCATAGAGAAGTGTCTGGTGACTGTGTTCAAGGAAAGCACCAAAGGTATATCACTGTTTAAAGCTATGTGTGCCTCTTTCCATTATCACTGTTTAACAGGCTATCTTCAGGAAATGTTTCATTCCAAAGTTTAATACAAATCTCAAAATGATTATTTCCTTTTTATGTTTTTGTATTCTTTAATTTACATAGTGACATTTTCAGTAGCCTACTTTCTGTCCCTATGGTGACAATGCTCTCTCACCATACTATGTCTATGAAGGAGCAGCGTTGTTACGCTAGGAAAGGATGCCTCATCTTTTTCTATAACATAGGTGGAAGTGTTGTGCAGTTCAAAGAGACATCTGAATGCAATACTAGCTGACAAGATTGCAAACAGAAAATTATAATTTATTATCAAAGGAATGATATCTTGCTCAAAATTAGAAAATGTGTTGCCTTTACATTTAAACCGACATACCCAGCTGCAATGTACAGTAGCAGGCATCTCCCAGTGTAAATCTTGAGACATCCTGCCCAGTGTGCCCATTTGCTATTGCAGTCCTGAGAAAAACTTGCTTCCAGATATAGGGCATAAGAACAGACTCCCGCTGCCCCCGACATGTCCACATGCAGTGCCATTTACCAGGCCCAATCATTATGATAGTGGAGGAGGCCTAACCCTATAAATGTTCAAATTTGTATATTATCTTTTGGTGAGTGTCAACAGAAGATTAAGATAGGCTATGGGATGCTAAAGGTAGTTTGCTTGACCAAAGGATGCCTGAGAGAATTTTTTTTTTTTGAGTTTTAAAAATCATTGTTGATTTGTGTATTTAGGCATTGAATTGTTCCTAACTTTTCAACAGATGTAGAACTTGTCCTTTCATGACTGCCTTTTAAAGTGAAATATAACATGTGTTTATTTAACATGGTGCTATGACATTGGTAAAAAAAAAATTAAGCCATTAAAGTCGAACTTTAGTTCAAAAACAAAACATGGATGAACAGGCAGGATTTTTAATGCAGAACATACATGCTTTGTCTCTTCTGCCTTAAAGCAACTTACCTGCCTGTCCACTTCTGTACAGTGAGCTATGCACATGCAGCTCACTGCACAAACTCGGCAATGTTGAAGCTGATAGAACTCCCACACATTCACATCATCTCGACCAGGCCAATGACAGTGGCTGGTGATCAAGGCTCAGAAGTCGGCCACCTGAAGATGTCAGCAGCTGACGGAGAGTTTCAGGAGGGCGCATCACTAATATGAAGGTGAATATAACTCATCTTTAATGATAACTGATATTTATACACATGTTTAAATGTGTTCAGTGTGATATCAAATAATATAACATGTCTGATTTTAGTTTTAAATAAATGGCTCAGAAGTTATTTTTTTAATATACTTTTTACTGTAAAGTAATCAGTTGCTAGCAAATTTGTTTAACATTATACTGCAAATTATTTATTGTATTTATTTTAAACAGCAGTATATCAGTTATGTACATATAATAAAAAAATTCTACCCTGTAAGTTGAATCTTGTATCTGAGAATTTTCTTTCATTGAGGGCAAAATAAACATTCATTAGTGTCATCTGGTAATTTAATTAAATTCTAATTTAGTTATGATTAAAACAAATGGATTGTTTAATAATGAAGTGCTTGTAATCTCTTGATGAACAGCAGTTTTCATTAAATCGATTCACAAGATTGCTTTAAGGAAATATGGTAGAATCTCACTTGTGATTTCAAGCATGTCCAGGTAATAGATTCATCTGGTCATGATCAATGAACAAGCTACAGATACATTAATACATATTTTTTTTTCTTAAGCAAACCGCTTGTGAGATGAACCACCACGGCTGCAATTGCAGAACTCCTTCTGAAAATGTTCTTTGACTAACTATCTCTGAGGTCAATGCTTTGACACACTGATGTAGATTAAGTATGCAGCAAGCATAGCAAGTAAAGTAAAATCTCCTGATTCAAAGTATTGAATCAAGATGGTTGACATGACAGCTAGACAAATAGTAAACTATATCAACACATGTTTGTGAGCTGCTATGTTGCAATTAATAGTGAAATGAATAGTGAATAGAAATGTTTTTATTTTACAAAGTTCATTTTCAACCATTTGCGCACTACATAGTAGATAGAACTACTACCACAGATAAAATGTAATATAGAAAATTAATCATTTAACATTGTCTTCCATCTATAAGATTTTTAAGTTGTCAACCCAATGACAGGTCCACGAAAAAATAAATGGTACTAGTCCTGGTATCCTGGACTATGCCTATCTTTTGGAATTCATAAAATATGATTAACAGCAGATTTGTAAAATGTGCGAAAATTTTACATTTCACCTGTATGAATATATATTGGAATCTATAATCTGATAAATAAAAAATATGTTGGTTAAAGACTGAATGATCTTGCTCGCTAATGCCCTTATGTGTGGTTCACTATATTTTCCTAATATATTCCAAAATGCTATTTCTATTTTCAATGTATAAATGTATGCAGTTTCATTTTTCAAAAAATATAAATTTCCCAAGGTAGACTTACTTAATCTTAAACATGTAGATTACTTTGTTGCAGTGATAAGGCAATTTAAAATCTTCTACAGGGTACATTCAAAGCAAGGTACGAATTTATAATTTTGTCTGATTAAAATGAAGAGCTGGTTATACTTTTGTGAAGAGTAAAGGCAAAAGGAAAACAAAATGCAAGGTGATATATAGCCTTTGGGGCCACACCAAATAACCTTTTCATTGATTCTAAAGCTGTCCAGAAGTAAGGCCATACAAAAGAGTTAACAGATGCAGTCCTGAGCTGCTTAACCAAGAAGGTTTATGAAGTAGTTTGTCTTATTAATAAGCTGTTCAAATTTTCTTTGAGATGATGGTATAAGATATACTGTGTGTTTATATATATATATATATATATATATATATATATATATATATACAGCAGTGAAGAATGAACTCATAAAAAGTGACACATTGCCAACTACTCAAGTTTGCTATTACCTTCTTTGTCAGGCCTCTTATACCATTTCTGGACAATCCAGAGCTCCTGGCTAGTTTACACAACAGGAGCTTTCTTTGTTGGATGGCATCTGCCTCTCCCTGATTAGATGGAAGATCTATCTCAAATCCAAGAGAGGAATTGTAATATCCTAAGTCACAGTAGTGATGAGCCGGACGACCCCCTGTTCGCAGCAGAACTTTCGAACGTCGTAAAAGTTTGGAACCGAATAACAAACCCTATTGAAGTCTATGGGATCCAAAATGTCAAAATCAAAAGTGACTATTTAGAAGGCTTATATGCAAATAACTGGGCATACAGTAGTTATGGGTCTCTGCCCCCTAGGGCACTGCCCTAGGGGACATGTATCAATAAAAAAATGAGCAGTGATTTTCTGATGCTTAAAGTGAAACCCTCAAAATGAGAAACATCAATTAAAATTTAAATTTCTTTAAATATAGTGCATGATGGTTTGCCTGTAATGTATGTAGCACATATGTACTGTGTATAGAGCCTACTGTAGCAATAATTACATTTATAAAGCCCAAAAAAAATACATTTTCTATTCAAGATTTCTTTTATAAACAATGGCTTGGGAGCCAGTCTGTATGATGAGGCCAAACTTGAGTTCACTTGGAACAAAATTAGAGTAACAGGTGTGGAAAACTTGGTATTTGGGTGAAGGTGGTGCCTTCACACTGTAACCCTATAGAGGTACTCTTGATGAAAGCAAGAATTGCCCTTGCTGTCAAAAATTGCAATGATATGTACCTGCCAAACAGGTGTGGAGAAATTGGTGTTTGGGTGTTGGTTGTGTCCTCACACTGTAACCCTATAGAGGTACTCTTGATAAAAGCAAGAATTGGCCTTGCTGTCAAACATTGCCATGATATGCACCTGTCAAACAGGTGCAGAAAGTTTTGTCCTTGTGTGTTAATTGTTCCCATGAAACCTACACCAAAAATGTTCTTCCATATGAAATCCACACCCACAAAGCTAGGCAGCCTAGACAGTCTTTCAGAGATTTGAGATCCAGAAAGCACCTTATCAGGGACTTGATAGCTGCTGCTAATCCCGGGCTGATTAATTTTTATAAATTGTCAGTCGGTCCACGGAGTCTGTGGACATGTGTGCTCTCTTATTTGTCACAAAACCTCCGACAGCACTAAATGCCTGTTTGGAAATCACGCTGGATGCAGGACAGCTCAGCGGCTCTATTGCATGTTGGGCAAGTTCTGGCCAGTGGTCTGTTCTCATGACCCAGTAACCCAGTGGATCATCAACTGGAAATCTCTCCATATCTGTTTTCGACCATAGATAATCTCCACCAAATGAAGAAGATGCTGCCAATGGGATGTGGAAGCTGACAGCCCTGGGCAGCGAGGACTATTTTTTTTTAGAAAGGCATCACTGAGGCAGTCCCCTTCTCCACCGCTCCCCTCTTGACCAGCAGAAGCGTTAAAACAACGTTTTCCACCAAACTGTAAGGCCGCGTACACACGAGGGGATATGTCCGCTGAAAACGGTCCGATGGACCGTTTCAGCAGACATCTCCGCTCGTGTGTATGGGCTAGCGGACAGATTTCTCCACCCGACAGATTTCAAAGCATGCTTTGAAATCCATCCGGTGGGAATCTGTCCGCCCGACATGTCTGCTGGTTAGTACACTTACCAGCAGACATGTCGTCCCCCACCGCCACCGCGCCGCCGCCGAATGGATTCGGCGCATGCGCGGAAGTGTTTTACTTCCTGGTGCGGTGACGTGGCGGTGACGCGGCGGCGTCAACGTCACCGCCGCGTCACCGCCACGTCACCGCGCCCGCTGGCGGCGGGGAATTTGATCCGATGGTGTGTACACGCCATGGGATCAAACTCCCGATCGGACATATCCGATGGAAATGGTCCGCGGACCGTTTTCATCGGATATGTCCGATGGTGTGTACGCGGCCTAACAGAGTCTGCAAAGGCATTACATAGTTTTAAATTACTTTTCTTCCTTTAGAAAAGTAATTTGCTGCAGGACTGTTCTAAACACGTGAAAAATTCACCACTTTACAGGCATACTATAGACACACCCAGGCAAAATATTTAAAGGAATATTTCACTTTTATCGTTTCACTTTAAGCATTATTAAAATCACTGCTCCCGAAAAAATGTCAGTTTTTAAAACTTTTTTTTGCATTGATACATGTCCCCTGGGGCAGGGCCCAGGTTCCCCAAACAGACAAATAACTTGCATATAATCCTTTAAAATTGGCACTTTTGTTTTTCATGTTCGTGTCCCATAGACTTTAATGCCGCATACACACGATCATTTTTTGCGATGAAAAAAAACGATGCGTACACACCATCGTTTTTCTACAAAGCTCTAGCCAAGCGTGGTGACGTACACCACGTTCGACGGCACTCTTTTCCATTGAAACTCCGTCTCATAACTTGCTTCTGAGCATGCGCGGGTTTAAAAACATAGTTTTCAACATCGTTTTGCCCACACACCATCACTTTTTATGACACAAAAAACGACGTTTTGAAAAACGACACAAAAAATTCAAGCATGTTGGAATTTTTTTTTTGGTCGTTTTTTTACAGTCTAGTATATATACAGTACCCCCCAAAGCACTTTGTACCTATGTTGAAGGGGAGAAGGGCCTAATCCAACAACCCTTGCCATTTTTTTCAATGGTTTTTAATCTATATTTCCATAAGTCGACAATACATTAAATCGGCGAGCTATTTAAATAACATTATTTCCTTTCGAAATTTAATTTTGCTGGGGGACTGTAATAACATCAGAAAGATGTGCTATTTTAAAGGCAGACTAAGGGACCCAGGCATGATATTTAACCACTTAAGGACCGCCTACTGCACATTTACGTCGGCAGAATGACACGGCTGGGCACAGTGGTCTGTACGTTGATTTTAGTACCCAGCCGTGGGTCGCGGGAGCGCGCCCGCGACCCCGTCCGAAGCTCCGGGACCGCGGGATTCGCGGACCCGATCGCTGCTGCAGTGCGGCGATCCGTCCCTGGAGCAGAAGAACGGGGAGAGCCGTGTGTACACACGGCTTCCCCGTGCTTCTCTGTGGCTGTAGCATCGATCGCGTCATCCCTGTAATAGGGGGACGCGATCGATGACGTCACACCTACAGCCACACCCCCCTACAGTAGTAAACAAAACACATAGGCACACATCCCCTACAGTGCCACCTGTGGTTAACTCCCAAACTGCAACTGTCATTTCCACATATTGTCGCAGTCATGAAAAAAATCGCTGATCGCCGCTATTAGTAGTAAAAAAAAATAATTAATAAAAATGCAATAAAACTATTCCTTATTTTGTAAACGCTATAAATTTTGCGAAAACCAACCGATAAACGCTTATTGCGATTTTTTTTACCAAAAATACGTAGAAGAATACGTATCGGCCTAAACTGAGGAAAAAAAATGTTTTTTTATATATTTTTGGGGGATTTTTATTATAGCAAAAAGTAAAAAATATTGCATTTCTTTTAAAATTGTCGCTCTATTTTTGTTTATAGCGCAAAAAATAAAAACCGCAGAGGTGATCAAATAACACCAAAAGAAAGCTCTATTTGTGGGGAAAAAAGGACGCCAATTTTGTTTGGGAGCCACGTCGCACGACCGCGCAATTGTCAGTTAAAGCGACGCAGTGCCGAATCGCAAAAAGGGGCAAGGTCCTTTACCTGCATTTTGGTCCGGGTCTTAAGTGGTTAAAGGAATATTTCATTTTTATCATTTCACTTCAAGCATTATTAAAACCACTCCTCCTGAAAAACTGCAGTTTTTAAAACTTTTTTTTTTTGCATTGATGCATGTCCCCTGGGGCAAGACCCAGGTCCCCTAACAATGTTTGTGTGTTCGTCCTAATTTTTTGCCTGTTCACAAGTTCGGTCCAATCTGAACTGGGGGGGTGTTCAGTTTATGCTTACAGTCTAGTATATATACAGTACCCCCTACAAGCACCTTGTCCCTATGTTGAATGGGACAAGGGACTTATCCCCACAACCCTCAAAAAAAAATTCAATGGTTTTTCATCTTTATTACAGTGAGTCGACAATTCATTACAGCGGAGAGCTATTTTAAATGATTTTTTTTTCCTTTAGAAATGTAATTTGTCTGAAGGACTGTAATAAACATCAGAAAGATGTGCTATTTTACAGGCAGACTAAGGGGACCCCCCCCTCCTCCGGCATGATATTTAAAGGAATATTTAATTTTTATCGTTTCACTTTAAGCATTGTTAAAATCACTCCTCCTGAAAAAAAAATAGTTTTTAAAACTTTTTTTGCATTGATGCATGTCCCCTGGGGCAGTACCCGGGTCCCTATACAATTTTATGGCAATAACTTGCATATACGCCTTTAAAATGAGAACTTTTGATTTATCATGTTCGTGTCCCATAGACTTTAATGGTGTTCGCATGTTCACACAACTTTTTTGTCTGTTCGCGTGTTCTGGTGCAAACTGAACCGGAGGGGTGGGGGTGTTCGCCTCATCCCTACTTAGTATGTTACTCATGTTGATGTAACTCATTTAATTGCATTTTTTTCTTTATAAAAATGTTTCTTTTTGAAGAGCTATTTCACAAAAAATCATAGTAATTCTCCTGGTGCTTTGCTAAAATGGCATATCTACAAACAAATTGATAAAATATGATTTTTACAGTATCATAAGAGTTTAGAATGCTGCAATGCAAGGGTTAGGGTTTTATGTTCGTAGAGATCTGAAGGGCATTGTTGTGCTATATAATATATACCAACTGCACGGCTGATAAAGTTCATTCTTAAACTATTAACTGTTTTAATCCATAAGGATATTATCTCTGTCTTATGTCCCTGGAGTGTGTACTGTACCATGATCAGGGGTTTAATGGGGCAAGGATGCCTTAGGCTGGCAGATTGGTACATTTAGCTTGACAAGGTGCTGCTGGGCACTGCTTTCACGGTTAGAGCAGATTTTCTTGTTAGGAGAAGTAAAGAGTGATCTAATATGAATGCAAAACTTTCCAAGGGTAAAAAACAGAAGTGTGTGTGCAAATTTGCACAAAAGATTCTTTAGCAAAATTATGTATACAGTCCAACTCCAGCTCTCATTTACAACAAAAAGAACGGCACCAAACAAATATTTATTTGATGTTTAAACTGTTTTCTTTTTTACATTTAAACGGGCTACTCTCATGAAAACTATTGTATTCTGATAAGTATACCCAGTTAATACATGCACATGCACATTTTTCATTGTTTTTTGTGATGCTGCAAGCTGGTTGCATTATGGAAGCAGCCCCAGTTTTTGGGGACACCCACGTGTACTACAGAGAAGCTGTTTGTGTTAACCTTTTTTGGATTTTGTTTTAAAGCTGAACTACAGTTTTGTGCAAGCAAACATGCTGGTATAATGAATATGCAAGCTATTTTATCTGCCAAAAGATTTGTGATTATGTCATTGTGGTTCAGATACTCCAGCTAGGCAATAAAGCTTAAGTGCTTGCCGACCGGCTCACGCTGATATATGTCGGCAGAATGCCACAACTGGGCAAAACCTCATATGGGTACGTTGTTCCCTTTAAGAGCCACCAGCAGCATTGCAGGGACCCGATACACGTAGCTGGTGGGCACCATCGCAGGCACGAAAGCCAGCACAGGGATTTGTGTGTGTAAACACACAAATCCCCGCTCTGTCAGGGGAGAGGAGACATATCATTTTTCCTACTAAGTAGGAACAATGACATGTCTCCTCCCCCAGTCAGTCCTATCCCCATACAGTTAGAACACATCCAGGGAACATACATGTAACCCCTTGATCAACCCCTAGTGTTAACCACTTCCCTGCCAGTGACAATTACACAGTAATCAGTGCATTTATAAATTTCCAATGGTTCCAAAGTGTCAAAAGTGTCCGATATGGCTGCTTCAATGTTGAAGTGATGCTAAAAATTGCAGATCACTGCCATTACAAGTAAAAAGGTAATGATAATAAAAATTCCATAAATCTTTCCCTTAGTTGGAAAGGCGCGGTAACTTTTGCACAAACCAACCAATATACGCTTATTGCGATTTGTTTTGCCAAAATTATGTACAAAAATATATATTTGCCTAAACTGATGAAGAAATGTGTTTTTAAAAAAACATTTTTGGGGATATTTATTATAGCAAAATATAAAATATTTTGTCGCTTTTTTTAGAGCGCAAAAAATAAAAACCGCAGAGGTGATCAAATACCACCAAAAGAAAGCTCTATTTGTGGGGAAAAAAGGACACAAATTTGGTTTGAGTACAGCATTGCATGACCGTGCAATTGTCAGTTAAAGCGACGCAGTGCCATAATGTAAAAAGTGCTCTGGTCAGGAAGGGGGTAACATTTTCCGGGGCTGAAGTGGTTAATCAGCAATCTCATTTTTCCCTATTTTCCTAATCTGCAAAGAAGCAATACAGCTAGGTTTTCTGCCCCAAACTAAGGCTGCTTCTTAGACAGAACATCAGCCCACTGATGGGGTCACCGTTCTTCTATCTCTTCCACAAATAAGCTTTAACAACACTGCTAAATGCATTGTGGCCTAATCAACTCCCAGCACTGACTGCTGGGATTAACAGGAAGCTAATATGAAGACAGGTTTGCATAATTGTACAAGCTCTATTTAAATATCTCTCATGATTTTAGTGAATGTGTAACTGGATTCAATAATAGTCTTCTATTATGTTCCTGGTGTTAATATCTTAGGCCTCGTACACACGACCGGTTTCCTCGGCAGAATCCATCAAGAAACTCAGTGGGAGAGCTTTTTTGCCGAGGAAACCGGTCTCGTGTATGTTTTTCATCGAGGAAACTGTCGAGGAACTCGACGAGCAAAAAAGAGAGCAAGTTCTCTTTTTCCTCGATTTGAGTCCAAATTGGCTCCTCGTGTTCCTCGTTGGGCTGCTTATGATCAGGATGCTATATGGAGCTCTGAGCACCAAATCTGTTTGTTTTGTTTACAATGTTTTACATGTAATCCACCAATATGCTGTCAGATGAGTATGCTGAATGATTATATGCTAGAACAAAAAAATCAGTGTCTTAAAACAGTTTTGTGACAACACTGCATAACATTAATCCATGGTCTTGACTTATGGAAGAGGCAACGGGTCCATCCATCCTCAAGAAGCCATGCCATGAAGTTAAGTTAGTTTACCTCAACTGCTATGCTCTAAACACAAAAACCTATCCAACTTTATTCTTCATTGCAAATAAGTTTACAGTAAATTTTCACTAAAATGCCAACAGTTTTACACTGTGTATTGAATTTACTTTGTTATGTATATTCCAAAAGAAAATGTTTTCCTTGCAACTGTGAATTGATGTGTTTGCTTTAAATATGCATATGTAGGGGAAGCTTCATTTCTTTGATCTAGACCAGGGGTGTCAAACTCAATTTCATCGTGGGCCGCATCAGCATTATGGTTGCCCTCAAAAGGGCCGGTTGTATCTGTAAGATTAGATCTCCAGCGCATCCCTTCCCCTTACATTAGATGTCAAGAACCCCCACACCATCAGAAGTTGAGTCCCCCACTCTCCCTTACATCACAGTGCACCCCCCTTTCCTTATGCTGCTGCTGGGAAGAAGTTGGATGCATTGCCTGAAAGCAGAAAGTAAGGATCTGGAGAGGTGCGAGGGCCGCATGAAATGGCCTGGAGGGCCGCGTTTGGCCCGCAGGCCTTGTGTTTGCCACCTCTGATCTAGACTATTGATCCAGGTTGTAAAGAAACAAAAAAGAGGTTCTCCAACATGTCATTGACAAATATTGCCAAATGTTTATACTCCAAACAGGACACCTGGTAATATTAGTAGCCACTAAAATTCTGATAGTCACTATTCTTATGACTTAAAATCATGTGACAGTAATTTAACATATATTAACATTAAGACATATGATAAAAGGATTCACCTGGTGCTAGAATGCCTCCCAAATGCCTTTTTTGAAATTTCCAGTCTTGTCCTTTTGCCCATAACACATTTAGTGACTAAGCAAAGTACTCCCTGTTGTGTCTTAATGCTTAATTATTTTTCTTATTGTTAGGAGAGCTTTTACCATCTCACAATCCCATTTAAACAATGTTTTTAATCATTTTCTATATTTACATTTCTCATGTGCCCCTTTTCCCAGTTTTCAATTAAGAGGTATTGAGCTCTGGTGTTTTTCCAGAAAATAATTCATTCGACTAATGCAAAGGCTTTAGTGAAGCTATTTTGCAGCAGCAGCTTGGAAACCATAAGTCCCAAAAATATTTCTTAATTTGAAAAGTAATTATACAGGAATCAGCTCATTGTCAAATCATATAAAGCTTGTCATTATTTACCTCCTTTTTATATTTATGTTAATACCCAGCTTTGACAGCACAGTATGTGTTTTATTTATTGTTATCTGTACTACGTGTTGAAGGTTTTTTCTTGCTGTACTTTTTGGTGAAGGCTTTTTTTTTTAAATCTATATTTACTAGCTTGTTTTATGAAGCCAACTCAATAGCCCCTTTTGACAAAATTAATATTTTAACACTATTATAAGATACTGGAGTTGATTTACCAAAGGCAAATATACTATGCACTGCATAAGTGCAGTTGAACTTCTTTTCCCCAGAGCTTAGTGAATACGTTGAAGCTTCACTTTGTAAAGAATACCAAATCAGATGCAGGGGAAAGAAACTCATTTGTGCTTGCACATGATTGGATGACAGAAATCAGCAAAGCTTTAACATATTTACTAAAGTCTGGGTAAAATGAGTGTAACTGCATTTGCAAAGTGCACAGTCTATTTGCCTAGTAATTCACTCCAAGTAACAATTCCTTAATACTAATAGCATTGAAAATGGAAATTACCTGATATTCATTACCAATTTAACTCTCAGGGCATCCTAATTCTATTAACAAGTAGCCAAAGATCATGGAACCCTCTCCACGAAACCATCAAAAACTGTAAAGTCACAATACACATAATTAACCCCTTAGCTGTCTGAATACATGACAGCAAATGCATCCAAAATGTAGACTTGAACCTACACTCATTTTTTAAGAGGATCCGTTTAACCTCCTGTCTTCTTTTTTTTTTTAATCAATTCTCAATAGCCTCTCTCTTGGTTTTGCCACCTAATCAATGGCCATAAATTGTAGCTAAGTGCCCAAGATGTCTGGCAAATGGTAATTACACCAACTTATTTCAATTTGAATATTTATATTGGGCAATCTGATCTCTTAGCTTCTGTGTCTACATAAGGAAGAGACCACATGAACACTTACTCATGTAAAAAAGTAAACACATTGTGTCATGTTAAATAATGTTCGATTGTATCAAGAAATGTGAAAGCTGAAATGATTAACCTTTATACATGCAAATGAGCCAGTTTGTTTAGACCCTAAGCAGGTTGTAATAGATGATATCTGAGGCACATAATCAGACTTCACTACATCATTATAAATAGTACAGAATCTTGTAAAAGACTGTAATGATATTTGTTTAAATTGTTTGAATACAGGGATTAATGGATAATTATCAATCTCTTTCAATCTCTTTCAACACAAGAACACTTTATCTAAAAGAAGGTTGAATTGAAACACAAGTGGTATTCTTTGCTACTTATGTTTACTACTCTTTCTCACTCGTACACTCAACATGTTTTTGAAATACATTTCACGTGTCAATATTTTTTCAGCATAACCTAATTTTAAAGACTTTTTTTTTTTATGAATCACTACATGCTCACAGATACAGTACATGTCACTCATCAAAATTGTGCTCTTGGGGATGATTAAAATACATTAGTTGGGTGGTAACCTTTTAATCCTATGCATTGGCTTTCTTACTGCAATCATGGTATCTAAAAATTTCACTTTTTCTGGATTAGACACAATATAAAAGTACAAATGCTCCACAATCAAATTTAATTGATTCAAAGACTGCATCTCATCACCATTATTTGCCAGCACTGCCTTAACCCTCTTGGGCATGTAGTTCACCAGGGCTTCACAGGTTGCCACTGGAGTCCTCTTCCACTCCTCCATGACGACATCACAGAGCTGATGGGTGTAAGGCCGCGTACACACGAACCAACTTATCCAATGAAAACGGTCCGACGGACCGTTTTCATGGGATATGTCTGCTGGGCTGTTTTGGTCTGATGGTTGTACACACCATCAAACCAAAATCCCCGCGGACAGACGGTGACGTTGATGCCGCCACATCAGCAATCCAGGAAGTAAAATACTTCCACGCATGCTTCGAATTTCTGTGCACTGGTTAGGCGTACTAACCAGCGGACATGTCCGACGGACAGGTTTGCAGCGGACAAATTTCAAAGCATGCTTTAAAATTTGTCCGCTGGACAAACCTGTCCGCTAGGTCGTACACACGATCGGAGATTTCCGCTGAAACTGGTCGGCAGACCAGTTTCAGCAGATAAATTTGATCGTGTGTACGCGGCCTTAGAGACTTTACGCTCCTCCACCTTTTGTTTTAGGATGTCCCACAGATGCTCAAAAGGGTTTAGGTCTGAAGACATGCTTGGCCAGTCCATCACCTTTAACCTCAGCTTTAGCAAGGCAGTGGTCATCTTTGTAGGTGTGCCTGGGGTTGTTATCATGTTGAAATACTGCCCTGCAGCCCAGTCTCTGAATGGAGGGGATCATGCTCTTCTTCAGTATGTCACAGTACATGATGGCATTCATGGTTGCCTCAATAAACTGTAGTTCTCCAGTGCCGGCAGCATTGATGCAGGCACAGACCATGACACTCCCACCATCATGTCTGACTGTAGGCAAGACACACTTGTCTTTATACTCCACACCTGGTTGCCACCACATACGCTTGACACCATCTCAACCACATAAGTTTATATTGGTCTCATCAGATCACAGGACATGGTTCCAGTAATCCATGTCCTTACTATGCTTGTCTTCAGCAAACTGTTTGAGGACTTTCTTGTGCATCATCTCCTTCTGGGACGACAGCCATGCAGACCAATTTGATGCAGTGTGTGGCGTATGATCTGAGCACTGACATCCTGTCCCCCAACCCTTCAACCAATGCAGCAATGCTGGTAGCACTCATATGTCTATTTCCCAAAGACAACCTCTTGATATGATGCTGAGAACGTGCACTCAACTTGTTTGGTCGACCATGGTGAGGCCTGTTCTGAATGTAACCTGTCCTGTTAAACTGCTGTATGGTCTTGGCCACTATGCTGCAGCTCAGTTTCAGGGTCTTGCCTATCTTCTTATAGCCTATGCCATATTAATGTAGAGCAACAATTCTTTTTTTTCATATCCTTAGAGGGTTCTTTACTATGAGGTGCCATGTTGAAATTCCAGTGACCAGTATGAGAGAGTGAGAGTGATACTACCAAATTTAACACACCTTCTCCCCATTCACACCTTGTAACAAGTCACATCACACCAGGGAGGAAAAATGGCTAATTGGGCCCAATTTGGACATTTTCACTTAGGGGAGCGCCATCAATTTACAAAGCGCTTTACATATATGTATTTTACATTCACATCAGTCCCCACCCTCAATTAATTTACAATATAAGGTCCCTAACTCATACATATACAATTAACCTACCAGCATGTCTACCAGCAGATCCAATTAACCTACCATCATGTCTTTGGAGCCTGGGAGGAAACCGGAGTACCTTGAGGAAACCGACACAGGCCCAGGGAAAACATGCAAACTCCAGGCAGGTGGTATTGTGGTGGGGAGTGGCAAAAGTGCTAACCGCTACACCACTGTGCCATCAATAGATAGATAGATAGTAACTTTCATTATAATAGAACCTGATGATCATGCAACAAAGGTGTTAAGGCATTAGGGATGAGCTTTATGTTCGGGTCGAACATGAGTTTGACTTGAACATTGGCTGTTCGCCCGTTCACTGAATAGCGAACAATTTGGGGTGTTAGCCGCAAATTTGGAAGCCACGGAACACCCTTTAGACCTTTAGAAGTCTATGGGAGAAATCAAAAGTACTAATTTTAAAGGTTAATACTTAATATACAAGTTATTGTCCTAAAAAGTGTTTGGGGACCCGGGTCCTGCCCCAGGGCTTTTTTTTAAAAGTGGCCATTTTTTTCGGGAGCAGTGATTTTAATAATGTTTAAAGTGAAACAATAAAAGTGAAATATTCCTTTAAAAATCCATACCAGACCCTTATCCAAGCACGCAACCTGGCAGGCTGCAGGTAAAGAGGGGGGGTGAGAGAGCGGCCCCCCTCCTGAACCATACCAGGCTACATACCCTCAACATGGGGAGGATGTCCCCATGTTGATGGGGACAAGGGCCTCATCCCCACAACCCTTGCTCATGGTTGTGGGGGTCTGCAGGCGGGGAGCTTATCGGAATCTGGAAGCCCCCTTTAACAAAGGGGACTCCCAGATGACGGCCGACCTATATGAATTGGTAACATTGTAACCCTACCATTTCACCCAAAAAAGTGAGAAAAAAGGAAAACAAAACACAGATGGGATAAGTCCCTTTAATAAAAAAAAAATTCCAGTGCCGGAATCCTTCTACGAGTCCGACCCGCAGCTACAAATGATATCGCCTCCATAGGCAAATGACGCACGACCCGTTTGACAGCTGTTTTATAACCGAGGATGGGGCCACCCATATTGTGGACAGGTGACCCCACCCCCTCTGATGCAAGGGTTTTCCAGCGGTTTCCCAGTGGTGTCATGGGTGACCCTGCCCCCTCTGACGCATTACGGGAAACCCCTGTTGCGTCAGAGGGGGTGAGGGTCACCTGTCCACATCACGTGTGGCCCCACCCTCGGTTATAAAACAGCTGTCAGATGGGTGGCGTGTTATTCGGCCTGGAGCCTCCTATGGAGGCGGTATCGTTCGTAGCAATGAGTCAGACTCATAGAAGAATTTATGTTTATTTTGATGCAGGGTTCCCCTTAAAATCCATACCAGATCTGAAGGGTCTGGTATAGATTTTTGAGGAGAACCCCATGCCATTTTTTTTATTTGATGTAGGGTTCCCCTTAATACCCATACCAGACCTGCAGGGCCTTGTAATGGAATTTGGGGGGACACCCATGCATTTTCTGGGGGTTCGGGGTTCCCCTTAATATTCATACCGGACCCAAAGGGCCGAATAATGGACTGGGGGGGACCCATATCGTTTTTTTCAATGACTTTTATCTGTATTGCCGGGACTCAACAATTCATTATAGGCGTGAGTAGTTTTTCCTTTAGAAATGTCATTTTGTGCAAGGACTGTTATAAACATGGGAAACATGCTACTTTACAGACATACTATAGACATCCCCAGGTACGAAATTTAAAGGGATATTTCACATTTATTGTTTCACTTTAAGCATTATTAAGATCACTGCTCCCAAAAAAACGTCAGTTTTTAAAACTTTTTTTGCATTTATACATTTCCCATGGGGCAGGACCCAGGTCCCCAAACACTTTTTATATAACTATAACTTGCATATTCGCATTTAAAATGAAAACTTTTGATTTTTCATGTTCGTGTCCTATAGACTTTAACGGTGTTTGCATGTTTAAAAAAATGTTTTCCCTGTTCGCATGTTCTTCTTCAAAACGAATCGGGGGGTGTTCGGCTCATCCCTATTAGGCATTTTCTGTACAGGTCACACTATCTACTGATTTCTCCCCTGCATTCTTTTGTTACCTTTCCACGTGTACCCCTCTGGTATAGACTAAAAACAGTTATGTCTTTACACATTTCGGAAACATGGTCTGCCGTTGTTATTATCAGCAAGCAGGTCCAGAGAAATGATTGATAGCTGACATTGGATAAAATGCTAATAGACAAGAGGTAGGTGAAAGAGGCTAGAGGAAGTCAGCATAACTGAAATGCAAAAAAAATCCAAAAAAAAACAAAACGATGAAGGTGAAAATGGTACTAAAAAGCTTTGGTATTTGTTTATGATGCAAAATACTTTCATCCATTTAGGGATGAAATCTACTGCACTTCAATTTGTTTCAATTGTTTTAATGCTTTGTTCATGGTTCAAATTATTTATCTAAAAGATAGAATATAGCCACATGCAAATTAAACAGTGAAGGGGAAGCCAGCAGATGTATATTACACACAACAGATCATATTACAAATATTTATTAACACGTGTAGCCTTTAAATAATTGTAATCGTTACTGTTTTTTCATGGTACAAGGAAACATAAATTTTTGATTTGATTTTCTTTGGGATTGTGTAGATATATTGTACACCTTGGTGAATTTTTACGAGATACGTGGCTTAACCTCTCAAGTAGGAAATCACTGTGATCATTTGAGATTTACATTTTTAATGAAAATTCTAGGCCAGAGAACTGATTTTAATTGCTACTAAATAAAAAAAGTCAGTGGCAGGCTGATGCAGTCATTCCTCTTGTTTACCATTGGTTGCTGTGCTGGGACTTAATTGAAGGTCCTCTGATTATCAGCATGGGTTGACATTACTGCACTACATGAATTTTAAACAGTGGGCCAGATGTTTTAAGGATCAGCAAAGGAATCAATGACATGCTACTATGAATAATAAAATTTTAATTATCTACTAGGAACAAATAAAATTGCTGCTTTCCTTTGCAGTTTTCCAAAAAGAAAGATTAATGTTTGGATGGTATTCTCTTCATTATCCAAGTGTCAAACAGTAATATATTATTAATTATCTTACTATTATTATTGTTGTTGTTGTTGTTGTTAATTATTATTTTGTACACTACTTTTATAGTTATAGTATAGGAAGGGGCAGGTGATACAAAAGGTAATAACTGTAATAACTGTGTGTAGATGAGTTTATGACCTAGGTAAAAGTTGAGTTGCTAGGCAGAGACAGGATATGTTTCCCTGAATCGGTTAGTATTTAGGGATTATCCAAAGGAAGACAGCATAGGACATAACTGGAAATATTGGGGTAGAAAGTTCCAGATGATGGAAAAAGCTCTGCAGAAGTCCTAAAGGCATAGGCGTGCGCACAGGGTGTGCCAGGTGTGTGCCCAGGCACACTCTAATCACCCTGTGCAGCACAGATTCCCCCTACTGCCTTGGCTCCCATCTCTCACCCCCCCTGCAGCACTGCCAGCTTCCCTCCTCTCCTATTGGCTGTTGCTGCTGGGATATTTTAGGAGTGGGGAAGGGGCCAGTAAATATGTAATTTACCGACCCCTTCCCTTTCTGAATGAACACAGCGAGCGATCGGTAGTGGGTGTTTGAGTTTTGGGGTGCACACCCTAATGCAATAGACTGTGCACACCTATAAATAAATAATAGTGCAGCGCAAAACAGTGAATATAAACTACAACATCATATAACAGTGATATAACACTCAAATAAGGTCAGCTAGAAACACATTTTAAAGCATGATAACAGAAATGGCATGAAGCAAAAAGCAAAAGGCAAAAAACACAGAAGTGAGTCCATATAGTGCTTGAGTGCAAATTAAATCCAAAACAGGTGCAGAAAGATCCAAAAAAGTGATGTCCAGAGAACCTCCACCAAATAGCAGGAATGGCCTCTCACCTTAATTATTCGACCTGCAATAGGTCACACAGCATGAAATATATGAAGAACCTCCGGTTCACACAGGGACAGCAAGCAGCAGCAGCTCAAATATGGTAGACTCACTCAGAGGTAAGGTAGGCAAGCAGGGCATATGAAATACAAAAGAAGGAGATCTAGTGCTCTCTTTTGTTCTGCCGCAGCTTTAACCTCCAGTCTTTCTTCTGTATCACCAAAAGAACCAATCTTGATCTCTACTTCTGCCTTCAGGGTGAAGATCTTCTCCTGGACCTCTTTACTTTGACGACACAAGCAGTTTAAGTTGTAGTCAATTCTTTAGAACAGTTTATAATTTGTAGGATTGTTATAATGATGTTATCTCAGCCGGGGTATGCCCAGAGGCTGTGCTATGGAACCCGCTACACGGCATTCATATTGGCTACTTCCAAGTATATTGGCTACTTGCAGATAACATCATTATAACAATCCTACAAATTATAAACTGTTCTAAAGAATTGACTACAACTTAAACTGCTTGTGTCGTCAAAGTAAAGTGGTCCAGGAGAAGATCTTCACCCTGAAGGCAGAAGTAGAGATCAAGATTGGTTCTTTTGGTGATACAGAAGAAAGACTGGAGGTTAAAGCTGCGGCATAACAAAAGAGAGCACTAGATCTCCTCCTTCTTTTGTATTTCATATGCCCTGATTGCCTACCTTACCTCTGAGTGAGTCTACCATATTTGAGCTGCTTGCTGTCCCTGTGTGAACCGGAGGTTCTTCATATATTTCATGCTGTGTGACCTATTGCAGGTCGAATAATTAAGGTGAGAGGCCATTCCTGCTATTTGGTGGAGGTTCTCTGGACATCACTTTTTTGGATCTTTCTGCACCTGTTTTGGATTTAATTTGCACTCAAGCACTATATGGACTCACTTCTGTGTTTTTTGCCTTTTGCTTTTTGCTTCATGCCATTTCTGTTGTCATGTTTTAAAATATGTGTTTCTAGCTGACCTTATTTGAGTGTTATATCACTGTTATATGATGTTGTAGTTTATATTCACTGTTTTGCGCTGCACTATTATTTATTTATATGCTCTGTTGAGGTATTTTATTTAAATTTGACCTTTAAGTGCTGGCTTGCATAGTTTTTAGTTGTAGATTCCAGCGCTGAATAACTCTTTTTTATTTGTGCACACCTATGCCTAAAGGTGAGTGTCAGAGAAAGTGATACAAGTGCTGGAGATCAAGAGGTCTTAGTAGGGAGAAAAAAGGACAGTTTGTGTGATATTTTAAAGGAGTTGTAAAGTCAGAAGGTTTTTCATCTTAATACATTTTATGCATTAAAATAAAAAGCCCTCTGTGTGGATTAGCCCCCCTCATCCCCCCCATATGTCTTTGAGTGCCTCGACTGTCCGAGAATCTCCCTCCTGATTGGCTAAGACACAGCAGCGGTGCCATTGGCTCCCGCTGCTTTTAGTCGGGGGCTGAGCTGCAGCTCCATGTTTAAATGGACACAGGGGGCTGTGACTCGGCTCAGGTTCCCCCATAGCAAGCTCAAATGTATTCTCAGAGTGAGCGAAAGCTAGTGAAGGGTTCAGCACAGGGATATGCAATTAGCGGACCTTCAGCTGCTGCAGAACTTTAAGTCCCATGAGGCATATCAAGACTCTGACAGCCACAAACATGACACCCAGAGACAGAGGCATGATGGGACTTGCAGTTTTGCAACAGCTGGAGGTCCGTTAATTGCTTATCCCTGGTTTAGCAGATAGGAGTGGTGAGCATTGAGCGGTTGTTAAGGTATAAGTATTTGGCAGGAAGATAATTTAGTGTAAATGAATAATAAATCAAGCCCTAAATATCAGTCCACTTTGAATGAATATGGATTGAAAGAATGTTTATAAGTAGTTGATACTAATTTAAATTATTGCATGTTTTTTAAGGTAATTATCATTTAAAAAACTAGCTTATTTTAGCCAGGTGCAATTTGGACAGCTACAACAGAGCTTTAGAGATAGGGCGTTGCTTGGACTTCTACATCCACCATGCCTGTAGTAGGTATTTTGGGACTCTGATAATTATTTCTGTATTTAATGTAGCAGCAAGCACATTATAATATAACATACAGTACAGTATATAGAGGATCTCAAGTGAGTCAGAAATTAGGTCCAGGTAGTTCTGATGATTCAAACCTTAATCTCTAGTGTAGCAAATAATATTTTTTTTCCTTTGACCATCACAAGCACATAAAGACCTCTTGTCATGAAAATGATGTGCTATAACCAATGGCAGCTCCCCTTATCCTTGTGCTGACAGATTTAAGCCCGCTCTTCTTTTTTTAACTAAATGCACCTAGGGAATTTATTATAGTGCTTTGATTCCAAAACCTGTAGAATGACAATGATTATTTCACAGGCAACTTTAGAATTCATCTGATATTATAGGCCAATCTAGTAAACATGTTGCATTTAAAAAAACATGCAGGTACACATTCAAATTGCATGTGCTGAGTCTGATGTGGATAGACTGGTATCTGTATTATAAAAAAATCCATAAAATCGTGTCTTTTATCTTCTAAATAAGTGTTCTGCTTTCATGTGGGTTAAGGAAAATATTCATATGGCAACCAAATCCACTGTCATATCTGCCTTGCCTTGGCATGTGTTTGGATAGTTCACAGATTAGAGGGCTGTATTTCCTTGTCTATATATTTTTCTATATAGCTAAGTCTACCTTCCCCACACAAAATCAGGATGTGTGTCAAATTTACCAATTATCCAGATAGTCATGGTAAGTGAGATTTTGGCATTACGATGCATGGCCAAATCCGCTGCATATTTTGTTGCGTACTTCCAAGTATTATTTGGACAGTCCAATATGCCCCTTTATCTATTATACCAGGAAAATTGTAGATTTATAAATGTATACAGATGATATAAAATACTGCTTCCACAGAGAATAAAGCATATTCAAGAAAACTGGAGAAAAGTGAGTAAGCTCAAAATGCACTGCAGCCAACACCAAAAATAGGGTTCTCTTTTCATTCTGTGAATAAAAAATAATAATTATGATTGGTAACTATAGGCAACTCCAACGTATGCCGCGTACACACGATCACATTTTGTCATGAAATAAAACGACCCTTTTTATAATGAAAAAAAAACAAAGTTTTTCCAACTTCATCATAAAAAACGACGTTGCCCACACACCATCGTTTTTTCAAAAAATGATGAGCACAGCGCGGTGACGTACAACACGTTCGACGGCACTCTAAAGGGGAAGCTGCATTCAAGCTCCCGTCTCCTAACTTGCTTCTGAGCATGCGCGGGTTTAAAACGTTTTTAACATCGTTTTAGCCCACACACGATCATTTTTTACAACACAAAAAACTTCATTTTCAAAAACAACATAAAAAATTAAAGCATGTTCGAATTTTTTTTTTTTGTTGTTGTTTTTCAGAAGACATCACAAAAAATGACTGTGTGTTTTAAAACTTACATTTTAAGGGCAGCTTATTTACAAATGTGGTACCAATATTCAAAAAAGGGCCTAAATATATACCTGGAAACTATAGACAAATCAGCCTAACATCAATAAAATGTAAACTATCAGAAGGAATTATAAGGGACTATATGCAAATATTTGCTGATAAAAATAGTATCATTAGAAGCAACCAACAAGGTTTTAGGAAGAATGTTTCTTGCTAGATCAACCTTTTAACATTCTAGTAAGGGGGCTGTCATTTAGATAGAGGAGGGTCTGTAAATGTAGTACATTTAGATTTCACTGGGGCATTTGATACAGTACCCCACAAATGAATAATTTACTAAATAATGTGATTAACTGCCCTCATTCTGAAAGGTCTGGAGTTGTGAGAGGGACACACCTGGTTTCTGGCCTGAGAATCTAGGGAGGGGCAACAAAGCTAATAAGGGGCTAGATGACCTTAGTTGTGAGGAATGACTACAAACATTAATTTGTTTTCTCCCTAGAAAAGAGACACTTAAGAGGTTTTGTTTTTCAACCTTACCAACTATGTTACTATGTAAAACTGAAGTTTAATATGCTCATATTTTGAATTTCCTTATATGCTTATATGTGACCCCCCTCCCATTTAAGTGGTTCTAAATCCTATTTTTTTTTTTTAACCTTAATGCATTCCCTTTCAACACTTACCAAAGTCCTTACTTGATGCAGCAATGTGCCTGTCTTTAGCGGCTCTCTCCTCTCATTTTCTGGTCTCATAGGCTTTGCTAAGGCAGTGGGATGCATTGGCTCCTGCAGCTGTCAAAGCCAGTGACGAGTGAGTGGGGGTATGGCTGAGCTGTGCTGTCTGTATCTAAGGACACAAGCAATGCAGATTTGCTTCCTATGATGGCACACCAAGAAGAGGAGAAGCTAAGTGCACCAGTGGCAGACCCTGAGAAGAGAAGATTTGAGGGCTGTCATGTGCATATCAATTACATAGTTACATAATAGATAGCTGCTATAACCCTGTTATTTTCTTCAATGGCAGGTGGTTCGCCTTCAGATTAAAGTGGTCTCCTTGGCAGATTCACTGCAAGATCACTTTTATTGGCTGCGGGAGAGGTGTCCATCCCTTCCCGCCGCACTCTGTTGTCTCCGCTGCTTACTGGAGCCAGCGACGATAATGCCCACATGTAATGCAGAGACCCCATTACTGAAATGACCAAAATTCTGTGAATGAAAGGGTTGGGCCAGAGACATTTAGGATAAGAGAAAAGAGAAAATATTGCTGAATGTCTTCCAACCTAGGAAAACTCTGTTTAACTTGCTGCAGCTTCTGATAAAATCAAAGTAAAATCAGAGTAAGCAATGTACAGCTGTGCAAGACTGAAAGTACAGCTTTAACCGCTTAACGCCCACCGCACGACTATGTACGTCCACAGAATGGCACGTACAGGCAGTTGGGCGTACATGTACGTCCCTGCCTTCTAGCGGGTCGGGGGTCCTATCAGGACCCCTCCGCTGCGTGCGGCGGGCGGCTTACCTTAGGGAGCGATCCGTGCTGAGGGGGCGGCTGCTCGATTCTGTCCGCCCCCTCGTGATCGCTCCCAGCCAATCCAGAGACCCCCCACCATGTCACTTCCTCTTTCTGTATAATGTAAACACAGGCAGAGGAAGTGATGTGAGCTCTCCTCTCGGCGGTATTTTCAAACCGCCGAGGGGAGAGAAGACTCACAGTAAGTTGCACAACACTACACTGACACCAGTACACATAGGCACATTTAACCCCTTCTGATCACCCCCCCCAGCCCCCTGTCACACTGTCACTGATTGCAGTGATCATATATTTACTGATCACTGCATTTAGTGTCAGTGTGACAGTTAGTGTGACAGGCAGTTAGTGTTAGGTCCAGGGTAGCCCCGTACCTCCCCATATAAAGTTTTAACCCTTTGATCAAAGCCCTAGTTAACCCTTTCACCCCCTATTGCCAGCATCACTAAGCGATCATTTTTCTGATCGCTGTATTAGTGTCGCTGTTGCCGCTAGGTAGCTATTTTTTTTATTGCGATTTTTTTTTTACTAAAGGCATGTGGCTAAATACATTTTGGCCTAAATGTTTGACTAAAATTTAGTTTATTCAATTTTTCTTATAACAAAAAGTAAAAAATATTGATTTTTTTCAAAAATGTCGCTCTATTTTTGTTTATAGCGCAAAAAATAAACATCGCAGAGGCAATCAAATGCCATCAAAAGAAAGCTCCATTTGTGGGAAGAAAAGGACGTGAATTTTGTTTGGGATCCACTTCGCACGACCGCGCAATTGTCTGTTAAAGCGACGCAGTGCCAAATTGTAAAAACGTCTCTGGGCATTTAGTAGCATATTGCTCCGGGGCTTAAGTGGTTAATGAAAAACTCTAATTATATTTTTGTTAATTTTTCTGTTGAAGGTTGACATGTGCAAGTCCCCATTATTAGAATAAAGTAAAACACAGCCAATATTATATTTGTACTGTGGGATCTTTCTTTGTATGTATAAAGGTCACTTACTATCCTTTAACTATCTCTAGATTATACCAAATTATTTTACTGTCACCCATAGACAGCACTCTATTTTGAAGGCCATGTTGTCCTACAGAGAGATTTTTAAAACAGAGAATTTCTAACAAGTGACATCATCATTATTCACTTCAACCTTGGTTTGCTTTGTCATTTCTCTGTTGCTTTTGCTTTAAAGATTGCATTGTGATCTTTGTATTCAGTACATAAAATCTCATTTCCCGGTATCATTAAAGCTTCCACAAAGGACAGATATTAGGGAACACTTGTGAAAGCTTAATCAATAAGAAGTGTCAGAGTTTTACTCATCGCAAGATAGCAGACAAAACTGCAGCCTCATCACAGTAGTGATTTCAAGAGTATATCATTTTAGGCTAGGTTTTCATCACTGAAAGGAGATCATACATTTTTCACTTTTATTGCTACAGTGTGTATTAGCCCTTTAAAGTATTCCTGGTTGTTCATTCTAAAGAAATGCTCTAGGATACAAATTGTGTTGGGCGAAAGTGCAAGATTAACTGTTTCAGGAGCAGTGTTGCTATCCCACGCCTTAAAGTTAATCTCCAGCATTTAGTGACGTTTAAATAGCTAATTTGGATCTTCACTACTAGATGTGGTCACTGTGTGTGTTTTATAAACTATGCCTTAGCTATTTGCAGTATACAATGTTGTGTTCTGACATTGGGATGGGGACTTCCCCTCCCAATGCCTAAACAAAATTGAGTTGGGCTGAGCACTGCTCAGCCATTCACAGTGAGATTTGTATTCTATGAGTCAGAGATTGTAACATCATGCAACTGCCTCTCCACCTCAGTGAACTAGAGGAACTATATCTACATATTACATATCGCTAACATACACAGTTGGCATGCATGCATAAAATTAACAAAGCTTTATACAGTTGGTGTTACGTTTCTTTGTACATGCTTTTGAGAACACATTTATTGATATAATTGTAGTTCATTTAATTACTGTAGTACAGAACTAAAGATTGGAAAACCTTTCAGTGTAAGTCTCTTATGTTTTGCCTGTTTTTTTTTTATTTTGTCAATTTACAAACATTAACCTTTTAAGTGTAGATCGTGTGTACGGGCGAGCCGATGGATTTGGCCACCCGACAGATTTCAAAGCATGCTTTGAAATCGATCGGGTGGGAACCCGTCCGCCCGACATGTCTGCTGGTTAGTACACTTACCAGCAGACATGTCGTCTCGCACCGGCGCCGAATGGATTCGGCGCATGCGCGGAAGTGTTTTACTTCCTGGTGCGGTGACGTGGCGGCGTCAACGTCACCGCCACGTCAGCGCGCCGTCTGCTGGCGGGGATTTTGGTTTGCTCGTGTGTACACGCGAGCAAACCAAAATCCAAACAGACAGATTTGTTCAAATCGGTCGGACAGACCGTTTTGAACAAATCTATTGCCTTGTGTGTACGAGGCCTTACAGTGTCTCATAATTCAACAGTACAATTAACTGAAGGTGTAGGCAGTCATCTTGGTAGAGGCTAGACTTTTGCTTCTTTAAGTCAAAGCTTCCAGCATGAATACCTAAGTAGCACAGTAGTGATATCTGAAGACATGCAGCTGTTATCTGAAAGTTATATTTTGAGATTTATTATCTCTAAGATACTGTTTATTTTGGTTAAATAAGAGCTGTTTGGCCATGAGTGAAAGCTTTAACACCATAACAAAATGTATTAATAGGTAGTAATAAGGTCTAAACTAATAAACAGCAATCTATAGTACAGAAAAAGGAAAAAAAAAAACATAGGTTAAATTAAGAAATACAGAGTATATTCCTCAAAATATTAAAAGACAAACAGCGAAACAAACAACAAATAGGACAAGCATGTATACAGTACATAGTAAGTGATAGGAGGGGTATTTTCTATTTGCCAGTAGCGTTGTGTGAGAGACCAGATCAGATGCATATCCTCTTCCTGCCATATCTATTTTACTTAAATTAATAAAGGGCCCTCTCTCATAGACATGCATAGAGCCACCACAATTGGTGGAATTATCTTACCCCTCTCCTCATTCCGTATCTCATTCAGGATTGAACAATTCCCCACAACCTTGATTTAGCATAGCTTAGCCCCCCCACTAACACCTTCTCTCTTGAGGAGAAAATTTGTTATGCAAAGTCATATTCTGGGAAAATTGTCCACTCCTGAACAGATGGCCATATTCTTTGCATATCAAATGTGTCCGTTGAAGTGGATAAAAGCGTTTATTAAGAAAGGAGTTTTAAAAGGCCTAATCTAGATAATTATAAAAAAAAAACTAAAGTGTGGCGCTAAGTGAGCAAGTAAATAGTGTCTGAACCTGGAAGGGTAAAATATGCAATGCAAAATAGAATGTGAACAAAACCAAAACATAAAAGTCCAAAGTGAGTAATAAACATCTATGGAAGGTCCATTAGAGTTCAGAATAAAGTAAAAGTGAACAGTCTTTCTTGGATAATCTTGAAAACACAGTCAAAATGGTAAAGTGTTCACGCTTACCAGATTGGATGGACACATGTACCGTATAGCATGTGGGTCAAACAGGCACTCTTGAGGGAATGACCTCAAACAGGAGCTCCCATCACTGGAACGGTAAGAGGGGTTTCACCCAAATTTGAATAAGGACTGTCAGATATCCATGATGGACTCCAAAACATGTGATGAATCACATTAAATGGTGTGTATGAAAAACAAAATATCCACACATAGTGTGATACTGGGGTTTACACTTACGGCAAATCCGATAAAAAAAAGCTTGTAATTAAAATGGAGTATAGGCAACAATTCCAAGAGCATCACCGGACATGTTTCGTCCTATTGGATAAACTGTATCTGTAATTGTGTTTGATGCAAAACAATTATCACACCCATATTCCTAAATATTTCATTTAGATATATGTGCTGGAACATGCAATAACTTGTGAACATGTCTCACTGTTATTTCTTGTGTAACTATATGGTGTGCTGCACAAAAAGTTAATAAAAAAGACACATTTGCAATGTATAGCATAATATATAATCATGTCAGTGCCTATACCATTTGCATTATGCATGCTTAGCACATGAGAGGGCATTTCCTGCATGTAATTAAAGCTACATAAGGATTTTACATAGCCTGATATATTCTCTGAGGTCACTTAAAGGAAAAGACCACTCTGGCCTCATTATGGAAAATCCCTTCTGCCTGCATTTTCATACAGCTCCCGCTGTATATGATCAACTGAATATATGATTTAATGAGTGAGTTTAGGGAGGGGGAGAGCAGTTCTGAGGGTTCAGGTTCTGGAGGGGGGGAAGCATTTTCCGTACTGTGAGATCATTACAGGAAAAGAGGGTATCTGTACATGGGGACTGGGGGTTTCTCGATTGAAGAGGTGGGCAGGGGTTTCTGTACGGTGGGATTTATATTGGAGAGCTACTGGGGGAGGGGTGTTTGTACTGCGGGGGAAGGGTGTCTGTACTAAGGTATCTTAGATGGGAGGCGAGTGTGGGAATGTTAGAAGGGTCAGTCTGTACTGAGGGGGGCTCGGTTTGTGCAGAGTGGTCTGTGCTGAGGGTTCAGTCTTTGCTGTGGACGTTTGGTCTGTACTGAGAGGTTTGTGCTGGGAGGGTCTGCATGTGCTAGGGGGTTGGTCTTTTATGGGTGGTTTGTATTGGTGGAATCAGACAGTTCTGGGGGCCAGTCTGTGCTGGGGCGGTCGGTCTGTACTGAGAAGTGCTGGCAGGGTCAACCTGTGTTGGGGGAAATGGCCTGTACTGGGGGATTTGTGCTGGGGCAGTCTGTACTGAGGGATTTATGCTGGGGTGGGGCATATGTACTGAGGGGGCCAGGCTTTACTGGGGAGTCAGGTCGGAGTCTGTATTGAGGGATTTTGCTAGGTAAAGGAGTCTATTTGTATGGAGGGGTCTGTGCTGGAGGGGTCTGTGCTGGAGGGGTCAGTCTGTGCTGACTGGTTTGTGCTTTGGGGGTCTATACTTTACTGAGGATTTTTTGCTGAGGACCTCTGTACTGAGGAGGTACTGTAGGATGGGAGTGGGAATTTAGGGATGTTAGGGGAGATCCATATGTGGAGAATATGAGCTTGGGGGATGATTTGTATTGGGAGGAGGCGGTCATTTTGGTTGCACTTTGTAAAGTGGCCTGCGCATTCCACACTCCTGACCCCTGCACTATATAATCTAATGGGAATTTATCCAAACTGGAGAAGACAAAAGCTGATTCAGCTATGCATTGTAACCAAACAGTTCATAGCTTTCATTTTTTTTTAAACTTGACTGAACAGGCTAAAGATAGAAGCTGTCTGGTTGGCATGCACAGCTGCTGCAGATTCTGTCTACTCCAGTTTTGATAAAATCCCATCAGAGTCTATAATGCAGAGGTTAGGAGTGTGGAATGAACAGGCCACTTATATATATACTGTATATATATATATATATATATATATATATATATATATATATATATATATACAGCGGGATTTGGATATAGATATATCTATAGATAGATACAGCATACACACACACACAATTATATACATTTTTAACTACAGTGTCAACATTTCTTGGTTAAATTATGAGAAAGCAACATGGCTTTAATAGAAATGTGTGCAAAAGCAATTATACAGGTTTGTTTAGCAGTAATTAGGAAGAGTAGCCACCAGAGATGAGCACAAAACAAAAACCTGATGATTCTATTGTAAGCAAAGTCTTGTAGCCAGAATTTGAAATTTGCTACTTTTGAATATGTTCCCAATGTCAGAACTTGTTTCATCTAATTATTGGTTTAAAAGCCAGCCACCTTGACCATATTCATTGGAACAGTTCCTAGAAAACAATATTGTTACGACATGAGTGATCAAACAATCTTCAAATCCAGAAAGAGTCAGCACAGATGTTGTCTCTGGCACAATGACAGACGGTATTGAACTATATTCTATCCAACAAAGGCCAGAACACAGGCTGCCTACCACATTTTTATGATGAACAATGCTAATCTCTTTTTAGAGTATGAGTGATAATTGGTAAGAATTTAAACAGACATTTTGCAGTAAATCACAATAAACAAACTAGGTATGCAATTATTTGTGTATGAATAAAGTAAAATCATTTATTTGGGTGTACCGCAGATTGGGGTACAGAGGGTTGAAGGGAGAGGAGTCCCGGAAATGTGCAAGGTACCACCATCTGCTGTGCTTTTTTCAGAAATTGACCTGCACACTAGCAATTTATCATGTCAACATGAAGTTCCCCAATACAGACACAGTGAACTAAGAAGAACATGCACAAACACACTGATATCAAATTTAGTAGGTGGCTACACTCTTGTTTCTTAATGTCAACAAAACATCCCTTCTCCTGACCACCAGCATCCAAACCTTGCTCCTCCTATGGCTAGAGTAGAAGAATAGGTGGATGAGTAGGTCTCATTACTAGACCTCACCACAAAATAGCTGCTTTGCACACTTGAGGAGAAGCAGTGATCTAAAAGAAAGTGGCAAATACAGTTTGTGCCTTAAAGGGGAGATGAAAATTGTGCATTAGCAGTTTTCTAAAGGAAATTGGCTGCTACTGTATGCAATATTGAGGAGCAAGGACACAATGCCTTTTGCTATTTACTTTTGTCACATTGAGGTTCTTCTCAAATGTTGTAGGGTCATGCATATGTGACCCAAATGGCTAATTTACTACAGCCAATACATTGCAGGCAGTGGCTTCAGACCACAACGGTGCTGTCTTCAGCAAATATGTAAATAATAAGTCCCACACCACAGAGATTTTTCTATTCGCTTACTGTTCAAGTGCTGAGGTACTGACACTGGCAAATTTATACTAAACACATACCCGAAGTCTATATTTTGAATATTTTGGGAATAATTGGGCATATGGGGTGGGAGGGGGTTTGGGGAATGTGCAGTTGTGGCTTTGAATTGTTTTTATGCATTCTGTTTTGATATTTTATTAACCACTTCAATACCAGGCACTTTCACGCTCTTCCTGCGCAGGCCATTTTTCAGCTTTTAGCTGTCACACTTTGAATGGCTATTGTGCGGTTACACAACAGAGTACCCAAACACAATTTTTACAATTGTTTTTTAACAGATAGAGCTTTCTTTTGGTGGTATTTAATCACCACAGTTTTTATTTTTTTTGCTAAACAAACAAAGAAAGACTGATAGGTGGCAATGATGGGCATTTAGTAAAGGTTTCTCCGTTACTTATGTGCACTGATGAGCAATGATGAGCCCTGTTGGGCGGAACTGATAGACGGCACTGATGAGGAGTTGCTGACAGGCATCACTGATGGGCGCTGGAAGGTATTACTGATGGGCACTGATTGGCATTGCTGATGGGCACTGATTGGCATTATTGATGGGCATTACTGGGCATTACTGGTGGGCACTAGTGGACATAACTAGTGGGCATCGCTCATGGGACCACACTGATCACCACTGCACTGGTTATCAGTGCAGATCCTCCCTGTCAGGAGAGCCACTTATCAGCTCAGCTCAGCAAGGGTGAATAGATTAATGCCGATAACCGACACCTCCTAGTTATGCTGTGATTAGCTATGATTGGAAACAGCTAATGACATGGTAAAGAATCCACGTCATAGGCTCTTTGCTGTGATCAGAGATGCAGTGTGTCGGATTGACACACCAAACTACTGATAGCCGTCAGGGGCGTTCACAAGTGGCTTGCTCTGAAGGACGTCATATCATGTCTAGACAGAACGTTAGAGTCACCACCTGGTTGACATTTTTCTATAGGCCGGGCAGGATGTGATTATACCTAAAAGGCAATATTGTATTACTTTGATAAAAAGAAACTCACAAATATGAACATAATATATGAAAATCAAAATGTTCCTACACCTTTTTGATCTGTTGTGGTTCCTACTTCCACCAACTAATATAGGCCTAGTAATACTAAAAATAAAAATAAAAAAAGCATTGCAGCCAAAACAAAGTAGAAAAGCATTTACTTAACATTATAATTAATTAGACTGAGGTTCTGCTGTTGTTTTTAGGTCAAGCAATAATGTAAAAATAAAAAAATCAATTACACATGCAAAATGTGTAATGTCAGAACTTGAATTCACTAATGCTATCTGGGTGAACCATACAGCCTAAATACATCTTCCCAGCATGTAATTGAAAGGACTGGTGTTTTTCCTGTGTCACTCCCTAAGTTTCATTCAACCTTTTTACCACCATCCCCATAATCCTTAAGACCCCTTTCACACTAACAATATAGCCTGTAAAGCATCTAAAATATACATCTCATGCCACCCCAGTATAAAAGCCTGAGTGCTTTTCATACTGGGTGGTGCACTTGCAGGATGGGAAAAAAAGTATTGCAAGCACCATCTTTGAGCCAGTGTGAAAGCGCTGTATATATCGCTCAAACAACACCCCTGCCCATATAAATGAATATGCAGCTCTTCTGAAGTGCCACAACTCGGGCCCTTTAACCCTTTCTTCGGCCACTAGCAGGGGTTAAAAGCGCCCAGCTATTGGGCTAAAAAACCCTGCCAAAACGACGGTAAATGTACCCTAAGATTTGTACACACAGGCCAAAAATCAAGGCAACTTATGGCCCATGTGAAAAGCTGTCTGTTTGTTCTACAGAAGTTGGTCTCACAACTGGCATGTTAAATGGGCAAGCTGGAAAACCAGCATCCAATCAGTGCTGGTTGCCAATGATCAGTGTGTTCTGCCGAGGGGGGCAGTTCACCTGTCGGAACACAAAAGCTTGGGGGGATCGCCACATTAAGATTGTTTGTGTTAGAACGGCCTCTTTTTTTTTCACCACACTGTGTTGAATGAAAAAAAAATTCTAGTTTGTACCAGACATTGCATGTGTGTAAATCTGACAAACCAACTTTGCACACCTCTCCTATGTTTCCTGGCTCCACGTGCCCACCAGTGAACCCAGAAAAGGCATAACAGATGTTGCCAAGTAAGAGGAGAAGGAGATCAGAGAATGTCATTTACGTTTATGTTTATATTACCTTACTGATAATGACATGTACACAAAATGAAAAACATCATTGGAAGGACAGGTTAGAAATTTGGGGTCTTTTAAACCCCCGATGTTTCATTAAAGAGAACCTGTCACAAAAAAATCACATAAGGGACTTTTTTCCCATGAGATTAAAAATAAAGCTTAGTGAAAGAAAAGCCCTCCTTACCCCCTATACACGAATGTAAGAACAAATACACACGACAGGGGTGCCTACACACTCTACATATCTCCACACATGCTGGAGGGAGATCAATCATTTTAGGCCCATTATTCATGGTTAATTCTAAACTAATGACCTGTTTAGTTTAATTCTAAACTAATGACCTTGGGCACACACAGTTTTAAGCCTTGACATGCCAAGAAATTGGGTAATATGGTGCACTTGTGAACCTTAAAATTAACTGTAGTGTATTTTTTACTGAAAATGTATGCTTCATTAACCCTTTTGCTAATATTGTGTGGCGCCATAACCCCAGTATCATTTTGTACTGTGGCCAATTCCTTACAAGATAAAAGTAGTCACAGTGGTGGATTCACCATGGAATCTCTTTTAGCGGTTGCAGGAGAGGTGCCTCTCCCCCTCCCAATGCTTCCTTATCTTCTCCGAGCTTACTGGAGCCGATCGGAAAGCCTGGAGCTGATACGATCCCTCTGAGCTTGGACAGGAAGTTGAGTGAGGGCAAGATAGTCCCCACTCGGCTCTTTGCCCTGGGAGGACTGGAGCAATGCCTCTCATGCTTAAAGGGATCCTTTTTTTATGTAAACTCAAAGTATCTTTTTTTTGCAGTGTAAAAAAAAAGAAAAAAATTTAAAGTGCCCCATTCCTCATGTAGAAGTGAATGCACACATAAGTTGTACCTACATATGTAAACCGTATTTAATCCACACATGTGAGGTATTTCCACGATCATTAGATCAAGAACAATAATTCTAGCACTAGAACCCCTCTGTAACTAAACAGTTAATCTGTATACATTTTTTAAAACTTTGCCTATGGAGATTTTTTCAGTAGTTTGTCCCCTTTCCAAGAGAATGCACAATTTTAAAGCATGACATGTTAGGTATCTATTTACTCGACATATCATCATATTTCAGATTTTATCAAAAAAATTAGGCTAACTTTATCGTTTTTTTTTTTTTTTTATTGCATTTAAAAGACCGCTGAGCAAATAGTGTTACATAAAATACAAAAAATAAATCAATATTCAGATCCAAATACAGGTGAATAAAGACTAATAAGACTAATAGGTAATAAGCTTTCATCATCTTTCTTTTCTTTTTTTTTAATATTACCATTTTGCTATATGTGTACATGCCTTGCACCTTTAAACATGATTAAAATCTGCTTTGCAAATACCATTTTTTACATTCATAAAAGGTCTCTTATTCCGGTAATCAGCAGCTCCATCTTTATTGTTAAAGGATGTCTCTTGTGTGGATGTTATTTCCACCCTTTCTTTGTCCCCCTGCCCAAATCTCGTGCATGCGCGATCGCGTCTAAAGTTTTGCATTATTTTTATAGAAAAAACATTGCTTTACTTCGCTTTACTCTTCCTAAGAAACGTTTACTAATGTGGCTTGACTATGGCTCTTAGAATAGCTGCAGCTGCTTGCTCTGTGATGCCCTGGTTCACTCCCCCTGTGTGATGTCTCGTACAGTCACAAGGGGAGAACCAGGAAGCTGAAGACACATGAGGACACATATTGTGATCCTTCAGTGCTGTGCCGTTTACATGGGAAAGAAATTAAACGGCATGCTGAGGATACAGAAACGTCACACATAGCATGCCGTGAAAGAACTGTTGGACTGGGCAAGCTCGGCTGACATCACTAAAGAATGCAGTGAGTGAAATTTCACAGGCAACGGTGCCTGTTTGATAGAGATTAGAATGAGTTGAAGTGAAAGTGGAGGACTTTAATTTGGGAATTTAATGTATCCCCTTAATGCTCCTGGCTTTTCATTTGTTTAAAAGCCAATAATTTCTGTTAAAAAAAAATTGGCGCAGGGTTCCCCTTAATATCCATACCAGACCTGAAGGGCCTGATATTGAATTTGGGGGAGAACCCCATGCATTTTTTTTGTAAGTTTGTTTTGGGGTTCCCCTTAATATTCATGCCAGACCCAAAGAGCCTGGTAATGGACTAAGGGGGAACCCATGCCATTTTTTCAATGACTTTTATCTATAGCTGCCAGTAGTTTTAAATGACTTTTTTCCTTTAGAAATTTCATTTTGTGTAGACACTGTTATAAACAAGAGAAAAATGCGCTACTTTACAGGCATACTATAGGCACCCCCCCAGATACGAAATTTAAAGGAATATTTCACTTTTATTGTTTCACTTTAAGCATTATTTTAAAATCACTGCTCCCGAAAAAACAGACATTTTTAGAAAGTTTTTTTGCATTGATACATGTCCACTGGGGCAGGACCCAGGTCCCCAAATGCTTTTTATGACAATAACTTGCATATTAACCTTTAAAATTAGCACTTTTGATTTTTAATGTTCGTATCCCATAGACTTTAACGGTGTTCGCGTGTTCGAACAAATTTTTTGCCTGCTGCGAACTGAACTGTGGGGTGTTCGGCTCATCCCTAAATAGTTGGTAAATTTGATGGATGTCTTGGTATAAAAGTCTATAAATTGCTCCATTATTTAAACATGGTACATAGCAGTTAGGTTGCTGGCTGTAGAGTCAGATGTTTTACTAGTGTCACATTTTCCTTTTTGATAATGCACCAATTACACCAGGGTAACATAACAGGTCAGATAGCTGTAATTGATGGAGAGATAAAGATCCCAGATTAAAGAGGAGAAATGTTGACACATGCCCTTCTATGCCAAGTGACAGCTAAAGTACCAATTGCTTTAACTCATTAACAGATGATGATAAAATGAATGCCTTGTATGATGAACATGTAAAAGATTTTAAGGTAAACTTCAAACCATAATGCCTCGTACACACGATCACTTTTTGTGATGAAAAAAAATGTAATTTTTCATCATGAAAAAATAAATAAATTTTTCAAACTTCATTTTCAAAAATGACGTTGCGTACACACCATCATTTTTGGAAAATGATGAACAAAATGACGGCACTCTAAAGGGGAAGTTCTATTTGCCTTGAGGCTGCTTTTAGCTGGTTACTTGTCAGTAAAAGACGATTCAAGCTTTTTTGTCTGTTACAGCGTGATGAATGTGCTTACTCCATTATGAATGGTAGTTTTACCTCCCGTCTCCTAACTTGCTTCTGGGCATGTGCGGGATAAACGTAATTTTTTACGTAGTTTTGCCCACACACGATCATTTTTTATGACACAAAAAATGACATTTTGAAAAATGACATTAAAAATTCGAGCATGTTCGAATTTTTTTTTGGTCGTTTTTCAGAAGACATAAAATTACATTTTGCCCACACACAATCATTTTTTTTTCATCACAAAAAGTGATCGTGTGTAGGCGGCATTAGAATGTCCAACTTACTTGGAGTACACTACACAGACAGTTATAATGGATGTGATAATGTTTAATAAAGACATTTTAATATTCAGTATTTATTCTTAAATGCAGTAACCAATAGCAATCTATTAAAATTCAGTATTTGTACTTTTATTACTTCATCTGTGTGAATTATAATTGGTTCACAGCACCTAAAGCTGAACTACACCCTTACCCTTTTTTTCTTGCAGTTTTACAGATTTTTCCTGAAATTGTTTATTTTGATTTTACTGCACACTGTGATTTTCCTACAGTAAGCATTAGAAGCTGCAGCAAGTCTCAGCTCTATTTCTTGGCTATAAGATTTCCAGTAGCATCTAGTTCTTTCCTCCACAACCTTACTAACCCTGGTGCACTCCTTTTATCTATTGAATTTTAATATCAAATGTGGGCATTATGCAAATGCAGCCTGCTTAGTATGCCCACTCCTCCAGGCTGACATTCATTCACTCATTAGGGCATTTTGAAATTTGCATAACTTCTCCCGAGATACAGCCCACTGCTAGAACCAGGGGTGAGGGCTCTTGAGAAGAGTACTGAGAGAGTACCATTTTGTTTTCAGTAAGCCATGAACCACAGCCCATATCACATATATTCATTGATAACATCACTAGTTATAAAATAAAATATTTAATGAAAGCTGAAAGGTTTTGTTTTAAAAAAAAATCATAAGCATGTGCATGAGGGGGAGGAGGCTGGGGGTGAGAAGAAACCAAGGAAGGCAAAACATTGTAATTTGTGATTGTGATTGTAATTTTATTACAATCATTTATACCGCCTTGGGATACTGTGTCTCACTGGCTGAGACTTAGTTGGTCATATACCATTATTATTGTTATCCTTGTTTTTATTTAATGGCCATTTTGGCCGTTGCTCCACTTCCACCATTGTAGAACATGGCAGCTGCGCCACTTTTTCGTGCCATCTAGCTCCACTGGTTCATGTGGGATAGATCTAAAAAGATGTATTTTTTTCCCTGGTCCCATGACTAGATCTTCAACAAAATGACCGCTGCCCCACTTCCTGTCTTCGGAAGATGGCCACTGCCCCACTTCCTGTTTTTGGAAGATGGTCGCTGCCCCACTTCCTGTTTTTGCAAGATGGCCATTGCTCCACTTCCTGTTTTTGGAAGATGGCTGCTGTCCCACTTCCTGTTTTTGGAAGATGATTGATTATATCTGTGCTACTGTTTTCGGAGACAGGGCTGATGGTCCATGGACCGCGTCATGCCATCTAGTATATTTTGTGTCAGCTGGCCTTGGTTTTACCTTCAGGGGATTTTTTTTCCCTGGTCCCATGACTAGATCTTCAACAAAATGGCCGCTGCCCCACTTCCTGTTTTTGGAAGATGGCCGCTGCCCTACTTCCTGTTTTTGGAAGATGGCCCATGCCCCACTTCCTGGAGCTTGCCTGTTTGGAAAATGGCGACCGTCTGGTTGGACGAACTATACTATATAATGCATCCCTAATGTACCTCTCACCACTCCTGAAGAAGTCACTTGTTGTGACGAATACGCGTAAGAGTCCACTAAAAGGTACCAGAGGTGACGCTTGCAAACTCGACACTTGTTTTTATGCCTGTTTTTATTGCATCCATGTGAGTACCATAATGTATGCCTTTTTTATTATTAAAAACTTTTAAACGATACTGCGCTATTGGCGTTTTCTACCTCTCTGGGTGAGGGTCATTGTTGTCCATTGGACATGACTCCTGAGGGGGACTTTATCCACAGAGAAAGATTACAGTTCACTGGGACATACTACATTCTGAAACGACTGGAACACTGTTGGCTATAATATACATGCTGTTACCTTACAGCAGTAAGGTAAGGGGACACCCTCACTGAAACGTCAAAAGGATATTGGAATTCCTTCTCTGCACCACCTTCACACTAAATATTTCGGCATAAGCACCAGCACTTTATTGTTGATTGTTCCTTTTGATATTTAGATTTTTTAAACTGCATTTGTTTTTTGCTTTTTTCTGCATGGACACTGATGCGATTTCTTAATATCATTCATGTGTGTTGCTTTAGGTTTGCTACTATATAGCAGTGCATGCTTCAATATCACTGAGCACTCTGTATCTTTGTATTTTTGATTGGATGTCATTTGTATCACCATTATCAGCAATTAATATATTTTAAAGTTTACATATAAGTTATAGCAACTGTCTTTTCATCTAACCTATCACACAGCCCAGCACTATTTATTTATTTTAACAATTTTGGGTTTGATACACCTCACAGCAGTATTCCCTTTCTATCTTTCTCTTCCCCTCCCCATTTTTTTATCCCCCCCCCTCCTAAACCCCTTTCCCCCCTTCCCTCCTCTTTGGTAGCGCGGTAATATCCTATCCACTATAATCAGAATATGCTTCAGGTTTAAGAATTAGCACTAACGAGGAGGCTATCTTTAGTGAATAAGGGCATTAACATTAAGCAATTTAACTACTGTGGTCCTAGAAGATTGGTTTAAATAAATAGTATCATGCTTTTAATCAGAACAGTTGCAAGGTTCTTTAAACGTTATATGTATTTGTGGGCACTTCAGATATGAATTCTGCATTTGAGGTCTTCATTCTCTGTGGTGGAGGAAAAGGAGCAAGTTGAATTTCCATAATGGTATTCCCCAGATTGCTTAAATAATCACTTCACAAGAACAAAAACTGCTGCAACTCAAAAAAAAAAAAAGTTTGTATTTTCAGCACAGTCAACTGACATACTGTTTTAGTAAAGACATTTCCCTTAGACTCTGCCACTAAAAAACAAACTGTACAAGAATTAAAGAAAGATGGAAATGCCCCATCCAAATCAAAACTCAGTGACATATGACTATACTAAATGCTCAGGTTGGTCTTAGGCTATGATGTGGCAATGTTCGTTATTGTGTTGTAGTATTATTTAGTGATTGCATTATGATGTCATTACACATTATCAACATATTATACTAGAAATCCTGAAAAATACATAAGGAATTAAAAATGAATATCCTGATTGAAGCTGCAGGCATTTTACATGTTCACAGCTTATCATGTTTACCCATTGAGGTAAGGTAATCTCAAATTTGATGGATGACTCCAGGAAAAAATGGTAAATAAAGTTGCCACATTTGTAACCTCCAGTCTGCTGATTGGATAATGAAGGAGCATAAGCATACTGATGAGGTTTTCCCTGTGATCTCCCCTTTTCTACGATTGTTTTGAACACCAAGCTGATGGCACGCAATTGCAGTGCAGCCTGAGTACCTGATAATGCTGCTGGCCCCCTCTCAAGCTGTGTACTGATGTAAAGGAGATTATGGCAAAGCTCATTTGAAAAACATAGCTATTTGACTAAGAAGTATTTAATAGATCAAATATTTTATTTAAAGGCATTTTCAATATTGGACAGTTATAGCAAGAACAATTCAAATGTTGCATTCTTAAAGGTACCAATTAATAGAGAGAGTGATCTATTGTTAAAAAGGTACATTCCAGTCACAGTTGAAAATTCAGCAATTAAATGTATTCAGGAAATGCAGTCACAGTATTTGGCACAGTAGCTTAGCATAAGATAAATTAAGTAGTCATTATTTCTAACTCCTTACAAAATGCTAGTGGCCTAGCAATCTCTGACTTCAGTACTTAACCCCCTCCTGCCTGACATATTATAATATGATGGTCGAGCTGGAGCCCTGTTATCCTGGAAAGATGTCATTTGGGCATCTCTCGAGCACCCAATGGGCCAGGACCATGTGATTATTGGGGTCAATCACCACAGATTAGATGACAATTCTACACAATGAAAGGCATTAATACATGCCTTTCATTGCATACTATTGTGATTATCTATGTGATTGGTCACAGTGATCATGTGGTACAGACATGGCCAATTACAGCCCATCTGTACCATGTGATTATCTGTGGCCAATCACAGCTAAACACAATAGTTAACACTTTATTATTAGTTTTCATTCAGAAAAAAATGGTTGTATATAACTGTAAAATTCACAGCTAAAAGCAATCATAGTGTGTAAAAAAAAGTAGTACAGTGTTTACTATGGTAACACTGTATTGATCTGGTCACTGTATGTAAAAAATAAATAATAAAAAAATAATTCAATTTTTTTTACATACTGTTACCAATCATTGTCCGCAATCATCACTGCACCAGTTACATGGTGACACTGTATTGCACTGGTGATAGTATGTTAAAAATAAATTAAATTTCCTAATTTTCCCTAAATGTTTAGTTTTCTTTAAACTACAAAAAACGTGCCATGCCTCTTACAAATACATTGAATTGTCTACTTTCCAAAAGGGGGCCAATTGGGGAATATTTGTACTGTCCTGGCATTTTCAGGTCTCAAGAAATTAGATGTTGGCTGTCAGTACATCAGGATTGATCGATTTTCTGATATACTGTATATACAATAGTTTGTGGAATCTATAACTTTCCTGCAGACTAAATATTATACACTGATCTGGGTTATTTTACCAAAGAAATTTAGCAGTATACATTTTGTCCTAAATTTATGAAGAAATATTATTTATTTGTAATTACACAATGATTACATAATTCATAATTACAGAATTGTAGCAAAAGATTGCAGGGTATGACCCTATTCATGAACCAGGTTTTCTGTAATTTGACCTCAGGCTCTGGGCAGTCTTTTGGCCAAGGCAGGGAGCTAATTGCAAAACAATGAGGTGATGATTGTTTCAAATTCTGCTTACAAACTTCTGCCACTGATGCAAGATGGAGAAGTTCTATTTTTGACAGTTATAGGGATCATGTTGGCTGTAGATTGAAATGGGAATGTAATTTTAATAATGTTAAATTATGGAGGACCTTGTGCAGCAATTATAAATGGTACATCAATTTTTAACAGAACTGGCTTTTAGTCAGAGTGACTGGAGAGTGACAAATGGACTTGTGTCAGCAGCACAGCAAGTTGTTAATAAATGACTTATGTGGATCTTTCCTTTCAATTTCTATGTACATGTACAATTCTACAGAAGCTCAAATGTGGTAGATCTCTCCCTTAGATAGTAAATGCTCTCCTTTGGTCTAACATCCTATCGCTGTCCAAATCATGCCACTTCAACTTTGACAACATCTCCAAAATATGCCTCTTTTTAACCAATGACTCCACAAAGCTTCTAATTAACTTCCTGGTTATCTCCCGACTCGATTACAGCAACTCCCTCCCCACCATCTTACATTTACATAGGCTATCCCCCTTTAGTATATCATGAATGCTGCTGTCAAACACATCCATCTTACCAACAACTTGTCTGTTACTCCTCGCCACCAATCCTTTCATTGGCTTCCACTCGCACAACAAATAAAATTTAAAATACTAGAATAAAAAAAAGCTTACAAAGTCATCCACCACTCTGCCCCATCTACATCACTAACCTGGTCTCAGTATACCAATCAAATTGCTCTATTTGGTCCTCACAAGACCTCATGCTCTATAGCTCTTTTGTTACCTGCTCCCATGCTCACCTCCAAGACTTCTCTAGAGCCTCTCCCATCCTCTGGAACTCCTTACCCCAATCTATCGAATTATCTTCCACTATATTCACATTAAATCAATCCATGAAAACCTATCTCTTTAGAGAAGCATATCCTGCTTCTAACTAATACACTGTCTTTTTCTCTATCAGCTCATGCCCCATAGTTATTAACTTTTGTATCACTTGACCCTTCCTCTTAGATAACAAGCTCTAATGAGCAGGGCCCTCTTACTCCTCTTGTATTGAATAGAATGGAATTGTAACTGTAAAGCAAAGCAAAGTGCATTTTACAAAAACACCACACAGTGGGAAAAGAGGCCTTTAAATGTCACTTCAAGGGTGACATAGAAAAAATACTCATCCATTAAATTACATACTAGGGAGATGTATTTAAGCTGTTTGTAATGTCAAAGAACAGTCTGATCGACCTCCATGGAAAGCATCAGCAACATCATGTTCTGGCATCACATAGTTTGGATGTGTAATTGATTTTTCAACTTTGATATTACTGCTTGGCTTACAGAAGCAGCATCCCAATTTAATTAATTTAAACTTGACAAAAAAAAAAAAAAAAACATTAAGTAGTTTTGGCTGTGATTTTTCTATCAAGCAGTAATAGGCATGATTTGACTGGTGGAAGTGAGAACCACAAGCTAAAACTCTAAACTTCATACAAATCGGTCAGTGGCAAAACAGTTTCATAGGAGAGCCCCACATTCCCCGAACTCCCAGCCATCAATCTATGTCAAATTATTCTAATAATAATAAAATAAGGACTTGTGGCATGTGTTTGGTTTACATTGGCCAGCGCTTAAATAAGCATACAAGGGAGCTCTTAAATAAGCAGTAAATAGAAAAAGAAAAGTCAGGTTTTATTTTTCCATACATTAGAGTGTATTATCTGAGATAAAATAGCCACACATGTTGTTTAATGTCTGGACAGTATGTAAGCAGCATTGTTAGGGCACAGTATAATAAGGAGAGACAAGGAAAATTGTATTTAAAAACTAGAAGGTAGACTGAATTATTTGAGAAACAATGGCCACAAGTAAAGTGTATATTGACCACAATCTACAATGGCTGAACCATATTTAAGCAGCTTGGTTAGGCTGCAATAGAGATAGAGAGAAAAGTCAGCTTTTATCGAAATTAGTGTGTATTATTTTAGCAACATTAGCTACAATTATTGTACATTGAATGTACAGTGCAGATCCAGATTGCAGTAGGCAAGCTCTTTTGTTCGAGCTGATTGAATTTCAACCCCCCCCCCCCATATGATCTAGCTGAAATTTCTGGCCTGTCCCAGATTGATGTCACAATTTTTTCTCTTCAATGACCCTCTCAGTCCTCATTGGCACAGGTAAAAACATGAAAATTCCAGCAGGTAGTGCCCAGGTTGGGATTTAAACCAATGATCCTAGTGTTACTAGGTGGAAGTGCTAACCACTTAACCCCTTTTTATGTGCTTTATTTTTGTATACAGTAAATTGTATTTTTCATATACATACACTTTATAAGGCCATCCCTGCTCTGTTCAAACAAACAGAGGCAAGGACAGTAAGGCTGTAAATAAAAACATGATTATTGCCTGTCACATATGTATCATTATGAATCACTAGCTGTAAGTAGATAACATTATTGAGGTAACATTCAGCCTTGAGGTAACATTCTGTCCTGCTTCAAGTGTCATGTCGGAGAGTACTTTCAGTACAAGGGGAGAATTTGTGTCTGATAAACATTCTTTGTTACGTTTAACAACAAGTAATTTAAATATGTTTCACTTTTATTTTTTCTGTTTCTCTTGCTAACATTTCCACCTCCTGGCACCTCTCTTTCTTCTTCCCCCAAAAATAAATTGACCTTCCCAAATTTAAAAAGGCTAATTCTTTTTGAATGTTAACTCCCTGTTTCTTTCTCAATATTTGGCCCTGTTATTGTTGTCTTGAGCCTACCTGTGCCTGTTTTTAAAATGTGATGCCAGAGGTGCAGAGTCTAAGGAGCTGGCTAAAATTTATCAGCACACCCAAGAAAAGATAGGTAGATTTCACTACAGGTTGTGGTCTTTGGGTACACTGAGACTGGCATATTTTCATAGCAATTTTTATGACCAAAATAAAAAACAGAAGTGACTTATGTTCACACGTTATGGCCTATTTGAGCAGCTAACATACAGTCCTGCCTCTGCGTAACTGTTTTTCACAAACATATACTGCACTGTAATTTTTATTGTAGAAAACAAACCTGCCTTGTTTGTGTCTGCACAATTTGGACTATAATAACTGGATACATAAATCTATCAGTCTTGTGTCTTCGATTTCCTTACAAAACTGCCATGCTGCTGGTACATTTTTGTGTCTTCTAAGTGTCTCTGAAATCATATACTTGAACTTCTAGAGTGGCAAAACACCTGCTTTGTGTTTTTTTGTCTTTCCACATTTTAGTCTGTTCTACCTGGTCAAGTTTACATACTTACCTGCCCCTGGACAATTTTTACCAATTCTAAGGGCTATAGCTCTGATATTTTATTCATCAAACATATATTTTATAGATTAAGCATATGGTATATCACAGGGGATTGTGGTGCATCTTGAAAGATGGTGTACAGTGTTTGGGTGCACAGTGTTTTACAAAAAATACACTGAGGTGCTACAAAAAGGCATGAATGGACTGAAAGCTATGATTGCCTGAGATGATCTAATGCCCCAAGCTAAAAGCTGTAAATTAAAAAAAGGGAATAACACCAAATAGAAACAAAATTAGCTAAGATTTTTTTTTAAATGGCTATTAATCAGTCATTGTACACAGATATTGGTCTTCAAATGGATTTTTGGGTGTAGAGATCTGTGTACACAGTCAAGCACATAAGAAAATGTGTCTTGGGACTACAAGAACTCCAGCACAGTTTGACAATGTAGTTGTAAGCCCAAACACTCAATCTCATGTAAACTTTAACGTGATATTAATTGGAAAGTACATTTTTATTGTACTTGTTGGCGTTCATGAAAATAGCTTGTAATGTTGGTCCTTGTATAAGCACTTTATGTTATGTGCTAACAATGCTCTGCTCTTGTCTTCCACAATCTCTTGAATGTAAATTACCATGCTCTCTCAAGGCATACTATAAGCTTCTGTGCTGATGCACATTGCCCAGGCATATTCCACAGTTGGGTGAATATTTACTTCAACTATCCAATCATGTGCAAAGAAAATAGGTAAACAGGAATTGGTGTTTCACATGATTGGATAACTGAAAGACATATTCAATACAATTTATTGTGCATATTTTCAACTCTTTTAATAAATCAGCCTCTATCTATTTTGATCTGATGTTTGCATGTTCACATTCAGATGGTCATCTAAAATGGTTATTTTATCCCTACTAAATGACCATTTGTACCAATTTATATTCAAATAATAACTATTTTTAGTTGAGCTCCTTGACATGGTCTATTATAACATTCTATTTCGTTCTAGCTTTTTTGATTAACCTTATAACTATCTCTCAGATACCTATGTGTTTGTGTTTAAATATTCTAGCAGCGGAGCATGTCCTGCTGTGCTCTATCACTGCACAAGACTGGCATTTTCTTTTCACATTCCATTTTTAACATCTTTAGTAATGGATAGCTATGGCTGTGTTATACAGATATTTTTTGTATATTATATTTTTATCATTGCTTTTCACAGTTTTATCTACATGATGGGTAAAGCTAATTTTAACAGCATGAGTGTATCTTTTTTTATGAATTCCTGTTCATGTAAAGACATTTTCAGTATCAGTTTTTGTTCAGGCTTTCTTATACCTAGCTTTTACAAAAGATGTCCACCTTTTCATCTGTTCCCATAGTGGTATAATGTAGATAAATGGTTTTATTCTGATAATGACATTTGGAATGGTATACTGGTATAAGAATACAATGTATTGGCCAGATTCAGTAAGAGTTATCACGGCGTATCAGTAGATACGCCGTTGTAACTCAGAATCTGCGCCGTCATATCTTTAAGCATATTCTCAAAGTGAGATACGCTTAAATGTTGCTAAGATACAACTTAAGTCTCCTACACCGTAGTTTCTTAGCTGCCTATTTACGCTGGCCGCTAGGGACGTCGGGACCGTGTCGAATTTTTTCAATTTGACGTCGTTTGTGTAACTCGTCCGTGAATGGGGCTGGAAGTAAATTACGTTCACGTCGAAACCAATGAGTCATAGCGGCATCATTTGGAGCACTCGCACTGGGATACGTCCACGGACGGCGCACCATTAGTAAAAAAACGTCAATTACGTTGGGTCACACTTAATTTAAATAAAACACGCCCATATCAAACACATTTGAATTTGGCAGGCTTACACTGGCCCATTTACTCTACGCCGCCGTAATTTAGCTTGGTGAATAAAGCACTTGCCTCTCTAATTTATGGTGGCGTATCGTAGCGTATCTGAGATACGTTACGCCCGCATAAAATTACGCCACTCTACGTGAATCTAGCCATATGTCTGTAAGTGTGTGTGTGTGTGTTTTTGCAAACTCATCTCTTTATACCTTATATATGTAGATTAGAGGATGATAGAAGAACACTATACACAGGATATAAAAGTTTAATATGTAATGTCATATGAAGTGAAGATTTTATATTTACCAAAATCACATTATGTGCATATATGTAAGAACAGGGTTACAAATTCACAGTGAGCACCAACCTAGAAGTATTTTAAGTTAGAATATAATTTTGAATGATGTTTACTAAATATGGCAGTGATGTTGCAGGCTATAACAATTGATCTTGCTCAATATATATTTATAATAGGGTACTATAGAGGTAAGATTGTATTGTGTTGTATAGATGATAGACCTTAGGGCAACTTATGGCTAGGAGGAATTCAGCCATAAAAAATAAAAAAAAAGTTGTCGACATTGTTATCTACTATGAAAGGTTGCAGACATCAACTGAAACTAATCATTATGCTAACATTGATAGCTTAATTTGCTTAATTTACCTAAAAACAACTCCAGGCTCTCCTCTCCAGTCCCATCACCCAGCAGCATTTCATGATTTTTTTAATACCTACCTTTTTTGGATTTCTTTAGGATGGTACTCTGATGCTCAGATGTTTTCCTCAGTTTTCCATGTTGACAGTCATTGAGTGTCATTTAACTTGGAGACTGCACAGGGGTGTGTCAGCAAGAGACAGAGAACCAACAGTACCCTTGTCTTCTCAAAGACTGGATGTGAAGGGAGGGGCTGGGGGGCATGTCAGCACAAGTCTGACCAGTGATTGGCAGACAAGCTGTGCTCCCAGTACAACCAGAAAATTGACCATGCTGGGATGAAGGAGCTTCCATGCCTAGCTTGGTCAGTTTAACCCCTTTTCACCTAAGGGTAAAACAAATCTAAATAATGCCTAAGCACAATTTTGCAACTTTAACATGTTAGTAAAACCGTACATACCATCACAGCTACTTTGTGTATCCAGGTGGATTGTACATACTTTTTTTCAGGACAAATTTAGCTTTAATTTGGTGGTAAATGGTAATGGATATCTCCTGAATTTTTATATTATTAAAGGAAAACTGACCCAAAATAGTAAAATATATATATATATATTTTAATTGTAACTGTATATTTCTTGCTACTACCACCAAAGTACAACCCAAAATAATTTCTCCTGACGATCTCAGCGATACCACATATGTGTATGTTAGTTGTTGTTTGTACCCATAGTATAGCCCAGAAAATATAAAATATAGTGTGCATTTTGCTTCTTTTTTTATTCCTAAGTAAAACACAATGACACCGATCCTACAGACACTGATACTAATTTAAAAAAAACCCTGTCCAAAAAAAATACTGACCCTGACCTTTGACCCAAACAATTACCCGACAGTGACCTAGATCAAACTTTTATCTGGGTATTTTGTTTATTTTGTATTATTTTTTTTTCTTCACACTATTTTTTTTATCTCTACAAGGACAGAGAATGATACAATGTATTTCTCTTTTTCATTCATAGAGACAGAAAAGATGGGGGCAGGCTTCAATGACTGATCACTGTGATAGCAAATCAGAGGCTATCACAACAATTAGGTGATCGAAAAATGACCATTCCAGGTCCCGATCAGTAGAATGGGGCCTAGGACTCGGTGAGTCCCCGGTCTCTTAGCTGAGAGCATGCCACAAGGGAGACATGTAAATATGCAGCCCCACAGAAAAAAGTCCAGTCCAGTTAGGGCTTTAAATAGGAATTGAGGGGGATAGGCATGTCCACCAGGTATTTTACACAAAGGAAGCAATGCATAGAGGATCTTTGTTAACATAAGTACAGTACCTGGCACAGCAGCACATATCAGGAATATCAGATGTTGTCATACAAAGTCCTTGTTTGGGTGTTTATTTTTTTTAAGATTATTTTAATTGTTTGCATTGTTTTAGTAATAAAATACAATTACAATAAAGGATTTTTAACCACTTGCTTACTGGGCACTTAAACCCCCCTCCTGCCCAGACCAATTTTCAGCTTTCAGTGCTCTCACTCTTTGAACGACAACACTGTACACAAATTAAATTGTTATCTTTTCCCCCACAAATAGAGCTTTCTTTTGGTGGCATTTGATCACCTTTTTTTAAAAAAAACAAAACTCCAGATTTAGAAACAAAATAAATACAAAACCGTTTTTTTTTTAGAACATTTTGCAAACAGATAATTTTTCTCCTTCATTGATGTACTCTGATGAGGCTGCACTCATGGGCAGTGATAGGCTGCATTGATGGGCACCAATAAGGTGGCACTGTTGGCCACTGATATGTGGCACTGGTGGGCACTGATATGTGGAACTGGTGGCACTGAGATGTGGCACTGAAGGGCATTGATAGGTGGCACTGGTGGGCACTGAGAAGGGGCACTGATAGGTGGAACTGATAGCTGGCAGTTATGGGCACTGATGGGTGGCAGTGTTGGGCACTGATGGTTGGCAGGGATGGGCACTAATCGGCACTGGTAGGTGACACTGATAGGCAACACCGATGTCCCCTGCACAGAAGCTTGTGATTGGCTTTTTTTCTCCTCACGCTGTTAGCGGGAGGAGGGAAAAAATGATTACCGAGCTTATGTTTACATGAAGTGATCAGCTGTCCTCTGATCTGTGATTACCCGAGTCTCATTGTGCACGAGGAGCATGCAAAGGGGAGGATGTCTATTGACAGCCTCCCGGAAAAGTAGGTCTACGCTGTAGCCGGCATTCGGCTATTGCACGGATCTGAGGGAGTTAAACATCAACAGTATGTGTTCTGTGTAATATATATTGCATAGTCATCACACACTGAAACAGAGTAGCTGGAACGCATCTTAATTATACAGAAAAAAACTGTGGGAACTAAAGTGAACCCAGGTAGGTCAACCATTAACCACTTAAGAACCAGCCTATTTTGACATTTGTTGTAAAAATCATAATCTTTTGATAGAAAATCACTTAGAACCCCCACTAGCAGAGAATAAAATGGCGGTCACTGCATTTTTTTTTTTTACGTCAAACAGCTGCATTTTTTCAAACGCATTTTTTTGGGAAAAAAACACTTTATTGAATTAAATAAAATAAAAATATATAACTTTTGAGCAAACCAATCAATATATGCCTATAGGGATTTATTTTACCAAAAATATGTAGCAGAATACATATTGACCCTGATTGATTTTTACATTTTTTTTATTGGGTATGTTTTATAAGAGAAAGTAAAAAATATATTTTTTTTTACAAAATTTACAGTTTTCTTTATAGCGCAAAAAAATAAAAACTGCAGAAGTGATCAACGACCACCAAAAGCAGTTGTCAGTTAAAGCAACGCAGTGCAGTATTGTAAAAAATGGCATGGTCAGGCAGGGGATAAAACCTTCCTGAAGTTGTTAAAAAAGAAAAATCATATATATTTTTCCCTTGTACATAATTCATCAGTTGGCAACATGTTTATAAATCAGCCAGACAGCCTGAATTAAAACTATGGTGACCCGAAAAAGATAGGTACAAGATGTTCAAACAAAAGACAGTAACCAGATACAGTGGGTAATGGAGGACATAAGAGAGTGTCACATAATTGTTGTATTTTAAATCCAAACTTGTAGCTAATACTGTTTTATGCATGGTTCATGTTCAAGTTGAAAATCTATATTTTGGTAATGTTTGTCCTTGAACTAACAAAATAATGAAGATATCCCTATGACCTGTAGCTAACATTGCAGGTTCACATAGAAAATCAAACAAAGCAATGGAAATAAAGCCACAGTGTATTGATGTTTTTTGGCTGAGATATTTCCTAGATTTTCAGTGCTTACAGAAAATCAATTTGTTTCTTAAGAAAATAAAAGCGTCTTTTTTCAATGACATCCAGCTTTGACAGGGACTCCCGTTTTTATCGGAGCCAACTCTGGAGCTAAATTTGTTCACCAGCACCAACAGGAGTGAAGTGGTTGTCTAAATGGTAGTTTTACTCATCTGTTTGCAACTATGCCAAATGCCTTATATATTAACCTTCAAAATTGCAGATTAAATGCAAATTTGAGTTGCTTAGGAATTAAATAATTCTCTTTCTTGCTGCCTGGCTCTCAGTCAAAAAGCCATGAATGAAGGCTTTATTGTCTCTGCTGTGTGACAAGGCACTAAAATAAATCAAGTACTTCATGTTAGAAGATCATTCATGGCATCGTTTTATTATGTTTATCTAATAAACAGATACATTTGCTTACATTTGTGCCAATTAAGACAGTATCTACTATAATGTTCTATGGATGTAAAAGCTGTCTATAGTTCTGCTTTAATTAGGTTAGTGAGTTTCTCTTCAATGATTGTTAAGTTTGTATCTGTTATGGATGATAATAAATAAATATAAGAAGGCGCTGAACCAATAAATAAGAAAAAAAGGATGAAGACTTATAGGCCTTTCTATGAAAGGTCAAAAGATATATTTTGTTGTTTTTTTATGAAAAATATAGATTTTAACAGTTTCAATAAAATTAAGAATGAGGGATCTTTCACATGGGCAGCCAGGAGGCAGTACAAACATACAGCTGAGTTTCAGTTTTACAGCACCTCCCACACCCCAACCACCAAAATCAAACAATCAAATACCATGGTCCATTTAATGCTATTATTTTTAAATGGAGGGTGGAACTTTCTGCAAGTTGGCAAATGTTGTTCCATTGTATTTTTTTATGCATTTTCTTCATTGTACACTGTGTAGGCAAATACCTGGCTGACACACAGGGCAGTTTTTCCTTGGCTTATAAGTCCTCTGCTTCTTGTTGTGGATGTCTTCTTCCCCTTAGAGAAAGTATAGACTGCAACCACACACACTGGCTTTTCTGTGGATTTCTTTGGCTTTTCACACCCACTCCCCTGACTGACATGCCTCCTTGCTCTGGTTTATTACAGGCTAGCACAGCAATGGGCAAACTACGGCCCTCGGGCCGTATACGGCCCGGCAGACCTTTTAATCCGGCCCCCACCGCTAATTGAGGCCGCAGCTTTGCGGCCTATGCTTTGAGGGGGCTGGAGCGAGGCGAGCGCAGATAGGCTGCGGGCGCTCCGCCTCCGGCTGCCTCTTGCCCCGTGGGTTTGGGGAATTCCTCTGAGAGAGCGGTGCCACCCAGAGGCGTACTGTGTAAGTGGGGGGTCGGAGTGACTTTTAAGCTGGCAGTGCCGACTGCCGAGCGCCGCGTTACAAGAGGAGGGGGGTTGCGGGGGTGACACCGCAGCACCATCCATCCCCTCCTCTCACAGCCACAGGCTGTTGGCTGTGCCTGTGTGCCGAGCACCGCTGAGTGAAGCCGCTGCTGCCTTCCCCTCCTCTCTGTGTCTACAGAGGGGGAGGGAACCTTCTGTCCATGTGCCGTGACCATCGCTGCGCTGATCTGAGGTACTGAATGGGGGGGGGGTGTTTGCACTGGGGGGGGTTCTCACTAAGAGGGGGTTTGCACTGAGGGGGGGTTTCACCTGAGGAAGGGTTTCAATAAGGGGGTGTGAACTGAAGGGGGGGTCTGTGTAAGATGCAGGGGGTCCAGAGCTGTGGGGCCATGCCATCAAACGCAGCCATTGTGCCATTAATTGTCACCACTGTGCCACGCCATCAAAAGTAATCACTGTGCCATCAATTGTCACCATTGTGCCATGCCATCAAACGCAGCCACTGTGCCATTAATTGTCACCACTGTGCCATGCCATCAAAAGTAATCACTGTGAATCAATTGTCACCACTGTGCCATGCCAAATGCAGCCACTGTGCCATGCCATCAAACGCAGCCACTGTGCCATTAATTGTCACCACTGTGCCATGCCATCAAAAGCAATCACTGTGCCATCAATTGTCACCACTGTGCCATGCCATCAAACGCAGCCACTGTGCCATCAATTGTAGTTTTGTAAAATAACTTTTTATGCTTTTCTACCTTAAATTAATTTAATGTTACAAATTTAAATTTAATTTATAATAATTTACACATACACACCGTCCATCTACTCTTGGTCCAGCCCCAATATATGAACCCATTGCGGCCCTCGTGTCAAAAAGTTTGCCCACCCCTGGGCTAGCAACTGGTGCCTGAGACCAGTACTGTTAATCACCACTCATTAGGTACCTGTCTTGTATATATCAATGTGATCAGGTGGTGGGAGGAAAGCACTCTAGTAATAGCTCTAGTTCTACTTTACCAATTTGGATCAAGTGTTATGCCCCGTACACACGATCACTTTATGTGATGAAAAAAAACAAAGTTTTCTGTGAAGTAAAAAACAACGTTTTTGAAACTTCACTTTTCAAAGATGATGTTGCCTACACACCATCGTTTTTTCACAAAAAGCGAGGTTACATTCACCACTCTTTTTCATTGAAGCTCGCTTCATAACTAGCTTCTGGGCATTTTAAACGACGTTTTTTGCTACACACGGTGACTTTTTGTGAAACAAAAAACGACGTTTTGAAAAACAACACATAAAATTGAAGCATGCTTCAATTTTTTTCTGTCGTTTTTTACAAGACATAAAACAACGTTTTCCCTTACACACGGTCAATGAAATTGACGTTTTTAAAAACGTCATTTTTTTTCATCACATAAAGTGATGGTGTGTACGCGGCATAACAAGAATTTTGTCACTTGGTCAAAAGGTAACAACAACATATTGTTGTGAGGCCTTTTTTTAAGACCAGCTAGTATTGAGTTTCATGTCAGACACTGTCCAGTCAAACCACAAGTCAAACCACAAGGTGGTTGAATAATCTAGTAAAATTGTGTAGTGTGTGGTCAGCATGTATCTGGACTTACCTGAATATAGGGGGCCCCTGACTTACGAACGCCCGAGTTACGAACTTCCCCTACTTAGGAACCGGGTGCTGTGGAGACCCTCTGCCATTTTGACTGGACCGTCTGCTGTTCTGTGCATTCGAGGCCAGACGGAGCCTCTGGAAATGTTGGAGATGTCCATAATTGGCCGTGCATGCACCAAACGGCATTTGGCGGAACATCGGAAATGTCCGTAATTGCCGGTCTGCACATGCGTGGCCAACTTACGAACATTTTCGGATTACAAACAGGAGGAAAGTCCCCAACAGGTTCGTAAACCGGGGACCCCCGTATAAGAAAAGGTTAAGGATCTTATGTGATTGAATTGTTTTTGTCTTTTGAATTGAATGTTTAGCATTCAGTGGCACTTCAGATTAGCATTAGTAGTGTTTCAGATTTAAGTTTATTTTGCTTATTTCCAAAATCCTTTAAGTTATTATATTTCATTTGTTTTCAACATAAAAAATTGAGTATTGGACTAGTAACAAAATATAAGCACATACAGGAGTACCACATCCCAGAAGAAGACTCAATAAAGAAAATTGTTGACAAATAGGGACTTTATTAGTACAGTACCCCATAAACTTCCCAGACATTCAAATACATTTACAAACTTTATTACATGGACATATATGTAAAACACCTTAACATACACATAACGTATTAAAAAAAAAAGAGATGTGCCCCACTATCAAAGTGTAAATATTGAAGAAAATTGACTCAACGTTCTATAAACAAGTAAAGACAGTGAACAATAAATGGTAGCATTCCTTTTTGTTTCTCAAATCCTCTACATGTTTTCAGAAATGCTTCCTCAGGAAGAGAAATATGTCAGTGCCCACTACCAATCCAATTAAAGATAAAAAGGGTAAAAACTGCAATTCTGAGGGAAATTTGTAGAAACTCAAGGACAATCCAACTGGTGTATAGATAAGCACAATAGAGAGTGAAAGTCCTTTGTGTGTATGTCCATGTAAGAAAGTTTGTTAATCTTGTTTACATATGTGTGGATCTTTTATAGAATTTCAGAATTTAGAATAAAGTAGTTATCTTATCTTATCGTATCTTATCGTATTACATACAGTCAAAACATAATCACGTGAAAGGTGAAAGCAAAAGGTCTAAATGATCAATCCTTCAGACATGGCCAAAAACTTTTCACAGTGGTTTTCATATTTCAGAGAAAGATATGCCACTGATTTGCAGTATCAATAACGTTTAAAACAATGCAAAATTACTCAAAATGCCTTTTTATTACATGCACTGTAAAAAAAAAAGGCAGATATAGAGTAACAGGTTTTTGTACCTTAATGCCGTGTACACACGATTGGTTCGTCTGATGAAAATGGTCTGATGGACCGTTTTCATCAGACAAACCGATCGTGTGTGGGCCCCATTGGTTTTTTATCCATCAGTGAAAAAACTAGGAACTTGTTTTAAAATTATCTGATGGCTAAAAAAACAATAGAAATAAACGATCGTCTGTGGGCACGTCCATCGTAAACGTCCGTTAAAAATCCATGCATGCTCAGAATCATGTCGACGCATACTCGGAAGCATTGAACTTCATTTTTCTCATTGTTGTGTTTTACGTCACCGCGTTCTGACGCTATCGTCTTTTTAACTGACGGTGTGTAGGCAAGACTGATCATCAGTCAGCTTCATCGGATATCTGATGAAAAAATTCATCAGACCGTTTTCATTGGATGAACCGATCGTGTGTACAGGGCAACTTATAGACCCCAGATAAATATTTATGATAAGTTAGGGTTGGGCCTGTTCACACCCACTGCTTCACAGTGCATCTTAACGATACAGTACTATGCATGTGCATCTTATAAAGATGACTATGCATGTACATCTTTTTTTTTTAATAGTGTTTAAAGGGGTTGTAAAGATAAATGTTTTTTCACCTTAATGCATTCTATGTATTAAGGTGAAAAAACATCTGTGTATTAGCGGCCCCCCTAGACCCCCTCTACTTTCCTGACCCTTCGAAAGTCCTGCGCCGTGAATAAGCAGTCTTCTCAGCCGTCTTCCGGGCTCATTCATTGGTTGATTGAAAGCAGTGCAGCCATTGGCTTGAGCTGCTGTCAATCACATCCAATGATGCGGCACACCAGGGGTCTGGGACAAGTGATACAGTGAGCGGCTATGGCCACCTGCTGTATCATGTGAGTGCACCCGCAAGGACTCAACACCATGAGAGAGAGCTTGCATGAAGGTTTTGAGTCCTTGCGAAGAGGAGCCGAGACAGCCGCCGAGGGACCCCAGAATATGTGGATCGGGGCCACTCTGTGCAAAAGAGCTGCACAGTGAAGGTAAGTATAACATGTTTGTTATTTAAAAAAATATATATACATATATCTTTAGTGACCCATTAAGTATAGAAGAAAAAAAATACAATATTGTATACATGTGATAATAAAGTCAGAATTGTAAAGTACAAGGAAATAAAGTAACATTCATAATAATATTAATTGTATAATAATATTAGTATAATATAAATAAGTATTAAGAATTTGTAGGAGTATATCACAAATTCAATAGGGATCTATCAAACTTCAGAGTAAAGAAAGAAAGATGTAATCCAGGAAGACCATATTTTCTCTTTTTTTTTTTATCAAAATCTTTTCAAGATGATTATTTCCAAAGAAGTTAAATAGATTGTTGTCTATGGAAGATGCTGGTGTAGTAATTTTTGGGACAGAAGGCTGTGGAGAATATAAATCATTTTTACCTGTCAGCTTACTGCAGATTAGGCCTGCATCTGAGGTTTATGAACACATGTCCCATGTAATGCTCAGGATAAATTAGGGGTGTTGGTGCTAGGGCATGCAAACTAAATGTTCAATTCTTCTGTAATGGAAAGGTGATTAACATATTGTCATTATAGTAATATTGATATTTTATAGCCAGTAGCATTTCAACCTTAGTGTATCTGACAGTTAGGCCTCATTCACACTTGGTGGACTCCGTCGCAGTCCGTACCGACGGAGTCCACCTACGTCCGCCAGCTCAGCGGGAGATCTGACGCAGATCTCTGCTGAGCCAAAGGATGACAAGCTACTCTCTGCTTACTGAGTGTGGAGGGGATTGTCGGCACCGCTGTCTGCTATGGAGCGAACTGATGAAAACGGACAGCATGTCCATTTTCATCAGATCTTACCTGATCCGATCCGCATGGACGGATGGGGATGTATCCCCCATACGTTTGTTTTTAGCAGGTTGGATCAGGTCGGATGTCAGCAGACATGTCTCCGCTGACATCCAACGCTCCATAGAGATGCATAAAGCGCCCGTTCAGGTCCGCCTGTCAGTTTTGACTGAAGTGTGAATGAGGCCTAACTCACACTCAGTTAACCTCCCTGGCGGTATGATTCTTTCAGATTTTAGGTGCTAAAAGCGGTACCATTATTTGCAAGGGAATTTGGCGTTTTATACTGTAGGCTTGTAATTCTTAGGAATAACTCACTGAAATCTATCCAAACAAGAGTCTAATAGGCATCCTGGGTATGATTTTTTTTTTTTTTTCTTATTAAAAATTATAATATAATAAATAATTATAAAAAATTATAACAAATAATAATATAATTATAGTAAAAATTATTCAATAATGTAATCAAATCAAAATCACTGAAATTTGCTCAGTTGCAGAATTTTTGCTGTCATTATTTTTTTTTTTGTATGACGAATTTCCCCATAAATCGCTATCGCTAAATTCTGCAAGTGATTCTGATTTATTATCGCTGTTTTTTAGCTGCTCTAAAACAATTTTTGCCATAAAGGGACACTTTTGGTTGCTATGGGCAATCTACAGTTTGCAGGGAGAAAGAACAGTTTTTATTATATAAAATGACATGTAGTGTACAGGGCAGACCACTAGGGACATGGGGGGGGGTGTATTTTTTACATACAGTACTGTAATCTATAAGATTACAGTGTACTGTATGTATAGTGTTTGTTTACATTTTTAAATTTGGCGCCGTTCCCCCCCCTACGTCGCGACGCTTGCAGGGAAGGGAATCGGCGGAACACACAGCATCAGGCGGACATCTGCCCGCCGTGTACTGCGGGGATTCATCGCTGGATCACAGAGAAAAGGTAAGTAAACTTTTTTCTGCATCCAGCGAGGTAAGCGCGTGTGTGGCACGGGGTTACCGATCTTAGCTTTAAAATCTCACCCCGTGCCACACACGGGAAGACCGCCAGGGAGGTTAATACTCATCACTCAGCCTATGAAAAATAGGATCATATTTTTAAATGTGATGAACTGTAAAGGTACTTAGTGACTGTTTTTTTTATGTTCCTGGGTGCCCTATTTCTTAAATTAAACTCATACTTTTTTGTGCAAAGCTTGTGTAAAGCTGAAATTACTTACATTGTCATGTAGACAAAAGCTTACCCAAGCTCTTCCACATGATTGTAGAATGATGAGCTGAATAAAGGTGCTCAGGCTTGTTGTGTCCCATAAACGTCAAAATAGCAAGAATTTCCTGCAACTCGATTGCTTCTTCTTAAATCTTTATTGAGCGCTAGCAGCAGTGTGAGATCTGTTAGAGGGGGATATGCACTATACCCTACTTCACCGTGAGGGGTGGTGGATGCACAGATTGAATACTTGATTTCCCAGTGGAATGAACAGTATAATGGATGTGAATTTGTTTTTAAAATTATACAATTTGATTCCACAATGGGTTAATTTTTTCGCTAGAGTTTTCAATCTGTGTTTTAATTTCCCCTCTTACTCTGGTTCTGCCAACTTCACATGATTTGAATTGTTAATTGATTTTAAATTGGATTTTATTGTCCCCTTTGCTAGAGGAATGGATATCTTTTCTATATAAACTTGATTTTATTGTAAATTTCTATGCTGTGAGGAAGGCTCCAGCTGAAAGAAGCAATCGAGTTGCCGGAATTTCTTGCTACTGTACTTACATTGTCATTTGGTGTGCTGATAAGCTATATATTCATATAAATATATTTTACCACATATACATTTTGTATATCTCTTAGGCCGCGTACACACGATCGAACATGTTCGATCGTATGTAAGGCCTGTCGGACCGTTTTTCAGCGAACAAAAGTTTCAAAACATGCTTAGAAACCTGTCCACTGGAAACCTGTCCGTCGGACATGTTCAATGGTTAGTACATTAAATCATTGGACCAAAATCCTGCGCATGCTCAGAATCAAGTCGATGCATGCTTGAAAGCATTGAACTTCGTTTTTTCATCACGTTGTTGTGTTCTACGTCACCGCATTCTGGTCCGAGGGGATTTTGGTCTGATGGTGTGTACTCACATCAGACCAACAGACCACTTCAGCCTGGTCCGATGAAAACGGACCGTCGGACAAGTACCTCTGTACCCATTATGGCATTTTGCTTTTTACCCTGTGTTGCTTTAGGGGCTGCCAGCACTTGAAACAAAAAATAGACCTGCATGGCATTTGCATTGTGGTGTGCTTCTGTATGGGTCTAGCAGCGCCTACTGTACTTTTGCATTCGTGTGCTATTCTAAGTGAACAGCAACCCATTGCAACTTGCTTCCCACAAGGCCTAGAAATTAATATAGTCAAAAGCTTGTTTAGTAAAGTTTCATGGACCAAGGGTGTTATGTCAGCAGTGCTCTGCTTGTTTCTGACAAGTTAACATAAATTACCTAGATGGGTACATATTACAGAATATCTGTAAATAATTCATCATGCCTAAACTAAATGTATGACTTTTCAGTCCTTTTTATTTGGTTAATAATTGTGATTCATTTTTTTATCTCATGTTAATGCAAATTCAACTTTGAAAATGTTACTATTGACAGTAGCAATAGCCTAATTTATCTGTATATTTATAGAATGCATTCAGCAGTAAAAATTTCACTGCCTCCCACAGTCTAATTATTTAGTCTTAATTAGGACTGCTGGGACATTTTTATATTCTATACTTATTTTACTTATTTTAACACTATTAAACCATCTTCTGAATTGTTTTTGAATCTCCAAATTTTGTATTTTCAAGGGTATTTAGGCAGAATAAAATGTATAGTAAATATTACACAAATAAAGAAATATGCATTCATTCTTATGAATTATACATTTCTTAATGTGGAACTCCAGGCAAAGAACACACAAACCCATTAGCCCTTATATGTAAAATATAATTTCCATTGCACAGTATTGTCATCCTAATATATGACTGAAGCTGGCAGAAGAGGTCAAAAGACAGCTATTGGCAATAGAGGGTTACATTAGTTGATGCAAGAATATGAAGGAAGCTGCATAGTGCAATAGAGATACAAACAAGAATAGGAGGTTATAGGTGCACAGCCTTGGTCATAATACCTAATATGCAAGCAGTGTAGTTATAAGGTATAAGTCCATGATAAGTCCAAAAATGTACAAGGCACTAGAGCAGGCTTCTTGGTGGAGTTTATCAGACTCTGAATATACACAGAAGGGAGCGTGCATTCCCCCATGAGGTACAGTGCATGCTCTGAAACATGTTGAACTCTGGTCCTGGCTGCCACGCCATGCTCTACCCACTTCAGGAAGGACTTTAGCAGGTTTCCTTCTCCACGCGGGGTCTCCTGTCACACTCCAGCTCCTGCAGCCCACTCCAACTGGTGTTCCAAACCTACACTTATTGATGTGCCTGTTGTTTACCTATTGTAAGTAGCCCTGTTGTGAGGTCTTACTGCACTTAGAGGCGCTTCTCTGCTTTTGTTCTTGATGGTGCAATAGGGAATAGTGGCATCACTTTTAGCTATGTGGCAACAGTATGTAAATCACAAGAATTGTAAATATTTTAGATTATAGAGGGATGAGTAGTAATAATTAATGAAGGCGTTGGCAATTTCCTGAGGGTTACTCAGTAATTGTTTTGTGGTAGAGTGGTGTAAGGCTGCAATTTTACTGTCAGTTCTTTGGGTTTTGACTTGGCTTTATTCCCTTGTGCATAGAAATTTGCTTTGCTAAGTTTCAGGTTAGTTTCATATTTGTAAAGTAGTATGGAATTAAGTTTTGTTCTGTGATTGAGACGCTCATTAGCAATATTATGGGATGGGGTTTGTTTATTGATTTTCTATAGTTGGTCAATTTGGCATAGTATCTCCTCAATCAGCTGCATCCTCTGTTTTTTATTCTCACTGTATACTTTAATGAGGATGCCTCACCTGCAAGCTTTGTAAGTAGACCAAATTACAACCCGGTCAATGTCCAGCTGGTCATTTAGTTAAACAAATAAACAATGTTCATTGGCAATATTTTGGATAGTACTCTGATCAGCCAGAAGAGAAGTGTTGAGTTTCCAGATGCAAGATGGGCCAGTTGTCCGCTCTCCCACAGTGATGGTAATAGGCACACGATCCAATTGTTGAGTTTGTGATGTCTTATAGTGTTTGTTTATCTACAAGAAAGAAATTGGTGTGAGAGTAATATGATTGATATGGGGAAAAGTAGGAGAAGTCTTGTTCAGAGCCATGGTGACATCTCCAAATGCTGTATAGTCAATTTGTTAGGAGAAAGGGTAGGGTAGTGGTGATGGGAGGTTGATTTGGTGTTCATATCAGATTTCTAAAATGTAATTGCATGGAAAGGTATTAGTGACCACAGTGCTGGCAGGGGAGATTCTCTGTATAACATATAATGTGGTCAACAATTTTCAACAACTCAATTCAACAGCTTTATTCTATTAAATCAGCATGGACAAAAATCCCTAAATAATATTTTCAGCAAATGTTTGAATCCATGGCAAAAGAATTTAGACCTTTTTACCTAATCATTGGGCAACAAAGTGTATATTTGACTGCAACACAAGCTTGCAAGTAGATAATAGATCAGAAAACAGTAATTGACTGTAAACCATAGCTAAAGTAAAATTGTATATAGTGTGTAAAAATCCTTAAGTCTTGTTGTGAGAGAGTTGCTACGAATCAGGAAGAATTACAGTCCTTGCAAAAATGTTTTTCAAAGATTTAAGACACAATCAAGGTATACACAAATTTCTGATTGAACTCAAGCGTTACACTAAAAACTGCTATGTCAAAAATACTAAAGAGCTCAGGCTTGAAGGTAAACATTGGCTCAAAATTAAATAAATAAAAAAAACTGCTAGTTAATCCTGACTAAGCTCTGTAAGGTTGCTTAACATGAGGGACAACTAAAGCATAATAAAAAGCTATGCAAACTGTAGCACTCTAGAGCACTCTATATGAATGTGATGTAGCTTTGCATGATAGCCAATCAGGTTCTAACTTCAGCTTGTTCAGTGGTGCACTAGGCTGGGGAGGTGACGGGCACAGCTGGCTTCATCTCTTAACCGTGTGCTGAGCCAGCTTTCAGTTGGGCAGCTGGGTAGATTCTGACAATATTGTCAGGATATTTCCAGAGCTTACAGCGGTTCTGCCACTGTAACGGTCACCACCGCTAACGACCTTCCATCCAACCACGACAAGCTTATCTGACACACTGCGACCATACTGCATACACGATCCATATCCATTCCCATAAACAAGACGAGACTCAAGCTCTGCACTTGCTTCAAAGATATGACAATTTATTGGTATTTTCTCAGCTTCTTATACAGTTTCAAGCATAATACAGTTCATCACAAGACAATGTAGTCCCCACCCCCCTATTCACTCACTGAGGATAATTCTTTAATTGGTAGCTAGACATGACGGCACCGCATCATCAATAGTGTTCAATTAACCTTGAATAATAAACAGACATCTAGTTGAATAAGTTATCTAGACAGCTTTATCACACAATGGCAGAGTCTTGTGAGAGTGGGTGCAATCAACACCTTCAACGGAATGTCTTTACAGTGAATAGCCAACACCTTAAGATATTTCAATAGCCTATTATACAAAGGTATGACTCACTGTCTGGTTGACCTGGTCATGTCATCATGAACTCCTTGTGATATCTCAGTCCTAAAATGAACTATTAATAATGTCCCATCTGTAATATACGAATTATGATTCTTTGTCACCCTATGGCCCTAGTGGACATAAGGTGACCCTGGACATAGGAATATCTCAGTCTGTCACGGTGCATTCCGTTACATCTCTCCCCTTTCGGTGGGGGACGGACACAGGTGGGAACCCCAAACGGGTTGACTCCGAAGTCCGTCAGTAGTTCCAGTCCTCCAATGCTGGTATCCATACTGTACCCCAAATAAATGGCTCCAAACTGAGCATTACTCACCCCGCCAACCTCTGCCTCTCTCAGAGAACACGTCTGCCGCTGGGGAGAAAGCAGGGTGGCTGGGCTCAGTCCATCATGCTGTTGGGGGTCTGGGCCAACTGCCCCCCTTCCTGGGGTATACCAGTGGAGACTGAAGTCCCATCCACTGGTTCTAGGTGAAAACCCCTTGGTGCTTGCAAAGCAAAGCCGACATCCTCCTGTCCCAGTCCTGTACCATTTTCTGGGGTTGTGCCAGTGGAGACTGAAGTCCCATCCACTAACCCAGGAACCCCCTCTTCTGTTAGTGAGGAGCAGAGGCCTGGGGCACTCTGCTCTGTTGCCAGCTCTTCCGCTGGGTTGCTGTGAGTGGAGACCACAGTCCCATCCACTACCACAGGGTCCCCCTCTTCCGTTAGTGAAGAGCAGAGGTCCGTGACCCTCTGTTCTGTTGCCAGCTCTTCCGCTGGGTTGCTGTGAGTGGAGACCACAGTCCCATCCACTACCACAGGGTCCCCCTCTTCCGTTAGTGTAAAGCAGAGGTCCGTGACCCTCTGTTCTGTTGCCAGCTCTTCCGCTGGGTTGCTGTGAGTGGAGACCGCAGTCCCATCCACCACAACAGGGTCCCCCTCTTCCGTTAGTGGAGAGCAGAGGTCTATAACACTCTGTTCTGTTGCCAGCTCTTCTGCTGGGTTGTTGTGAGTGGAGACCACAGTCCCATCCACTACCACAGGGTCCCCCTCTTCTGCTAGTTGGGAGCAGAGGCTTGGGGCACCCTGCTCTGTTGCCAGTGATTCAGCTGGGGGTAAAAGCTTTACCACCTCAGCTTGTTGCTGGAGAGAGGGGCCAACCCCCCCGGCTCTCTGGAACTCCACACCATCCGCTTCGGCTTTAGGGATGAAAATCTCCATATTTTCCACTGCCGATTCATCAGCCAGGATTTCACAGTTATCTGACCTTTCCTCATAGTCCCAGGCAATGGGAGCCCCACCCTGCTGCTGAGCCGAGTCTAGCAGCTGTCTGTAGTCGACCTCCAGCTCCCATTCTTGAATGGCCAGAAATTCTAAATCTTTCTGTGACCAGTGGCCTCCCGAGATATTCAATTTGTCCTCTCTGTGCTCCATTATGTCCTCCAAGCGCCACTCCCGATCATCCCCGAAGTCGGGATCACTGGACATCCTCCAATACAACAATCCCAGGCCATCATAGTCATAGCCTTCTGTGGGGCTGTCATCCGCTGACCACGGGCACTCTTGGGCTACATACCACCGGAGGGCTCTGTAGCTCTCATCCAGCTGCATCTCTGCCCGGATCAGCCTGCTTAACTCTGCTATCCACTCCTGCTTCGGTTGATCCCCCAACAACAGCATTCGTACATCATACTGCGGCCAGTACCTTGCATAGATGGAGTGCAGGACCTTTCCTTGGTGTTGCTGCTCCAGAGCTAACGCTTCCTTCCAGAGTTGGCACCGAATCACATCCGACTATCCCAACAGGACCTCCTCTGATACTGGTCCTCTATGCTGTATCCGCATCTCTTGTAACCTCATTTGGAATTCCTCTTCCATGGAGACTGGTATCTGCAGCTCTCCTCTCTCTTTAGTTGGTGCTGCTGTGACTTCAGCTGCTGCAGCACTTCTTCTCTGTAGCAAGGTGGCATTCAGAGCCGCAATAACTCGGTCCCTGATCTCCGGTGGAGGGTTAGGAACATAATGTGCCAGTCTTAGGTTAACAGCCCGATCAAAACTTTCTTCCTCGGGTGTCCTGTCCGTTACGGCGGGCCTTTTAGCTCTATCCATTTCGACCAATTCTGCGATAATGTACCTTTTCTTACAGTTGCTGGCCGGTCTGCCCCGGCTCTCCAGTAAGTCCATGAGGGAAGAGAGCTTCATCTGTTCATACACCATCTCCATTGTCATGTGTCCTTGTAGCCGTCCTTCTGAAGATGGAATCATCCCACTGCTGTGCCACCAAATGTAACGGTCACCACCGCTTACGATCTTCCATCCAACCACGACAAGCTTATCTGACACAAAGCGACAATCTTGCATACACGATCCATATCCATTCCCATAAACAAGACGAGACTCACGCTCTGCACTTGCTTCAAAGATATGACAATTTATTGGTATTTTCTCAGCTTCTTATACAGTTTCAAGCATAATACAGTTCATCACAGGACAATGTAGTCCCCACCCCCCTATTCACTCACTGAGGATAATTCTTTAATTGGTAGCTAGACATGACGGCACCGCATCATCAATAATGTTCAATTAACCTTGAATAATACACAGACATCTAGTTGAATACGTTATCTAGACAGCTTTATCACATAATGGCAGCATCTTGTGAGAGTGGGTGCAATCAACACCTTCAACGGAATGTCTTTACAGTGAATAGCCAACACCTTAAGATATTTCAATAGCCTATTATACAAAGGTATGACTCACTGTCTGGTTGACCTGGTCATGTCATCATGAACTCCTTGTGATATCTCAGTCCTAAAATGAACTATTAATAATGTCCCATCTGTAATATATGAATTATGATTCTTTGTCACCCTATGGCCCTAGTGGACATAAGGTGACCCTAGACATAGGAATATCTCAGTCTGTCACGGTGCATTCCGTTACAGCCACCTCAGCTGATAGCAGGCAATATCTCGCTATCAACTGACTCTGGGTCGCAGGAAAGCAAAAGATTGCACTCCTGTGACCCACAATATAAGTATGGCCAATGGTACTTCTATGGTACTTATCTTTTAAGTGAAAAGTAGTAAACAGCTACCAACTACCAAAAAAGCTGTAATGCCACCCTTACCCATACTTCGTTGACTGTCTTTTAACTGAAATGAATAGAAATGGGCCACTGGCTAAACTTCCAGTCCCACCAATAGCCTTTCTGTAGTGCAGAGGTGTGCTAAAGTGCTCTTCATTGTTACTTTATATTTTGTTAGATAACCAATGCGGGTTCCTATAGGCATTTTTTCTTTCAGCACTGTAAAATTAAGTTGGATCATTAATGTTAAGTTCCATTAGATGCCAAATTTTTAAATACTGGATTATACTTTTCTTTTTTGGACTTTACAAATATATGTCATGTACCTTTAAAAGCCTAGGGGTGTTATGCAATTACTTTGTTTCTGCATTTTGTATTTCTATTAAAGTTTTTCAACAGCTGTTACAATAACAGATGTCTAAAGCTAGTAAACTTTACTTTGTTGGCAATAACCACAGTATTACTATGTGTTTCAATTACTTTTATGACACAGTAACTGAATGATGATTTTATTTCCTGTATGTACCTTTTACTTTGCAGATTTAAGTATCTCCACTGCAAAGTTCCAGTTATTAAAGTTTAACAAAATATTGTGTGATTTCTCTGTTCAGTGTTTTAACCTGGAAATCATATTGGTTCTCTAAAGAAGGATATCTGCCTTTCTGATTAGCTTTATACACGCAAATGATAGTCATTAGTATAGGAAATACGTTCTCTTCAATGAGGCTTCAGGTTTTGCAGAGTACTTTTATGAACTTCTCCTGCTTTAGAATTCTGGCCAGGCTCAACTGTCTGGTAAGCAGCCAATGGAACAGAACAGCTACAGTGGCAGTTTGCTACTGGGTTCTCTTCCACATCATATGGTTTGCTAATTTTATTGTTTTCTCCACTGCTGCAAAGAGTTTGTCTCTTATGTCTTTGAAAGAAAAGTCATGGTTCTAAAAGTTTTCAAGGCTAAACTTTAATTTAAGACCAAGAGAATTTCAAACCTGATTATATAAATAGTAGATGTTGTTGATTTACATGACAGGTCTATTCCATAGGAAATATATATCATGCAGTTTGCTTCCCCCAATTCTCCTGGGATTAATCTAAGATTAATCTGCCCCACAAGCAAAACATAATGATTTGTAATGTTAACAATTTTCAGTACCACCTAATTTATAAAAATAGTCTACATGATTAAGGATATCCTAGCAAAAAAAAGTGTAAACAACTTTTAATGTCATCTCATTTATAAAAATAATCAATATGATTAGGGGTTAGAAATAGAGATGTCCCGATCTATTCGCCGGCGAATAGTTCCTGATGAACATAGCTTGTTCGTGTTCACCGCGGCGGGCGAACATATGCAATGTTCGGTCCGCCCCCTATTAGTCATCAGTGAGCAAACGTTGACCCTGTACCTCACAGTCAGCAGACACATTCCAGACAATCAGCAGCATACCCTCCCTCCCAGACCCTCCCACCTCCTGGACAGCATCCATTTTAGATTAATTCAGAAGCTGCAGTCTTAGTGAGAAATTGATAGCTAGGCCAGTGTATTCAGTGTCCACTCCAGTCCTGAAAGACTCATCTGATCTCTGCTGTAAGGACAGCGTCCTGACAGCACCCCAAAAAGCCCTTTTTAGGGCTATTACATCAGTCTTCTTTTTTCCTTTTCCTCTGTAATCTAATTGCAGTTGCCTGCCAGTGTGTGTCAGGCTCACATCGTATACTGTGCCTACTTGCCCAGTGTCACCACTCATATCTGGTGTCGCAGTAGATTACATTTAAAAAACAACAACAATTTTGACTGTAATAGAATAGCAGTTGCCTGCCAGCGTGTGTGTCAGGCTCACAGCGTATACTGTGCCCACTTGCCCAGTGCCACCACTCATATCTGGTGTCACAGTAGATTACAAATAAAAAAAATATATATTTTGACTGTAATAGAATAGCAGTCAGTTGCCTGCCAGCATGTGCACGTTATTCCAAACAATTTAGGAATGTTAGATTATTTATGCCCTTTATGGATTAAAACCCGACTCTGCGTCAACTACGTAATTTTCCATGGGAGTTTTGCCATGGATCCCCCTCCGGCATGCCACAGTCCAGGTGTTAGTCCCCTTGAAACAACTTTTCCATCACTATTGTGGCCAGAAAGAGTCCCTGTGGGTTTTAAAATTTGCCTGCCTATTGAAGTCTATGGCAGTTCGCCCGGTTCGCCCGTCCGCGAACATTTGTGGAAATTTGCGTTTGCCACTCGCGAACGGAAAAATTTATGTTCGCGACATCTCTAGTTAGAAATACCTAAAGCATGGTCTCTGACCACAGCAGTAATAATAATATAAAATCAAACTGCAGCTTTTGGTAAATCCATTACCAATCAAATTATTATTACAGTTTGTTTTCTTAAAAATTTGGATATTTTGTAAAAATCTTTCCTGCCATCTAATTTAAAAAAAATAACCTGCATGTTTAGAAATAGGGATAAACTAAGAAAAGGAAAAAAATATGTTATTACAATTTTTAATGCCATGTAATTAATACACAAAACCTACATATCAAGGGGTGAAATGCCTAAACCATGGTCCCAGATCACACATTACAGCAGTAATACAAATTCCAACTGTAGCGATTGTTAATTAAATGCACAAATAATGATTGCTGTCTGTATTTTTAGCCTAGAATAAGAGAAAAGTCAATGCCATAGATGAAAACAAGTCTCACACTAAACATAATGAGAGCAAAATGTTGTACTGTGCTTTATTCCTTTACTTTTTTAAGTGGGTGTTTTAAATGTGGAAGCCATAGCAGCAGGTCCTATCAAGGAAATGTCTGGTTTATCATTAAAACAGTTGGAAAATTAAGCCTACATTAGGTGCCTCCTAACAACACAAAATCCATTTTTGTCTATTTTTAAACAATTTGTCACCACAGTGGCTATTTTAACCAATGTATATATTTATTGTTAGGACATTTTTTGGCACATTTTTCTTCAGCAGGCAGCCTCAGGTCACTACTGTCAGGGGTGAAGCTAATTAAACACTTCCCTACCGTAGGACGTCATATGGTGTCCTGGACTTTAGGGGGGATATCTGAATGATGCTCGCAGCTACAGGCATCATTCAGATATCCTTCTTTTCAGGTGGCGATTCTGCGCACCATAAGAATGACCATGGCGGCGGTTGAGATGAGGAGGATAGAGATGACCGGAGACCAGATGTCACCGGTTTTCTCTATGACCGTCGAAGGCCCTGGTACCCGGAAGTAAACAAAGCCGCAATGGTGGCTAAAAGCATGAGATCAGTGATTTTATTTCCCGATCTCATGCTTTCCAGCCTGGATAAGTAAAACATAAGTAAAACAAATAAAATAAAAAAAACGCCCCTTTCCCCAGTAGCTCGCGCTCAGAAGCGAACATGCATGTAAGTCCCGCCCACATATGTAAATGCTGTTCAAACCACACATGAGCAATAATTCTAGCACTAGACCTCCTCTGTAACTCTAAACTGGTAACCTGTAAAAAAAATGTATAGCACCGCCTATGGAGATTTTTAAGTAACCAATGTTTGGCACCATCCCATGAGTGTGTGCAATTTTAAAGTGTGACAAGTTAGATATCTATTTATTTGGCACAACATCATATTTCACATTATACAAAAAAAATGGGTTAACATTACTGTTTTGTTATTATTTAATTCATTAAAGCGTTTTTTTTTAAAGCATTTGAAAACTGATTGTGCAAATACCATGCAAGATAAAAAGTTGCAATGACCACCACTGTATTCCCTAGGGTGTCTGCTAATATATATATACATATATATATATATATATATATATATATATATATAAATGTTTGGGGGTTCTGAGTAATTTTCTAGCAAAAAAAATATGATTTTTACATGAAGGAGAGAAGTGCCAGAATAGGCCCGATATGGAAGTGGTTAACCTATGTGAGAATCAAATGTGGATATTGACAAGTATGGTGACACAAGTCATTGTTTCTTACATACATATTCAGGGTAAGAGGGAACAAGTATGCATATCTATAACTGCAGTTTTTATTTTAGTGAGCATGTTTCCTAAAGTCTTGCCATTGCCTATGGTCTTTAGCTTTAAATCTAAAAAAAAACTGTTATGACTTTGTATCTGGAGGGTTGGATGCAACTTTTAAAATAATGGAATTTATGTGATTACATTCTTGTGGTTACATTATCATTAGTAACTGCTTGACAACCAGCTACTGTAACGCTGATATACGTCAGCAGAATGGCACATACAGGCAGATTAACGTACCTGTACGTCGCCTTTAAGACATGGCATTGTGGGCTCCTGCGTACCCGCCGCTAGCGCCGTGAGTCTGACCGCGGGTCCCGCGGATGTTGGATACCCGTGAGTACTATAACTTTTGCGAGTACTATAACTTTTGCGAAAACCAATCAATAAACGCTTATTGTGACTTTTTTACCAAAAATATGTAGAAGAATGCGTATCGGCCTAAACTGAGGGAAAAAAAGTTTTTTATATAACATTTTTGGGGATATTTATTATATTGACGCTCTTTTTTTGTTTATAGCACAAAAAATAAAAAACGCAGAGGTGTTCAAATACCACCAAAAGAAAGCTCTATTTGTGGGGGGAAAAACACTTCAATTTCGTTTTGGAGCCATGTCGCATGACAGCGCATTTGTCAGTTAATGCGACACAGTGCCAAATCGCAAAAAGTGCTATGGTCGTGGCCAGCCAAATGGTCCAGGGCTTAAGTGGTTAAGGACTTCAAACTGCTTTTCATTACAGGGGGTACATGTGGAATATCCACTGCATACTTAGTCACACACTTTAAGGAGATTTGTTTTATTTATGTACAACAGCTGCTATAAATTATGGGTGAAGAGTGAAAAAGCTTTAAGAAAAAAATCTGAATCAATGCATGGTTTATGGGATTCCATTGAATTAGAATTTCTATAACATTTATGTCAGGAAACATTCATATTGCTTACTATACAAAATGGATTGTATTTACTGTATAAATGCTTTGCTTTTCCAAAAGAGACATATGTTCTATCATCTGGAAAAATTCCTGTCATTTCACAAGATAATCCATAAATCACAGATTCCTACCTGAAGGCAGAATGACCATAAAAGAAGAAGATCAATAGATATTCACAAAACAGTAGAAATATGATTGCGCTACAAATGATGCTTGTTTCATAATTTGAGTAAAACTAAAATTAAATCTCAAGTGGACATTTTTTTGCCATTAATAGCTTAGTAATTGTTTCATTGTTAATATGGTGGCTACTGTTTCTTGATTCCTTAGGCAGTGTGGCTTCTACACAGCCCAGCCATATGCTATACAACATTTGGCTGATTTGATTGTAAATTAAACAAACATATGTGTCTCTTTTTCAAAGTTCTGTAAAGTGAAAATAAAATAGTTTTTGGTAAGTTTTTTTTGTTAAATCTACAAATCTATTAACTATATTTTCATTTGATATTTTAAAATTATTTATTCACGAGCTGAATACCCGGCGTTGCCCGGTCTTTATATCTTAACCTTTTGGGGAGGAAAATCATAGTTATATAAATATAAATAAATAAATAATAAATAACACAATTGAGGCATTTTCCCACTTTAAAATAATCCACAAACAAAAATGTTAATAAAATTGCAAGTCACAATTGAAATGTACGGTATCACATTTTTCAACATAAAATTGAAAAAGTTACTGAGGTAGCCCTCATAAAAAAGGGCAGAAATTAGAAGGGGTGTGGCTTGTGGGAGGGGTGTGGTGAGGGCATGGTTAGTGGCATGAGCATGGTTTGCAAGCCAGCCCACATACTGACCTGAAGATGCAGTGCAGAGCTTGTGGAGTAAGGTGTAGCTGAGCTGTGATAAAAAAAATCTGTGGTTAAAGGACCTGTGATGACATTAGTAGGTGTGGCTAAGCTGTGATGAAGAGATAGGTGTGTCTAAACTGTGATGACGAGATTGTGGTAAAAGGACCTGTGATGAAATCGGTAGGTGTGTCTGAGCTGTGATGAAGAGATTGTGGTTGAAGGACCTGTGATGACATCAGTAGCTGTGGCTGAGCTGTGATGAAGAGACCACAGTCCCATATACTTGCATGGGACTTGAAACAAAAACCGCCATTTGGAAGTTATGAAGTAACATGTATTTCCCATAGAGTTGAATGGGACTTTAAAAAAAAACCCTACCATGGCAAATGGGGGTGGGTAAGGGTTAAACCACCTATCCTATGTTTGTTGCTGACATATAAGTAACATGTGTGCCAAGTTTCATGTTAATATCTTTAGCCGTTTGGACGTGATGCTGGAACATACATACATACATACACACACACACACATTGTGTTTTATATATATAGATTGTACATTTACATTTGTACAGACTGCAAGCTCTATACATGGCACCTTGTTTGAAAATAATTCTGCACTACCTTGCTTTATATATACCTATGCTTCATTAATATACTAGTTAGGATGTTTCCTAGGTATAAGCTCAAGTTTGGTGAATAGCTGACTAATATTTGGTCAATCATGTCACCGGGGACATCCTGCCCTTTGCATACATTTCGCTGAGGGGACCGCTGGGAGCTTTCATTTACAGAAAATGGGTGACAGGATCAGATGTGTTTGAGGCCCAGCAGGCATCGTTAATTATGATGAAGAAAGAGCTGCATGGCCGGGTGATGTGATTGATGGTGAATTTACTGGGCTAGGGCTGTGGGGAAAATGCCCCTGTCCTCATCAACATAGGGACATGGTGATTTGCTAGGGGATTCCCCTTGTGCATGGTGAGGGCATGTGGCCTTGTAATGTTCAGTGATTACACACGCACCCCCAGCTTCCTGGCCAATCAGATTACATGCTTGAATTTTTAAGGGAACCCAATGCCTTTTATTTATTTTTGGCATGGGGTTACCCCTTAAAATCCATGCCAGATTGGAAGAAATTTGGCACAGGGCCTCACTTGACTTCCATACCAGATCCTCATCAAGGATAAGGATCTGGTATGTATTTTTGGTAGGAACTCGATGATGTTGTTCTTTTTTTTCATGGTTCCTATCATTTTCATCTGTAACAGAATCTGTACCAGACCCTCATCTAGGATAAGGTTGTATTACAGATTAATGGAATCCTTGGCATTTTGCTGTTGGAGCTGCAGTAAGCATCCTGAAGCTGTTAGTTTTTCTCTAACAAGTTGTATATAGCATACAGATGCACCCTTCACAGTTAGGTAAAGGGCATACCCTTTATTTTTTAACTGGAGAAAGTCACGCCAGGAACCAGAAATTATGTTTGTAAATGATAATAGATGAGCGCCATCTGCCGCGACATTCCAGTGTGCACAAATGACAGAGCTCAAGAAATATGGTGGGAGCATCTGTGGGCGGGACTGACATTCACAGAGGTGTGTGTATACATAATCACTTCCAACTGAAAACTGACACTCAGGTTGTCATATTTATGCACCCTCCCTCCTTATGCAACCCCCCCCCACCACCAACACTGACTTACTACTTATGGCAGAGATAGTAAAACGGTTAATATGCAGTATATTTATATTTTTCTATGAGTTTATTGCTACAAAATGATTAATTTAAAATACAAACGTTTTTTTTACCAATACTGACAATAATAAATAAAAAAAATGAAAAAAAAATAAAAAATAACCCATTTGAAATAAAACAGTATTGATTGCAAATATGTTTGGAGCTATGCCATTAATTTATAAAATATCTAATGGTAAAATACTGAACAAAACAAAAAAGTTCAAATGATTAAATAAAAAATAAAAAAACATAAACACCAGCAGAAAAATAACAGCTTGTTACCCGTAAGTTATATTTGAGATTTAAAATCTCTCAGATATGATTTGGGTTAATTGAGAGTTCTTTGACAATGAGTGAAAGCTTTAACATTATAACAAAAATATATTGGTAAGTAAGAAGGTCTAAATTAATACATAGCAATCTATATATTGTACAGGAAAAGGGTAAAAATTATTAATTACATTAAGGAATGCAAAGTATAATACTCAAAACCCAAATACAAACAATGAGAGGGATAAGACATAATACACACATTTAGATACAAGTGGCAGGGAGATATTCCATAGTTAGCATGGTAAGGACTCCATTCGGGTGACTGCCCTTCCAGCAAGAGTGATCTCTCCCCTCCCATCTAGTCTGTGTATATCATTACTATCCAGTGCCTCATTGGTTCTCTTGGCATGGCTCTGATTGGTGGGCCTCCCTATTCTTGGTTAAGGATTGGCTAAATATTCAATCCCTAAACTTTGCATAAGTCTGCCACCTTTAATGCAAATCCTTGGCACAGACTATTTTGAGCGGGAGATTTAAGTTAAGTTAAATATTGATGACGGGTTGGCCACCTTCATTGCATATAGTATCTAAATGAGGGATCCTTTGAAGTGAATAACAAAGAGTTTTGGGTCCCATTGTTTTGATAACAAGCTTAGGCACTGAATCGTCTGTATAAGAGGGACTTCTGGGAAGCTATATTACACACCCACATTGATACAACTCTAAATAAAAAATATTCAAAATTACAATAATTTCACATAAACTCATAAGGCAACAAGCTATACGTAGAAGGATGGGGGGATAATTAGGGTTGGTTAAGGTTAACTAAGGGTTAAAGGGATTGTGAAGGCAGAAGTTTTTTTCTCTTAATGCATTATATGCATTAAGATAAAAAATAGAATAAAGCAGCAGCAGCCCCTCGTCAGCACCCCTAACACTTGCCTGAGCCCCATCTCTGTCCAGCGATGTCCACGGGTCTTTCGGATGTCCAGACTCTCCTTTTTGATTGGCTGAGACACAGCAGCAGCACCATTGGCTCTCGTGGCTTTCAATCAAAGTGTGTTAGCCAATCAGGAGAGACAAGTGGGCCAGAAGGCAACTCCATTTCTGAATGGGCACATGGAGCCGCATCTTGGCTTAGGTGCCCCATAGCAAGCTTCAGCAAAGAGGGACCTGAGAAAAGGAGGATCCAGGCTGCCCAGCGCAAATCCATGGCACAGAGCATGAACAGAACATATCACATTCTAATATAAAAAACATAAGACTTGTTACATATAAACATATACCAACACACTTCAAGAGTCCCTACAAAATTGGGAAGAGAGGGGAGGAGAAAAAAAGAAAGGGAGAAAAGAAAAAGGAAATACCACGAGAGTCTACTCATTAATAAACTCATGTCGTTGAGAGACACAAAATCATACTGTAGACCATTCAGATTTTTTAGACCCTAATAAGAATATCCCTGCCTTATCATCCTTTGTCCAATTAGATGAAATATATAATTTCCTATTCCCTAACTCCCACAGTGATGTTAGAAATATCACCCATAACACACATAAAAAAAACTTCTTATAAATAAGTTAAACTACCAGAAATAGCTACTCAAACCAAAATCTCCTCACTCATCCCAACTCTGAACCAGAGCAGATAGGTTTATTATTTAAAAAAAACTAGACTTTACAATGACTTTAAGAAACAAATAATAACAAACCCTTTTTATTTTACTTGTAATATTGTTTTAACTGAAATCATGTGTAGATCAATGGCATATGCATTTTAAACTATAATGTTGCTACACCCTTTCTTAGTCGCAGTTATAGCTATTTAAACAGAAGAGAGCATGAACTTTATTGATTTCAGAGCTATAGGTTTGATTTGATGCATAGGGTATGTTGAACCTTTGCAGAGAGAACACTTCTTCCACATAGAGGGCAACAATCCTTTTCTTCAGCATGCAGGCAAGGGACAGACTTTTCTACTCAGGATGTATCTGTTAAAAAAAATAAGAATAAGACTTTGCAAAGACTTTTATTGTTGCACCTTGAATTTATTTAGCAGATAAACTATAAGCTCAGATGGACTTTAAGCAACTATAGAGCCCGCAACTTTCCATTGAGACCTGGATATTGGTCAAGTGCACTGACTAGCATCTACTTAACCGGCAGAAATTAACTATTTATATTTACTGTATTTATACATGACAAGGTAAAGCACTGTGCGTCTGATTTAAAAATATATATAACTTCAGAATTGTATAACCTTAATTGACCTGACCTGGTTTCTGATCAATAAATGATGTATGACGTTTAAAAAAAAAATATTACATATGAAGTAGCTGTGGGGATAATCCAAGCTAAGAAAATATGGCACAGTATTTACTTCAGTATTATTACAGACATTCATAAAACCCATGTTAAAGGTTAAAACTGTTGGCTGATTCTTTATCCGCTGTTTCTAAATGTTAAGCCGTAGGGCATCGAGCAAAGTTAGGAGATGGAAGAATGGAAAATTGACATTAACCTCCATCGAGCTCTTAAGCTAACCTTAATGAAATATAAGTAAATAACACAGTCACGGTAATAGACCAAGGTGGAGAGGAAATTGTGGAGAATACAATTATGCTACAGGGCAAAAATGTTCAATTGCATGGCAAATGATAATAATATGTAATCAAGCATTTTCTTTACTTGTAATTGTCCCGCTCATGGTTTTTTAAGTGTGGGCAAGTGCTTTAACAATTTTTAGAAATATTTAAATAGACAAACATTATCTCACTCCACCTAAATATTAATAACACATGAAGAATTAGAAGTGGCTGCATTCAAGTTAGAGTCCAGGCAAATAAAAACCCTACAATCAAAACTGCATTAAAACAAGCCATCATTGACCACTGTAAAAAAAAAAATATATATATATATATATATATATATATATATATATATATATATATATTGTATACTCACAAGCAAAGGTGAAATAATGTAACACCAAAAATTCATCACCACTAGACAACATGTGAAACATTTTTTGCCATCAAAACAAGGCACAGTAATGGCTAATACATTTCAGAGGCCCCTTCCCTATTCCAAACCACAAAAAAACTCAGCCCCTCGACCTGGCCATAGCCAATCAGTTCACTCTTAGATACTGCTGGCATGCCTTAACCTGGAAAGCAGCCGGTAGAGTGTAAAAACTTCCTATGTACTTGTACAGTCAAATGAGCAACTGCTAGCTTGCAGTAGATTTGAAACGTATCTGTAAATATGAGGGGGAAAACAAACTTTAAACCCATAGATGGGAATTGTTATCTGCATGCCAACAGTGGGCATCACCAGAGGTGAATACTAAATGTACCATATGAACAATTCTGTAGGCTAAGATGGACATGTATATGGGATAAGGACTATTGTGCTCAGCAAGAGACTAATTTCACACCACTGGTAGGCTCTGAAGATGGGGCAGGGACCCTTCAGCCTCTACAGGGACAGGAATGCTTTTGGCAGGAGGCATCATTAGTTTGCACACACTGTACAGTGGTGGTAGTATTATTATATAGTTGCCTGATATTTCATTTACTTGTGAGTATTGTAACAGGAAGTCAGGTAAATCTGTGTGTGTGTGTGTTGTCCCAGACGGGAGATACATTTCTGCCTTGTTTAGACATACACCAATTACTATTGGGCGTCGGCTGCAGAGAGGGCCAGAGAGGTTTGGGGCATTAAAAGGTTTCAGCTGTTCAGAATTAAGCAATTAAAGCCCCTATAAAGACAGCCTAAGGATAACGACTAATTGCTGCATCATGGGGCTTTGTGAGTGAAGGAGCAGTCACAAGCACTTCTGAAGAGGTGAGGTGCTGATGGATATTTCTGTGTGAGAAATATCAAAGAGATTTTTTTGTTGTTTTCTGCTATAGGATCAGCAGTGTCTGCCCAGCAGTAGGCTGTGCCAGACTCCATAGGTAGGTTCATTTGTTGGGAAGGTAGATGCCCCAAGTGGCAAGGGTTTATTTTATGTTTTGTTTTGTTTATGCTGTTTTGATGCTTGCACGTGTATCCAGCAAGATGGAAAAATAAACCATATCATTTGTTTTCAGTCATCCTCAAGTGCCTTTTTGTACAGTTCAGCGTGTAGTGAACCCATAGAGGGGGTCACACACACCCGCTACCGAGTTAATCCCTCACAGTATATACATTGCTAATTTTTGTTTTTAAACGGTTTTAATAATTCTCAAGGCCAGTGTTCTCTGTTTTTTCTTTTGTCAGATTCCATTACTTATATGGGTTACATATTGTAAAGTTACCCATATAAATATTTTCAAAGCTTTCTTTTCTTCAGAAGTGTACAACATATGCCATGTTGTTGGTATTCACATAAAAATAAATGTCTATGCCTGTGTCAGCCTTTTTCAACCAGGGTGCCTTTGGGTTGCTTTAGGGGTGCCTTGGCACAATGCCTCAAAATTGTCCAAAAACTGTATACAAGCCAGTGAAGGCATCAATATTGCCTTTAAGTTACACAACACCACAAGTTTTCATTGTGCATTGTGCACCATTAGAACCTTCTAGCTGCTGGTGTCCTAAGAATTTATGATGTCATTGGTTGATAAGGGGGGCATTGTGCCCCTGAAAATCACCTTTTTTGCCCCTCCCCTGCTCCTTTCCATCAGCACTAGGGGTTACACTAGCTGAGTGAGAGAGAGAAACTGAGGGAGAAGAGAAACTCAGTCAGTACCAGTGTGCAAAGTGTGTTTGCTTTGGAAGAATACATCCCCTCTAGCACTGGGTGTCCTACATGTGTGGATGTTGCTGCGTTATTTAAAACTATTAGATTAGTTGTTTAGATTGGTGTGCCCTAAGATTGTGCACAGTTTTAAAGGGTGTCTTGACTGAAAAAAAAAACACTGTCCAATGTATACCATATAAAAATGGTGCTACACATACATAATTTACATACAAAGTGAGTACATACCTCACATTTTTGTAGTTATTGTATCCTTCATGTGACAACACTAAAGGAATGACAATTTGCTACAATGTAAAATTTACACTGTTATACAAGCTGTACACTCACTACTTTACATTGCAGCAAAGTTCCATTTCTTCAGTGTTGTCACATTAAAAGATATAATCAAATATTTATAAAAATGTGAGGGGTGTACCGCTTTTGTGAGATACTGTAATTTAGTGAGAAGTGTAAAGTGATTGAGTGAGTGAGTAACTTGTATAGAGCTACAAATGCAAACTAAATCGCCTCAAGGCGATGTATCCAATGTCATCGTCCAGCCACGCTTTCTAAATAGATGGGTCTTAAGTTTTTTTCTGAAGGCTCGATGGTTTTCTTCCATAACCATGGTGCTTGGACTGCAAATCTTTGTTCTCCTTTAGATTTGTAGCAGGACTTGGGGATGTGGAAGAGGTTTTGATTAGATGATCGTAGGGCCCTCTCTTCCTCCTCTCCTTTCCCCTCCTCCATTTTCTTTTCTTCCTCTCTCCCCCTCTCTACATGTTTCTCTCCCTACTCTATTTTCCCTATTCCCCTCTTCCATCCCCCAGGGGTGCTCCATTTCTCTTTCTTTTCCCCTCCTCCTTTCCCTTGTTTCCTGGGTAATTTGTGATTATCCTTTTTGCTCTTGCTCGTCACTTTTCAGAGCCCTAGCAGGCTAAGAGGGACCCTACTTCTGTCATAAATTTGTTTTATGCAGAGGTCTGGATATGGGAGGAGGTAGAAAAAAGGAGAGGTAGATTTATGAGAGGATTAGAAAATAGATATCAAAATAAAAGTGGAAAGGCCCCTGTCCAGACTCTACATTTGTCTTCTCTCCCTTTATATATTGATGGTTTTAAATATTTATTGTTGGGGAGACCTATGTTTCATATATTTTTTTGTAAGGGGATATACTGAGACCATTTATGTTGTGTTATGTTATGTGAGTAAAAATATTGTATTATGTATGTTAAATGTTGAAAAATCAATAAAGAAATGTTAAACGTAATCGTAGGGCCTGATTTGGGGCGTAGTGTTTTATTTTCTTGCATAAGTATTGCGGTGCGTTTCCTTGCGGGCGAGGCAGAGGGTCTTGAATGTCACCCGATCCTTTACGGCTAGCCAGTGGAGGGTCCTCATGACCGGGGAGATTGGTTCCCACATTTTTTTTACCCATTACCAGTCTGGCTGCAGGGTTCTGGATGACTTGTAGGTGAGAAATCTGGTATTTCGGTAGTCCTAGGTAGAGGGAGTTTTCGTAGTCGAGTATGGAATTGATTTGTGTTCCAACTACTACTGCTGTGTCTTCTTCCGGGATGAAGGGGATGAGTCTACACAGCAAGTGGAGATAATAGTGAGATCCGCTGACCAATGATCTTTTTTGTGCGTTTGTGCGTTATCCTATTTGTGTGTAAAATGTTAGTTGAAGCCAATGCAGGATAATTTCTAATTTCTGTCATGGACTTTCAACTGCTAAGATCCATGATGTGTTTAATTTCTCTTTAGACATGTACTGAAGCCAGATATCTTTAAGATAACCAGATAATACCTGGCTGGTTACTTTAAAAATTGCTTTACAATTATTTCATGTAAGCTAGACTACTATTACTAGTGCTCCAGCTCACCTATTCTTTTGTAAAAGCATGAATACGTGGACATCATTTTTACTGCACCTTAAGGCCCCTTTCACATTGAGGCGTTTTTCATGCGGTACAGCGCTAAAAATAGCGCTGCTATACCGCATGAAAAATCATGCCCTGTAGTGTTCAATGTGAAAGCCCGAAGGCTTTCACACTGAAGCGGTGCGCTAGCAGGAACGCTCCAAAAGTCCTGCTAGCCGCATCTTTACCGCGGTATAGGAGCGGTGTGTTCACCGCTCCTATAGCGCGCCTTCCCATTGGAATCAATGGGAAACCGCGGCAATAGCGCGGTAATACCGCCCGCAACGCGGGCGGTATTAACCCTTTTTCGGCCGCTAGCGGGGGTTAAAACCTCACCGCTAGCGCCCGAATATCGCGGTAAACACGACGGTATAGCGGCGCTACAAATAGCGCGGCTATACCGTCACCGCGGCTCCACGCCTCAATGTGAAAGGGGCCTAAGTCTTACACAATTCTATTTATTGGTTTATGCCCTGGTTATGAATTAAAATATTATGAGACACAGAGAAAAAATAAAACAAAAATTAAGCTTGTAAAATGAATGTTAAATAACACAGGCTGTACAGCTGTACATGTATTGTAATCAATTGTCTAAGCCTTGTCTCATTTAAAGGTGGGAGTAAGAAATAAAATTAACAATGCAGAAACTGTTAAGGGTTATATTGACTTTAGTTTGTATTAGTGAGTTCCTAAATCAATTGCCTTTTGTTACAATGAACTCCAGAAACATTATGTAAATGGATTGTATACTTGCCATGCCTCATTGTCTAGACCTTTAATGTATAATATATCTTGATCATTAACTCAGTGACAATCAATTGCTGGGATACTCTAGTTTTCGTTGTTTATGATGCTAGCTAAGATGACAGCATAGGAAGAAACATTTAAATTTCAACATTCTATGATTAGGTGAGCTATGTATGCATTATATCTACTGCATGTTTACATCTACATTTAATCCTATTAGGATTTATGACATGGTACAGTGCCTTGAAAAGGTATTCATACCCCTTGGAATTTTCCACATTTTGTCATGTTACAACCAAAAACGTAAATGTATTTTATTGGGATTTTATGTGATAGACCAACACAAAATGCCACATAATTGTGAAGTGAAAGGAAAATGATAAATGGTTTTCAAAGTATGTGAAAAGTGTGGCATGCATTTGTCTCTACGATCTTTGCACATGTAGTAAAATGTTTGCCCATTCTTCTCTGCAAAAAAGCTCAAGCTCTGTCAGATCAGATGGAGAGCATCTGTGAACAGCAATTTTCAAGTCTTGCCACAGATTCTCAATTGGATTTAGGTCTGGACTTTGACTCAGCCATTCTAACACATGAATATGCTTTGATCTAAACCATTTCATTGTAGCTCTGGCTGTATGTTTAGGGTATTTTTTTTCTGCTGGAAGGTGAACCTTCGCCCCAGTCTCATGTCTTCTGTAGACCCTAACAGGTTTTCTTCTAAGATTGCCCTGTATTTGGCTCCATCCATCTTCCTATCAACTCTGACCAGCTTCCCCGTCCCTGCAGAAGAAAAGCATACCCACAACATGATGCTGCCACTGCCATGTTTCACTGTTGCGATGGTGTGTTTAGGGTGATAGGCAGTGTTAGTTTTCTGCCACACATAGCGTTTTGCTTTTAGGCCAAAAAGTTAAATTTTGGTCTAATCTGACCAGAGTGCTTTCTTTCATATGGTTGATGTGTCCCCTACATGGCTTCTCACAGACTTCAGGTTTGCAGTTGTGCCATACTCTTTCCATATTCGGAGGATAGATTGAACAAGGCTCTGTGAGTTGTTCAAAGCTTGGGATATTTTTTATAACCTAACCCTGCTTTTTACTTTTCCACAACTTTATCCCTGGCCTTTATGACATGTTCCTTGGCCTTCATGATGCTGTTAGTTCACTAAGGTTCTCTAACAAACCTCTGAGTGCTTCACAGAACAGCTGTATTGATACTGAGATAAAATTACACACAGTTGGGCTCTATTTACTAATTAGGTGCCTTCTGAAGGCAATTGGTTCCACTGGACCTTAGTTAGAGATATCAGAGTAAAGGGGCTGAATAAATTGCATGCCACACTTTTGAGATATGTATTTGTAAAATAGTTTGAAAACCATTTATAATTTTCCTTACACTTTACAATTATGTGTCACTTTGTGTTGGTCTATCACATAACATCCCCATAAAATGCATTTACATTTTGGTTGTAACATGACAAAATTGTAAAAATGTCAAGGGGTATGAATACTTTTTCAAGGCACTGTATGTACCTGGATAGAAAACTGATTGCAAGATCATGCCAAGAGAGTAATTAATGGCATATTTTATGAATAGTCTTGAGTTGTATGTAGGATACCCCAGAGCTCTTTCCTGAGATCAATTCTGTTTACCTTGTTCATAGATGATATATAGTTTTGAAAAAAAAATAGCTCAATCTCATTGTTTGATGATGATACAAATCCAAGCAGGGCAGTAACATCACAACAGGATATAGCAACTTTACAAAAAAAAAATAAAAAAAAATAGAGGGGTGGCCAGCTATATAGCAAACAAGGCTTGTTATTGAAAAATGGACTTGCAGCAAGCAAGACTAACAAGATAATATCATGTAATTCACTTAGTCAAGAAACTATGGGCCAGATTCAGAGAGCCGTAACTCCTGTCTAACTGGTGTTAGACTGGAGTACTTTCAAATTACGCGCGTTATTTAGCTAGTCTGAAACCTCAAACCATGAAAATACGGCTGCGGGCTTCAATTCGACTGGCTTACGTGTTCGTACGCCTTCGGATCTACGCTGCAATAAAATTGCGGCCACTGGGTGGACTTCCCGTCGTTTTCCGCGTCGGGGTATGCTAATGAGCTAATGAGCAATCTCTTACGGCATCTTTAGTCATCTTTTCGCTGCGTTATGTTATACCAGCTTTTAGCTGGTCTAATATTAGACAGCCCATGTTAAGTATGGCCGTCGTTCCCACGTCGAATTTCAACGTTTTACGACGTCTTTTATTATTTTTTACGTAAGTCGTCCGGGAATAGGAATGTTTGTAAACGACGCTACTCAAACAAAAATGACGTAATGACACGATTTCGCGCAGTGCACGGCGGGAAATTTCTGAACGGAGCATGCGCAGTTCGATCGCGTGGGGACGCGCCTAATTTAAATGCTTCACGCCCCCTGATCGCGTATTTCGATTACGCGGCGAGAAATAGACTATGCCGCCATATCGTATGGGCAAAAATCTACCAGAATTCGATTTAGAGCCTGGTAAAATACGGCAGCGTAGAGTATTTCGAATACGCTTGCGCAAATTTACGTGTACCTGAATCTGGCCCAATATTCCTACCACTTTACAAAATTCTGTTTTGGCCACATCTCGAGTATGCCATCCAGTTCTGGTCACCAAGTTTAGGAATGAAGTATAGGAGAGAAGGGAAGAGAAGGGTGATAATATTAATAAGGGCTGTATGACCTCAGTAATGAGGATTTATATGATAGAATAAAACTTTTAATACAATACTAATAAACTTGAGCTTTTTCACCTACCCCTGTCTAAGTTGTTGTCTCGGACCCCTTTTGGTGTCAGTATATTTTAAATTTATATTATACAGAACTCTACTACACATTAACCTCCCTGGCGGTATCCCCGTGCGTGACTCGGGGTGGGTTTTTTCTGCTAAGAACGGTATCCCTGAGTCACGCACGGGGTAGCCATGCAGAGCCTGCAGCGCGCGCTGGCTTACCTTCTTCCTGGATCCAGCGATGCATCCCCGCTGTGTGAGCGAGCGGGTGCTCGCTCGATTCACACAGCGTCCCCGTGTGCCGCCGATCTCCGTTTCCTGCGACGTTACGACGCACGGAAGCGGAGAACGGCGCCAAATTCAAAAATGTAAACAAACACTTTACATACAGTACAATGTAATCTTATAGATTACAGTACTGTATGTAAAAAATACACACCCCCCTTGTCCCTAGTGGTCTGTCCAGTGCCCTACATGTTCTTTTATATAATAAAAAGTGTTCTTTCTGCCTGGAAACTGTAGATTGCCCATAGCAACCAAAAGTGTCCCTTTATGTCAAAAATGGTTTTAGATCAGCTAGAAAACAGCGATAATAAATTTTAATCACTTGCAGAATTGAGCGATAGCGATTTGTGGGGAAATCCATCATAAAAAAAATAAAAATAATGACAGCGACAATTCTGCAACTGAGCAAATTTCAGTGTTTTTGAGTTGATTACATTATTGAATATTTTTTATTATAATTACATTATAATTTGTTATAATTATTTATAGTTTTTTATTATATAAAAAAATATGATTTTGTTTTTCAAACTTTATCATACCCGGGATGTCTTGTTTGGACAGATTTAAGCAAGTTATTCCTAAGAATTGCAGGCCTACAGTATAAAACGCCAAATTTCCATGCAAATAATTGTACCGCTTTTGGTACGTAATTCCAGACAGAATCATACCGCCAGGGAGGTTAATTGTGCACTACAAACATCCACCCAATTCTTTTACTCCTATATTCTATTTCTGTAGAGTTTGGGGTTTCACATAATTCATGCTCCAAATATATGAATATTCAATATCTAACAAAGAAATTGCTATGAATGTGCATTCAAAAAAAGTGAACAGTGCTATATAATAAAGTGCTCTTAACAGTGCTCAAAATTACTGTTACGATTTATGTAATTTCATGTGCCAAATAGTGCCCCAATTAGTCCATCACAATCAGTTGTGTCAGTGCTTCTTGTCACTCACTGCTTCTATTTCAGTGCTCGACATTCACATCCATACTTGCTAGGACTCACCAGGCCATTTTGACCACTTTTTATAACGATAGTCTACTACGCTTTTCCCTCAAGGTGTTAAATCCACACGTCGCTTCCACAATTCTCCACAATACATCTCATATCCAACTCATAGGAAAGGTAATATCATAAAACCTTTTCATTTTTAAAACTTCTTAAAAAACAATTAAAAATGCACTCACATAAATTAGTGTTATCCCTCACACAGAGAAAAACTTGCTTACAGTTGGTAGGCTGCCAACTCCACCGCTCACTCGGTGAGCACAAGTAATGTGTAGTAGAGTGTTGTATGATATCAATTTAAAAACAAAACTTACTATCCCTGCATAAGAGACACTTAGGAGAGGATATCATCGCAATATACAAATCTTTAAATGGTGACTGTATCTTTGGAAGAAAACTATTTAATCTAAGGTTTCTAAGAAAGAGACCTGGCCATATAATGAAGCTGGATGGTAATCCGTTTTCCCTATGGTGGAAATTCACTTTGCAAAGAATATCCAAACAGGTTTAAATGAAATTAAAAACAGCATTTTTGCTTACACATCATTGGAAGATGGAAGCCAGCAAAGTTTCACCTCATTCTTTAAGTGCTGGGGGAAATTTATTTGCAAAGGGCCTATTCTTTTGTAAAGTAAACTTCTCCTCTTTAGTAAATAAACCCCTATGTATCTTACCTTGAGCAACCCTTGTGTCTCAGATCTCTGAGTGCACAAAGGTATTTGTTGCTCACTGAATATTTTAAAAGGATAATGTTGTTTTTCCAATGAGCACAGTGTTAGGTATAGCAACCTATGGTCATCAGTCAGAAGGTCTATAGTACTGATAGGGCTACAGTAAAGCTTAAGAAAACCTGACTTTTTTGGGTTGCTACTCATAATTGCTCTCCCCATGCCTTATTAAAAAATAACCTTACATATTTTTCCATAATCTGAGATGCTTGAAAAGACAAGAACATGGTGAGAATACAATAAGTGACCACAGGTGTTGAAGGAGAAAAAAAATCTACAGAGGGCCACGTTGTGATCCCTGTGTTCTTTTTAAGCACCATCTGGTATCCCAATGTAGAAATATATATTATTACGGTATTATAAGTGTTTTTTTTTCCATTGGGGATCTTCTTACTAAGGCTTTCTACAGTACACTTACTTCAAATGGAAAAAAAACGTTTACTGCCAGATATTCAAAGATACCTGCTGTGCTTTCTTCATGTTGCTGAATCAGTCTTGACTGACACTTGCATGCCCCTAGTGTGGCTTTAGTTGTGGATTTCTGATCTATCCAGCAGTCTTTTAGTAGAGACTAACATGTTACAGATTTTTATCTTACCTATCCGAGTGTGGATATTACAGGCCTAAACACAGATATATCCTTGCTTTCCTATTTGCAGACAATTGTTTGGTGTGTGATTCTTTTATAAACATTACTTGTAGTATAAAACATTAAAAATAAAAAGATCTTTGTTTTAGAATTTTGCAATGAATGTAATTAAAATTCAATTTACTAAACATAAAACAAATGTACAGTGGAGTGTTCATTCTTTTAAGTACTTCAATTTGATTTATCGAGTGCTAATGGCAGTTGTAATTTGAAAAATAATGATAAAGACTGCTATTTAATTAATGTGCTTGTGCTTTAATTGATTATAAACTCCTGAATATATTTCCACTTTTCAGATTTAAAGTCATAAAATATTTATTATTTAACACTTTCTAAATAGTGTGCACTCATTCAGGCATCTAATTTTAATAGTCCCTGTCTAGAAAATTAGCCAGTTTAATTACCTTCATTGGTAGGTAACATGCTTTTTCTATGTGGAATATTTATAAAGTAGTGACATTCACCTAACATTGACTGCAGGTAATTCCCTCTATTTTAATACACACTCACCAGGAAAATGTGTCTATAGTGAATATTTGGTAAATGTCACATGTGCTACTGCTTTTTATACATACCCCTATGTGTCCACAAAAATAATTAATTTGTCAACTTCACAGAGTTACTATTTTGCTAAACTTCACAAGGGGTTCAAGGGTTTTATTAATGTGTTGCAAGTAAAACAGCAATCCTAAATACCTACTGTAGATTTCATCATTATGTTAATACATGTACATTTTGTTTTAAAATGATTGTGTGTGGGCTTCTCATCATTTTTCGGGTTCTGAAAAAAAAAAAAAAAGACGAACATGCTGCATTTTTTTTAACAACGTTTTAAACAATGTCGTTTTTTGAGGGTTGTAAAAAATGATCGTGTGTGGGCTAAAACGACGTTAAAAACTAGCGCATGCTCAGAAGCAGGTTTTGAGATGGGAGCGCTCGTTCTGGTAAAACTACCGTTCATAATGGAGTAAGCACATTCATCACGCTGTAACAGACAGAAAAGCGCTGATTGTCTTTTACCAACACAAAATCAGCTAAAGGGTGATGTCATCTGAATGGAACTTCCCCTTTATAGTGCCGTTGTACATCACCGTGCTTTGCTAGAGCATTTTTTTTAAACGACGTGTGTGGGCAACGTCGTTTTAATGATGAAGTTGGAAAAAACTTTGTTTTTTCTACATGCTGAAAACGTTGTTTTTTACATGCGAAAATTTAACTGTCAGATGCAACTTCTTAATATTAAAGGGGAACAATAACGTTTTACAGCAATAAATTACAAAATGGATCATGTTGTAATTACTGTATATACATGATATATCATTTATAAACTAATGGGAGTTTTCGTTAAATACTTTACTGATGTAATGGTCTATGTTAGTTGTGTAACAAAATAATATATGCAATGTGAGTAGCTCACAGAGATCTGTTATGTAAGAAAAATAATTACTTTATAACCCCTGAAAAGTCCATTTGCCAGGGAAAATGGAAGGTGGTTTGGAACAAAATCAAATGTAAGTAAAAAGTGCAGCATAATTAATCTAGACAGACTGTCACATTAATCTACTTGTGTTCAAACATCTCTTGCTCACCCCATCTGAACCTTTACCACTGACATCAAATAATTGCTTATATTTCATGTATACTAATCATGCTAAATTATTTTCTACTATTGTATGTGAAAGATTTTAAAATTTACAATATATAATGTTTTTTCTGCTATTGTTTCGGCATATAATTGCTTTTCATTCAGAAATTATTCACATGGAAAACAGATTCAGGTATTTTGCCTAAACACTATCATTATGTGCCCTCAACACTCTTAGTCACTGTTCTCCAGACACAAAAGAAATATAAATTACTGTGAATATATGGTTCTAAAGCATACTAAATCTACAGGTAGTATTTGATGCCAAAATTCAGCATTTGTATAGCACCGACTCCTGATTTAATATCAGATTTTTATAAAATGTTTTTCCCTCATCTTATACGACATGACACTGAATAAGGTAATATGTCAAACAGGAGACCCTTTAGTCTAGTCTGCCACTTAATCAGTACAGTCTTGTAAGACTATATTTTCGGAACACATTTTAGTGCACACAGGCATTTAATATTTTTTTACCCTCTATGTATTGTGTGCTTGTATTGCCCTCATAAGCATAAACAAAAAAAAAAATTGTCTGAAGTGGGTCATGGAGATGTAAGCTAAAGGCTTATGTAAAAATTAGGTAGACAAAGACACTGAGCTTGAGCATCAAATTTTTAGATTCATAACCATTTTGTGTATATTTATACACATGCACACGTCTGCTGCTTGTTGCAAAGCAAATAACATTTTATAGATTTTAATCTCCATTAAACCCTAAACTGTATCTTTAACTGGTGGAATGGCCATAGTTACTATGTATGCTGCTCCTGAACTATATTTTATATTTTTGTAGGGAAAATGCAAATACAGTGTAAACCTATCACTGGAAACCTATGGTCTACCCTTCTAATGTTGCCCCCTTCCAGCAATGGATTTGGAGTATTATGTTCTGCCCATATATATTGTAGGAAAATGTTAGGCTCTTCACCATAAGATTAGAAATCTTACTTCTTGTTAATATATATTGTCAAGGGTTAGCTTAATGGGGACCACCTTCGCTGGAAAGAAACCAAACAGCAGGTTTCTTTAAAAAAATCTGACTTGTAGCCAGTTTTATTTAAAATGATTGTATGAAAATAACACAAAAAAACAGAAAATAATTCCTTGCCATCTAGGCACTAACTGAGCATTGCAGGTTACTTACTCAGAGGTGAAGGGCTTCTCCCAGTCACCCACAAAACAAAGATAATGCAAACATTTTCCCATTCCAAATCAAACTTCACATAAGCAGCTCTCTCAGGGTTTTGGCTTCCAGAGTCCCAGGCCAAGAGCAATTTCTTGCTCCAGTCCTGCTTTATTTATACCACCTGTTGGTGGACACAAGTGGACTGCAAAATCTGGTTTGGAACCAACCCTGCCAGGATGGCTGGTAAAACCCGGACCAGATTACACCTTAGTTCTCAGCAAATAAATGCATGCGAGGTGAAACATAATGTCCATCAATCACCTCGCCTTTCATAATGTCTCTCTCTCTCTATATATATATAAAACCTATACTTAACTTTATTATTTTACCCACAGTCTGAAAATATTTTGGTATAGTGATTGCTACAAGAGCCTACAGTCAATACATATAGGCATTTGACCTATGAGTATAAAATGTAACTCTTGCTGTTGTAGGAACATTGTATGTGCACCTTGGGATAAACTAGCTTGGTTGACAAGTGGTGTCTACATAGAGTACGATAATGGACCTGCCAAGGGATGTACTAGAATTTCCCAGAACAAAGGCTAAAAATATTCTAGACTAGTACATTAATGCCGTGTACACACAAACGGTCCATCCGATTGAGAACGGTCTGATGGACCGATTTCATTGGTTAACTGATGAAGCTGAGTGATGGTCCGTCGCGCCTAAACACTATTGGTTAAAAAACCAATCATGTCAGAACGCGGTGACATAAAACACAACAACGTGCTGAAAAAATGAAGTTCAATGCTTCCAAGCATGCGTCGACTTGATTCTGAGAATGCGTGGATTTTTAACCGATGGTCATGCCTACAAACAATCGTTTTTTGCTATCGGTTAGGTATCCATCGGTTACATTTAAAACAAGTATTTTTTTTTAACCAATGGTTAAATAACTGATGGCACCCACACACGATCATTTTGGACCGATGAAAACGGTCCACCAGACCGTTCTCATCGGTTTAACCAATCGTGTGTACGTGGCATTAGAGAAAGGTGTCATCAAAATGAAGCACAAAAAAAACATACAATTTTTTGAGTAGAGTGTTCAGTCTGTATCAGTTTATGGAAGTTCATATAGGGATTCACACTTTTTACAGCGTCACACTTTTTACAGCATCAGCAATCTCTCTTACAAATGGGATCTGAGAACTTTCCCACCAATACCATAAAAAAAGCACACCATTCTTAGGCCTCGTACACATGATCAAATCTGTCTGCTGGAAACGGTCTGCTAGACTGTCCCAGCAGACAGATTCGATCGTGTGCACGGCCGAGCCGACGGATTTGGCCACCCGACAGATTTCAAAGCATGCTTTGAAATCTATCGGGTGGCAATCCGTCCGCCCGACATGTCTGCTGGTTAGTACACTTACCAGCAGACATGTCGTCTCACACCGCCGCCGGATGGATTTGGCGCATGCGTGGAAGTGTTTTACTTCCTGGTGCGGTGACGTGGCTGCGTCAACGTCACCGCCACGTCATCGACATGTCAGCGCGCCGTCTGCTGGCGGGGATTTTGGTTTGCTCGTGTGTACACGCGAGCAAACCAAAATCCTGACAAACAGATTTGTTCAAATCGGTCGGTCCGACCGATTTGAACAAATAGATTGCCTCGTGTGTACGAGGCCTTAGTGTAGTATTTATTAAATCACCATGTATAAAAAGAAAACAGTAGTGCATTCACATATAATACAATAGAAAGCTGCTGGAACAAAATTGTACCAGCAGCTGGCGATGTCCTAGTTCCCAATAGACAACTTCACTACAGGTATAAAATGCTAGCGTGAGCTCGTCTAGTGGCCAGATGAGAAAGGAAACAACACAAGGGAACCTAGGAACGCTAGGAACCAGGAAGATAATTTCATACATAAAGGGGCGTACCTATGCATTTCAGGACAAATGCTCCATTCTCAAGCCAGCCTACTTAAGATTTATTTTATTAAATAGCCAGGGGGAGAAGAAAACATACTAATGGGACAACAAGGTACAACCAGCAAAATCCAGCAGCCAGTGTAATTGATCACAAATATGAAAACATGAGAACTTCATATGTACAAAAACAATGGACACGTTTAGAAATTTCACTGGTGCATAATAATAAAAGAAAAAGAAAAAACAGTAAAATTCATATGTAAATATAAATAATTAAATTACAGAGATATTTTAAATTTACAGGTGGTGTCTACATGTTACTTAAAGAGAATCCAATGAAGTATTTTTTTAGGCTCCTACCCCATTACTAGTTCTGTGCTCCATTCTCAGGCATCCTTTACATCTGTGAAAATAGTAGAATATGAAAAAAAACTCAGGGAGTGCCTGAAAAAAACATTGCTGCAGTTAGAGGTGCGTCATTAGGTGAAAGACAACATCTGAGTCCGTTGTACGATTTACTCCTAACATTGAAGTCACCAGTAACATGACAGTTTCATATGGATACAACCCTTGTGATATAGTCATCTTTTATAACATTATACTATATTAAGACATCAGTGTTTTGAAATATGCTGGATGCTTGTAAAACAGTAGGAAGTCTCTAGTAATATGACTCTCTCTGAAAACAAGGCTGCTACGTGTGACAGTTATCACGTCTAATATTGCAGCATCTGGTAATACATCATTCTGCTGTAACCTGATGGTCTCTTTGTCACCTTTGGAAGCTGTTTATTGTTAAATAACAAGTACAACTTTAGGAAGGTTGCAGGTTCCAGAATAAGATCATCAGAGACTGGTCACAGACATAAAATAGGGCAAACTGTTGCAGGTCTTTAGCAAATAGATAGAAATAAACTGTGTGTATGCAAATCCCTGAATATGAATATGTGTCTATATTTAAATACATGCAGATGAGAGAGACCTGTTTGATATAGTGGAAAACATTTAGAGAAATGGGAAAATTATGTTACCTCAGCTGACATCATGTTCTCTATAAATTTATTTAACATATACTCTTAGCGTCAGATAGAAATGTTGAAAAAGCACCAAATCACAAATTATTTAAATTTTTTCGGATCAATTTGCATATTCACTACTTCTAATCAAATAGGAAGATGAGGAATTGCAGCAGGTCTGAAAAGCATTTCAAGAATTAAATAGCAGTTGTGTTTGTCATTATCTCTGTTGGGGATTTAGAAGCAATTTCAGAATGAATATGTTCTGTAACAAATTCATAAAGCTAGATAAGACACTTACTGCACCAATTGCCAGTCGTTGTGTTTAATATGCATCATATAGTCATTGTACCTGGACAAGATCAAGATACAGCTAGGTTCTGGACACAGAACTTTTGAACTCTCCTATGCAAAAAAACTGAACATTTCTGGAGCTGAACACTTCCAGGATCATGCTTCATAGGAGAAATACTGTAGAGAAATAGACTCGAAACAAAAAGTAAACATGTTTGTTCATTTCCTTTTTTTTATTCTTTTGAAATAAATTGAAACAAATGTTTTGAAATTTTGAAAGAAAATGCCACCAAAAGAAATATGTAATTGACATACTGTGAATAACAAATGTGAACAGTTTTTTGATTACCATATTTGCCAGCGTATAAGGTGGTTGGGCCTTAAAGATGACCCACTAATATTGAGTTTAAAATGGTGGTTTTGTGCTCTACTCTACTCTACTCACCGTATTAGATGACCCCCCCCCCCCTTGTGCGGCAATATCGTTATATGTATTCAGTACATGCGCCGCTCAGCCAATCCTGGAGGGTGATACGCTCTGTTGTTGACTACAGAGCCTACTAAGCCTACTTGGATTGGAGAAACAACCTCTGCCAATCTGAGCAGGCTACATAATGTAGTCTGCTCGGATTGGCAGAGGTTGTTACTCCAATCCGAGCAGGCTTAGCAGGCTTTGTAGTCATCAACAGAGTGCATCGCCAGCTGGGATTGGCTGAGCGGTGCATACTGTTTGTACACAGTATTATGGAGCACCCGGTGGGCTGGCATGAACCACACATCCATATCACCACCCCCTCTTTTGTATTGCCTTTATTACCATATTTTTCGTTGTATAAGACGACCCTGGTTTTTGGCTGTGTAATTCTGGTGTAAAAGGTTGTCTTATACGCCGAAAAATATGGTAATAAAGGCAATACAAAAGAGGGGGTGGTGTTATGGATGTGTGACAGATTCAAAAAGGCACCCAGAAAATCCCCTCAAAAAATCCTTTTGTATCTGAAGGCAATACAAGTTCAATCAAAATCAAATAGTTGATAGCCCAAGGAATAAAATAGGGCTTGCTGTTGCCCCAATTATCAGCCATATATCAGCTAACATTTAAAACATAATTGAAGTTAAATAAATATGTGGTCAGACTGGCTTTATACTAACAACCAGAGAAAAAAAGCACAACTGCTCTCCAAAATTCATACAGATGTGATCAGATACCTACTATTCCCTTGTTTTTGCTGCAATAAATGTCTGTTTGAAAATACATCTGGTGAGGGTTGTGGCTGTTACCCAATTTTAACCATACATACCACTGCAGTGTGAGGGCAGAAAGCAGCATTTTCTCTAAGGCCGCGTACACACGATCGAATGTGTCCGCTGAAACTGGTCCGACGGACCGTTTCAGCAGACAAATCAGATCGTGTGTATGGGCTAGCGGACATGTCTGACCGGCGGACAAATTTTAAAGCATGTTTTAAAATTTGTCTGCCGGAGACATGTCCGTCGGATATGTCCGCTGGTTAGTACACTAACCAGCGGACATATCTGCCCGCACATGCGTCAAATGGATTCGAATGGATTTGAATGGATTCGACGCATGTGTGGAAGTTTTTCTTACTTCCTGGTGCGGTGACGTGGCGGCGTCACCGCCACGTCACCACGCTGTCTGCCGGCGGGGATTTTGATCCGATGGTGTGTACACGCCATCGGACCAAAATCCGATGAGACATGTCCGCTCTAAATGGTTCGTCGGACAAGTTTGAGCGGACATGTCTCATCGTGTGTATGTGGCCTAAGGGAAAAAAAGTTACCCTAAGGCTGGGTCCTCACTGTTGTGGTGTTAACACATTTTATAAAGCTTTTTAACTAAAGATGGGCTGAATGACCATCCATTCAGTTCTCAGCAGAACTCTCGAACAGGGGAAAAGTTCTAACCCGAACAGCAAACCCCATTACAGTTTATGGGAGCCAAACAGGAAAAATCATAAATGCCCATTTTGAAGGCTTATATGCAAGTAATTGTCCATGAAAGGAATATGGGGGTCTCCCAAGGTACTGCCCTGGGAGACATGTATCAATTTTTTTAAACAGTGATTTTAATTATGCTTAAAGTGCAACAATACAAATGAACAATTCCTTTAAATATAGTGCCTGGGTGGTTTCCCTTAGGCCCCGTACACACGACCGAGTTTCTCGGCAGAATCCAGCGAGAACCTCGATGGGAGACGTATTCTGCCGAGAAAACCGGTCGTGTGTACACTTTTCGCCGATCATCCCGTCGGGAAGCTCGTCGAGCCAAAAGAGAGCATGCTCTATATTTCCTTCGTTGTTCTATGAGGAAATTTGGCTCGACAAGCTTTTCGACAGCTGAACGGGAACCTCGACGGGCGGAATGATGAGTTTAGCCCGACGAGTTTCTCGGTCGTGTGTACGCGGCCTTAGTCTGCCTGTAAAAATTACACATTTGTAGCATATATATATATATATATATATATATATATATATATATATATATATATATGTGTAATGCTGCAGCAAAAGTCAAATCCCATTTAAAATGACTAGCGGTTGCAAATGCTGCCACCCGGATATTACAAAAATTCAAGAAAAACACGGCGGAAATACATTGGCATCTGATGACTTGTCAGTTGTTAAGGACACAGCGGCCAGCTTCCCCACCTCCCCAATCAGGGCTTAGAATGCACTGTGCAGTGCGTAGTGCATTGCAGATTGTTTGGCAGGGCAGACATCCGGCGAACACCCTGAAAATTCATGTGTTCAGCATATGAACCATTCACCCGACACTAATGTTTAAGTGTGCTGCTTAATGTAGCCTACACATTTGAATAGACTGTCCAACACAGTGCAGTTGCGTAATGAAGTGCACCACCACATATGTTAGTATCAATTGTGTGCTGTGCATTGGGGTGCCATTAAGAATAAAAGGCACTGCGGCACACTAACTCACAGACGTGTACTATTTGTGCTTAATGGTAATGGTAAATAATTGTCAAAACAACATGTGCAGGACTATAAAATATATTAAAAAAAAGAGCAAGATTTCAACTGTACTTTGAAGTGGACGTAATCACTTTTGCTGCACTTGTACCTACAGGTAAGCCTATAATAAGGCTTATCTGTAGTTACAGTAAATATCTCATAAACCTGCACTGTTTATGAGATATTCACACTACATGCAGTCGGTGTTGTCAACAGAATCCAACAAGAAAGCAAGGCTGTGCGTCTTCAGGTGAGAGAAATCTTTCCTTCAACCACCAGGTAGGTGCAAGTCCAGTCCACAATCTGGATACATAAAGGGTTGAGCACACTCCAAGGTGTAGAAGAATAACATGCAGCTTTATTATAAATTAAAATCCATGTGGATAACATCAATACAGACACAACAGAGATTGATGCATTTCACAAATCAAATTAGCTTAATCATAATCAGATTAAAATCTGATTTGTGAAACATGTCAATGTCTGCTGTGTCTGTATTGATGTTATCCACATGAATTTGTATTAAAGCTGCATTTTATTCCTCTATACCTTGGAGTGTGGTCAATAGTGTTGAGCAGAATATGCCATATTCGATTTCGCGATATATCTCGAATATATAGTCGAATATTCGAGATATATTCGCTAAATACGAATATTCGTGATATTTTTTGGAAATGAAATTATTGCGAATTTTCGCTATTGCGAATGCGAATGCGAATTGCGATTGCGAATGCGAAATTTCGAGAAATGCGGAATGGAGCACTCTGATTGGCTCAGAATATTCGTGATATTTTACAATACAAAATAATTGCGAATATTCGAGAAATGCGGAAGGAGCACTCTGATTGGCTCAGAATATTCATGATATATTACAATACACAATAATTGAGAATATTCGGCAAATGCGGAAGGAGCACTCTGATTGGCTCAGAATATTCGTGATATATTACAATACACAATAATTGCGAATATTCGAGAAATGCGGAAGGAGCACTCTGATTGGCTCAGAATATTCGTGATATATTACAATATAAAATAATTGCGAATATTCGAGAAATACGGAATGGAGCACTCTGATTGGCTCAGAATATTTGTGATATATTACAATATTAAATAATTGCGAATATTCGAGAAATGCGGAATGGAGCACTCTGATTGGCTCAGAATATTCGTGATATATTACAATACACAATAATTGCGAATATTCAGCAAATGCGGAAGGAGCACTCTGATTGGCTCAGAATATTCGTGATATATTACAATACACAATAATTGCGAATATTCGAGAAATGCGGAAGGAGCACTCTGATTGGCTCAGAATATTCGTGATATATTACAATATAAAATAATCGCGCGATATCGCTATTGCCGAATAATCGCATTGCGATATTTCGGCAATATAAAATGAGCGCTGCAGCTACTCGGCCCAAGGTCTCTAATCATACCAGCAATGCTTTTAGACGTCGATGGGGATCTCTAGGATGTGATCTGTTCTAAAAAAAAAAATTGAAAACATTCGAATATTCGAAATAGCGAATATTCGCCGCGATATTTGTGTTATTCGCGAATACTCGAATATGCAATATTCGTAGCGAATATTCGCAATGCGAATATTCGTGAGCAACACTAGTGGTCAACCCTTTATGTTTCTTTGGTGTTGTTACCAGCACATGCACTGTGAATGGACAGCATACCCATGCTGTACCTTCAAAGATCCATGACTCCTGCGCACATGTGCAGATGTGACATCATCATGGCACAGTCGATCAAATGGCGGGAGCACGTGAACTCGTAAGGAAGATCAGGTGAAGATAAAAGCCCTCTCTGCGGTGACAGGGTGCTATTGGAGGGTTTTGTTCTAAGTTAAGTATTTCATAATGTGCTAGTACAGTATGCGATGCATACTTGCACATTATGCCATTGCCTTGCAGGGTTTTAAAAAAAATGGTGCATATGCTGAATTAAAGTGAGATTACTTGCAGGCAATGGCACTGTCAGGTGACTTTTTAGTGACCAAAATGTTTGATGGAGTTGTGAGTTCTAAAAAATGTATATTCAAGTACACTCAAGTGCTGAGAAGATGTAATCAAGTATATAATTCAATATATGTGCTGAGCGTTTAATGTATAGACATTTTTGATAGTAAACTGCATCATTTGTATAGCCTTTTGGGAAGGTTTAATACAGCGGTAATTCCAGGGAGATCTTTTCGGAGAAATGTCAGAGGGATGTAATAAACCTTTTAACAATTCTACCTACCTACAAGTATGACTACCCGGAAGTGATTTACAGTATTTATCGGCGTATAACATGAACCCTAACTTTAAGAGGGAAGTTTCAGGAGAAAAAACTTTCCACAGCCCCCTACATATAACACGCAGGCACAGTTTACCCTCTATTTTCAGGGTAAAAAAGTGAGTGTTATACGCCAATAAATACAGTACTTTGCTGCTCTAATATTAGACAGCCCATGGTAAGTAGGGCCGTCGTTCCCGCGTCGAATTTCTACGTTTTCCGACGTCTTTTATTATTTTTGACGTAAGTCGTCCGGGAATAGGAATGTTCATAAACGATGCTACTCAAACAACGAATGACATAACGACGTGATTTCGCGCAATGCACGGAGGGAAATTTCTGAATGGAGCATGCGAAGTTCGATCGCCGCGGGGACGCGCTTAATTTAAATGCTTCACGCGTATTTCGATTACGCGGCGAGAAATAGACTACGCCGCCGTAGCGTACGGGCAAAAATCTACCAGGATTCGGTGTAGAGCCTGGTGAAATACGGCAGCGTAGAGTATTTCGATTACGCAGCGCAATATTAAGTGTATGTGAATCTGGCCCAATGTTGTTATTGTCCACAGCAACCAAAGAGATGCATGCTTTCATTCTATTTATTTTTATTAAACATAACTGGAACCTGTTTGGTTATTATGGACAACACCCTTTTATATTTCCTCCTGTGTATGTGCATCAGAGCCAGAAATATATTAATGGGATAAAATGTGGTACTTGTTTTTAAACCCTTAATTATGATCCATTAGAGAATATGACAGCCATAATTTATATTGATCTATCAATATAAAAAAAAACTGTAATCAGATTATTAATACTGAGTTAAAACATATTTATGTGTTGATATTAAACAGGCTTGACTATGCCATTTGACTCTCTTGGTACTCTCAACTGTCAGTCTGCATTACTGGTACTACCCAATATTAACTTTACCCAAGGCCTCAAGTGGCAATTTCCAAGAATTAAATGCAGTGTGATCAGAGTTTTGCATGATATTCAATCTATCCTGACTTTTTTTAAATTATTTTAAAGTGTTTTGACAGTTACAAGGTTGAAAACACATGTCATGTAAGAAACTGAAATTACACATTCATAATAAGTACAATGAACTATCATGGAATTGGTACAGACATTTTCGTTTACCATCTTGAACATCCAATTGTACCTTGCTTTTAACATTTTCTGCACCTGTATCTACAATTAAATTTTGTCTGTTGTTAGATAGGTGTACCACCTATGGGACTGAGAAAGGTCAAAGCATTCTAGGTTCTGGTGAAATGCACATTTTCATTTTTGCATTAAGTGTTTCTCTATTAGACTCAGCTAAGTAGTACAGAATGTGGGTCATGAACAAATTACAATAAATGTGGTGTTTTATAATTATATAATATACAGTATATAATAATATAAATCACCCAACAGTTTCTCATACTTCTTGAAGATTTCAGAAGTGCTGTGAAACTGAACTCTCAGTACCACCACAATCTAAAGCCTCTAAAATTTGTTTTTAAGGTAAACATTTCCATAGGGGAACATGAAAGGTGTCATTGCTGACTGCTTTCTTACCACCATGCCAGATCAGGAAGTCAGAGAGAAGGCAGAACACCTTAGCTGCATACTTGTGCCAGAGGGTCAGCATGACAGCTAGGCAACCAGCATTTGTAGAATGAGAAGTCAGCAATAGCAGCCTTCATGTCTCTTTCAGGAAAGGTTTAATATCAGTCTTCCCATTGTATTTTCTATGCATTTTATGTTAAGCAGCTGAAATGAGTTTTGGATTTGTGTCAACCATAAAAACCACTACAATTGAAATTGAATGCGCTAGCAAATTTGTGTGTGATTTTTCTGGTCAAACTTTGCTTGGTCTTTGAACTATGGTTTCTAGGTTTAGAATTTATGTTGGATTTTGCCAGGTCAAATGTTGCTTTGTCTTTGAAACATGGTTGTCAGGTTTAGAAAGGCCAATAATGGAGGTAATTGGAAAAGCTAGTCTCCTCACTATAAAAGAGTGTGCTTACAGTACCATTATTGTCTATTGCAGAGGAGCTACCCTTTGTACACAGCATGCTGCTGCATGGTTGTACAAAAAGGTTGTGCACCAAAAGCTGCTCTTACAACTTGTATTCACAATACCCCCTTATTAGTAAATACAGTAGGCATACAATCACACAATGACAGGAAGGCCTTAAAGCAAAGAAAGAGTTGCTGTGTGATAAATTGTGTGCAAGTAAATCCTCACACACTCGTGCTGCGTACACACATTTGAAGATAGCACATTTGTCATGCTGTAACAGACCTAAAAGCACGAATTCTAAAAAAAATGCGAATCGTCTCACACCAAACTTTTACTAACACAAAATCGGCAAAATCAGCCCAAAGGGTGGCGTCATCCGAATGGAACTTCCCCTTTATAGTGCCGTCGTACGTGTTGTATGTCACTGTGCTTTGGTCGAACATTTTCTTTTCACGACCGTGTGTATGTAAGGCAGGCTTGACAAGAATCACGTTGAGAAAAACGTTGTTTTTTTTCCATGACATGAAAAATGGTTGTGTGTACGCGGCTTCATCCCTCTATCGATATAGTTTAATTCAAAGATAGGCAATCACCCTCAAAAAACAAAACAAAGACAGACATGCCTCATATGGCAGGCAGGTACTGCAGAACAAGGTGGTGGTAAGGCTAAAGAGCTAAATTGGTAAAGTCAGCTGTAGCAAGTACAGAAGGTAGTTCTGCTGTAAAGCCAAACTGGTAGGCAGCTGGCCAATTTCTACTAAACCATATTTATTTATTTTTTACTGTTTAAAATTGTGCAGTGTTACCAAGCTACTTTTGCAAGTCAAAACAGTACCACTTGATGAAGACACATAAAACATGAAAGTGTTTTTTAATGATGATTTAAATAATAGTAGACTGGGGTGCTGAGTAAAAATATCATACTTAAGCCTCGTACACATGGTCGGGTTTTCCGCAGACAAAACATCAGGTTTTTGTCCGAAGGGCGTATGCCAGAAATTTGTCTTGCAAACGACAAGGAATTGTCAGCCAACAAACACGAGCGTAGTGAGGAACTACATGAAATTTTAGCTCTTGAGTGCCACCCTTTGGGCACCTTCTGCTAATTGTCCACAGAAAATCTGGCAACAATTGTCTGATGGAGCGTACAATGGTCAGATTTTTAGTCAGCAGGCTGTCTTCACACAATTCCCATCTGAAAATCTTATAGTGTGTACAAGGTATAAGGGCCAGTTCACACCACATGCAGTCCAGTACATTTTTCTGCATCAAAATTGCATGTAAAGTAGCTTACACCCTTTCCAATGCCAACAGTTTACACCAGTGCAGTGCATCAAAAATGTATCATGAATGCATAAAAAATGCACCGGACCAAATACAGTTAAAAAAAACTGAAAACAAATGAGGAAAAAAAAGCACCTGGAGTGCATCCGTAAAGCGTAAAAAAAAACACATTAAAAATGCACATGCAAAAACGCACCCGGAAACAGATCTGAAGTGCTAAAGCCAAAAAATATGCTGCCAAAGTATGCCAAAATATAAGAATATCATGTTTTTCATAAGAATACAGCTTTACCTTTTTGCTGCTAAAACCATTTTTAGATTTCGCACATACATGCTATTTTTTACATGGAAACACACTTAAAACCCCAAACATTATATATTTTCTAAAAGTAGAGGATACAGAGAGTTAAATAATATTAAGTAGCAATAAATTAAACATAACCAAATTTCCAGATTATCTGTAAATATTAAAGATATATTGAGTCCAGTAAAAAGATACTAAATAAGACTTAACACTGAACAAAACAGCAACAAAATATTATACTCCAAATTGTCTATAGGCAAAACTTTAACCATAAATACTAGTCTTGGAGCTCTTCTTGTAATTGCAGTGTGTTCTGTGATATCTGACTTGATTTCACAGTTTTAATTTATAAAACACGTGTGCCCTAGGTGAACATTTGTATGTTTATGTACAGAGTGATTTTCTAATGTTTTTGTTTTGTTTGATTACATTTGTTATATTTTCCCTTTTAACACTTTTTACGATTTTTCAATTAACTTTCTCACTATCACAAAGGGGGCTAACACGGAAATATTAAGCTTCTATTAGAGCTCTCACAGGGAAGGCTGAGCAGTGGAGGTTTCTCATCCTCCCTCCCTTTCTCCATTCTAAAGGAAGCAATGGATGTCCTGGGTTGGCACTGGGTAGGGATGAGCTTTACGTTCGAGTCAAACATTGGCTGTTTGCCCGTTCGCCAAACAGCGAACAATTTGGGGCGGTCGCGGCAAATTTGAAAAGCCACGGAACACCCTTTAAAAGTCTATAGGAGACATCCAAACTGCTAATTTTAAAGGTTAATATGCAAGTTATTGTCATAAAAAGTGTTTGGGGACCCGGGTCCTGCTCCAGGGGACATGTATAAATGCAAAAAAAAACGTTTTAAAAATGGCAGTTTTTTTGGGAGCAATGATTTTAATACTGCTTAAAGTGAAACAATAAAAGTGAAATATTCCTTTAAATTTCATACCTGGGGGGTCTAAGGTATGCATGTAAAGTAGAGAATGTTTCCCATGTTTATAACTCTGCAAGTCATTTAAAAATAAAACAATGCGTAGGAGTTTCCAGGCCCTTCAGGCCTGGGACTGCCGCACAACTATTTACATCAGCAGAATGGCACGGCTGGGCACATAGATGTACAGGTTGTGTCTTTTCAGCCTGACTAACTATGTAAAAGTACGTCCCCTTTAAGATGCCCAGCCATGGGTCGCGAGTGTGCTGCTGCTGGTGCACTCGCAACCCGGTCCCGTCCTCCGTGACCATGCCCGCGGGACCCGTGGACCTGATCGCAGCTGGTGTCCCATGATCGGGTCACAGAGCGGAAGAACAGGGAGAGGTGAGTGTAAACAAACCTTCCCCGTTCTTCCTAGTGTGGCTTTCAGTGATCGTCTCTTCCCTGTGTTAGGGCAGGGATCTCCAAACTACGGCCCTCCAGCTGCTGTGGAACTACACTTCCCATGAGGCATTGTAAAACTCTGACATTCGTAGACATGACTAGGCATGATGGGAATTGTAGTTCCTGAACACCTGGAGGGCCGTAGTTTGGAGACTCCTGTGTTAGGGAATGATGATCAGTGACGTTGCAAGCACAGCCACACCCCCCCAGAGAAAGAACACTCCCTTAGTACACACTTAACCCCTACAGTGCCACCTCCTGGTTAACCCCTTCACTACCAGTGTCATTTTCACAGTAATCAGTGCATTTTTATTGCACTTTTCGCTGTGAAAATGACAGTCCCAAAAATCGATCCCCTACTTTATAAATGCTATTAATTTTGCGCAAACCAATCGATAATCGCTTATTGAGATTTTTTTTTACCAAAAAACTGAGGAAAAAATAATATTTTTTTATATTTTTGGGGGATATTTATTATAGCAAACATTTTATATATATTATTATTTTTTTAAATTGTCGCTTTATTTTTGTTTATAGTGCAAAAAAATAAAAAAACACAGAGGTAATCAAATACCACCAAAAGAAAGCTCTATTTGTGTGGGAAAAAAGGACGCCAATTTTTTTTGGAAACCACCTCGCACGACCACGCAATTGTCAGTTAAAGCGGCGCAGTGCCGAATCGCAAAAAGGGGCCAGGACCTTTACCTGCATATTGGTCCGGGTCTTAAGTGGTTAAGGGGAACCTCACATTTTAAAAAAAAATGGCGTGGGGTTCCCCCAAAAAATCCATACCAGACCCTTAAGGACTTCGGGACTAAATTACATCGCTGGAATCTTTTTTTTTTAATAAAGGACTTGTCCCAAGCCGTCTCATGTTGTTTTTAAAAATGTTACCCTTTTTTTTTAAATGGTAGGGGTACAATGTATCCCTTACCAATTCACATAGGGGGTGGGATCTGGTGGTCCCCTTTGTTAAAGGGGGCTTTCAGATTCCGATAAGCCCCTCGCCCGCAGACCCCCACTACCAAGGGTTGTGGGGATGAGGCTCTTGTCCTGTTAAACATGGGGACATCCTCCCCATGTTGAGGGCATGTAGCATGTGGTCTGGTACGGTTCAGGAGGGGGGTACTGAAGGGCCTGGTAATGGAATTTAGGGGGACCCTCACACATTTTTTTTTAATTGTTTTTATGACTTTCAATGACTTTGATCTGTATTGCCAGGACGCGACAATTCATTATAGCCGCAAGTGGTTTTAAATATTTTTTTTTCCTTTAGAAATGTCATTTGGTGCAGAGACTGTTATAAACACGGGAAACATGCGCTACTTTACAGGCATACTATAGACACCCCCCAGGTACTAAATTTCAAGGAATATTTGACTTTTATTGTTTCACTTTAAGCATTATTAAAATCACGACTCATGAAAAGAAGGCATTGATACATGTCCCCTGGGGCAGGACCCAGGTCCCCAAACACTTTTTCTGACAATAACTTGCATATTAACCTTTAAAATTAACACTTTTGTTTTTTCATGTTCGTGTCCCATAGACTTTAACGGTGTTCGCACACATTTTTTGCCTGTTCGCATGTTCTGATGCGAACTGAACCGGGGGGTGTTAAGCTCATCCTGCCCGCTGAGCAGCAATGAGTCCAAAGGGTGCATGAGGAATTCTACATGTAGAAGTGATTTGGTAGCTTTATAGCCAACTGTATAATTTTTGTTAGAGAGCAAAAACCCAGCTTCTTCAAAATGTAAACAAAGCACTGCTGCAAGCAGAGCCATGAGTTTGTACAGCTGTGGCAGTAAAAGAGTCAGACATCACCGGAATGTTTAATTGAGCAGTTAATGTGTTATCCATGTTGCCCTCAAAGCTGTATTTAAAGGCCCTTTTTTTTTGTGTTGGTACAGGTCTTACAAGCAGTGCCCCGCTCTCCATACAATTTTTTGGCAATAGTTTACCTATCAGCCCTACAATTAGCCACAATTTCTTATCTAAACTCATCTCCTATTGACTTCAATAGGGTTTGCAACAGAATTTTGCAGTTTTTGGCACTTTTTGTGCAATTACTGAACCCTTCACGAACAAAACTTCAGTGGATTAACTCAATATTAACCCGTATTAAGCAAAAAACAGAAAGATGGAGGCTTCTTGGACTAAGGAGAGCAGAGCTAGAAAATGTGATATGGAAAACTCAATGCTTGATCTCCAAGACTCCACCCTAACTTTTTAAGTCACATTCATATCTTAGTGTTGTACATTATTGTGTGCCGCCTTAAGTCCAATTGTGCAGGTAATAATGAATGTGCTTCATTTTTAATGAGGCAAAATGCCTCAATGTGCATACCCTGTGTTGTGGTGTGCTGCAGTGGACATGCGTTGCCTGCTATTTCACTAGTGCATTAGTGCAAAATATAGCATCTGAATAGACCCTAAAAAATCTAAAATTTGATGAGAAATCATGATCTGAAACTATCAGGCTGATCAAGAATTCATCGGGTATCTGAGGTTAATTTTAAGCAATTGGATGAATTTGGCTGCATTTGTATTACATGATGCATTCTGCATCATCTCTTAAGCCACATTCAGATGTGCAATAAGCACATTTTACAGATGCTGCTCATCGCCTGCCACTTCTACACACTTCTCTAAATATTTGACAAGCTATATTCATCACTGTGATGAATGGAGCTGTCATTCACATGTAGTAGAGTAAGCTCAGAAACAGATATCAGCATTTATAGGCACATATTCCTATGTAGTGAGTGGCCACTGATGTCCGTTAGTGTGCTCACCCATGTTTTGTGTGACGGATAGCTTTTTCATAAAGATGAAAGAAGCTTGTCAAACATGCAAGGATGATCACTGAACAGACTGGCAATGAGCTGCATCTAGAAGCATTCACATCCCTTCTGAACAAGACCTTAGTAATTGTAATACTAATTGCTAGCGCACATAGGTGAATGAAATCCACCAATGCTGTCTTCTAATAAACTAATTATATACTTTTTTTCAGTCTTCCCTTCCTATGCAGCACAAACAGTATCAATAATTCCTTTGTTCTACTAAGAAAGGGCTTTGTGTAATGGCGAAAAAAAAATGAAACATAAAAAAATAATGACTTTAAATTGTACATACAATTGGTGGAATTACATAGGATAGGCTTAAATTGAATGTTGCTTCAGATTTAGCTTTGTGCAAATATTTTAAAAATTCTACTGTGTACACGTGACTGTATTCTAAGTGACTTTCTACCCACTGCTTATCTCTTATCAACATGCTTATCTCTTTTTTGCATGTTGTTGGTTTTTCCCTACTATGAAGTAAATGGAACTTGAATATTAAACACTATGGAAACTGCATCCTTTTAACACAAAGGCAAGCACATACTGCCTTGCAATCACAGTTTGCCTTGTCATACTGTACAATAATGGTTTGTTTAGTTGGTTTTGGTTACATGTATGGGTCATTTCCCTGGCCCCTTTATGTATTGCTGCCTTCATTTATATCCGTCCAGGTATTCACAGAGAAATAATATGCTTACCTCAAATGAGATTGCTTATTTTTCTAATTAAGGTTTCTGGTGCTGCAAATTCCTTATCAGGACTTGCAGTCCTAGAACATATAAACCCAAAGGAAAGACAAAATTCTTGTTAATGTGAGCATTTTACCCGCTGCTTCACACATAAACACTAAACAATGAAGCATTCCTAGATATACAGTACTTCAGACTAGTCTGGCAAAATTGCACATCCAGCTTCTATTGTGATTCAAGGGTGTTCCATGCAAATTTCAATTGAACAGTATTGTGGGATTAAAACTGACTTGCTCGTAAGACAATCTCTCTAATGAAAGAATTATATTTAAACAGCAAAACAAAAAGAAGTTCTTTAATGAAGCTCTTGAGGGTTTTTTATCATGTTTCTTGTATTTACAGAAATGCTTTTGTTTCTGTTATAATTCTTTAGCTGAGCAGTTCCATAAATCTTTTTTTTTCTAAACAGTGATGTTTCACAGTATCAGAAGCATTTTCTATCTTTCCTTTAGCATATAAAATGTAACGTAATCCTATTTGATACATATAATTTATAAGTTATCAGCAAGAATGTTTAATGCTTTGTCACACATAACTTACTTATTTCACAATGCTTTAGCCCATGGGAGGCCTTGGTCTTTTTTTTTTTTTTTACTGGATGCTGTAGTTAATAAGGATATTTATACAAGGATCGCTTAATAGGGTTGTTTTTCACTCCTAGTCTGAACATTCATGAGGGAAATGGCCAGTTTCCCAAACCCTCTTTAAGCCTTGGTTAACACTGGTGCATTTTGACATGCTATTTGACATGTCAAATTGCATGTCCAATCGGCGGCATTTGCCATCAATAGCCGGCAATGGCATCATTCTAATCGGTTCTTGCACAACTTCGTGTTCACTCTCATCATGTCAAGGTCACCAATGAAGATGTGGTTAATAAAGAAGGAAACACTCTTCAGTTCTACTGAAGTTCATTGTGTGATAGGTGCATTAGTGTAGTACTTTAAAAAATAAGAGCTTTTTGTATAGAAATGTTGCCTGTAACTAGCTGGATGCACAGATATCAGAAGAGATGAAGGGGGAGTGATGGTAGTTTCTTAATTAAAATTGGTCTGAAAAAATTACAACAAACACAATAAAACCAGACATTTGTCCAACAAGCAAGTGTTTGTGTTCAAACACAAAAACTATAGCAGGAAGCTTTGGTGAGCAGCAGTTGCTGTTAAGGAACTGACATGCCAAAAGGGTTCTCAGAAGTAAATTATATACCTGAGGCAGGCTAAAGTAGTCCTCTACACTGTGATGCCTGGACCATATATTAGTCATGACATCACATGTCAATCTTAATTTCCACAACAATGAGAGATATCTACAGTATAATAAGTGTTTCGTGTTTGTTTAACAGTTTTAAATAAAAAAAGGAATACAAATTGCAGAAAATGTTCTTTGAACATTAAGCGATTGAGTAGAATTCTATTCAAATTAAAATATGCTTATACGCAAACATCAATTGTCTAGGGTTTGAGCAATGTGCTTTTCTTCATCATAAGTATGCAAACTGGACAAGCTGCAGCCATTTATATTGAGATTTAGCTAAATTGTATTTCTTTATTTCATCATTTTAGCCAAGGTGATACATCTATAGTCCTTTAGTAATTCATCATTTTACCTGCCAGAATAATTACCTGCAACACAGGATCGACTTTCTCACATTAGATGCTGTATGGGACAGTCTTTTCTTTTTATTATTACTCGCTGTAATGAAAGCCAAATGCATCCAAACAGCTGAGCTGGCAGAAAGCCTATCTCTGCTTGCCATTAATTGTGCTTATTAAGACACAGAGTGATTGCCAGGTGAAGATGCATATTTATCAAATTTTTCAGGCACAATATGATGATTCAGACATACCACAAATAAAGTAAATGAAGCATTTTGTATCATGTAGGATTTTTTTTATTTAAAAAATAAACCTTTTTTTATTCAATGAAACAATGGAAAGGTAAAGTAAAACTTGTGTGAGCTATTTAACCGATTCCCGACCAGCTCACGCAGATATACTTTGGCAGAATGGCTCCCCTGGGCGAAATCCCATACGGGTACGTCCTTCCCTTTTTTGACAACCAGAGGGCGGTGCGTGTCCACTGCATGGCGGGGGACCCAATGTGCATGGCCAGCAGGCACAATTGCCATCGTCCACACACGATCGCATGCACCAGTGCCAGCACCGGGCTTTGTGTGTGTTAATACACAAATTCCTGTGCCGTCAGTGAAGAGGAGCCATATCATGTGTTCCTACTAAGTAGGAACAATTATATGTCTCCTCTTCTAGTCAATCCTATCCCCATACAGTTAGAACACACTGAGGGAACACATAATTAACCCCTTCATCGCCCCCTAGTGTTAACTCATTGCACTCATAGTGACATTTACACAGTAATCAGTGCAATTTTTTTTTAGCACTGATTATTGTATTAATGCCAATGGTCCAAAAAAAGAGTCAAAAGTCTTCAATCTGTCAGTCGCAATGTCACAGTACCGCTAAAAATCGCAGATCATTACTAGTATTACTAGAAAAAAAAAAACAATGGCGTGAAAATGCCATAAATATTCCCCATAGGTTGTAGACACTTTTGTGCAAACCAATCAATATACGCTTAATTGATATTTTTTTTTTTTTACCAAAAACATGTAGAAGAATATATACTGACCTAAACTGATGAATACATTTGTTATAGTTTTTTAAAGAAATTTGGGGATATTTATTATAGCGAAAAGTAAAAAATATATATATTTTTCTCCAAATTTTCATTCTTTTGTGGTTTATAGCTCAAAAAATTCAAAATTGCAGAGGTTATAAAATACCAAAAAAAGAAAGCTCTATTTGTGAGAAAAAAACAACGCAAATTTAGTTTGGTATAGTGTCGAACGATCACGTAATTTTTAGTTAAAGCGTCGCAGTGTCAAATTGTAAAAAGTGTTCTTGTCAGGAAGGGGGTAAAATCTTCCGGGGCTGAAGTGGTTAAAAAAAAACATTACATATAGACGTTTAGAGCATACTACCATTAACTTTTAAGAGGTTTTAAAGGGGAAAGGCCCAAGGTTGTTATCCTTTTACTGGCATTATTAGTGCGTTACAGACCTGAAGTTGGATGCAGCATGGGTGATCAGACTATTCTGATTTCACTGTGCTTTTCCAGGCATATGAATCACTATGTAGCAAAGCAAGGATCATTTGGACAAATATGGAGCTTACATTTTTGAAAGCCAAGTCAGCAGTGACATTTCCATCCACACATATGCTATTGCTTTAAACGGTAACTAAAGGAAAACCTTTTTTGGGGGGTTTTGGATAGTGTGGGGTGGAGAGGGATAAGAACACCTGTCAACTTTTATTGCTGTCTGAGCCCCCATTAGGGAGATTCACTGGTGAATTTAACTGGAGATGTATCATTACCTTTCACTTTACCATTGTCATCAAAAGTCAAAGTAAAAGAAAATTGCTAATTTTGAGTTAACAGCAGAACAGTAATAGAGGGGAAATGTTCCAATGGGGAAATTAGTTGTGATAACCCTGGGGATTCCCTCACTTTAGAAGCATTTTTACTTTGAATTCCATTGGGCAGGAAGTGAAGGGAAAAATCCCTTACAGAATACAGATGGCAAAAACTGACAGAGATTATAACCCTCCTTTACACTATCCATAATAAAAAAATTTTTGCCCTAAGCTCAACTTTAATGACAAATTTGGGGATTGTCTAAAGACTCATTGGAGTCCCTTTACTAAATAAGTAGAGACTGCTCATGTAGAAAAGAAAAATGTTCACTGAGCACATAATTTAAGGTCAAACTGTGAAAAGATCCTATTTGTTTAGGAAAATAATGCAGCGATTAGACCGAAAAACAGAAAAAGTTGTAATATACATGTAGAACTACCCCAGAGGAGCCTCTTAATGTATATTTACTTCTGCACTCTGCTTCTCAACCCCAAGAATGGTCCCACACCCCCTGGCACACCTACTTGGCAATATTAGTGTGTAAAACAGCAAAAGAGACTGTCTCCTCAACCCACAGGCCAGCAAACCTGCACAATATACAAACAGTATTATAATCAATATGATGGCTTCCTTTATCAGTTCAATGCAATAGAGTAGATGAGGGGTTAGTATTTTAAAAAGGTACTCCTTGGAATCCAGATATATTCAGCTAGCCTCTTTATGTTGTAAAATAAGTAATTCAAAATGGCAAGTTATCCTGGTAGTAGTACAAATTCCTTATTTTATGAGCCGGAATGTATCATCTGAGGTGACTACTGAAATCAGTAATGTGTACTGAGCATAGGCATCTGCTTGCTGTGTCTGTTATAATAGAGGATGCAACTTCTGTCGGACTACCACAAGCTAAACTGTGTGGGTGATGCCTAACAGCAGTGTCCTTAATTATAACATGGGCTATGCCCACTCACCACTCTGAATCTTAGATGGGTTAGATGACTGTGTAGATGATGAGAAAACTCCAGCTGGAACTCTTTCTCCGTGTCTTTGCTCTATATAATGGCGGCCTCAGCGCCACGCTGCAGATCACTGTATCCTGGATTGCAGGTGCCTCTGGAAGAAGCCATGCTGTCTGCAGAGATCGCTCTGGGTGTAGCTATCTGACTCCCCACTGTGTAGGCCACATATTGTCATCATACTCCCTTACACACAGACCTCCTGCTGGCAGACTCAAACAGTGTCCAGAGAGAGAGAAAGAGATCTAGGCCTCAAACCATCCCCCTTATAGTCTCTCCCAGCAGTCTGTTATTCTGCCTTTTGCAGTCTGGAAGTTGTAGTCCATAAACCGTGAAATTCCAATGTAAAACCTGAGTCCTGGAACTACAATTCCCTGTATGCTTTCTGTATCCAGTTTGCTAGCAGTATGTGATGATGCAGTCTTTGCTGCCACTAAAGGGAAACATCTTCAATGTGACAATGTTACAGAGTGTATTCTAATTTGCAGGAATGTATCTATATATAGCTCCCTGCTACATCCAGTTGCAATACCTTGTATATCCAGGGATGGTGATTCAAAGATAGTTTTCCAGGGTTTTTAGTGGGTTTAAAGCCCAATCAAACTTTAGCTTAAAACAGTTAACTAGATTCCAAGAGCATAAAAACAACAGGTGTGCAAAATCTTGAGGTATGCAATCTTTAGAAAGCAGTCACATTAAAGGCTGTCCTCGCCAGCATGCTATAAAGAAGTTCCCTGGCACACTCTCTGCTGAGGGCCAAAGGCAGCAATTAAATATTGACAAGGACTTTAATAATTCCCTACTCTAAAAATAAAAAATACAAGTTTTGACTATAAAGAATATTTAAAATATTCCAATATGTAACATTAACAATATATATAATGTGTAAGGTAAAACCGTTACATATAAGATAAAATGGCATGAAGGTGAAGGTGGAATAGTGGATTAAGTCCTATTAAACCTTTATGCAATTTTTTTTTAAAGTTGTATATTGGAACAATAGCAAAGGTGGACTTAACAGTAGGGTTTACACTACTTTATAGATCATAGCTTCCCCGCAATCATCATATCATTTTTATTGTTTCAGGATGTTTTTCTACTGTCTAAAGAACACAGAAAATGTATTGCCCTTTTCTGTCTACAGTACATTTTTTTTTCCTAGCACTTCTATTTTGTATTGTGGTGCTTTTTGATCCTATCTCCAGTCTATCAGCCTTTCTTTATTACTTCACAAGCTGCTGGGCTGCTGTTTAGTAGTTGTTTTGGAATCTCCCTGAGAAAATATTTTAGAACACATCCCGAGGGCATACAAATCACAGTGCACTCGTTGATGGAATTTCAAAAAAGATTGTTTGATTCCTGATGTTCAACTGGCAAAATGATATTTCTGTCCTGTCAAACTGTTCCTGATTGTGAATCAAATACTCTTGCAGCGGATTAAAAGAGATATTGTACATGCTTAGAATTCTCTATGCTATACACATTTATCTGCAATTCATTCAGTTTTAAATTGAACTCAGTAAATACACTGAATTTTAAAGAATTTACTACAAAGGTTTAAGTACAATGCTGTAAATGTATTTCATATTTTTTAAGCCTAAAGGGTAAAGGAAAGTTAGACGCCTGTGTAAACTACAAGGTATAGTAGAGAATACTTTTTTTTTTTTCATAAAAAAATTGTAGTGGGATGTTAAAAAACACACACACCGTAGAACAAGTTACTTTATTAATTAAACCAAATAAAAATCCAGCGGTGAAAATAGACGATCGATGCTGCTCCCTGCTCCAACGTTGTCTTCTATCCAGCGCCGGGTGATCTCTCCAGCGATGGATGGTCAGTCCAGCGATGAGAAGATACATCCATTCAGAGCACAGCTCCGCGAATGACGCACCGGAGCTTGACGTTTCTTTTATAGGGGAGGCGGGCCACACTTCACGTGACCCCGTCCCCCTCTGATTCACACTCTGCTACGTCACTGGGATAGCCCAATCCTTACTAAGGAATAGGGCTATCCCAATGACATAGCAGAGTGTGCGTCAGAGAGGGACGGGGTCACATGACGCATGGCCCGCCTCCCCTATAAAAGAAACGTCAAGCTGCGGCGCGTCATTCGCGGAGCTGTGCTCTGAATGGATGGATCTTCTCATCGCTGGTCCGATCACCCGTCGCTGGAGAGAACACCCGTCGCTGGAGACATCACCCATCGCTGGATAAAAGACAACGTTGGAGCAGGGAGCAGCATCGGATTTTCACCGCTGGATTTTAATTTGGTTTAATGAATAACATATTTTGTTCTATGGTGTGTGTGTTTTTTTCAAACAACTATTTACACTTCTTTCGTGAAATGGTACCCCATTACCATTTCACACAGTGTACCCCATTACCATTTCACACAGGGGGGGCAGGATCTGGGGATCCCCTTTGTTAAAGGGGTCTTCCAGATTCTGATAAGCCCCCTGCCCGCATACCCCCACAACCCCCGGGCAAGGGTTGTGGGGAAGAGACCCTTGTCCCCATCAACATGAAGACAAGGTGCTTTGGGGGGCACCCCAAAGCACCCTCCCAATGTTGAGGGCATGTGGCCTGGTGCGGTTCAGGAGAGGGGGAGTGCACTCTGTCCTCCCTCTTTTCTGCTGGCTTTTCTGCTGGCCAGGTCAACGTGCTCGGATAAGGGGTCTGGTGTGGATTTTAGGGGGAACTCCACGCCATTGTTTTTAAATTTGGGCTGGAGTTCCCATTAAAGTACATACCAGACCTGAAGGGTCTGGTTATGGATATTTGGGGGGAACCCTACGTCATTTTTTTTTCAAATTGACGGCGGGGTTCCCCTTAATATCCATACCAGACCTAAAGGGTCTGGTTATTAAATTTTGGGGGACCCCCACGCACTATTTTTTTTTTACTAAAAGTCCGTGTCCCATTGACTTTAATGGGGTTCGGAGTTCGGGTTTGGGTTCCCGAACCCAAACTTTTTTTTTAAAGTTCGGGTCCGAACCCGAACATCCAGGTGTCCACTCAACCCTAATGATAATGCAAAATGAACAATGTTTTGTTTACTTGAACTCCTTCGTAGTTGCGATTATTATATATTCGGTATCACTACCATATATTTGTTTATTTTCAATGCAAAAACATTTCTCTTCTTTTTTGCTACATCTTTAAAGCCCAATTTTAGGCCACATAGATATAAATCCCTCAGAAAACAACAAAGTCCTAAGAGCAACCCTACAAACTCATAAGCTTACACAGTCACTTAATATGTTAGCCAACAAATATTGCAAGTTAAATGTGTTTGTGGACAAGCTTCCTGACTTAGGCCTCGTACACACGAGGGGATATGTCCGCTGAAAACGGTCCGATGGACCGTTTCAGCAGACATCTCCGCTCGTGTGTATGGGCTAGCGGACAGATTTCTCCACCCGACAGATTTCAAAGCATGCTTTGAAATCCATCCGGTGGAATCTGTCCGCCCGACATGTCTGCTGGTTAGTACACTTACCAGCAGACATGTCGTCCCCCACCGCCGCAGTGTTTAACTTCCTGGTGCGGTGACGTGGCGGTGACGTGGCGGTGACGTGGCGGCGTCAACGTCACCGCCGCGTCACCGCGCCGTCCGGCGGCGGGGAATTTGATCCGATGGTGTGTACACGCCATCGGATCAAACTCCCGATCGGACATATCCGATGGAAATGGTCCGCGGACCGTTTTCATCGGATATGTCCGATCGTGTGTACGAGGCCTAATAGAAATCAGCAAGTTGTACAATATCAGGCATTGCTAGTTCTCCTCATACATGCAGAAATTCCAAGAAGAAGTAAACTTTCCACGGGCATGACTTAATGCAAAATAAGCTAAAAAAAAAAGTTAAAATCATAAAAAGCATGCATGAGCCATTGAGAGACATTTTCAGAAGGATTTGATTCAGACACTGTAATGGATCCCTGTTTAGGGGGAGAAGAAAGAATTGCACCCATGAATATCTGAATTTGCTTAGAAATACTGCCAGTCTTAACAAAATCTTGGGATTTTCATGTGTGAAAGGAAAGAAAAGCTAGCAGTACCTGATGTATCTGCTGGGATCTGGCACCAGGAGATCTCCAAATTCTTCTGATGTGCAGTAATGATGACCCAATGTATCTGGTGATGGGGAAAGATCATAGATTTTTAAGGTAGCATATAGTATGGGATTGTGATCAGAGTGTTTTATATGTTATAATAAGGTCTATAGTTTCAATGTAAAAATATAATTACCGTATGTGTTCTTCCTAAAATCTATTTTATTCTGACATTTTCAGGTTCTTGAAGATGGCATAGAGCAGCAGCAAGCTACTGTTAGAGCCCTGAATGTATATGGAGGAGAAGTTTCTGAGCAGTCATCAACTGCTGACGCTTGCCGTATTAAGGAGAATTTAGATACACTGAATTCTCGCTGGTTTATAATCCACAGGAAGCTTAATGAAAGAAGGGAAAGGTGAGTCTCTATGAAACAATGTAGCCTTATCAAACAGTGTATATTAACTAATTGCAATGTGGCTAATATAACTTCAACTGTTCCATGCAAAAAAGTTTTTTTTTTTACACACAAACATAAACAATAAGAAAATTACACTTAACTGCCAACTGTACAGTTTAGAGATAAATTTAGGTACCTCTTCATGGGAGATGCTAATGAGGTCTTCGATATTTTCTATTTGATTGAGTCTGTGAAACCACTCCTCTTTTGTCAGAGGAATTGGAGAATGCCAGTGGGATGGTATGCATTGTCTTGCTGTGTTTATCATGAACATTGTAAGCGATTTCAGATATCTCTTTTTTGGAATGGAAGTAAAGTGAAGTAGGTAAACTACAGGAGAGAACTCAATATTCTCGGAGGTCACTGTTAAGATAGTTTTGTGCACTTCCTTCCAAAATGCTTGGATCATAGGACACGACCACCAGTTATGGACCATAGCGCCATCTGCTGTATCACACTTTCTGAGTGCATTTCTGTGCTGATATGTTAAATGCTCCTTGATAAGGACCTGATTGACCTGCTCCACCCACTGTTTTCTGGTCGGGACATGCGGAGACAGCCAGAACCTAGCCACCAGCTTACGAGCCAAGTATAGTAGTCTGATCACAGCTATGTTCATAGGAGGAATATATACCTTTCTTCATCTACCGCTCCCAAAATACATATTAGGGGATCCAAAGGGACCCCAACCTGAAAGACTGAGGAAATGGTCTCGGTGACATCCCCCCAGTACCTATGCAACTTGAGGCAGCACCAGATTAGGTGAATGAGAGACGGCGTTTGTGTTTGAAAATTTGTGTAGCAATGCCAGGGTTCTGGTGTAAGGTAGCCTTTGCACTACTCGGAGTAAAATAATGAAATCAATCGAACAAAAATGTGAATGCAGCAAAACCTAATAGTGTTTACAATACACAAGTGAAATAATGTTATAAAGTGGGGTATGCGCAAAAAACTCACGCTAACCAGTAGAGAATAGTGCGACAATAATAATCTGTGGCAAAGATCAACAGTCAATAAAACATAAGTGATTAAATGTGTGAGTATAAACAAAGGTGAAAAACCCAAAAAGGTGGTGAGTGTCCAATGAACCAGCTGCAATAATCAGCTGCCAAACGGAGATGGAGATGAAGACACGTGACGGTGTCGTAACGTGTAGGGAGTGGACGGACGTACACCTGGAGTGACGTAAGCAGACGCTGAAGGCGCCGCTGTTTGTTTACATTGCTGCACACTGTTTTTATTATTGTAAGCACAGGTTTTTCTTAATAAACTTTCCCCCTGAGTTTACTGCTACACCATTGGAGGCTTCTTTGTTCTGTCTTTTTCCTTCCCCTGGAACGGAGTGCCCATTAGGTATTCACCCCAGAGGTGCACGTCAGCACCATAGAGGAGAGACAGGTCTGAGAGGCTGGAGAAGCACCTTGGAAGTGAGGCAGGAGGGAAAGCTCTGTGGCTGCAAGGAGGTGGATCTTACTAAAGTAACCTTGATGCTGTATACTCCTTTCATTGAGGTGACGGTTCTGGGAGCCTTTTGAGGGATATCACCATCTGCCCTATAGGTTCACATCTCTACCTGCTTAGAGGACACTCAGCTCCATCTCCGTTTCGCAGCTGATTATTGCAGCTGGTTCATTGGACACTCGCCACCTTTTTGGGTTTTTCACCTTTGTTTATACTCACACATTTAATCACTTATGTTTTATTGACTGTTGATCTTTGTCAGAGATTATTACTGTAGCACTATTCTCTACTGGTTAGCATGTTTTTTTTTTTGCATACCCCACTTTATAACAATGCCAGGGTTCTGTACCATCTTGAGAGGTCTTAAATACACATTCTTGTGTGGCCACATTTAGTGAGCCCTTATGTATGTAAGTACATATTAATTCCCATTCCGAATCTGTAATCTCTATGTTTAACTCTTGTTTCCATGACGAGTATGCTGGAGAACGCTGATTGATCATTGAAAAGTGAGGTGTACAGTATTGAGATTAGATGTCTCTGGAGTGTTTGTTTTGTGCACAGTTTTTCTAATGTAGACAGTTTCCTTGTCCAGTAGTGGGCAGTATCGGACCTAGATAAAAAGTGTCTCATTTGCAGGTATGTCCATCATAGTATTCGGTTGGGGGACAATTTGGAGTTTAAGTCTTCTAGTGTAATAAGAATGTCTCTATTGAATAGGTGAGTGGCTAATACATCTCTGTGAGGTCAAGTGTGTATAAGGGAGTTGTCATTTGTACCCGGGGGAAGTCTAGGTTTGTGCGTAGTGGAGAAAGTGGGCTTAGCCAGGGAGTATGGTCTGTTGCTTTGTTGGAAGAATGAAATGCTGCTAATGTGGGGCCTATTAAAAGGTGTAGTTTGGATTGGGCGGAGATATAATGGGGGTGTAACCATGGTGAGAATCTTAGGCAGTGGGGAGTGACTGAATGTTATAGTGAGACCCAATCTTTTACATCATGATAGATGTTCCAGTCTACTATCCGGGCAAGATGGATTGCCCAATAGTATCAACGTAAGTCTGGGAGAGCAATGATTCTTGGTGTTTTGTTGCTCCAGATGAAAAATGTGCAGATTTGTCAGGAGGAGGTAAAGAAGGAAGGAGGGATATATGTGGGAATGGTCTGTAGTAAATAGCCCATATTGTGAAAGGAATTCTTGGATAGTGCAATTTCTTATGTCCGAGTTGTGATGGCAATGGGCATTGGACTGTATGTTGTAAAGGGATTGGTAGTACTTTTCAAATTAGTGTGCTATGGCCTCATTCAAGGAGTGAAAAGTGCCTTGTTTGTCTTTTATGTGGTGTATCGTGTCACTACTTTTTTTTATTTTGAACTACTCTGGCAAGAAGTCTGCCAATTTTATTTCCTTGCTCATAATAGATTTTGTGCCTTAGGATGTACTGTCTCTTTTGGTTTCATGTTTAATTCTTTAAGAAGAAAAAGTCTTGCCTGAGTCAGCTCTTGATAGGTGGAGGCTGCTATATTTTGTTTGTGGGTCGCTTCTAATATCCGTATGCGGGACATGACCAATGAGATTTTCATTTGTTGTTCTCTTTTTAGTTTGGCGGTGGTTCCAATGAATTCTTCCCTGATAATACATTTGTGTGCTTCCCACAAGTTCAGGCGTTGTGTATCTATGATGTCATTGTGGGAAAATACTTGTTTTTAAGTAGGGAGGAGTTTAGTCTCCATGTTTTTGTCCTGGATATTTTTTCTGGGAAAACTAGGAGGGCAGTGATCGGATGGTGATCTGAGAAAGTCATGGGTTCAATTGTAGCATGCCAGGATGGAAAATTAAAAAAAAGTCTATTTGTGAGTATTTGTGTTGTAGTGGTGAGAAGTATGTGTAATCTTTACCTTGTAGATTCAGCGTTCTCCTGGTATCGTGCAGTAAGAAACCTTGGAGTTGTAACTTGATTTTTTTAATCGCCCTGCAAGCCATGGCTGAGGTACCTGTAGAAGTATTCACAATCGGGTTAAGTGGGATGTTAAAATCTCCTCTGAGTATTAGAATTCCTGTTGAGAAAGGATAGAAGATCATAAATTTAAGACCACGTATACACGATCAGACCGGTCCGATGAGAATGGTCCTACGGACCGTTTTCATTGGACCACGCTGAAGTGGTCTGATGGTCTGATGTGCGTACACACCATCGGGCCAAAAATCCGATTAGGCCAGAACGCGGTGATGTAGAACACAACGACGTGCTGAAAAAACGAAGTTCAATGCTTCCAAGCATGCGTCGACTTGATTCTAAGCATGCGCAGGTTTTTGGTCCGATGCTTCTGTGTACTAACCAACGTTTTTGTCCGACGGACAGGTGTCCGTCAGACAGATTTTAAAGTAAGTTTTAAAACTTTGGTCTGACGGACAACAGTCTGATGGGCCGTACACACCATCCAATTGGTCCTATGAAACTGGTCTTAAGACAAGTTTCATCGGACCGGTCTGATCGTGTGTACGCGGCCTGAGGAATAAATGTAACTTGTTTGGTATTGGGGGCATAGATGTTAGCAATTGTGATAGGCCGAGATCCTATTGTTCCTTGGAAGGAAAAGATATCTGCCTGCTTGGCCATACAATGAATCTGTCAATTGAAAGGGGTGTGTTTAGAAATAAGAATAGAGACACCGTTAGTCTTAGATTCTTTATTGGTTGAATGGAATGCTAGAGGGAATTCATCATCTGAGAATTTAGGGGTTTTATCTGTAAGAAAGTGCGTCTCTTGTACGCAAACAATGTTAGTTTTGAGCTAATGCCATTCTCTGAGAAGTTGTAAGCGTTTTTTGGGCAAGTTAAAGCCTTTAGTGTTGATGGATACAAACTTCAGCAAAAGAGAGGAGTGGTTACAGATGTTTGTGAGGTCATGATAGAGGTGGGACAGTTGGAACATTTAGGTTCAGCTCCAAAAGTCTGTTATTGAGGGTGTTTTGTAGCAAAGAGTGGCTTAAATGTTTGCATTAAATGTGTTTTATTCTTTTTGTAATTTTAGGAATACAAATTAAGCAAACAAATATTTAAAAAAAATCACATGTTTCATGCAAGATCCATATACAAGAACTGTTCATAACATAGTAAAGCTAACACCGGTACAATCAAACTACTGAATCAATTTAAATGGCTCAATTAAAGCTATGTACGTCAAGTAAAATTTTTCATCCTGGGGAAAGAAAAAAGCACACCTGCTAATTTATTGTTTACTATTCATTACACATTCATAGAAAGATATGCTGGAGCATTTGAAATCCATGATTCTGTTGGACTACAGAGAAGCCACAGGCATCATTTATCATTACCAATACATCACTTCTTCCAGTTCCAGGTGTTCTTTCTAAAGCCTAGTGTTACTACACAGAAGCACTTGGCCTCAGTTCATGCCAGCATTTTGTAATGGAGATCTAGCTGTGATGCCAAACCATTGCCTCTTGAAAATCAACAAAATCAACAACATCCTTTTTTTATTTGAAAAAAATAAATAAAAAATAGTTACTTCGATTGATTTAATGAGTGCTAATAATTTTACTATACAACAGTTTTTTTGTAGCTTATTATGCATCTTGACACAATGTTTGTTAACATTAACAAATATTAGACAGTGAGGCCTCATGTCAACGAACGTTTAAAATGGCTCTCCATGTTAGCCTATGGCCTCATGCCCACCATCATGTTTTTGAGCTGTAAATGAGCTGTAAACATCGTACCCCTACCCATTCACCTAGTGGTAGAAATGTGTATAAAAAAACACTACACAAGTTTTTAAAGTAGTTTGTTAGGCAGCTCCGGGGGTCTTCTTCCGACTTCGGGGGTCTTCTGCCGGGCACCACCACTGTCTTCTTTCAGCTCTTTTACCAGCAGCAGCGCGGTCTTCTCTTTTCTTCAGGGGGTCTTCTTCCGACTTCGCTCTCTTCTCCCACCCTCCGGTTCTTTTTCTCTTCTGCCGGGCACCACCGATGTCTTCTTTTAGCTCTTTCACCAGTGGGGGCCCGGTCTTCTGCATCGCCTTCTTCTCATCTTCTCCTTCGATGTTGCCACGATGCTCCCTCCCGCTGTAATGCCAGGTGTGCGGTGCGCAATGATTTATATAGGCCTCTTATGACGTCACAGTCCCAGCATGCTCTGGGTGGTGACGACGCCAGGTACGATGTACCTGGCATCTGTACTAGCTTTACAGCCCGTTTTTAAAAACGTCCATGGACATGAAGCCTGACTGTTATCAATCATGGACAATTAAGGCCATTTTTCAACAATCAAAAAGTAGCAAAAACAACCAAAAGCTGGTAGGCTGGTAAACAGATGAGCGATCTCTGGTCAGATACTTTAGTTCAGTTAAGGCTAATAGTAAACCTGTTACAAAGGTGTGCAATTCCAACTTAGTATGTCCTTGAAAATGCATATTCAGAGATAATTTCAATTAGAATCTAATATCAAAATATCATCATTTCAGATCTCTGAATTAAATCCCAACTTGTCAATTTTTTGAGGATTTGTCAAAACTGTACTAATGAGGAGGCTTTAAAACAGTGCATTCTATGTACCAGAGATTTTGGAAAAGGAGATAATCTCATAAATGTATCTGAGTTGTGCTGAGGCTAGCACCACACAAAAGAGCTTACATTATATCCCCCCAGGAGAAGGTCCAGCTGGAGAAAGACAGTGAAACATGTACATTTGATCATTTAAGTTGGCTCAAACTGAAGCCAACTCAGGAAAATATTGACAAACCACTGGCATGTTTTAGAACTATGCCTTAAATGTATGGTGTTCAGACCTGTATAGTTGGTATTTCTTATATGTAACTGAAAAAGTAACAAAGGCAGTTCCTTGGACAATAATGAGCTCTAAAAGAATTGGACTGAGTATAGTAAGGTTGCCAGACAACTCAGGAAATATCATGTGTGTAGTTATCATCCTGAGTAGAAATATTGACCCATACAGAGAGCTAGCATTTAATTATTGATATATTATCTTCAATACTTATTTCACACATGTTATGTACCTGTTAGAGGCTGGGTTGACAAGAAGATTTCCCTTACACCTCTGGCCCAGTAGCCCATGAAATTGGAGAGTGGGTTTAGACAGACAATTCATGAGCCTTTAACCACTTAAGCCCCGGACCATTGGGCTGGCCAAAGACCTGGCCACTTTTTGTGATTCAGGACTGCGTTGCTTTAACTGAAAATTGCACGGTATTGTGACATGGCTCCCAAACAAAATTGATGTCCTTTTTTCCCCCCACAAATAGAGATTTCTTTTGGTGGTATTTGATCACCTCTGTGGTTTTTTATTTTTTGCGGTATAAACAAAAATAGAGTGACAATTTTGAAAAATGACACTGGCAGTGAAGGGGTTAACCTGTAGGGGCTCTGAAGGGGGTTAAGTGTGTCCTAGGGAGTGATACTAACCATTAGGGGGCGTGGCTATGAGTGACTCATCACTGATCAATGATCCCGATGAGAGGGAGTATTCGATCAGTGACAGACATGTCATTAGGAAGAACAGGGAGATGTTGCGTTTACACTAACATCTCCCCGTTCTTCAACTCTGTGACTCGATTGTGGGACAGCGGTGGACATTATGTCTGTGGGTCCCGCAGGCACAGTTACTGAGCTTGTGACAGGGTCGCAAGCGTGCAGCCGCCAGTGCGTGTGCGACCACACGGTGGCAAATTAATGAGGACATATATATATATATATACACCCATTTGCTTAGCCGTGCCATTCTGTCGACGTACAAGTTTGTGTGGGAAGCGGTTAATAAATGCATATAAAGAAAAACAATCAGAAGACTGCTGTGTTGCTGAAGATGTTCCACCCAGATTTGCTGTAGAAGCTGGTATGCAGGCTGGACCCAGGAACTTCCAGGTGCAAAAACAGGATCTGTGGTCTTTAAATAACTAAACTGTGTACATAATGGACTTTATGTGGTGCTAGAGAACTATTAGACAACTTTTTGTTAATAAGACAAAACAAGTATGTATTAATTAAAAGCACAATAAACACCTTAATAAATATAAAAACATTCCTATATAGCTCTACATTTTAATAAGACACAGGGCCAGATTCTCTAAGAAATTCGCCGGCGTAGCGTAAGCCATTTACACTACGCCGCCGCATCGTACTAGAGCAAGTGCCGTATTCCCTAAGCATTTGCTCCTTCGTTTGCGTAGCGAAAATGGCCCAGCGTAAGCCCGCGTAATTCAAATGAGGCGGCTTGTATTTAAATGAAGCGCGCCCCCGCGTCAAACAAACTGCGCATGCGCCGGCCGGGGAAAAAGCCCAGTGCGCATGCTCCAGCTCACGTCAGAAAGTGTCATTGAAACCGACGTCAAAACGACGTGAGCGTCATTTACGCAACTCCCTATTCGCGAACGAGTTAGTAAAACGACGTAAGCGATGGAAAAAGCCGACGCTGACCCGACGTCATACTTAACATGGCATCTGACGGCATCCGACGGAACTTCGTAAGGTTACTCCACATAGAAGCAGAGGTAACCTTACGCGGACGAAAACAACGTACGCGACGACGGGGCGGCGTAAAAGCGATCAGGAATCGGCATACTAGCCTCATTTGCATAGGCACCTAGTGGCCGGAGTTGTCATTACACCTACGATCCGCAAGTGTAATGGTTTTACACTTGTCTGATGTTGCAGCGTATCTATGCAAAAGTGATGCTAAGCATCAAGCGCATAGATACGAGGCAAAAAAAAAGGCGATACAACGGGGTATCTGAGATACTCCGTCGTATCGCCGCTGAGAATCTGGCCCTCAATTGTTAGTTCCCTTGCATATCTCACAAGATAAAGATGAATCAATAAACATTTTAGTAAATATGTAATCAGGTTACACATTACCATAAAATATCTAAGGGGAGTGTTTCTATATTTCTGTGTTCACGTTTCACGGATAGTTGACCACTTCCTTAGGAGAGGGAGAGTCCTAGTATGTCTATAATTCAAACATACATTTATTAATCATACGTAATAAAATAAATAAATACAAGAGTACACTCTTGTATTGTACAAACCATCTGAAGATGCTCACTGAGGCAAAGGATGGAGCTTCACAGACAAAAACAAAGTTTCAAGGCCCAAGCCACTGTATCACTAAAAAAATCAATAGTACACAGTACATAATCAAATGGTTTACAATCAGTGGTGCATCCTGTGTGTACCAGATCCTTCCATGGTTTGCCAAAAAACTAACAAAAAATGTTTACTAAAATGGTGTGTAACTAAAAGTCTTATTAAGACCTGGGGGTCTTAATTCATCCAAATAGTTTTCGTATGATTTTCATATAGTGTCTACACAACTTTCGACAGTCAATTCCGAATTTTGTATGAACATTCCCAAGGACACAACAAAAATGTATTGTACAGGAACACAACAAATAATTTTTATTTAATGTTTACCATTTTCCTATGATCTTTGTGCAAGAAAAATCAGAAAATAATGACTGCACATTATCAGAAACAATAAACAACAAAAAACCTTCATCAGATCCGATTTGCTGTGAAACAATGAGGAAAATTGGGTGATTTGTTAGCTGGATTTTCTTATAGTGTGTACCCCACTTAAGTCACAAATATTGCTACACAGAATTATAATTTACTTTTTAGGTAAACATTTCTTGTACATTAATTTCAGTTGCATATTAACCACTTAAGACCCAGACCATTTTGCAGGTAAAGGACCTGGCCAGTTTTTGCGATTCGGCACTGTGTCGCTTTAACTGACAATTGCGCGGTCTTGCGATGTGGCTCCCAAACAAAATTGACGTCCTTTATTTCCCACAAATAGAGCTTTCTTTTGGTGGTATTTGATCACCTCTATGGTTTTTATTTTTTGCGCTATAAACAAAAATAGAGCGGCAATTTTGAAAAAAAATATATTTTTTACTTTTTGCTATAATAAATACCCCCCAAAAACGATCGCAATAAGCGTTTAACAATTGGTTTGCGCAAAATGTATAGCGTTTACAAAATAGGGGAAAGTTTTGTTGCATTTTATTAATATTTTTTACTACTAATGGCAGCAATCAGCGTTTTTTTTCATGACTATGACATTATGACGGACACATCGGACAATTTTGACATATTTATGTGTCAAAAAATGCTATAAAAATGCATTGTTTACTGTGAAAATGACAATTGCAGTTTAGGAGTTAACCACTAGGGGGCGCTTTAGGGGTTATGTGTGACCTCATATGTGTTTCTAACTGTAGGGGGGTGGGGCTGGACGTGTCACGTCACTGATCGTCTTTTCCTATATCAGAGAACAGACGATCAGTGACATTTCCACTGTGAAGAACGGGGAAGGTGTGTTTACACACACCTCTCCCCGTTTTTCAGCTCCTGTGACTGATTGTGGGACACCGGCAGCGATCAGGTCTGCGGATCCCACGGCCGCGGTCACGGAGCTTTGGGCCGGTTCACGGAAGCGCACCTGCGCGACCCACGGCTGGGCACTTAAAGGGGACGTACAGGTACATGCCTGTGCCCAGCCATGCCATTATGCTGACGTAAATGTGCAGGAGGCGGTCCTTAAGTGGTTAAGCTGCTTGGCCAGATTTACTTATAGCACATTGTCTGTAGTTCTGCTTTTTTTTTTTTTTTTGGTGGCTTACACATTATCATAGTTTAATATCATAACTTCACATACATTTTTGCTTATCTGCATCAGCATTACTCTGCTAAAATTGTTATAATCCTGCCACAATTTAGTCTCATTTATTGCAATGGCACCCCAAATCCACACAACATGATGAAAACAATCTACCCACTTGCTAAAAACTGCTAGAAACTGAATTATATAATCACAACAATAATCTGATAGCCAACATATTATAACCATTAATCATTGCATTTATAATTGTGTTGCCTATTTAAGAGATGCGTGAGTCTTTGTTAACTGTTTTATCACTTTTTGTTGTACTTATCATGAGCAAATCAGAGGAATGTTTACTGTTTTTTATTTTCTTTGTGATTTCTTGCTTCTTTTGTATTATATTTTTCCTTTGTTACCACCATTATTCAAATTGGAATGTGCAGCTTATATTGACCTGCTCTTGAAATAAGCCCTCACATGCAGGGTTCCATTGAAAAACAGTCATATAACTGAGCATTCATTCAATTCAAATTTCTCGCTAACCTAGGGTGTATTGGATTTGTCCTACAAAGTCAGTTGTCTACAAAGTTTACTTAGCATTCTTTCCTTTTACTTCAATGCTTGACTACAAAAGCTGTCATGTTCAGACTCAGAGACCAGTAGCAATAGCAGTAGAGAGACTCCTACTGACCAGCAGTATAAGTACACAGGCAGGTCACCCCGGTAAATGCCACAGGTTCACCTGAGGTGCGGGATCTAAGCACTAACCGGTATTCACCAGAACTACTGAGGGTGAAGAAGGAGGAGGTGAGCAAGCTTGGGTCCAGTAGCAGATATAGCAGGCAGTGATCAAGTAGTTAGTAAACAAGCCAAAGCTCAGTAACAACTGGTTGCAGGTTGGGAACAAGCAAAATCGTAGATGAGGAAAAAACCAAAGGCATGTAAGGAGTGGTAGTGGAGATGAGGACAGCTTCAAGTATGCAAAGGAGAAAGATATTTGTTGGAGAGAGCACAATAATCTGGCAAACAGTTTACAATAGTATGGCTTAAATAGGAAGTTCATTGGAGGAGCAATGAGTTCAAGGTTCACTAGAAAGAAGGTACAAGAAAAGATTAGCCATGGGTTTAGGAAACGCTGTAACAAGGCCCAGGCCTAGGGCAACACTTGGCAGGGGGACAAAATGGAAAGTGTAGTGTAGCGCCAATCTTATGGGGTTGACTGGGCTGAGAGGCAAATTAGTCTAGCGCCCCTATGAAGCTGCACTGCTTCCGGAATGCGTGCGGCATTCCGCAACTGTGGGGAGGGGGGGGGGGCTCTGATACTAATTTTCACTGTCCTATCATCCTGTACCACAAACCTTCCTCACTGTGCTATGTTTTCTGCTGCACCATTGGCATAGTTATATCTTTTTAGTGCTTTCCATAAAATTAGCAGACATTTGTGCTTGAAGTAGAACTATAGGCAATACTTTTTTTTTTTCATTTTTTAATAAAGTAAGGGAAGGTTATAGCCCCTGTTAGTTTATTTTTTACAATCCCTATCCCATTGCAGATATTTCCCTTCACTTCCTGCCCCATAGCCAAACAGGAAGTGAGAAGAATCTATCCCACCCCCCAGGCCCACTAGCTGTTTATATGTTACACTCCTCAGATGGGATAAAATGGCGGACCCTAATCCTGACAGACTTTTCACCTCAGAACTTTCCCGCCTCTGCACTTTACCTGCAGATCTTTTCCTCGGGACACTTCTCCTCCTGTACATCACTTTTCTGTCACAGGTTAGTACTCCTGTCCCGCCATCTTCAGCCCACTAGGTCTCACTCTGAATAAGTCCTAGTAGTTTGAATTGATGATTCTGAATAGGCCAGGGTCCTGCAGTACCCCTTTTTTGTGGCCATGGATATTGCTTGAGGAAAATATTTGATGATGGACTACTGATCTCAGAGGTCCTGGCTTGCAAATCCTGCACCCTTAGGCTGCATCAATTTGACAAAAACTCCACAGTCTCTTCTCTGACTCTACACCCAGCTACTGTTCCAGGACACCTTTCCATGACCGTGTCAGGAGAGGCTCCCTCCCAGCTCTCCCTGGCACACCTCTTCCAGATCTCCACTGTGTCTCACTCACCGACTCCTGCCACGAATCCTTCCTGAAGAATATACCAGGACCATGTGGACCAACTGCTCTCCAGATCCTCTTCCAGGACACCTCTCCATGACCGTTTAAGGGGAGGCTCCCAAGTTCCTACGCCGGATCCACACCCCCATATAGGGGTGTCTCTCCAATACACAATCTAGCCCTCCATCCTTCAGTTCACCAGGTCAAAAACTTCCCCCAGCAGGCAGACAAATGGAGCTTATAAAAGGCCTGCTCCCTGCCAATCTTAGTTGGGGATTGGTCAGAGCTCCTACATACACCTCATGCTACTCCAACTCTCAGCCCTGCCCCCTTTCAGGAACATTCTCCCTGGAAACAGGGGAGATGTTTAAAAGATGAAGTACTTGTCAGTCACAACCACTGCTACATTAAACACTCCTTGCCCCCAGACCAAAAAACATACAGGCCTAGCTCGCAGCATAGACCTGCTTAAATATATCTGCACTGGCAGCTAACACCAAAAACCTCACATCTAGCACCTACCTATGGTAGACAGTGCTACACAAACCTTTATTATATTACAGATTACCAATTATTAGATGTGATGGTTGCATTTGTTTTCTTTTTTAGGCTTTCCTATTTTCATCTTGTTATCTAATCAGTAAGTATTTTGTTTTTCAACAAAATAAGCTCTCTTCTAGATTTATGAGTTTACATGGATGAAACAAACAATTCATCACCTAGACAGAGCTTTTATTTCTGTCTGTGTCCCAGCTGGGGCAAATTACCTTCTCTATATGTCCTAATAACTGTTGTCACTGGGACATAAAGTGAGGGAGAAATCCAAAATGAGTTATCACAAGAACAGGACACTTGGGGACACGTTTGGTGACAACTGTCTAAATGTTTCTCTTGTTTCCCTTTCTGCCTACGGGGAAGAAAAGAAAAGGGAAATATGGAAAAAACCTGTTGAGTCCCATCCTACTCTATTCAAAAATACTAAATACTAAAATGAAAGATTGGATTTAAGCATATATTAGCACTTTGTTAGTAATCAGTGGGCTATTGCAGGTGTAATTGGTATTGAAGCTGCAGAGTCCTTTTAAGTAGAATTTTCACCTTGGTAATTGCGCAGAATAATGATATACCAAAAATAAAAACAGAAACACAAGTTTGTGCAGCTATCTTTGTCACAATCTCTTTTCATGCATCTAGTGTGTTTTGTCTGGCTGATTTGAGCTAGAATGCAGAGCTTTCAGAAACATATGTTCTAGTTTACATTAATAACAGTTTAAAGCATTTACTTAATTAAATGCACCAAAATAAATGTTACATATTCCTAAAAAGTCCAGCTGCCACAAAAAGGTATAATGAATACATTATAATGTTAATAACATGAACCTCTTTTATACTATGTTTTTCTGAAGTTAAAAAAAAGCTAAACGTGTCTTGTAGAGTTACTTAAAGCTCAGCAAGTGAAACTAATGAAAAGGAAAAGGAGAACAGCAGGGCAGATTCGAGAATCAATACAAGTTCAACCATATGCCATTTAAAAGACTTAGCACATTCTTGTATTCAGCATGACTATTAATCATGCCTACTTTCATTTTCAATATAGTAATTATTACTTATTAGTCCTCCACCTGTTCTCTGTTACTAGCTCTCAATAAATGTAGAATTAAAAAAAATAACTTTTTTTTTTTTTTTTTATCAAAACATCTGCCCTCCATATTAATTTGTATCTACTGTATTTGGTGGAAATTGACATGGCTTCCAAAGCACCCATTTTATTAGAAGAATTTTAAGGTTGCACATTAGGAAATGTAAGAGCAAACACACTAACAACTAAGGCATTAGGTCAAAGTAGTCAGTCAGTAGATAAATACAGATTTAAACTCCATTATTGTACAGTAATGGCCTGTTGGCTCATTGCAAATCCAATACAGATGCTGTTTATGAATAAATGGCAAATTGAAAGGATGTTTAAATGTGAACACATGATTTGATTTGTGAAATACAATACTGCCATACTTTCATCTAATGCTTTAGTGAATGCATCAGCAGTAATGTGTGGTAGCATATTCTCAGTCAAATAAGTAGAAAAATGGTAGATGCTAAATAAGAAGCATTTTGAGTTCATACTTAAAGTAGACCTAGCATCAGATATATATTTAGTATTGCATAGAAGCTTTTGGGTAAGTGTAACATTTAAAGATATGTATTATATCTCAATGGTTATAGTCAACATCAATAAGTATCATCAATTTACGGCAGAACACTTTGAGACAACATATGCATACTCATCTAAAAGGCACCTACATTTACATGATTGTGACAATAATTATTAGGCCAGGATATAGATGCTGATCATGTGTGATGCCTAAACACAGATACCACTGGTCTTCTGGGTTGAAATAAAGATAAAGGCATTCTCATATTATCCTGGGTTGTTGATACCCATAAAAAAAGCATTTAGCCCAAGGTGCTGTAGAACCTCTCAAAACGATGTCATCATTTGCATATGATTGTCAAAGTATGCCCTCAGTTCGGATTTTATATTATTCCACTGATCATCTAGTCAAATAAGAAATCAGTGAGGCCATAGCTTTGGGTCTCAAAATTGTGTCATCAACACCAACAACCATGTTATGAGGCTACAAATCACAGGCTGCAGATTTGTAATTGTCCACCAGGTGGAGTGATGCCTAACATAAATGGGTTATGTGCTATGATTAAGCACTAATTTATAGTGCAAAACGCGTCAGTTGTTTTACTCCTGTATTGTGTGCTGTGACTTGTAGTGCATTTTTCCTTTTTTTTAAATAAAGACAACCATCAAGGTTTTTTGGAGTGCGGCTATCCATATTTTCTTTTTCTAAATATCACATAAATGGGCTATGTGAAAGTGAGCTGAAATCACAGCATCTTCTATAAAGACAGTGCAAATCCTCATCCACTTGCAGTATATGTTTATTATGGATCCCTGATATTATGCACATTTACCTTTCATAACCCAGTGCCGGCCATACATGGTTCAAATCTTGTCAGGAACCGGACAAGATTTGAACCATCAATGGTCAGGCTGAATGTACCAAGGTGATCCATTTTCAACTTAGGTACACCCAGCCTGGTGGATTCTTTTGCGATTATCACTAGTGGATGACATGGCCACCAGCAAAAATCACTGTCTTCTCCCATTGGGGATGACAATGGCCCATTGTCATGTACCTGGTAGAGATCGAGCAGTAGAAGGGGCTTCTCTTGCACCTCCTGTACAACACCCCTGGTAGAGATGACAGGGAGTGAAGGACGCAGAATGGCACGAGGGCTGATGTAGTAAATGGCTTAAGCTGGGGCTTGGCAGAGACCTGATGGCTGGATATCACTGGGCAGGTACTGAAGACAGGATGTTGCTGGAACAGCAGGCGGAGGCGTAACCGGAATGGAAGCCAGGGGGTCATCAACAGGCGAGCAGAACAGGTACTGAGTAGTGAGGCAGAGACTAAGTCAGGATACAGGCCGGGTCTGGTACACAGTTGGGCAGCGGGGTACAGGAACATAAGGCAGAAGCAGAGTCAAAACAAGCCGCGGGTCACAGGTAGGCAGGCAGAGATCCAAGACAGGTACAGAAGAAGCCGGGTCAAACACAAAGAACAGGAACAGTGGTAACAGGAAACAAGCTGAAAGACCACTCAGCAAGGTGTGTATGTTATTGTCTGGTTTAAATAGGTGCACTGGCACCAATTCGCACGCACGCACACGTGCACCAATGCGTGCTCACGCATGCACCACTGTATGCCCTTTCTTGTGCACATCCTGGTATGCCGGTTTCTGTGTGCCAATGTGCGCTTGTTACCGGGTTTCTCTTACACCCATTATGAAGGATTCCCACATCAACACTGTCTGTGTTGATGGGGGAATCAAGCAAATTTGTTTAGTGTATTGCAGGCCTAAAAGACCACATTACCAGTCTCTTGCATTCCTTATATGCATGAAAAATCCCGAAAACTCCTAGTAGATAGGGTTTGTAATAAGAGGTTTTCATTATAGTGCAGGATATACCTCTGTATATCAGCTGAAAGTTGCCCCTTTGCTTATGATGTTTACTTGTATTAATGCACCCTATCTAAGAAAAACAAATTTAACTTTTCTACTTTACCACTGTGTTAAGACATGTAAGGCCTTGTACACACGATCGGACATATCCGATGAAAACGGTCCGCGGACCGTTTCCATCGGATATGTCCGATCTGGAGTTTGGTCCGATGGCGTGTACACACCATCGGATCAAATTCCCCGCCGGCGGACGGCGCGCTGACGTTGACGCCGCCACGTCACCGCTACGTCACGCACCAGGAAGTAAACACTTCCGCGCGCATGCGTCGGATCCATTCACAGGATACGACGCATGTGCGGGAGGATATGTCCGCTGGTTTCCCGTACTAACCAGCGGACATATCCGACGGACAGGTTTGTAGCGGACAAATTTCAAAGCATGCTTTGAAATTTGTCCGATGGACAAATCTGTCCGCTAGCCCATACACACGATCGGAGATGTCTGCTGAAACGGTCCATCGGACCGTTTTCAGCGGACATATCCGCTCGTGTGTACGAGGCCTAAGGTGCTACCTGGGACCTGAGATTTCAGGACCCAACATCATTCAGATATGAATAAACCCTAGTCTTTTACATTTTCCTCACCTTTACAACATAATACATGTCACATTCGCATATTAGAAGATATATAACTCCTTTTGTTTCACAGTTTGCCTAATGTTTACTTCTGAATACTTGTCCTCCCGTCATAGGCAATTCAGTCCCAGTTCCTACACAGATGTATCTGATTTTTTTTTTAGATAAGCTAGGTTCTTCTTTGAGCCCATCCCAGTGTTTAGATATGATTTAAAATATAACCTTGTGTTGATTACAACTCATAGTGATTATTATATCTTATTTTTCTTGCTTCTCTTTTTTTTCATTTATTGAAAAATTTTAAAGGGTTGCGTGATATGTTTACTCTGAACAAATTACCTGTAATACCAAAAAAGTGTATTTTGTACATTACAGTAGGATTTAGGGAGGCTTAAATTCTTCCTGTTGCTTAACTAATAACAGATACAGATCCCAGGGTTATAAAGTACATGTGATGGTCTTATCCTAAAGTTTACAAGCAGGATGCATGGCCTTAATCTAATAATCAAGATGTTTTGAGAAACACTAGAGGTCAGCTAGGAGGATGGCATTGTTAACATGTGTTTGTAAAAAGTTTCCTTTCATTTAATTCCCTGTAAACTAAAATCTGCATGTTCTAAGGTTGCTTGGTTAATGGTCAAATCATTATCAACTCTGCATGTGGCCATTCATGATTGTGATCAATATCTACTCCCCTCCAGCCTATTGTGTATTTTAAAAGCTAAAGCATTCAGTAGTTCTAGGCATGTAATAAAGCTAAAATTACAGCTGAATAGGTCTTGATGTGCAAAGGTCAGCATCAAATGTATCAAAACAAAGCTGTAACTACTATTTTTACAGGCTTAGGGAGAGTAATTACCATAGCAAACTAGATGGTATAGTAGAGAATATGCAGTGGAGATCTATTAACAATACAGTAGCTTGTAGATAAAATATTCAATCTGTCACGGGATGTAAAACATAAAACCAATTCAATTATATCAGAATTTCTGTCTGTACTATATGAGCAAGTTAACTACAACTGTCTGTATAAGCAAGAGTGATGCCATTGTGGCTCGGCCAATCAAATGGCGGCTGATTGGAAAGCAGGGTAAAAACAGAAGCCCGGTCAGCAGTGACAGTGCGCCGTTGGAGGGATTGGTTGTCAGGTAAGTCATTCATAATGTGATAGTATGTGATGTATACTAGCACATTATGACCTTAATTTACAGGGAATATATATATATATAAACTGCAATAATACTTAGGCTTAAAGCTTCTTACCAAAACATAGGTATATACATTGAATGTGCAGCAAAAAAATACATTTGAAATGTCTTACCTTAGGGAATTGTTTAAATGAGCCCTAGCACCTGCAGAAAATGCTCTCTTTCTGAGCATAAGCTTTAGATAACGGCCACTGCTCACTGTGTGATACAAACATTCCAAGAAGCCTACTGTTTATTCATAACTACAGCTCTGCAATCAGCATTGCTCACTCTCCTTGCTCATGAGTATTTTTCATTTTAGGTCTGTAGTTCTGACATAGCTTGGGAAATCTCATACCACCATAGATAGATCACTACTTTCATACAGAGACCAGTAAACCAGAGAGAGAGGATTTTCCACTGATGCTGGGGCTCAGTTAAAAAAAAGAACAGTAATGGGCATGGCCTGGATGCACTGCAAGATACCTAATATACTGTATCTTATTTCAAAAATAGTACACCGCACACCAAAGACAATCTGTCTTCTCCTTCCAGACCATGCCCCTCTAATGTCTTTCACTGTCCCAAAGACCTTAACTGCTTGCCGACCGCGCGCCATCGTTTTACGGCAGCAGGTCGGCTCTCCTGGGAGAGAGCCCGTAGCTCTACGTCGGCTCTTTAGCGGCCACTAGGGGGCCCCTCGCTCGCCCCCGAGTCCTGTACGCATGCCCGGTGGGCACGATTGCCGCCGGGCACCAGCAATTGCTCGGTACAGAGCGAGGATCGGGAGCTGTGTGTGTAAACACACAGCTTCCGGTCCTGTCAGGGGAAAAAATGCTGATCTTCTGAAATCAGTGATTTCCCCTAGTGAGTCCACCCCCCCCCCCCCCATACAGTTAGAACACACTCAAATCTTGTCGGAAATTTCGACCGTCAAGAACGCAGTGATGTACAAGACGTACGACGAGCCAATATCAATGAAGATCAATAGGCAGTTCAGTTCTTCAGTTTTATTCTGAGCATGCATGTTTTTTTGCGCGTCGGAATTACAGACAGACGAGTAGATTTTCCGATAGGAACTTTTTCCTTTGGAAAAATAGAGAACCTGCTCTAATGTCGGGTAAACATGATCGGAAATTCCATCAAGAAAACCGTGTATTTTTTCTGTCGTAATGTTGGCTCAAACTTATGTTGCATACACACGGTCACACAAATCTCGTTGGAAATTCTGACAGTCAAGAACGCGGTGATGTACAAGACGTGCGACGAGCCGAGATCAATGAAGTTCAATAGGCAGTCCAGCTCCTCTTGCTTTGTTCTGAGCATGCGTGTTTTTTTGTGCGTCGGAATTACATACAGACGAGCAGATTTTCCGATAGGAACCTTTTCCGTCAGAAAAATAGAGATCCTGCTCTCAATATTTTGTTGGTGGAAACTCTGTCGGCAAAAGTCCGATGGAGCATACACACGGTCGGAATTTCCATCCAAAAGCTCACATCGGACCTTTCTTGTCAGAATTTACAATCATGTGTACGCGGCATAAGAGGTAGACCTGGCCAGGGCCAGGGAGGAGACAGACAAAAGCCATTCCTTTACATATAGACCAGGCTGACTTTGGTGTGCAGTGTCCTGTTCTTGCTATTAGATACTTTAGGTAAGCCAGTATGAGCTACCACTGAATACTGGCACCCATAAGCAAGGGGAAGTCCCCGGATGAGTTCACACTGGTGTTTGAAACGGCATGAAATTTCTAAAAGATTATGTAAACCCAACATTTCATGTTCCTGATGTTTGCCTTCTGTACCGTGTACTTGTATGAAAAAGTATCCTGTTCTCTTTTTGTTACTTCTGTGTGAAATCCCTGGTGTCCCTGCCAGTCTCTCTGCTTTCCTATTAAAAACTGATATCACTTACCTGGAAGCAGAGGCTGATATAATGAGAAAGGCCTCTCTGACACTTCTGGCTTGGAGCCCCTGGTAGTGTGACCAGGAGGCACAAGAGTGCATAGTTGCATGCATGCTTGTTAGTCTTGCTAGTAGCAGAGCAGGTGTCCACACTAGGCAGGAGAAGTCATCAGTGGTCTTGAGCAAAGCAGGCAAACTGGCAGGAATCTGGTAGGCAGCAGACGGAATCAGACATGTACTGGGGGCAGTGGTAAGGCATGTGCTGGAAGCAGACTGTAGATCAGCAGTGACAGCAGGATCTTAGGAAGGTACGCAGGCAGAGCAGATCCCATGCAGAGGCACAGTCGGGAGCATGATCAGGGTACAAGCCAGGTCAGGAACTGATCAGAGGAATAGAAGCAATGGAGCAGGCAGAATCATTGATCAGAGGACAAGCCGAGGTCAATGCAGGTGGAATTCAAGGAGTAGTCAGGCAAATCAGGTCAGCAACTTGGAGTCAGTATAGAGATTCACAGGCTCTCAGGATACACAGAAGACTGAAAACAAAGCAGCACTGATCCTGGGCACTGGTATGGTTTAAATAGCCCAAATGTCTCTGTTATGAGTGTGCGTGAACATGCCAATGCACATGGATATGTACACCATTGTTTGCACACATGTGCCCAATTCCTATGTCCACGAGAAGGAACATAGATTAGCCTGGGATGAAGCACAGAAGTTTGTCCAGGGGCGCCATCTTGTCTACTGGCATGCCTTTCCTGACAAATGATCACACTAAGCAGAAGATAACACCATGGTCAATTCTATAGCTGGGAACTAAGCCTGATTTCCTCCAATGACAATTAGACTTGTCCTGACACCCCCCCTGCACAGCCTTTTACTGGGAAGCACCCCCCGCTTGTCCCTGACTCCCGTGCGCTTGCCCGGCGGGCGCGATTTCCGCCGGGCACCCGCGATTGCTCGTTACAGAGCGAGGACCGGGAGCTGTCAGGGGAGAAATGCTTGACCGTCTGTTCATACAATGTATGAACAGCAATCAGTCATTTCCCCTAGTGAGGCCACCCCCTTCAGTTAGAACACACCCAGGGAACATACTTAACCCCTTCCCCGCCCCCTAGTGTTAACCCCTTCACTGCCAGTGGCATTTTTATAGTAATCCAATGCATTTTTATAGCACTGATTGCTATAAAAATGCCAATGGTCCCAAAAATGTGTCAAAAGTGTCCAAAGTGTCCGCCATAATCTCGCAGTACCGAAAAAAAATCGCTGATCGCTGCCATTACTTGTAAAAAAAAATATTAATAAAAATGCCATAAAACTACCCCCTATTTTGTATACGCTATAACCTTTGCGCAAACCAATCCATAAACGTTTATTGCGATTTTTTTTAATAAAATATGTAGAGAATACGTATCGGCCTTTTTTATATATATATAATTTTTTTGGGGGATATTTATTATAGCAAATTTTTTTTTTTTTTCAAAATTGTCGCTCTATTTTTGTTTATAGCGCAAAAACTAAAATACCACCAAAAGAAAGCTCTCATTGTGGGAAAAAAAGGACTCCAATTTTGTTTGGGAGCCACGTCACACGACCGCGTAATTGTCAGTTAAAGCAACGCAGTGCCGAATCGCAAAAAGTGCTCTGGTCTTTGACCAGCAATATGGTCCGGGGGTTAAGTGGTTTAAAACTCCTTCTTTTCATCCGCACACACATTTTTATATTGCATATGTGGCATACATGTCACACAAGTTAACAATTTTGTGGATTACAACTTTTATTTTCATACTAGGGGTGCTGAAAATTGCCTTATTCAAACTGGGCTTGGAGCAGTTCCATGTAATTAAGACACTTTGGGTTGATTTACTAAAGACAAATTGACTGTGCACTTTGCACGTCCAGTTACACTCTGCAAGGGCATTTGAACCAGAGCTTGGTAAATGAGGTGAAGCTTAAATTTGCAAAGAATACCCAATCACATGCAAGGAAAATAAAAACAGCAATTTTGCTTGCACATGATTAAATTATGGAGCCAACAGAGCTTCCCATCATTTACTAAGTTCTGGAGCAAATGCCCTTGCAGAGTGCAACTGCACTTGCAAAGTGCACAGTCTATGTGCCTTTAGCAAATCAACCAGTGTGTTTATTTGCTTTCAGTCTATAAATGAGAAAATGGAGTGTGTAAGTATGAAACCACTGATAAATATGTAATATTTAATCTCTGCAGTTGTATAAATCACTGTTAATCATTTTAGCCTGCGAGAAATGAAAGATAATACATTCTGATCCTGTTCCCATCCTTGATTTAAGATATTAAATCTTAACTTTGAAACCAAGAGATATTCCTCCAGTTCAACTGGTACATTGCTTTGATGTTTGATAATAGATCTTACTTCATCGCTGAAATATTTTTAGATAAATGTCATCACTGGTCATGTAAATACCCATCAAAAAGATATGACGCTCATGAATATTGGGAGATCTATGGTGTTTCTGTATCGGTTTAGTCATGGTCTCATCTAAGGCATATTTAATTTGAGAGACAAAAGATGAAATGATTATGTAGTGTTTGCTTCAATCCATGTCAACTAGTTGTAAAGAGAAGAATTATATTAATATAGTATAAAAATAATTATTGAGCAAGGAGTTTTGTTAACATCATGGCATAATGCATGAATGACCAAAATGTTGGTATTGCTTACTGCTAGAAGGTGACAGATAATGTGGGGCACATGACAGACAGTGGATGGCTCAGTGAAATTTGACTGAGGGGTGGAGAGGGTGAAAACAAAGTTAAAGTTCTAGGACTGAGAGAGTCTTACACATGATCGGATATCTGATGGAATCTAATCCGATGGATTTTTTAGTTGGATACCCGATGAAGCAGACTTTCATCAGTCTTGCCTACATACCATCAGTCAAAAATCTGATCGTATCCAAACGCGGTGACGTACAACACTACGACAAGCCTAAAAGATGAAGTTCAATGCTTCCAAGCATGCTTCGACTTCATTCTGATCCATAGGAAAAATTTAAAACATATTCTATTTTTTTTCACCGATGGAAATCAAACCAATGTATTAATCGTTGTATTAATTCATGAAAAAAAAATATTTGGTTGTTCTACATAACACACTTAGACTATTCCTTTGTATAACAAACATTTAGCTACTGTTACTATGTATAATGCACACACAGCACAGGTATCACAGATAATTTGCATATGCTGTACTATATATCAATGCATTTTCAACCAAAGCTTAATTTAACAGTGTAACATGTTTCCAGTGGTACCTATGACTGAGCTAGTAGTGATGACGCAATAGGTTCATGCAGTATATCCTTCTGGCTCAAAGAACTGACATTTTGAAGACATTGATGTTGGAAGAACAAAGCTATTTAAGGTTTGGGATTAGCACTACAGTGCAAGCACTGGAATAAAATGGGGCTAAAGTGTCCATATTCTTATGCTTTGAATAATACGTGGAATGATGATAGATATAGGTTTGCAACTCATTGGAATCAAACATTGAAAATATATCATGATGCTATGAGTAAGGCCACAGTGGCTGAAATGCATTAGAACTGTTTTACTAGATGTGCTTGTGTAACCAATAAAGATTTTCAATGTTTGAGTCAACAGAGTTTCCAGCTTATATCCTTCAATGTTAGAAGTAAAGGGGGACTGCACATCCCAGCCTCAAGCACCATCATCACCAGTAGTATAGGTTGTGTATTGTATCCAGTGATAATTTGTGAAATTAGTACTGTACAATAGTGTTGAGCGGAATACGCCATATTCGATTTCGCGATATTGCGCGAATATATAGAAGAAGATTCACGAATATTCGCTAATATCGAAAATTCGTGATATTTAATCCAAAAAAATGTTTGCGAAATTTCGCTAATGCGAAAATGATTGCGAAATTCTCATAAACGCAGATCATTTCCTGTATTACTATACTAATATGCACTAAACACTAACTCTACACTAACTCTACTTAAAAGAAAGGAGAATAAGGGGGCAAAAACTCTAACTCTACACTAACTCTACTTAAAAGAAAGGAGAATAAGGGGGCACAAGAAGGGCGGAGAAGATAATCGCGCAATATTTCTTTTGCCGAATATTCAAGTTATTCTGATTGGCTCTGATGCGCCCTTCTTTTGCATCAGAGCCAATCAGAATAACTCGAATATTCGGCAAAAGGAATATTGCGCGATTATCTTCTCCGCCCTTTATTTGCATCAGAGCCAATCAGAATAACTCGAATATTCGGCAAAAGGAATATCGCGCAATATTCCTTTTGCCGAATATTCGAGTTATTCTGATTGGCTCTGATGCAAAAGAAGGGCGGAGAAGATAATCGCGCAATATTCCTTTTGCCGAATATTCGAGTTATTCTGATTGGCTCTGATGCAAAAGAAGGGCGCATCAGAGCCAATCAGAATAACTTGAATATTCGGCAAAAGAAATATTGCGCGATTATCTTCTCCGCCCTTCTTTTGCATCAGAGCCAATCAGAATAACTCGAATATTCGGCAAAAGGAATATCGCGCAATATTCCTTTTGCCGAATATTCAAGTTATTCTGATTGGCTCTGATGCAAAAGAAGGGCCGAGTAGCTGATGCGATTCTTTTATGTTGCCGAAAATTCGCAATGCGAATTTTCGGCAACATAAAAGAATCGCATCAGCTACTCGGCCCAGGGTCTCTCTCTAATCATACCAGCAATGCTTTTAGACGTCGATGGAGATCACTAGGATGTGATCTGTTTTAAAAATACATTTGAAAAAATGCGAATATTCGCCATAGCGAATATTCGCCGCAATATTCGAGTTATTCGCGAATACTCGAATATGCAATATTCGTAGCGAATATTCACAATGCAAATACAGTATTCGTGAGCAACACTACTGTACAATTGGGACTGTAACTATTTACTGTGAGGGTCTACACCAACAATCTTTTAAAATTACATGCAATCAATTTTTTTTTTTAAATTAATGCCAGATACAGCCAGGCCTTATATTTTAGGAGAAAGGTCAGCAATTGCATTCCTCATACTCCTTGATGTATTTTAGGGTTTATTTATCAATTTAGGTAATCTGTTCTAAATTTGGTCAAATAAAACCATAATATGTTAAAAAAAAAAGATTTGTGTTAAAACATGTATCTACCTATTCTCTTGATGAGCAATTCATATTTTATTACCATATGATAACTTTTACCTGACTGGGTATGTGAAAGGTTTTCTTTATGGATAGAAGGCAAAGCCATTCACATCATTGCTGCATGTCACACTAATGAAATGTGCCCTCAGAGCTACTGGTTACATTGACAGACAATGCATCTTTTTTAGGCTTGCCAGCCATTATAAGCTCTTACCCTTCTACCTTATAACCACCCCACAATTTCCTTCCCTCACCTTTCGCTTGGTGCACCAAGCAGGAATTCCTGGCATATGTTTTGGACACACACAGACTTTCTATATCATCAAAACCCTATGAAGCCATTCATCTTCAGCCTTACCCGAGCTACTTTGGACAACATTATACAATATCTCTTGCCCATCTACACTTTTCCTGAGACATTCCCGATATTAACATTACTTACCTTAGCATACGAGGGGTTAACATACCTAAAACCCTACTACCAATAAGTGAGTGAGTGAGTGTGAAACTTATATAACGCAACACATGCAAACTGAATCACCTCTGGGCGCTTGGTATCCATTCCCTGGGCCCTCAGAAGAGATGGGTCTTAATCTTTCTCCTGAAGGCCAGGTGGTTTACCTGCAACTGGATGCTGGTTGGTAGAGTGTTCCAAAGTCCTGGTCCTTGGACCGCAAATCTTCATTCTCCTTTGGACTTGTATCTGGTTTTGGGTATCCGGAGTAGATTTTGATTGGTGGATCGCAGAATGCAATTGGTGTTGTAAGCTTTTAGTTTTTCGCATAGATATTGGGGGGGCAGAAGTACTTAGTTCACCAGAGCTCTTGATGGTGGAGATGGATTTTGTTGCATGCTAGTACTTTGGATCACCTCACCGGATAAGCAGGTAGGGATCAAACAGAAGCATAGTCAGTGAACCAGGCAAAGCTTGATAACGAGTAGTTGCAGGTTGCAGGTAGTTGCAGGTTGGGATCAGGCAGAAGTGTAGACAAGAAACCAGCCAAGAGTTTATAACAAGTGGTAGCAAAATAAAGACATTAACAAGAAAGACAGGCGGGAGATAAATAATCTGGCAAATAGGAAAAGCAGAAAGGGCTTAAATCAGGAATTTCATGGGAGAAGCAAAGAGTTCAGGATTCAAGACAAACAAGGGCCCAGATTCACAGAGCGATTACGCGTGCGCAACTGCTGTTGCGCGTGCGTAAGTCTAAATGTGCGCGTGCGTATAGTTGCACGCGATTCACAAAACAATATACGCCAGAAATCTACGTTTTTTGGTCCGGCGTAATTGAGTTAGACCTTCGCTTCCCTTCGCGCAAAACTGCGCTAGACACACCATTGATTTGCTAGTCAAATATGCTAATGAGGGAGTTACGGGGATTCACAAAAAAACGCAGTTGCTGCGCAGGCTACGCGATGTGCGCAACAGCAAAATGTTCTGTCTAAAGTTAGAGGACCTAAAAGCTGGTCTAAATTTTGAAAAAAAGTCTAATTGTCAGATAAAGCAACACTGTTAGTGAGGAGTTCAGCAGTCACACGTGTTGCCCAACAATCTGTATGCCAACATGCCAGGGGCATCGTCGCGCATAGCTATACTACTGACTTTAGATGAACAAAGAAGGAGGAGGGCACGGAGGATGGCACTAAGGAGGGCACGGGAGATGTTTTTTTTTTTTTTTTTCTTTGCTTATATAAAATTTACAATTTAAATTAATCTAATACAATATTCTTATCTGATACAAGCCCCTCACTCTTCACTTGATATATCACACACGCATAGACATCTTTGGCATGAGTGATTCTGAGGTGTTTCGCATCTTCAGATTCACCCCTCATGCCATCCTAGAATTAACCACAACCTTGCAGGAGGACATCAGCAGCCCAACACATGGCACCACCCATGACACCCATGACAGCTACATATACAATCAGAGCCCCATCCCCACAGATTTCGAACAGAACATGTATGGGGACAGCTGGCTGGTTGGTGAGTGACATGGGAGTCAGGCATGACTATCCCCTCCCGTGATGCACACCTCACAAGTGGCACATGCATGACTAACATCCTCCTGTCTTTTCCCTTCAAGGTGACTCTGCATATGAACTGGAACCCCATCTCATGACCCCATCTCATGCCAGCTCACATTATGCATCTTTGCACGTTAAACACACACATTAATCATGGCACAATGAGAATGCATGCATGCACACCACTGTGGTCCCTAGCACACACACCCCACATCCTCATCAAATTGGATTGGCACCAGTCCACCATGCAAGACTGGTGAGCAGTAACGCCACGTCAAGGCTCCAATTATGTCACTGTACATTCATACACCATTCACACGGACCTGGGAATCACTTCTCCCTGGTCCTGGGGAACCCTTCTCCACCCAAATTGAGGATGACACCCCTTTTCCAGCAGGAATGTCACCCCCACATTCAAACATCATTCACAACCCAAAAAATGCAAAAAAGGTCAGCAAAAAAAACAAAAAATGCATAGAAAAAAAAAAATGCATAGAAAAAAAAAAGGCAGAGAACGAAAATAAAAATGCTTTCAAACCAAAAAAAGGGGGAAAAAAATTAATGCCCTCTGCCTGAGCCACGCCTGGGGCGCCCCCGGCCACGGCCCCGGACCCTCAGGGGAGACGCATGGGGGAGGGGAAAAGCCGGGGAAGGAGGAGCAGCCCCTGAGATCTGCCCACCTGGCGGCCTGCCCTCCAAGGCCACGGCTATTCTGTCCAGGGCAGCACCAAGTGTTGCCGTGTTGCCCTGGATAGCCTGGGTAAGGGCCCTCACATCCTGCCCAACGCCTGCTGCTGTAGTTTGCAGGTCATTTAGGCAGGTTGTGGAGGCCCGGGAGTGGGAGTCCAGGTTACCCAGCCTATCGTTGATGGAGGACAGGCTCTGATCCACCCGCCCCATAGTCTGGCAGAGCTGTCTCAGAAGGCGGGTCTGGGTGGCCAGGTTCCTTCTCAGACAGGCGGGCAGGAGATTGGGCGCCCCCCTGGTGCTCTGGGATGACCTCCTGGCCCCAGCTGATGGTTGTGGCCGGGGAGAAGGGGAGGCCCTTGTGAGGGGAGCCATGTTGGGGGAGGAGGGGGGGGGGCTCCCCCTTAGGGAGGGCAGGCTTCTTGCAGCCAGAGGGGAAGAGTCCGCAGAAACCAAACGTCCAGTGCCTGCCATGTACTCCTCCTCCTCATGATTCTCCTCCTCCTCATGATCGTCCTCCGCATGATCATCCTCCTCCTCTTGTTCCTCCTCCGCGGACTCTGGCCTTGTTGGGGGGGCCTCATTAGGCTGCTGTCCTGGCGTTGGAGCGGTCAGGCCAGATGGCCCTGCACCCTCCTGCACAGCTGTGGATGACACAAACCATTCACAGGTTGGAGGATCCACACACTTGCCACATATTCCCTTTCACCCCCTCCCCCACACATGCTACACACCTGAGAGAAATAAAAACCTTACCTGGCACCGCGGGGACCGGACTTGTGTCAAAGCCTGGCAGGCCCTCCACTTCATGCCGGTGAAAGGTCAGGGCCACCACACGCTCCGTCGCTGTAAATCTAATCCGGCATGGTGGGCCCCCTCCTGTGCCCCTGGCATGGGCATTTATTGCGGCCATTTTTTTTTTCACCTCACGCCGGAGGTCATTTATTTTCTTTTCAATCCCAGACCGGGTCCGTGTCTACCCCTCCCCCGATGAATTGACCTGCTCCGTGATCATATCCAATATCTCCCTCCTCCTGGCCGGGGTGGTGGTGGCACTCTGCGGGCCGTGGAGAAAACGCCCATACTCGCTAATGGCCCGGGCAAGAATTCTTTTTTCCCCCACTGTAAAATTAAGCTTTCTTTTTCTCTCTGTCATACTTCCAAACAAACTCACTAGCAGTCACCAAAAATCAGTCACAAATACAAGCACAACCAATCAGACAAGAACACACACAAAGAGAAAAAGAACACCCAAAAATCACACTAGCACTCAGCAAGAAACAGTCACAAAAAAATCAGATGAAAAAATAAAGCAAGAAAACAAACGCACAGAAATCTATCAATCAAACAAACAGTCTCAAACACTTATCAAAACTCACTTTCACAAAAATACCAACAAGCACTAGATCACACAGAACACTAATCTGACAACTACAAAACACACTCTAACGAACAACAGAGCAAAAGCACTTGATTCAATGGGAAGGGACACAAAGGGATGTACTTTTGCAATGGAAGTGCGTTTGTGTGTGTCTATTTATGCTGTCTGCGTAGTTCACAACGTTGCCCTAGTCCATTTCCAATTTCACTGATTGCGCCGCTCCCGAGTTGTGAGCATGCGCACAACGGAGCTGACATGGTTTCCTTCACGCGCGCATGCGCGAGTCGGCCGGCCCTTCATTTGCATGGGGTCACGGCTCATTTCAATGTAACACGCCCACGTCCCTCCCAATTTGTATTACTACTCCTTACGCCTCAGGAAAAAACCTTACGCTTGCGCAATCTCTTGCGCAAAAGCTACGTGAATCGTGGGATTACGCGGCTATATTGCGCAAGTCTAACGGAAAAGTGGTGCGCTACGCCGGTCCAATAATGCGCCGATGTACGTGAATCTGGGCCAAGGTTTCTAGACAATACATTGCCTGACACAGCAGGGGTTCTGGGGTCTAAAAAATCCAGGCCCTGACAATCGCTCTTTCGAACAATGTTGTAGTTAGCCCGGCCATTTCCTGAGGGGTGCTGACACACCTTACAATTAACATCTAAATTAATTCCTTCTTTAAGATCCCTTGGTTAAAGCAGAGAACACATTTTTTTCCACAAATACTACCTCTTAAATATTCCAACACACAATTTGGGAGATTTGGGAGACCCATAAAGTGTACATGCTAAGTCTACTAATCAAACTTGGGTCTCAACATAAAAACACAACAAAGATTAATTATTACCAACTTACTAGTCTGAATACACTGGCTAAAGTGGAATACACAAAAACTAACAGTGAAAGTCTTAATGGAACTGGTCAGCTGCTGACTCCAGCTTTGTGCTCTCGGTTTTGACAAGGCAAGAGTGACACTGACCAAGGTTCATCATTCCTTTTATAAATTTGGAAACCAATGTAGTCTTCTCTAGCCAACACTCTCCGACAACATTAAGTGAGCACTTCTGTTCCTGCTATTTACACTTCCACTGGATCCAAGTTTGCCCTACCATGGAATATTGCAGCGGCGTTTAGAGATTATTACAAAAAGTTATAAAACATTCATTAGGACAAGCATCCCACCACAACAATCACACACATCGACCACATCAGAGATTACTTTATGAGATCAGGCTTACCAGCCCTGGATGATAGTAGTGCTCAGGCTCTCGAGGACCCAATAGACTCCTAAGAATTATTACTTGTGCTCCACTAACACTGGGAAAGCACCCAGGCTGGATGGGTTTTCACTCTCTTATTAAACAATGCCTCCACAAAATATGCAGTCAGTTAGTATTCCAATAATTACTGACTGCATATTTTGTGGAAGCATTTAATTCCTTATGCCTAAGGCAGGACATTCATCCCTTTGTCTTAGTATCACATATCTCCATAATGCCGAAAGAAGGGAAAAGATGTGAAACATTGCACCAACTACTTTTTGCCAAGATATTCGCTAATAGACTAGTCCCTCATTTACAAATGAAAAAAAAAAAAGAATTTAACAATTGTGATCAAGTAGGTTTCATGCATTGAATCTGATCCATTTAGCTCTATCTAAGCCTGAATGTACTTTCCTATTTTCCACAGATGCCAAAAAGGCTATTGATAGTCGATAAAAAAAGGGGAGTTGGGACTTTGAATGAAATGTGTGATACACAGATAATATACTGATGCACAATGGTACATAGGTTTTTTCATTAAAAAAAAACACATACAAAAAGGGTACATTGGAGATATAAAGCTGATATGCATATATTGACAACAATAGATAAATTCATGATTGCACATAGTACATACATTTCCTATATATGATTTGAATATAAAGACATACGTGAATAAAAGATGGCATCTGATAAGCACGTTTCATGGATGAGACTCCACTTCTTCAGGAAAAAGTGCAGAATGTGTGTCTACCAAAAATGTATATATGAAATTACTCAAATAAAATCTGATGGAAATAAGGGGGAAGAGGAAACAAGACACGCCAAAGTAACTTAAATATCATCTCCAAAGTTTGTCATAGGATGCTGAAAACTGATGGGGGAGGTACAGTACAGTAAAGCACCCTGAAATCACGACAGACCAATCCTGTCAATGGTTCCAGGAACAGACTGAAGTGAGGGATTGCTTGGGCATTCCCATGATACATTGGTGTCATGCCCCGCACCGAGGACATGACATAGCCAACCGGGGACTCAGCACCAGATGCGTTCCTTTTTTCTACAAGCATGTGCTAAGCATCCCCCAGGCACTGGCTGCCATGTGTCAGCTGTCTCGATAAGAATGCCCTGGTTTTTCAACACGCCCAGCATGACGATGAGGGTGTCATGCGTATCAGCCACAGTGGGTATATATTACACCCTTGGGAGAGTCAAAGGTCTCTCATTTTATGTTGGGCACTTCATGGGTCACACATGGATGCTATACCACAAGTATTGGAAATTAAGGTACACTTTTTTCTTTCACTCCTTTTTTTGCCTTTTCTGCATCTTGTCAGTTCCTAGAACCGTAGGTCAGGATTGGTCTGTTGCAATTTCAGGATGCTGAACTGTATTATCTTCTTGTTTTCCTGGTGTGTGTTTCTCTGGTGGTTTCCCATATACACTTGCCCACTTTTCTTCTCACTGACCTAATTAAGTAATTTAAGCTGTATGTCACCTCTATCTGCATCCCACTATGGATATCAATCCCCCCTCAAGTGTGGTGTGTTTTCCACCTTGACTGCCTGCAGGTCCACATCCCTTCAGCTCCCAGGAGGGACATATTTCCCAGTCTTCCTAAATGTTCTGTTTTCAGCATCCTATGACAAATGTTGGAGCTGATATGTAAGTAACTTTGGGGTGTCTAACTACCCCCCCCCCTTATTTCCATCAGATTTTATTTGAGAATAAATATATTTTTTGTAGACACCTTCTGCACTAGCTCTATGAATTGTATGTACTATATGCAATCATTAATTTATCTATTGTTGTCAATGATATGCATGTCAGCTTTATATCTCCAATGTATCATGTGTTTTATGTGTATTTTTATGAATAAACCTATGTACCAGAGTGCATCAGTATATTATCTGTGTATCACACGTTTCATTCAAAGTCCCAAAGTCCCAACAAAAAGTTAATAACAGTGTGATAGAAGCCAGCATCAACAATAATGCCACGTACACACGATCGGTTCATCAGATGAACCGATCGTGTGTACGCGACATTAGACATATTGTAAAAGATAAAATAAAAAGCAAAAAATTTAGCGCTAGAACAAATGTGCATTGAAGCTTAAAAATGTTATTCAAGAGTAGGTAGTGGAAAGATAATTCAAGTTTGAACTACACGTCTGTTCAGAATTAATCTAGTTAGTGTTCATGTGATTAAACTTGATCTCTCTACAGAGCACAAACCCAAAAACATAAAAAATATGCAGTATATCAAAGTTAAATAAAAATCATAATTATGATTATGCTAAAACTCATAACAAAGAGCAAAAAAATATATACACAAAGTGGCAGTGATGTACATAAAAAGTTTTGATTGATGATGAGAATCGTGTATGAGTTGATGTGAATGTTCAGTGTTCCATTCTCTCAATTGGAATAATGTGATGTTATCACTCCTACAGGAAATCAACGTATCTGTAATATGCAAAGTTGTCAGCACTTAGCAAATAAAGCAAAGGCTAGATTTCTCAAGCACATGCTCCAGATGGATCCCGTATAGAAGAAAACTATACACCTGCGTCCACGTCAGAAAGGGCCACTAATGCAGGTTGTAACGTCACAGATCTCCACACGGCAGGGTTTATAACATCCAAACACCAAAATAGACCATAGGGAAAAACAAAAAGGGCCTCCACAGTGCAGATAAATCCAACAAAATGTTGCAAAAAAATTATGTGTATTTTTATGCATAAACCTATGTACCAGTGTGTATCAGTATATTATCTGTGTATCACACATTTCATTCGAAGTCCCAACTCCCCTTTTTCTTTATCAATACAATAGGGGTGGAGGTGCATGCTCAGACTAAATTAAGGGACGGGAGCGCTCGTTCTGGTAAAACTAGCGTTAGTTATGGAGCTAGCACATTCATCACGCTGTAACAGACAGAAAAGCGCGAATCGTCTTTTACTAACACAAAATCAGCTAAAGCCCCAAGGGTGGCGCCATTTTCATCAGATTGACCGATCGTGTGTACAGGGCATAAGCCAAAGTGACTGAAGTAGAAAAAAAGCTCTCATTGCAAAATTTAGCAGTTTTGGCCTATATTTTACCATTTCACTAAAAAATTTACCTTAGTTCACTGAATAGTGTATTAAGACAAAAATGAAAACATTAAAATATGTGAATAAAATCAATACATAACACTGTTTTTTTTTTTTAGTAGGGTAAACATTTAACAAAACATAAAAAAGAACATTTTTAATCTGAAAAGAATATATTCAAAAATAATTAAAATGATATAAAAAAAAAACACAAAACAAAAATTGCAGTACTATGCAATACTATGTGAAACAGTGATAAAGTGCACTTACTCGGGAAGCTAAACAGCAAAAAACATATATGCATAAATGACTATCCCTAATTAAAAAAAAAAAAATACAATGGTATGCAATAATATGTGAAACAATGATAAAAGTGCTTGACTCAAAAGCAGGTATTCATCTGATATTACATTAAAAAAAAAAACAATACAACAAGTCCCAAATAATAAAGTGCATGTGTATCAAAAAGTGAAGAGATGTGAAGATCACGTGCTGAAAAAACAGTCCTCGGAAGTGGTGAACACAATTGTTCCCACCATGCAGGTATGCCCTAGCAGCTCACCTTAAACAAGGACCACAACAGGTCTAGTGGCGCTTTGGTGTACACATCCTTAATGGCAGTTCACGTTCCACTCTCCTCTCCGCGCCTGCATAGAAATCCACCGCTGGTCTGACAAGGCTTTAATATATGTTCCACTCTCCTTTCCTAAAAGTGCCACTAGACCCATTGTGGTCTTTGTTTAAAGCGGATCTCCACCCTAAAGTGAAGATCCGCTGATCGAAACCCTCCCCCCCTCCGGTGTCACATTTGACACCGTTCAGGGGGGAGGGGGTGCAGATACCTGTCTAAAGACAGGTATCATCACCCACTTCCGGCCCACAGTCTCGGGCAAAAGACGGGTTTTTCCCGTTGTGTGCTGGGAACTCTCGGCTCCCAGCACACAGCGGGAGCCAATCGGTGGGCGCAGCACGACTCGCGCATGCATCGTAGGGAACCGGGCAGTGAAGCCACAGCGCTTCACTTCCTGGTTCCCTCACCGTGGATGGAGGGGGGAGCAGCAGAGAGACGAGCGAATGCTCGTCCTCTGCTGCAGACGCCGCTGGACTCCAGGACATATAAGTGTCCTATTATTAAAAGTCAGCAGCTGCAGTATTTGTAGCTGCTGGCTTTTAAAAAAAAAAATTTAATGGGCCATCCGCTTTAAGGTTAGCTGCTAGCATATAAACAAGGAAACATCAAACATTCCAAATTGTTCTCCACCAATGGTATATTAGAGTTAATCACTCCTTGATTTCTACCTCTCTGAAATCCATATCAGATTTCATAGATACCACTAACATCTCTGCACACCATGCCCCAGCACCAATTAACCAAAGAAAACAATTACATGTAGCAGGGAGCAATGATGAAAATTCAGCCACAGTGGCACCTGTGGTGGGATTGCTATTACACAACATAACTGAACCAGCACTTGCAGTAGACTTGCAGAATGTTTGCAAAGAAAGTTGATCTGGAGTCATGCAATGCAGACTTGCTGCAATTGTGCAACAAACTTGTGAAGCTTGGCAAGTCTAACAAGTGCGTAGCAAGTCATTTTCAAACTTGCAACACAATTACTTGCTATCTGGGATGTGTTTTCTGTTCTGTAAAGATAAAAACACATAAATAAATAATTCATGAAAAAAATAGAAACCTGTTAATTACAGTATTATCTTTTTAAAACAGTTTTTTTTAGGTCTTCTCTAAATTTAAAAACAATAGCATATTCCTAATTTATTAATTTGGGTGGAACAAATTGTTCATTCCAGTGGCAAATGTGCATCCAGTATAACTGTTATCTATCCCATGTACAGCCTTATGTTATAAACCATTAATCCCAAACCACATACTGATGTTCTGGGTTTGCTATCGATTGACTCCCTTCTAATGAGAATAAATGCCATGATTTTTGACTGGAAAAATAAAATACAAAGACAATGGAACCTGTTATCTACCTCTTTCTCAGTCAATTTGATTTTGTCTTTTCTAATAAATGTTAGAAAATTGATGGAACCATTCATTTTTCTTCTATAGTGACATCATCGCTATTCTTGGGCACAGTATTTAGTTAAAAGCCCAGTTCTGTAATTCAAGAATTATTTGACGCATATGTGCAATGTCAGGTTCATGGGGTCAGGGCTCACCAGTGCAGCTTTATAATACACAGAAACAAGCTTTATTCCTCAAAAAACAAACAATACTGTGCTTTCAGCAGGATGACTCTTCTTCAGTACAGCAGTAAGGTGTAGTGAGCTATTCCATGCGTCTGACCCCTTGCAGGGCTCCAGATGCATTAATTCCAATGTGAGGGTGTTTTTTTGAAGCCTCTGATTAAAGCCAGAGTAAGAGGGTTACAGAGAATACAAACCTAGCCCACCCAGGTGTGTTTCAATAGTGAATAATTAACACAGGGGAGGAGAAGCACGACGGAAGTAAGGAGGAGGTGAGGACACAGGAACCGTTGCCCGGCTGCCTGATGCCCCCTGCCCACCACTGGCACATAGATGGGGTAAGTGCCACACTGACTGTCAGATGGCAAGCAGGCAGGGGGGTTTCAGGTGCCACTGGCCATCGGGGGAAGGGGGTGGGGGTGATTGTTTCCCCCCCCCCAAAAAACAAAACTCTAGCCGCCACTGCACCTCAAACTCCTATTACTCCACACATGCTATGTTTATTGACCTGCATAAAAACACCTCCTTCATGTCCATTAATCCCCCTATGGCCCATCAAATGGGCCATGATCCAAATAAAGTGGAGACAGAACCCACAATATATATATATATATATTTATATATATATATATATATATATATATATATATACAGTATATATATATATATATATATATATATATATGTGTAGACAGGGCTAAGTCATGTCACATTGTCAGGTGAGTCTGGTGTTACCCAGGGTTGTCATCCTTTCAGGTTTAGGGTCTCCATGGAAGTTTTTTTTTGAGCAGAGAAAGCTAGCTTTGCAGTTTTCTCTCAGATTTTTAAATCCTGCAATGGGTCCTGGAGTCCGGAGACTTTGTAGAGTCCTGGGTAGGAGACATCTAACCATGTGTCCACATCTTGCCAGCAACCAGGGTTCTGGTTGTGCAGGTGTGCACAGCCCTCCTAGAATAGGGGCTGCCTATGGTATGTAGATATAAAGCACGGCCACCCCCTGTGTGAATGTGGTATGGATTCATAATTTTTCAGGCTAAAAAAGGGGTAAACTTTTTTCCTCTTTTTCCTTTAAGTTCTTTACAAATCAGTGTATTCTACAAATCTAATTGTTTAAACAATGATTGGTTGGTTTAATTAGCAGGGAAATGTAAACCTTTTTTTATTGTGAAATCTTTTACTTATGCAAGAATGATACACTGTGGAGTGAAACATTTTGCCACCTACATTACCTTGCAGTGCAAAAGACCTAGTAAACAATAGTGATGAAAATAAGATACTGAACGTAACAGAACTGTTCAGCTATGTAATAGTCATCTTTTAGTGTAACAATATTTATCTAAAAAAATATCAGTAATGAAAAGCATGACTGTTCTTGATGGAGATAAGAATTGCAGTGAATGGTTCAAATCCCATTATCCTGGCACAAAAGCAGTGAATTCTAGAACCATGAATTCACATTCTCTAGGGGTAAGAGTTTTTATTCTTCAAGGAAAACTAATGCTTATGAGTTCTGTTTAGAAGTTTAATGATGCACGCAGAAAAGAGGAGAGGTTCCTAGCTCTACTGCTGCAGTTTTAAATATTTTTTTTGTATGGCAAGAAACATGCTGAGAACACCTAAGCCTCTGTGACTTTTTTTTTCATATTACTGACATTAGCCCTCTTCATTTTTGTTATGTGACTTAAGCAAGATAAATGCAGATATACAATATATAAAAATTCTCAGCATTCTGATAAATACTGTGTATGGGTTTCAGATAAGTATCTACAAAAAGTTCCTATATGGGTAAATGTTATGACTCTGCCTCTGTTTTATCAAATGTATGCATGTGTATATGTGAACATATATATATATATACAGGGAGTGCAGAATTATTAGGCAATTTAGTATTTTGACCACATCATCCTCTTTATGCATGTTGTCTTACTCCAAGCTCTATAGGCTCGAAAGCCTACTACCAATTAAGCATATTAGGTGATGTGCATCTCTGTACTGAGAAGGGGTGTGGTCTAATGACATCAACACCCTATATCAGGTGTGCATAATTATTAGGCAACTTCCTTTCCTTTGGCAAAATGGGTCAAAAGAAGGACTTGACAGGCTCAGAAAAGTCAAAAACAGTGCGATATCTTGCAGAGGGATGCAACACTCTTAAAATTGCAAAGCTTCTGAAGCGTGATCATCGAACAATCAAGCGTTTCATTCAAAATAGTCAACAGGGTCGCAAGAAGCGTGTGGAAAAACCAAGGTGCAAAATAACTGCCCATGAACTGAGAAACGTCAAGCGTGCAGCTGCCAAGATGCCACTTGCCACCAGTTTGGCCATATTTCAGAGCTGCAACATCACTGGAGTGCCCAAAAGCACAAGGTGTGCAATACTCAGAGACATGGCCAAGGTAAGAAAGGCTGAAAGACGACCACCACTGAACAAGACACACAAGCTGAAACGTCAAGACTGGGCCAAGAAATATCTCAAGACTGATTTTTCTAAGGTTTTATGGACTGATGAAATGAGAGCGAGTCTTGATGGGCCAGATGGATGGGCCGTGGCTGGATTGGTAAAGGGCAGAGAGCTCCAGTCCGACTCAGACGCCAGCAAGGTGGAGGTGGAGTACTGGTTTGGGCTGGTATAATCAAAGATGAGCTTGTGGGGACTTTTCGGGTTGAGGATGGAGTCAAGCTCAACTCCCAGTCCTACTGCCAGTTTCTGGAAGACACCTTCTTCAAGCAGTGGTACAGGAAGAAGTCTGCATCCTTCAAGAAAAACATGATTTTCATGCAGGACCATGCTCCATCACACGCGTCCAAGTACTCCACAGCGTGGCTGGCAAGAAAGGGTATAAAAGAAGAAAAACTAATGACATGGCCTCCTTGTTCACCTGATCTGAACCCCATTGAGAACCTGTGGTCCATCATCAAATGTGAGATTTACAAGGAGGGAAAACAGTACACCTCTCTGAACAGTGTCTGGGAGGCTGTGGTTGCTGCTGCACGCAATGTTGATGGTGAACAGATCAAAACACTGACAGAATACATGAATGGCAGGCTGCATGAGTGTCCTTGCAAAGACAGGTGGCTATATTGGTCACTGATTTGTTTTTGTTTTGTTTTTGAATGTCAGAAATGTATATTTGTGAATGTTGAGATGTTATATTGGTTTCACTGGTAAAAATAAATAATTGAAATGGGTATATATTTCTTTTTTGTTAAGTTGCCTAATAATTATGCACAGTAATAGTCACCTGCACACACAGATATCCCCCTAAAATAGCTAAAACTAAAAACCAACTAAAAACGACTTCCAAAAATATTCAGCTTTGATATTAATGAGTTTTTTGGGTTCATTGAGAACATGGTTGTTGTTCAATAATAAAATTAATCCTCAAAAATACAACTTGCCTAATAATTCTGCACTCCCTGTATACTGTGTGTGTGTGTATATATATATATATATATATATATATATATATATATAGTAAAATTGGGGTGATTAAACTCAAGCGGTAAGTGCATTTTCAATGAGTTATGCCAGTCCAAAACTGTGTTTTTAGGGCATAGTAGTCCACTTTTATTTAAAAGCAAGTCAAATCTCATACAGAAAGATCTTTCCACCCAGGGAGTTCTCACCATCACAGCAAAAACATAACCTTCTTCTTGTGGCAGCTTTACTGCTCCGAGTACCTCTGCATGGTCTTCCTGACCATCAAACACATTTTGGTCTTCCTCACTATCAAACACATCCCAGTGATATGCACATATGCTGGTCTTTAGCTCTGCATCTTTCCTTGCAGCTCTTTCTACAGCCTCCTGGCTGCTCCTACCCTATAAGGACTTCCTCTCAGGCTTGTGTCTTCCTCTAATTCAGGGGTCTCAAACTTGCGGCCCTCCAACTGTTGCAAAACTACAAATCCCATGAGGCATTGCAAGGCTGACAGGCACAAGCATGACTCCCATAGGCAGAGGCATGATGGGACTTGTAGTTTCGCCACAGCTGGAGGGCCGCCAGTTTGAGACCCCTGCTCTAATTAAACCAGACTTTGATGCACATCATCAGCATCTCACATGGATTCCCTCAGATACATTGACCTCCCTCAGGAGGGTGGGGCCCTAAGCTCTATCTCTGGCTCTATTATGAAACCAGCACATACCTGAGCCATCAGTGTGCTTGCTTCTCCTAAAATCTGGCATAAACCACCAATTTAGAGTAGCATGGGGTCAATATATTTACTGTACATATGCATAAATAAAGCATTCGTTCTGAGTATTTTGTAAGTAACAACAAGCAATAAATGTTGGCTACCTAATTTACATCCATCCAGTGTGAGTGTTAAGGTATGGCATCTGGGTAATATCATTTGTATAGCATTTGGAGTAAGCAGCATGAAATCAATGTAGAGATGCTTGAAGAGTCTTCAGAAAATGTCTTGGTATCTTATAAACTACCAGGGGCAGCCCATCCATTAAGGGTGCGTGGGCGCTGTCCCCCCATCCATGCATCTGGCCCCTTGCAGGATACTGGATACATGAATTCCAAGTAGGCTGGGCCTGGGGTGCAGAGAATGTGAACCAAGCCCATATAGGTGTAAATTTTTGCTATTGAAACACTGTTCCTCTTCCTGGCCAATCAGGAAGCAGGTCTTGAGACCCGTCACCCGATTGGCTTAAAGGAAAGGCGATCCTACTGGATGCCTAAGAGGAGGGGAGGAGACGCACGTTGAAAGCACGGAGGAGGAGAGGACACAGGAGCTTGTGCTCAATGCCCAGAAAATATTATATTTAGAGCGGAGTTCCAGTCCCCCCCCAAAAAAAACATTTTTAACCACTTCATACCCGCCCACCATGAAATGACGGAGGGCGGGATACTCAATTATCCTGACATCACGTCATATGACGTGATGTCAATTTCAGCCACTAGGTGGCGCGCGCGCCGCCGCCGCACACGCGCACCCATCGGGTAACTAAGAACACCGTGCGCGTGCCCGGCGGCCGCGATGGCCACCGGGCACCCGCGATTTTCGTGTAACTGAGCTGGGACGTGCAGCTCTGTGTGTAAACACAGAGCTGCACGTCCCTGTCAGGGAGAGAGGAGATCGATTGTGTCCCTTGTACATAGGGACACAATCGGTTACCTCCCCCAGTCACCCCCCTCCCCCCACAGTAAGAACACACCTTAGGATACACATTTAACCCCTTCCCCGCCCCCTAGTGGTTAACCCCTTCCCTGCCAGTCACATTTATACAGTAATCAATGCATATTTATAGCATTGTTCACTGTATAAATGTGAATGGTCCCAAAAATGTGTCAAAAGTGTCCGATGTGTCGGCTATAATGTCGCAATCACGAAAAAAAAACGCAGATCGCCGCCATTCCTAGTAAAAAAAAAAAAAAAAAAAAATCATAATTATGTCCCCTATTTTGTAGGCAATATAACTTTTGCGTAAACCAGTCACTATACGGTTATTGCGATTTTATTTTTAATTTTTTTTTACCAAAAATATGTAGAAGAATACGTATCGGCTTAAACTGAGATCAATTTTTTTTTTTTTTTAATGGGATATTTATTATAGCAAAAAGCAAAAAATGTTGTGTCTTTTTTCAAAATTGTCGCTCTTTTTTTGTTTATAGCCTAAAAAATAAAAACCGCACGGGCGATCAAATAGCACCAATAGAAAGCTCTATTTGTGGGAAAAAAAGGACGCCAATTTTGTTTGGGAGCCACATCACACGACCGCGCAATTGTCAGTTAAAGCGACGCAGTGCCGGAAGCTAAAATTTTGTCTGGGCAGGAAGGGGGTGTAGGTGCACAGTAGGCAAGTGGTTAATGACTGCCTTGTAATTGTGAAACCCTGTAAATTAACATTTCTAACATATTTTATTGCGCTTTTACATTCTTGCAAAATAGTCTGTGAGGGATTTGCTCGGTAGCGGGTGTGTGTGACCCCCCTGGATGGGTTCACTACACGCTGAACTGTACAAAAAGGCAGTTGAGGATGATTGAAAACAAATGATATGGTTTATTTTTCCATATTGCTGGATACACATGCAAGCATCAAAACAGCATAAACAAAACATAAAATAAACCCTTGCCACTTGGAGCGTTTACCTTCCCAACACAGGAACCTACCTATGGAGTCTGGCACAGCCTACTGCTGGGCAGACACTGCTGGTCCTAGAGTAGAAAACAAAAAGTCTCTTTGATATTTCTCACACAGAAATATCTATCAGCACCTCACCTCTTCAGTACTGTTTGTGACTGCTCCTTAACTCCCCAAAGCCTCAGGATGCAGCAATCAGTTGTCATCCTTAGGCTGTCTTTTTAGAGGTTTCACTTGCTTCATTCTGAACAGGTGAAGCCTTCCCACGCCCCAAACCTCTCTGGCCATCTCTGCAGCCGATGCCTAATAGTAATTGGTGTATTGTCTAAACAAGGCAGAAATATATCTCCCATCTGTGACAACAGATTTACCTGACTTCCTGTCACAAGTCTTTTACTCACAGATCTCGGAAGCAGGCTGGTTCCATTTTGGCTGTGGGCATCTGAAGCCCTTCTGTGTTCATTTTCTGGACTTTTGTGCATCAGTGGTTGCTATAGCAATGTCGGGGCGTCAACTTTTCTACATTGACTGCGGGACACTATAGGAGCAGGGGCATTTGATAAGGGTGGTGGTCTTTGCTGCTAAAAAAAAGTTGTTAAGCGGGGGGGAAACCGTTTGACAGCTGGCGTGTGATGTTGCTACTGCCGAACGGAATGTGTTGCTACACCTGGGAAAAAAAGTTGTTAAGCGGTGGCGCTTCTTCATATTTTCTTGGTGGCACTTCTGTTGAATTCCGCGTCGAATATGCAAGTGAGTTAGATACGCCCGTCGCAATTAGTTACGCCGTTTACGTAAGATAACGTAAGATAAAGCTGCTCTCTAGGTGGCACAGCCCATGCAAGGTATGGACATCGGAAAAAGCGCATCTTTTTACGTAGTTTGCGTAAGTCGTACGTGAATAGGGCTGTGCGTAAGTTATGTTCACGTCATAGGCAGTGTGCGACGTATCATAGGCATTCTATCCGACGCATGCGCACTGGGATACGTCCATTCGTTAAAAGCTTCAATTACGTGGGGTTAAGCCTACCTCTTCCCCATTTGAATTAGGTGCGCTTACGCCGGCACATTTACGCTACGCCGCCGTAACTTAGGACGCAAGTGCTTTGAGAATACTGCACTTGTGTTCTAAGTTGCGACGGCCTAGCGTAAATACGATATGCTAAGCCCGCTCATAGTTATGCCACCCTACGTGAATCTAGGCCACTATCTCGAACCAAAGTCATATTATTCTTTGAGAGAGCTCAGTCTCTCTTGTATTTCTCTTGTTATCAATCACCAGGGACTGGAGACATTTGTCTGTTTCTGGAAATTGTCCAACCAACACATCTATATATAGATACTACATTCAATAAAAAGTTCATAAGCATAATGGAATTCATCCAAAAAAGAGTTGATCTAGTGTAAACTTTTCTGATCTTCCACCATACCACTAAGTGCCAGTGATTTCGCTCCCTTAACACACTCACCAGATATTTATGCCTTACACTCTCGTGCTTGGGAAAAATTGCTTTAAACCACATGGTTGCAGTTTAGCCACGCCCCTGACATGTTTTGCCATACAGACTTATTCATGATATGTCTGTATGATGAAACATGTCTGGGCATTGTAGCAGAGCGTCCCAGAGAGAGCCTGGGAAAGTCCAGTTCGGGGTTTATACCTCTCCCAGGCTCCTCTCTTACACGTTCAGGGATCTCTGATCCCTGATCCAGGTCAGGTGTTGGCCCTCTCCCCCAGGCCAATTTAAGCTCACCTGAGCTAACAGCCATTGCTCTGTCCTGGGAAACAGATAGTGTGGATCTGTAGGAGCAAGGAGGTTGTTAAAAGACTGGTGAGCAGTTTGTATTTTGAGCTAACAAGCGGTAGGCTTGTTTAGCTTAGTAGTTAGGGCCTACATATCGTGTAGTTAGAGCCGAGACACGGCTAGGTGTTTGTTTAAACTACTTTTGCTTGTTTTGTTTTCTGCACACTGTACAGCACCTGTAAATAGACTTTGTATAGCACCAATAAAAATCCCACTGTTGTTCACTTATCCTATGGACTTTGGTATCTGTGCCTGCTCATCCCAGGGAGCTTTTGTACCCGCTACCTATCCCCAGCTTACATATGGTGGAGGCTGCGATCAGCAGTAGTAAGTTACTATTTTAAAAGGCCAGTACCTAAAGTGACAACATGGAGGAAATCCTCAAACAAATGATGTTATCCAATGCTGCACAACAGCAAGCAAATGCTGCACAACAGCAAACTAACGCTGCATTGCAGCAAGCCAATGCTATCGCACAGGAGCAAACCAAGGCGCTGTACAAACACATCGGTGCTGCACAGGAGCAATCGCAGAGGCAGATTAGTGCTGTACAGGAGCAATCGCAGAGGCTGTTTGAACAGCTTGCCACTGCTGCAGAAGTGGATAGGAAAACCCTGACTAAGGTTGCAGAGACGCTAGCACAGTGGGCACCTGCGGAAATTAAGGATATGGGAGACAAGCCTTCAGCCATCCATGTGGCTCGCTTTCTGTCTAAAATGACTACGGATGATGATCCAGAGGCCTTCCTGTTAACGTTTGAACGGACCGCTGAGAGGGAATGTTGGCCTAAAACCAAGTGGGCAGGACTGATTGCCCCCTTACTTTCTGGTGAATCGCAGAAGGCCTACTATGATCTGGAGTCAGCAGAAGCAGAAGACTACGAAAAGGTCAAGCAGGAAATTCTGGCGCGACTCGGCGTCACCTTGGCCGTTCGAGCCCAACGGGTCCACAGCTGGTTCTTCAAAATCGAGAGGCCCCCAAGATCGCAGATGTTCGACCTAATCCACCTGGTGCGAAAATGGCTACAGCCTGAGTCCCTGTCTGCGCCACAAATAGTGGAGCGTGTGGTCATGGACCAATTCCTGAGGTCACTCCCAATTCCCCTGCAGAAGTGGGTGAGTCAAGGGGACCCCAAGTCGGCAGATAACCTGGTGGAACTCGTCGAAAGGTACTTTGCTGCAGAGAACCTGGTCACCACCCCAACAACCGCACGGACTTTCCACCCAAAGCCACGGTCTCCCCAGGCAACCGGTAAGACTGTTCCAGGGGAAGTGGGTGGTAAGCATGGCAAGGAAATAGGGGGGAGGATTTTTGGTGCCAGGACTGAAGTTTGGCGTCCCAAGCAAGGGAAACCACTGCCTGTCAGCAAACCAACTTGGGGAAACATCAGGTGTTTTCGTTGCCAAGAGCTGGGACATGTTGCAGCAAACTGTCCATTGACTGATGAACCAATGCAGTGTGATCTGTCTATTAGAAGGCAGTCCATGTTTGCTGCTGTTTCATGCGCTGCAGCGCCAAATGTGGGGAAACACATGTGTCACATGACTGTTAATGATAAGCCTATTACGGCCTTACTGGACTCTGGAAGTCTGGTTACTTTGGTTACAGCTGAGATGGTTGAAACTGTGAATTTTCATGCTAAAAAAGTTGCTGTGATCTGTGTACATGGGGATACCCGGGAGTATCCTATAGCCACAGTTCAGTTTAAAACTGGCTTAGGTACGGTGTCCCATGCGGTCGGACTTGTGCCCCACTTGGTGCACGAGGCCATCATTGGTAGGGACTTCCCTAAGTTTTGGGAACTGTGGGATCGTCCCGACCCCGGTCGCAGTACCTGACTCAGTCGCAGAGCCAGAGCTCCTGACTACTTCCGATATTGTGGGTTCAGGGGACTCATCTCAGGGCTCTCCGAGTTATCCTTTCTCTGTTATGGCAGGAGAGCTGGAGGAGCCT